>CM060895.1:4217500-5417500 GCA_030762935.1 Hymenopus coronatus | reverse complement strand
ATTTTGTGTGGTAACTTTTTGTCCATACGGTTTAGCAATGATCCAGAGTAAAGTAGTCTTTACAGACTGTTGCTAGAAAATTCAGGATGTACATTTTATTTGTCATGTAAATATCTTTAATATACGATATTTTATTGAAAATCGTTAGAGCCGCTTTTGAGAAATACAACATTTTCGATAAATGTTCCCTGTAAAGGGTAATTTTTGGTGGGGGAACTTTTTGTGAAAATTTTCGTGTCGCATTCTTGGAAAATACCAAACTTAAATAGCAAGTTTGATATTAAACGGTCTTTTTGTTTTTGAGCTATGCTGTCGACAGACACACACGCGCGGACATTTTTCTAAAAATGCTTTTTTTTTGGATTCAGGGAGACCCAAAACATATATTTGCGGTGAAATCTGTGTATTGAATTTTTGGGTGGAATACAATACCTTCTCTATATACTATGTACTTGTAGAGAAAGTAAGAGCCGTATTTGACTTAAAATGTGTGTTTTATGAAGCTGTACGTTTCCTCTATCTCTTACAGTTTGTGAGCTATACAAAAGTAATTCAGATACATTCACATTTTAATATAGTTTGCAGCAAGTAAAGATTATCTTGAAACTCTTCGTGTCACATCGAGTTTGCGATTTAATTGACTTTCCCTACACAATCCATAGAGAAGGTACATCATTCCTTACCGTCCAAAAAGGGTGCGTGTGTGTCTGTTGACAGTATAGCTGAAAAACGAAAACACCCAAATACCAAACTTCGCATTTAACTTTAGTATTTTCCAAAGATGCCACACCAAGATTTTCAACAAAATACCCCTACACCCAGCTGCCCTTTACATGGAACTTTTTTTTCGAAAATTTTGTATTTCTCAAAAATGGCTCTAACGATTTTGATTAAAATATCGTATATTAAAGACGACAAATAAAATGTATATGAAATTTCTGGGAATAGCCTCCGAAGACTACTTTATTCTGGGTCAATTTTACGAAATTTTACATAAGTGCTAGATCGTACGTGATGCACAAAAACGTATCACATAAAAAATGTTGGGCACATTAAAACACACAATTTATGTTAGATTTATTTTTTCCTGGAGTTGATCGTTTTTTATATATTCCTTGTTTTTGGTTTCAGCTTGGAAAAACTTGTACTTTTCTCGTACAGGAATTTGTCAACTCCTGTCCACACAAACAAAGGAACAACAGTCACATAGCAACCAGCTTTTGGCTATCACTTTAACCTATGGTACTCCCTTATTTCGCTTCTACCTACAAGGAAGCAAGTAATGTAAGACATGATATTTGTGAGCCATTCCGCCACTGACGCACAGCAAGGCCAGCTAGTAATGAAGTTTCTTTATCAACTCAAGTTTTATCACCTTCCTTCTTATCGTTATGACGACAACACATAATATGTACAAACACCAATATCACTTGCTCTGCAACAAATTATTGTTAATAACGTTATTCTTCTCTCTGCTTCACGCTAATAGAGTTAAACATTAACACAGGTTGTATGATTCAAATTCCTTTATTACTTGCTCTACACTTACTATGTACATAGTGTATAGACAAGGTTTTGTATTGCACTCAAAAATTCCATACAGAGATTTCACAAGAAATATATGTTTTGGGACCCACTGAATAAAAAAAAAACCATTTTTAGAAAAAGGTCCGTGCGTCTGTCTTTGGGCAACACACCTCAAAACGAAAAAGGCGTAAAATACCAAACTTGGTGTTCAAGTTCAGTGACCTCTAAGGATGCGACACGAAGATTTTCAACAATATCCCCTCAACGCCAACTCTCCTTTACATGGAACATTTTTCGAAATTTTTGATTTTCTGAAAAATGCCCATAACGATTTTGATTAAAGTACCTTATGTTTAAGCTATTTTTTTATGACAAACGCAATGTATATCTTGAATTTTCTGGGAATAGCTTCTGAAGACTACTTTATTCTGGATGACTTTTGTATAACTGGCAAACCGTAAGAGATATACAAAAACTTACTACCCCAAACATTAAAACACACAATTTATGTCATATCCCTTTTTTTTAGAGTTAACGTTTTCGATCGATTTCAATTTTAGCCACTTAAACTCTTAACAAACGGAAAGACACCTTCACGTTTCTCGTTTGTTTACTCCTATCAACCAAGAGATTGGAATTTCAATTGTGTCACATAGCGACAGGCTTTGAAAGGACTATCACTTTAGCCTGTGCATTCCCTTATTTCCCTTCTACTTACAAGGAGCTAGTAATATGACCATTTCTGCTAATATTTATCTCGAATAGCATGAAATAAATAGAAGAATAGGCTTTTTAACAAAAATTTGTTACAGGGATGCAGAGAAAGTCATGTGAATGGCACACATCAGATTTTTTTTTGTTTTTTTTTGTTTTTACTTTTTCTATACGTACTGTACATAGTGTATAGAGAAGGCATTGCAATGCACCCAAAAATTCGATACCGAGATTTCATCGGAAATATATGCTTTGAGACACCCTGAACCCCCCCCAAAAAAAACATTTTTAGAAAAATGTCCGTGTGTGTATGTGTGCAGCATAGCTCAAAAACGAAAAGACCGTTAAATACCAAACTTAGTATTTAAGTTTAGTATTGTCCGGGGAAGCGACACAAAGATTTTGAGAAAAATCCTCCACCCCAAACTACCCTTTACATGGACATTTTTTCGAAAAATTTTTATTTCCCAAAAATGGCTCTCACGATTTTGATTAAAATATCGTATATTAAAGATGTTTACCTGACAAATAAAATGTATATCTCGAATTTTCTGGGAATAGCCTCGGAAGACTACTTTATTCTGGATCAGTTTTACGAAATTTTGCATAACTGTTAAACTGTAAGAGATGGACAAACACTTACCACACAAAACATGCAGAGCTCGTCAAAACACAGTTTATGTTGTATACAATTTTTTTTCGTGGAGTTGATCGTTTTTGATATATTCCTTGTTATTGGTTTTAGTTTTGAAAAACTTATACTATTCTCATACAGGAATTTGTTAACTCGTGTCCATACAAATAAAGGAAGTTCAGTCACACAGCAACCAGCTTTTGACTATCACTTTACCCTATGGTACTTCCTTATTTCACTTCTACTTACAAGGAAGCAAGTAATAAAACTAATGTTTTCTCGATTATCATGAAGTAAATAGAAGCATAAGCTTTTTAACGATACTTTGTTGCAGAGATGTAGAGAAAGTCATGTGAGTGTAACACATGAGGTTTTTTGTTTGTTTTTGTTGTTTTTACAGGTATTATCTGTTTAAGGTCGCAGAACTGAGGTGTTTTGTTTTCGAACCACAATATTACAGTAACAAAATACTGACATTCTATAACAACAATAATGGAAGAACAAAAACCGGACATAACTTAGGTAATTATCAATATCACTTAAGTTATGTACTAAGAGTTTAAATTGGTTAATACAAACAAATATCTTTAAAATAACAAACAGTGGCTGTGATGGTAGCGTGTCTGCTTCATATTCAACAGGTCTGAGTTCGAATCTCGCTTAGAGTGAGTTACCCGGATAACTTTTTTTTTCTCGGGGTTTGCCCTTATCCTGAGAAGACGAATGTCGAGTAACTTTAAGCCCCATGGACCCCAATATCATTTGAGCATCATTTCATCGTCCGATATGACCAACCAGGTTAAAGGACGTTAAAAAAAAGTATTATGAAATAACTTTGGATTATTTAGAGGTGTGATAATTCCTGATTTTCTTATTTCATTATTTTGTAGTTTAACGTCCTTTAACCTGGTTGGTCATATCGGACGATAAATGAAATTGGTGAAATGCTGCTCAAATGATCTCGGGGTCCATGGAGTTTAAAGTTACTACTCGACATTCGTCTTCTCAGGATAAGGGACTCGCGACCTTTTGAACGTGAGGCAGGCACGCTACCACCACACCACCGATGTTTTGTGTTGCTGTCTAAATGTGCTCCATATGGTAAGGATGTGGTTTACTGTTAGAGGTGCTGCTCTCTGGCGGATGCTTTTGTATATTAGACAGGAGTGTGTCCATTCTTCTCTGTAGCTTATATCTGACTGCCATAGATTCCTTTGTTTGTGTGGACAGGAGTTGACAAAAGTATAAGTTTTTTAAAACTGAAACCAATAACAACGAATATCTCAAATCTGCAAGAAAATTGTATATGACATAAATTATGTGTTTTAACAATTTTACATAGTAAGTTTTTGTCTATCTCTTACAGTTTCCCAGTTATGCAAAGTTTATCAAAATCAACCGAGAATAAATAGCTCTTCAGAAGGTGTTCCCAGAAAATTCAAGATATACATTTTATTTTTCATGCATTTATCTTTAATATACGATATTTTAATGAAAATCGTTACAGGCATTTTTGAGAAAATTTAAAATGTCGTAAATTTTTGCATGTAAAGAGTAGTTTGGGGAGGGGGATTTTGTTGAAAATGTTTGTGTGGCATCCTTGGAAGGCACTGAACTTAAATAGCAGACAGACAGACAAACAGACGCAGGAGGTCTTAAACAGATATTTCCAGTGAAATGTGGATATTGAGTTTTGGGTGCAATAGCAGACAGACAGACAGACAGACGCAGGAGGTCTTAAACAGATATTTCCAGTGAAATATGGATATTGAGTTTTGGGTGCAATAGCAGACAGACAGACGCAGGAGGTCTTAAACAGATATTTCCAGTGAAATATGGATATTGAGTTTTGGGTGCAATACAATACTAAGTGGGCACTTTTATACGACAACACATGTAGAGAGAGACTTTTCGTGATACACGCGCGCGCGTGTTCCACTCACATCACTTTCTCTACATATCTGTAACAAATTATTGTTAAAAAGTTTGTTCTGCTATATACTTCATGTTAATCAATACAAACATTAAGAGAAACAGTCTTATTACTTGCTTCCTTATTAGTAGAACGGAATACACTATGTCAAATGTTTTAAAATGTGGTTGACAAATTCCCGTACGAGAAAAGTATTTTGAAACTGAAAGCAATAACAAGGAGTGTCGCGGAAACGGTCAACTCTGCAAACAAAAATAAATTGTGTGTTTTGCGTGGTAACTTTTTGTCCGTCTCTTATGGTTTACCAGTTATGCAAAATTCATCCAGAACGAAGCTATTCCCCCCCAAAATCCAAGATATACATTTTTAATCAAATTTGTTAGAGACATTTTGACAAATGTGCCACATAAAGGGTAGTGCAGGTTTTGTTGAAAATCTTCGTGTCGCTTCCTTGCAAAATATACCAAGACATTTCACTTTTGTTCTTCTCTTCAATGACACACGGCCGTTTTTGTAAAAACCTTTTTCCTTATTCAGGGCACTCCAAGGTGGTATTTTCGGTGAAATGTAAGTATTAGAATTTTTGGGCGGAATGCAGTACTTTCTCTACCTGGCGTGTACATGGTAGATAAAGTAAAAATTTGATGTGTTCTATTCACATGACTTTCTCTACATCTCTGCAACAAATTATTGTTAAAAAGTTTATGCTTCTATTTACTTCATGCTAATCGAGAAAAAATTAGCAGAAATAGTCTTATTACTTGCTTCCTTGTAAGTAAAAGCGAAATAAGGGAGTACCATAGGTTAAAGTGATAGTCTAAAGTTGGTTGCTATGTGACTGAAGTTCCTTTGTTTGTGTGGACATAAGTTGACAAATTCATGTGTGAGAAAAGCGTTTTTAAAGCTGAAACTAAAAACAAGGGATATCTAAAACACGATCAACTCCATGAAAAAACTGTATATAACATAAATTGTGTGTTTTAAGGTACTCTACAGTTTTTGTGTGGTAGGTTTTTGTCTATCTCTTACGGTTTAGCAGTTATGCAAAATTTCGTAAAATTGATCCAGAATAAGGTACTGTTCAGAGGCTATTCCCAGAAAATTCAAAATATACATTTTATTTGTCAGGTAAAATCTTTAATATACGACATTTTAATCAAAATCGTTACAGCCATTTTTTTAAAAATAAAAATTTTCGAAAAAAGTTCCATGTAAAGGGTAGTTTGGGGTGGGGGATTTTCCTCAAAATCTTCGTATCACATCCCTGGAAGATACTAAACTTAAATACCAATTTTGGTATTTTACCGACTTTTCGTTTTTGAGTTATCGTGTTCACAGACACACACACACACACACACACACACACACACACACACACACAGAGGCCTTTTTACTTTCTCCATACGCACTATGTACATAGTGTATAGAGAAAGTATTGCACTCCACCAAACATTCGATACCGAGATTTCACCGGAAATATATGTTTTAGGGTCCCCAATATCCAAAAAAAAAGCATTTTCACAAAAAGGTACGTGTGTATGTGTGTCCGTGTGTCCGTGTGTCTGATATTAAACATATTTACCTGACAAGTGAAATGTATATCTTGAATTTTCTGGGAATAGCCTCTGAAGAGTAGTTTATTCTGGATGAATTTTACTAAATTTTGAATAACTTCTAAACCGTAAGAGATGGACAAAAACTTACCACACAAAAAATGTAGAACACGTTAAAACACAAAATTTATGTTATATACATTTTTTTCGTGGAGTTCGTCGTTTTTGTGACATTCCTTATTTTTGGTTTCTGCTATGAAAAACGTATACTTTTCTCATACTGGAACTTGTCAACCCCTATCCATATAAACAAGGAACTTCTTTGACATAGCAACCAGCTTTTGACTATCACTTTAACATACGGATGTCCCTTATTTCGCTTCTACTTACAAGGATGCGAGTAATAAGACTATTTCTGCTAATTTTTTCTGATTAGCATAAAGTAAATAGAAGTATAAGCTTTTTAAGAATTATTTGTTGCAGGGATATGGAGAAAGTTATGTGAATGGTACACATCAGATTTTTCTGAAAATGCTTTTTTTTCTTTTTGGATTCAGAGGGACGCAAAACACGTATTGCCGGTGAAATCTCGGTATGGAATTTTTGGGTGGAATACAATACCTTCTCTGTACACTATGTACATAGTTGGTACAGAGAAAGTAACAATAGAACTAATTTAGAGAAGTATGGATAGAGGAATTGTTGTAAATGAGTGGACAAAGCTAATATGGGTCGGGGCGCCAAGACGCCGTGGAGACGCCGAGTGTCAGAGGGAAGCCCCCAAGTCTGGCACCGTGACAACAGCGATTCCTACCCTCAAACTATACTACAAAATAATGAATTGCTTTCCCTGCCTCTGGTACGCGGGGACCATCCACATTTGCCATAACTGAACAATAAGGCAAGTTATCAACACAAAGTTACAGTATTGGATTACACAAGCCGCGTGTCAGACTGAGCCACAATGGCATTGAATTTTTCAGTCTGACTCTACCTAACTCAACTTAATCTCCATTCTGTCAATGCATTTATTGTCACGTGGTACCAGTTTTTCAATGCCGGTGTTATACTTTTCTACCTCCAAAGAACTTATTCCTTTTTTTGAATGTTAAACCAATCGAATTTTATAGGCAAGTGTATCGTAATAATGCAATGGACGAATCTTCAGTGAGGAAGTGGCGCATAATTTACGAGCATCTAATCAAGGTGTACGATAAAGACTGGAGTGGAAGTTCATCAATCGTTATGGAAGAGTTGAAAGCAAATGTTGATAAAAGAATTCAGAAAAACTATTGTTTCATTTTGGACACCGTACATGACTTTTTGGATGGAAAAGAATTCCCAAACGATGAAGTGACTCAGATGTTTGATGGTGGAAGAGTGCAGTATCTGGTACCTCATGACAACAAATACCTTGATAGCAATGACGATTAGGTTGAGAAATAGAGTAAGGTAGCGTAACTTTGTAAACCAAGTTTTGTGTTGTTATTATTTAGTTGTACAGTTTCTGGATGACCCTCGTAATTTGCTGGAAACAACATTCCCAAGATAGAGATGTACAGCTCGTTATAACTTGTGTCAGCACTACAAGCAATTCGGCTTGCCAGCCCAATGGCATTTCTTGTTCGAGATGGACAAAGTCAATAATCTGTGTAAATTACACAGAAACTACAAACTACCCTTTACATGGAAACATTTTCCAAAGCTTTTGTTATTTCAAAAATGCCTCTAACGATTCCGATTAAAATGACACACATTAAACGTATTAATATATTGAATGTTCTGGGAATATCCTCAGAAGACCTCTTCATTTTGCTCAACTAAGATGTAAGATATAAAGTTACTACAGAAAAAAACTGATTTGTTCCATTCACATGACTTTCTCTACACCTCTGCAATAAATTATTGTTAAAAAGCTTATACTTCTATTTACTTCATGCTAATCGAGAAAAAATTAACAGAAATAGTCTTATTACTTGCTTCCTTGTAAGTAGAAGAGAAATATGGGAGTATCATAGGTTAAAGTGAAGTCAAAAGCTGGTTACTAGGTGACTAAAGTTCCTTTGTTTGTATGGACACGAGCTGACAAATTCCTGTAGAAGAAAAGTATTAAGTTTTTTAAAGCTAAAACCAAAAAACAAGGAATATATCAAAAACGATCAACACCACGAAATATATATATATATATATATATATATATATATATATATATATATATATAACATAAATTGTGTGTTTTAGCTTGCTCTACATTTTCTCTGTGGTAAATTTTTTCCACCTCTTACGCTTTAGCAGTTATTTAAAATGTCGTAAAATTCATCCAGAATAAAGTAGTCTTCACAGGCTATTCCCAGAATTGTCAAGATATACATTTTAATTGTCAGGTAAATATCTTTAATATACGATATTTTAATCAAAATCGTTAGAGCCATTTTTAAGAAACTCAAAATTTTCGAAAAATGTTCCATGTAAAGAGTAGTTGGGGGTGCGGAATTTTCTTGAAAAGCTTCGTGTCGCATCCTTGGAGGGTATCAAACTTAAATACCAAGTTTCGTTTTTTTTTCGCTCTTTTCGATTTTGAGCTATGCTGCCCACAGACACGGACATTTTTCTAAAAATGCTTTTTTTGGATTCAGGGGGTCTCAAAACGTATATTTCCGGTAAAATCTTGGTAATGAATTCTTGGGTATATTACATGTACATAGTGTATAGAGAAGGCACCGGAAATACATGTTTTAATAGTATATAGCATAACTTGTGTGTTTAAACGAGATCTACATTTTTACTTTCTCTACACGTACTGTGTACATAGTGTATAGGGAAGGTATTGTAATATACCCAAGAATTCATTACAAAGATTTTACCGGAAATATACGTTTTGAGACCCCCTTAATCAAAAAATACATTTTTAGAAAAATGTCCGTGTGTGTGTGTGTCTGTGGGCAGCATAGCTCAAAAACGAAAAGATCATTAAATACCAAACTTGGTATTTAAGCTTGGTATCGTCCAAGTACGCGACACGAAGATTTTCAAAAAAATCCCTCCACACCAAACTAAACTTTACATGGAAAAAATTTGATTTTCTTAAAAATGGCTATAACGATTTTGATTAAAATATCGTATATTTAAGTTATATACCTGACAAATAAAACGTATATCTTGAATTTTCTGAAAGTAGTCTCTGAAGACTACTTTATTTTGGATGAATTTTACGGAATTTTGCATAACTCCTAAACCGTAAAAGATGGACGAAAACTTATAACCCACAAAATGTAGAGCACGCTAAAACACACAATTTATGTTATATAATTTTTTTTCGTTAAGTTGATTGTTTTTGAGATATTCCTTGTTTTTGGCTTCAGCTTTGAAAAACATACTTTTCTCATACAGGAATTTGTCAACTCCTGTCCATACAAACAAAGGAACATCAGTCACACAGCAACCAGCTTTTGACTGTCACTTTAACGTATGGTACTCCCTTATTTCTCTTCTACTTACAAGGAAGCAAGTAATAAGACTATTTCTGCTAATTTTTTCTCGATTAGCATGAAGTAAATAGAAGCATAAGCTTTTTAGCAATTGTTACAGCGATGTAGAGAAAGAAGTTGGTGATATGAAACAGTTGAAGCGAGCGAGCGAGGTTTGGCTAAATCGCCTGCAGCGGAGAACATCCGTTCATGTGTGTGGGCAGAGGCAGTAAGTCTGCGCGTCTTGCATGTCAATGAGTTAACCTAGCGCAGCCTGCCTGCGAACTTCACTCTTCAAGTGTTTGTCTTCATTTTGACTCTCACTGCTTACTGATACTTCTAACGTGTTCCATTCACATGACAGTTTATTGTTAAAAAGTTTATTTTTTCTATCTACTTCATGCTCATCGAGATAAATACTAACAGAGATTGTCATTACTCGCAGCCTTCTAAGTAGAAGGGCATACACTAGGCAAAAGTGATAATCAAATGTTTTAAAAGCTGGTTGCTATGTGATTGAAGTACCTTTGTTTATATGGCCAGAAGTTGAGAAATATCCGTGTGAAAAAAGTATTTTAAAGCTGAAACTAATAACCAGGAATATCTCTAAAACGGTAAACTCCGCGAAAAAAATCCATATAACATAAATTGTGTGTTTTAACGTGCTCTACATTTTTTGTTTAGTAAGTTTTTGTGTATCTCCTACCAGTTATGCAAAATTCCGCAGAATTCATACAGAATAAACATGTCTTCAGAGGCTATTCCCAGAAAATTGAAGATATACATTTTAATTGCAATGTAAATATATTTAATTTGCGGGATTTTAATGAAAATCGTTCGAGTCATTCTTGAAAAACTCAAAACATTTTAAAATGTTAACATGTAAAAGGTAGTTTGTAGTGGGGGATTTTCTTCGACATCTTCGTGTCCCATCCTTGGAGGATACTTAATATAAAAACCAGCTTTGGTATTTTAGTGACTTTTCGTTTACAGGCACACGGATGAAAGTAACTTGTAGTTATAGGAATGTTTGAGACACCGACCTGATACATTTAAATATTTGAAGGCATGCCTGGACGTTGTCATGGAAACGAGGCATAAAGAAACAAGAAAACCTCACCTCGCAAGAGGAGGAAAACCGCAGGCCGACATCACGTTAATCGCTACCAACATATCACTTCAGTCCTACACTTTTATTGTATCAAACTTTATTTCACTTGTTTATAAGAACAGCTGATACGACACGTAACAAATAGTTAAATGTTTTAGATAACATCTTTGTTTCTCTATAATTTCACCTCAAGTACATGTTTTGAGCTCCCTCAATAAGTGTTAAAACATTTTTAGAAAAACCACTTGTATATCTTTTTTACTTTCTCTACACGTACTATGTACATAGTGTAAAGAGAAGGTATTGTATTGCACCCAAAAATTCCATACCGAGATTTCACTGGAAATACATGTTGTGGGTCCCCCTGGATCCAAAAAAAAAAAAAAAGGCATTTTCAAAAAAAGGTCCGTGTGTGCGTGTGTGTATGTGTGTGCGTGTCTGTGGGCAGCATAGCTCAAAAACGACCATGCCGTTATAGTCCAAACTTGGTATTTTAGTTCAATACTTCCACGGATGGGACACGAAGATTTTCAACAACAAAAATCCCCCACCCCCAACTACCCTTTATATGGAACATTTTTCAAAATTTTTGATTTTTTTAAAAATGGCTCTAACGATTTTGATTAAAATATTGTATATTAAAGATATTTACCTGACAAATAAAATGTATATCTTGAATTTTCTGGGAATAGCCTCTGAAGACCACTTTATTCTGGATGAATTTTGAGGAATTTTGCATAACTGCTAAACCGTAAGAGATAGACAAAGCCTTACCACATAAAAATGTAGAGCAATTTAAAACACACAATTTATGTTATATGCACTTTTTGGTGGAGTTGATCGTTTTTGAGATATTCCTTGTTTTTGGTTTCAACCTTGAAAAACTTATACTTTTCTCATACAGGAATTTGTCAACTCGTGTCCATACAAACGAAGGAACTTCAGTCACATAGCAACCAGCTTTTGACTGTCACTCTAACCTATGGTACTCCCTTATTTCGGTTCTACTTACAAGGAAGCAAGTAATAAGAGTATTTCTGCAAATTTTTTCTCGATTGGTTGAAGTAAATATTGGCATAGGCTTTTTAACAATAAATTGTTGCATAGATGTAGAGTAAGTCATGTGAATGGAACACATTTTTTTTTTTTTTTGTTCATGGGTATGAAAATGCGGTAGTGAGTGAATATTTGGGTGGAATGCAATACTTGCGCCACCTACTGTACGTGGTACAGACACGTGGGGATGAATCAGATGGATACGCGCCAGATGTGAGGGAGGCTGTGCAAGTCTCAACAGGTGATAGGGACATGTTGCAATGCCAACTCGTGACGTCACTACGCTACACAGGTGCGTCTTCCCAACGTAGTTATTATCATTATATGCAAATGGAGGTGTCAGTGGCCCGCGGAATATCTCACCTTCCATACGATATAACAGGCACTCCTGGATTACTGCAATAGAACTACTTGCCTACACTTTAATACCTCAAAAGGTATACAGACATGGGGAGAATCGTTCATATGAACGACTGCAAGGAAACAATCTTGGCATGAATCGTCGTTCAAAAAGAATCGTATGAATCGAAGAGAATCATATGAGTCAAAAAGAATCGTATGAATCGTGTCAACCGCAGCAGGTATCGTCGTTCAAAAAGATACGCAGATTTGAAGAATCGTGATCAGGTATTGGGGTTTGTTTTTCTTTTGCTGTTCCACCTTTCAAGTACCAAGCCGAGATTCGACGAAAACTGCCGATTGCGCACGATGGTGGACTAAATAGCGGTGAGGTCATGTGGTTAAATATAAGAATATAAAAAATATAAAACATGAAAAACAAAGTATATAAATGATATATACAATATACATAAGAAAGCGAGCACTGCCAAAGCCTCCTGGTATTGTTTAGGGATGAGTTATTGTACACGTGAAGGCAAGTGTTATTACAGTAGTATCTTAAATACAATACATACTCGTCAGTAGATTATAGAACGTCAGAAACAACATTGTGCTCCAAGATAACATATTCTAATACATTGCAACATTCCTGAAGAAAGTAATAATTATTCTGGTACTAGCGTTAAAAATGGAAATGCCGTGTTATTTATGGACGCTCTTTAACTGCTGTGGTTCTCAGCGTCCCATTCTAAACTGGGCGTGAAAGACCGCTTAATTTTGCTCAGAGGCCTCTCTATCAGGCTTGAGGTTGTTTTACGTGCCGTAAATCTACGACACGGGACCAACGGCTTTACTTCCCTTCCGAAGGAAGTCATGGTAAGGATTTTTACGCCCGAAAAAATCCATGAACCCGCGACCTTGGGTATATGAAGTTAGCATGGTAACCATTACACCACGGAGGGCGACTGTTGCCTTATAATGAGGTATTTATAACAATTACTTCACTTAGTGGCGCGACAGTGATCAATAATAATTACTCTGTGTATTGACATTACACAAATACCGTTATGCAGTCCAAGTGTAAGTGACAATTTTACGCTTAAACAACTTTCTATGTTGTGTTTATTTTACTTTCTCTACACGTACTATGTACATAATGTATAGAGAAGGTATTGCATTCCACCCACAAATTCGATACCGAGATTTCACCGGAAATACATGTTTTGGGTCCCCATTAATAAATTTTTTTTTAGAAAAAGGTCCGTGTGTGTCTGTGTCTGTGAACAGCTTAGCTCAAAAACAAAAAGACCGTTGAATACCAAACTTGGTATTTAAGTTTGCTATCTTCGAAGGATGCAACAAGAAGATTTTCAAGAAAATCCCCCACCCCTAACTACCCTTTACATGGAGAATTTTTCGAAAATTTTGTTTTTCTTAAAAACGGCTTTAAAGATTTTGATTAAAATGTGATATATTAAAGATATTTACACGACAAATAAAATGTATATCTTGAATTTTCTGGGAATAGCCTCTGAAGGCTACTTTATTCTGGATAAATTTTACGGAATTTTGCATAACTGCTAAACCGTAAGAGATGGACAAAAACTTACCACACAGAAAATGTAGAGCACATTAAAACACACAATTTATGTTATATACATGTTTTTCGTAAAGTTGATCGTTTTTAAGACATTCCTTGTTTTTGGTTTCAGCTTTAAAAAGCTTATACTT
Organism: Hymenopus coronatus; assembly: GCA_030762935.1. Classification (NCBI taxonomy): domain Eukaryota; kingdom Metazoa; phylum Arthropoda; class Insecta; order Mantodea; family Hymenopodidae; genus Hymenopus; species Hymenopus coronatus. The sequence continues at coordinate 5,403,435 of CM060895.1, read as the reverse complement.
TTCTCTTACAGGAATTTGCCAACTCGTATCCATACAAACAAAGGAACTTCAGTCACATAGCGACCAGCTTTTGACTATCACTTTAACCTATGGTACTCCCTTATTTCGTTTCGACTTACAAGGAAGCAAGTAATAAGACCATTTCTGCTAATTTTTTCCTCGATTAGCATGAATTAAAAGAAGAATAAACATTTTAACAGTAAATTGTTGCAGAGATGTAGAGAATGGAATGGAACACATCATATTTTTTTCGAATAATGGAGGAAATTTTATCAAATATGCTGTTTTTATGCTCTTGGAGCTACCATATGACTATCATCCCCGTGTATAAGTCAAACACAGAGAAGCCATGGCAACGATTACTGATTCGTGAACGAATCGTAAGAATCGATTCATATTGCATTAACGAGTCGTATGAATCGATTACTGAAAAAAAATCGCTCGACCCAACTCTAATTCTAATATCATTCATTACATATAAACACTAACTGATATGACACAGACAAAGTGAAGCGAAATTTTTATGTTACACTAGAGAATTAATTAATGTTTACTGCTAGTATTTTAACACTGTACTTTGAAATGTATGTATATGTAATTTTCAAAGTAACTCACAATTTAGACACATTCTTACTTTCTCCACACGTACATAGTGTGTAGAAAAGATATTGTATGGCATCCAAAAAATACGATACCGTGACCTCACCGGAAGTGCATGTTTTGACCCCCCTGATCCAAGAAAGCCCTTTTACAAAAATATCCGTGTGTGTCCGCCTATGTAGGCAGCATAGTTAAAAAAAACCTGGAATTTAAGTTTAGTAACTCCCAGAAATGCGACACGAAGATTTTTAAGAATATCCCCCCACCCCAAGTACCCTTTATTTGGAGAAAAAATTCGAAAGTTTTGTTTTTCTCAGAAATTCCTCTAACGATTTTGATTAAAATTTGGTATGTTAAACACATTTCCATGACAAATAAAATGTATATTTTGAATTTACTGGAAATATCCTCTAAAGACCGTTTTATTCTGAATGAATTTTGCATTTTTGATGAACCGTAAGAGATAGACAAAGACTTACTTCACAAAAAATGTAGATCATACGTTTTTTTTCGTAGAATTGACCATTTCTGAGATATTCCTTGTTATTTGTTACAGATTTAATATACTTGAAACCTTTTTCACGCTGAAAATTGTAAACCCCTGGCCCTACATAGAAAGGGATTTCAACCACATGGCAACCAACTTTTAAAAGAAGGAAGCAAGTAATAAGGCAATTTCCGCTAACGTTTATCTCGATTAGCATGAAGTAGGGAGAAGTATAGCTTTTTAACAATAATTTGTTAAGATGCAGAGAAAATCGTGTGAATGGAAAACATCAGATTTTTGTATATCTCTTACGGTTTGCCAGTTATACAAGTCATCCAGAATGAAGAGGTCTTTAGAGACTATTCCCAAAAAATTCAAGATATACATTTCGTTTGTCATAAAAATATTTTAAACAAAAGTCGTTTGTCATTTTTGTGAAAATAAAAAATTTCGAAAAATGCTCCATATACAGGGTAGTTTGGGGTGAGAGTATTTTCTTGAAAATCTTCGTGTTGCATCCTTGGAAGATAACAAACTTTTGGTGTTTATCGGTCTTTTAGTTTTGAGCTATGCTGCCCACACTGACACACACGAACATTTTTCTAAAAATGTTTTTTTTTTTTGATTCGGGGGTCTGAAAACACGTATTTCCGGTGAAATCTCGGTATAGAATTTTTGGGTGAAATACAGTACCTTCTCTATTCACTAGCATATAGTACGTGTAGAGAAAGTAAAATAGCATTTTTAGAAACATGTCCATGTGTGTCTGGGTGCAGCAAAACGTAAAGTCGATAAAATGCGAAACTTGGTACCTATTTAAGTTCAGTATTTTCCAAGGATGCGACACGAAGATTTTCAAGGAAAGCCCCCACCCCTACTATACTTTATATGAACAATGTTGGACATTTTTTGGTTTTCTCAAAATTGGCTCCAAGGATTTTTATTAAAATATTGTTTAACATATTCTGATGACAAGGTGGTAGCGCAGCTGCCTACCAAGCGGGAGACCTGGGTTCGATTCCCAGTACCGGCGTGGGGAGACCTGGACCGGGGTGCACTCAGCCTCGTGAGGTCCCTGGGGGGCCAATTGAGGAGCTACTTGATGGAGAAGTAGCGGCTCCAGGTCGTGAGGACCGCATTAACCGGCCGGGAGGGGCTCGAGGCGCTGACCACGTCTCACCCTCCAATACTGCACCCCATCCATGACGTCTGTAGTGGACCGAGATGGGGGACACAGCGGCCGGGCGGTAGGTCAAGGTTCCCCGTGAGCCGTCGTGCCATGGAGTTATTATTCTGATAACAAACGAAAAGTATGTCTTGGAACTTTCTGGGAATAGCCTCTTTATTCTCCGTAAGACTTTCTACACAAAAAATGAAGATCTCGTTAAAACACACAATTAATGTTATACACATTAGAGTTAACTGTTTTCGAGATATAAATACCGGATTGTTGCTATCAGTTTTAAAGCACTTAAACTTTTCTCGTTGGAAAGACGTGTTTCTTCTCGCGTCTCGTTTGTTTACTCCTGACAAGAATGGAATTTCACATAGCGACCGGCTTTTAAAGAACTCTAGCCTAATGTATTCCCTCATTTTCCTCCTACTTAACAAGAAAGCAATAAATAAGACAATTTCTCATCTTAATTAGCATGGCGTATATAAAAGGAATGTTTTATAAGAAAAGATTTTATAGAACAGCTAGACAAAGTTATGAAAGTGGAACATGACGCGCGCGCGCGTCTGTCTCTGACCACGATAACTGAAAAACGATTAAATACCAAAGTTGATTTTAAGTTTATCTTCCAAGGATACAACACGAACATTTTGTGAGCAAAATGTAACCCTGTCATGGAAAAAAGCATTCTCAAAAATGCTTCTAACGATTTTGATTAAAACATCGTATATTAAAGACATTTATATGAGAAATGAAATGTATTTTTGAATTTTCTGGGAATAGCCTCTGAAGAAATATTCATTCTGGATGACTTTTGTATAACTGGCAAACCGTAAGAGATAGACAAAAAAACTTATTACACAAAAAAAAAAAGTAGATCTCGTTAAAACACATAATGTATGTCATATAACTTTTTTTCTTCTTTTTCTTTGTAGAGTTAACCGTTTTCGAGATATTTTGGATTATTGGTTTTAATTTTAGCAAGTAGAACTTTTCTCAAACGGGAGGACATCTTTCTTCTTGTTTCTTTTTTGTTTATTCCTGGCAAGAAAAGGGATTGCAATCTCAATTGTTTCACATAGTAAAGGGTGAGAGTATCGCTTTAGCCTGTGCATTTTCTTGTTTTCCTTCTACTTACAAGGAAGCTAGTAATAATGTGTTTATATTTATCTTGATTAGCATGATGTGGATTGATGTTTTGAGTAAAAGGTTTGCTTTTGTAACAGCTAGAGAAAGTCATGTGAATGGAACACATCAGATTTTGTGTACAGTTAACCTATTCCGAGTTATTGTTTTCAGTTCTAAGGCACTTAAACTTTTCTCAGAGGGTAAGATATCTCTTTTCTTTACTCCTAGCAAGCGAAGGGTTGTGATCGTAGCTTCTATACCTGGATCATGTACTTTAATTGTTTCCTATCACCGAACGTTAATCTCTTTTAACTTCTTGCACAGCAGAAATATAGTCAGAGATTTCACTCCACAAAGCAATACTCTTACATCTCATGTACAGCCACAACAATACTTTAACAACAAATTCGCCGTTCTAAATTGTAAAAAATCTGATGTGTTCCATGTACATCGCTGTTACAAATTATTTTTACTTTCTCTACAATGTACATAATGTATTTTTTTTTTTGCAATATAATTTATTTTGGGTCGCTTTAACAGCATGGTCACATCGCGACCTTACAAATTGTACATAAAATAGTTTTTTTCACATTGGTAACATACAAAATGATTACATTTATCTTTACAATAATTCAAAAGGTTTACACTGTCTTATAAATATTATTGTCTTTTTGATTGTCTGGTGGTTATGTAGAGCACTTGGTGGGTCATTGAAGCCGGCCTGAAGTCTCTGTTTGGCGGACACTGCAGCAGCACAGTAAGTGGTGTGTTGCAGGTCTCACATTTTGATTCTGGATCTTTATTAATGATGAAGGAATGTGTCAGTTGCAGTGTCCAATTCTGAGGCAGGCAGTTATTGTTTGCTCACGACGTTCTAATTTTCGGAGGGGTTCGAAATTGGTAGATCCGGCTCGGGCATCAAGCAGTTTGCTGTGGGATGTTGACCATGTCGTTTTCCAGTTCTCTATAAACAGCTGTTTGGTGTTTCTAATGACGTCTTGATGTGTAGATGTTATTCTGTGGTCACTGACAGGATGTCGGGTGCAGCTTTATCGGCGTTTTCATTTCCATCGATATTTGCATGTGACGGTACCCAAGTGAGGATTACTTGTTTTCCAGAGCGCTGAGTGATAGAATACAGGTGAAGTATGTCGTTTATTAAAGGATGCGTAGGACTTAGATTCTGAATGGCAAGAATTGTGCTTAGTGAATCAGTGTATATTATATATTCTGTCTGATTGGCATTTTGAATTATGAGCTGCAATGTTTCCTTAACTGCAAAAGCTTCACAGGAGATAATGGAAAAATATTTCGGTAGTGGGTAGAGCATGGTGTGTGTAGGATATATAACTGCACAACCACGACGTCCATCTGTGAAGATTTCCATATGACTGTCTCGTAGAGCATTGTACATTTGCTTGCAGATGAAATTCGGTGTTTTAGTTTTTGTGTAACAATGAAGTTGAATGTTGATTGTTGGTGGCAGAAGGTGCGTGTTCGTTTCATGAAGTTGGGGATGAATATTTGGTATTTTGAAGTCTACTTCTTTGCTGTACTCTGTATTTCTGGCATGGTTGTTTAGATGATCTTGGTGACGAGCTCATTGGGAAGATGTATCTATGTACTGCATTAGATGAAACTGCAGCAATCTTAATTGTATAGGACAGACTTAATATCTTGCTGCGTATGGAGAGAGGTGCTTCCATCTGGAGACTTGCCACTGGACTAGTAATATAGGCACCCAGAACTAGTCTTAGGGCGGTGGACTGTATTTTGTTCAGCATCTTGAGAGTTGTAGAGGTATAAATTGCTGCTCCATAGTCAAGCTTAGATCTAACAATTACCTTGTAAGCATTTAGCAAAACGGTGAAGTCAGCGCCCCAGCCTTTCACTGCCAGGCTCATAATAATATTTAGGCGTTTTATGCAATCAGTTTTTAACTGTTTCAGGTGTGGCGTCCATGAAAGTTTGCTGTCAATTACCAGTCCAAGATTTTTTTATAGTTTTAACGTTCTCTAGTTTGTTCTGATTTAAGAACAATTCTGTCATTGGGATCCTTTTTCTGGAGAAAGTATTACATTTTGTTTTAGAGACGGAAAACTTGAAGCCAGTTTCCAACGACCATTGCTGAAGTTGTTGAAGAGCTGTTTGGAGTAATGCTTGTGTAGAGGTTAAATTTTTACCTTTACAAAATATTGTTATATCATCAGCGTACAGACAAGACTTGTTGGGTGCACTTAGATAATTAATGGCAACAAGGAATAAAGTTACACTTAGTGCCGATCCTTGGGGGATTCCATTCTTCGCACTAGTTTGTTTGGACATTACATCATTGACTTTTACTCTAATGCTACGATTTTGTAGAAAATTGTAAACGAAGTGGATCATATTTCCTCTAATGTGGAATCAAGAAGCGTTTGTATTATGTGACGTTTCGACGCTGTGTCATAAGCTTTTTCAATATCCAGGCTGATTAAAGATAAATGCTGTGATGATGTAAATGCATTTGCTATTTCTGTTTCAAGGGTCACTAATGAATCAAGGGTTGAATGATGATTTCGGAAGTCATTTTGAGCATAAGTAAAAAATGTTTGCGTCTCTAGGAACCATTTAAGCCTTTTGTTGACAATCTTCTCCAAAAGTTTACACATGTAATGCACCCAAGAATTCGATACCGAGATTTCACCGGAAATGCATGTTTTGAGGCCCCTGAATCGAAAAAAAGCGTTTTTGGAAAAACGTCCGTGTGTGCGTGTGTGTGTCTTTGGACAGCATAGCTCAAAAACGAAAAGACTGTTAAATACCAAATTTAGTATTTAAGTTTGGTATCTTCCAAGGTTGCGACACGAAGATTTTCAAGAAAATCCCCCACCCCCAACTACCCTTTACAGGAAGTTTTTTTCGAAAATTTTGATTTTCTCAAAAATATCTGTAACGATTTTGATTAAAATATCGTGTATTAAAGATATTTACCTGACAAATAATATGTATATCTTGAATTTTCTGGGAATAGCCTCTGAAGACTACTTTATTCTGGATAAATTTTACGAAATTTTGCATAACTGTTAAAGAGTAAGAAATGGACGAAAACTTACCACACAAAAAATGTAGAGCACATTAAAACACACAATTTATGTTATATAATTTTTTTTCGAGGAGTTGATCGTTTTTGAGATATTCCTTGTTTTTGGTTTCAGGTTTAAAAAACTTGTACTTTTCTCATACAGGAATTTGCCAACTCGTGTCCATACAAATAAAGAAACTTTAGTCACCTAGTAACCAGCTTTTGACTTCACTTTAACCTATGGTACTCCCTTATTTCACCTCTACTTACAAGGAAGCACGTAATAAGACTATTTCTGCTAATTTTTTCTCGATTAGCATGAAGTAAATAGAAGAATAAGCTTATTAACAATGATTTGTTACACAGAAGTGGAGAAAGTCATGTGAATGGAACACATGAGACTTTTTTTTATTGCTGCTTCATTTGTATAGCCCCCTTTAACATCAGAGGTCATAGCGGGGGCTTTGACTTGTGAAACTGTAGGTTCAGAACATTAGGTTAATAAACGTTATATTACTAAACAACACACATTTACTCTCACATTCATACTTCTAGTCTCTGTGGGAGATAGGGAATAATTCTGGCTAAAGAAAAATTCCCCGCCCCAGCCGGGAATCGAGTCCGGGACCTCCGGATGAAACAAATTATTGTTAAAAAGCTTATTCTTCTATTTATTTCAGGATAAACATCAGCAAAAATTGTCGTTATTACTTGCTTCCTTGCAAGTAGAAGGGAAACAAATCTAACGTGTTCCATTCACATGATGTTCTCTAGCTGTTCGGCAAACAAACCTTTTATTAAAACATTAATCTGTTATCTACATCATGATAAACATAAGCAGAATTAGTCTTATTACTAGCTTCCTTGTAAGTAGAAGGGAAACAAGAAAATGCTAAAGCGATAGTCTCATGCTTTAAAGGCCGGTCGCTATGTGAGACAATTTAAATTCCAATCTCTTTGCTTGCCAGCAGTAAATAAACGAGAAATGAGAAGAAATGTGCCTTACGGTTTGAGAAAAGTTTAAGTGGCTAAAATTGAAACCAATTAACTGAAATATCTCGAAATCGGTTAACTCTAAAGAAAGACATAAATTGTGTGTTTTAACGTGATCTACATACATTTTTTGAGCAGTAAATTTTTGTATGTCTCTTACGGTTTACTAGTTATACGAAAGTCATCCAAATGAAGAGGTCTTCAGAGGTTACTACTAGAAAATCCAACATATACCTTTCCTTAAATATCTTATATATTAAGTATTTTAATCAAAAACGTTAGACCCTTTTCTGAGACAATCAAAATTTTTGAATATTTTTTCTATATAAAGGGTAGTTGGTATGGGGAAATTTTCTTGAAAATCTTCGTGTCGCATCCTTGGAAGATTCCAACATTATTTACAAAGTTTGGTTTTTAAGGGTCTTTTTTTTTTTGTTTTTTTTTTTGTTTTATGTTTTTTTTTCTTGCTATGCTGCCCAAAACACGCGCGTGCGAACACATACACACATGGACCATTTTCCAAAAATGTTTTTTTTTTATTTAGGAGGTCTCGAAACATGTTTTTCCTGATGAAATTTCGGTATGGAAATTTTGGGTACAATGCAACACCTTCTCTAATGTATATAGTATGTGTAGAGAAAGTGTAAAACAAAAATTTTTTTTAGAAAAAGGTCCGTGTTTGTCTGTGGACAACATTGCTAAAAAAACTAAAATACCGTTGATATTCAAACTTGGTATGTAAGCTTATGTGACACGAAGATTTCAAGAAAATCCTCCCACCACAAAATACCAACATTTTAAAAAAATTTCTTTTTCTCAAAAATGGTTCTAAAGATCTACATCACAAATATTATAAATATTTACATCACAAATGAAATGTATATCTATCTTAAATTTCCGCGAATAGCTTTTGAAGACCTGTTCGTTCTAGATCAATTTTTCTGAATTTTGCAAAACTAGTAAATCGTAAGAGATAGACAAAAACTTACAACATAAAATGTAGATCTCGTTAAAACACACAATTTCTCATATGTATTGTTACTTTCTCTACACGCACTACATATATTGTGTATAGAGAAGGTATTGTATTGCACCCAAAACATTTCATACTAAGATTTCACCAGAAATACATGTTTTGGGACCCCCTGAATACATTTTTTTCTCTATTAACATGAAGTAAAAAGAAACATAAGCTTTTTAACAATAATTCGTTACAGAGCTGTAGAGAAAGTCATGTGAATGGAACACTTCAGATTTTTTACTAACAGTTGTCAAGAGAGTACAGCAGATGTGCACGATACCGACATTTCAGCCTCTAATCTCTGTTTTCGGACGAGCATTTAATTGAGTTTTACGTAACGCCTTTATCAGTAGACAATTCTTTCCTATGAGTTGACGGACGCTAGATATCAGTGTTTTGTTATCTGAAGGAAGCGGAAACATCAGACAGAACATTCGAAACATCCAACTTGTTATGCTGCAGCCGGATTCTGCGGTAAATATATGATTAGCGAAATTATTATGTGTAACTCTTCCAAGAAGTTCACTATCACTTAATTCCTAGCGATTCTGCTAAATGTAGCATTTCGGTTGGCAAATATATCACCTTTTAAAACAAGACGATATGATCTGTGGTATCCCGTTAATATATATCTCCATTCAATGACTTTCTGTAACAAATTACTGTCAATAAGCTTATACTATAATCTAACTTCATGCTAACCAAGATAAACATTAGCTATTACTTGGTTCCTTGTAAGTAGAAGGGGAATAAGAGAATACATTAGGATAAACCGACAGTCAAGTGTTTTAAAATGTGGTTGTTGCTATGGGATTGAAATTCGTTTCTTTGCATGGCCAGGAGTTGACAAGTTCCTGTATGAGAAAGGGTAAGTATTTTAAAACTGAAACCAATAACAAGAAATGCCTCGAAAACGGCCAAATCTACGAAAAAAATATTATGTGACTTAAATTGTGTGTTTTAAGTAGATTTACATTTTTTGTGTAGTAAATTTTTATCTATCTCTTACCGTTTACCAGTAATGCAGTTTTCCACAACATTTATTCAGAATAGGTCGTCTACTTACCAAGCGGGAGACCTGGGTTCGATCCCCAGTACCAGCGTGGGTATTTTTCCCCCGCTGGGAGACCTGGCCCGGGGTGCACTCAGCCTCGTAAGGTCCCTGGGGGGCCAATTGAGGAGCATTAACTGGCCGGGGGGACTCGAGGCGCTGGCCACGTCTCTCCCTCCAATACTGCAACCCATCTATGAAGTCTGTAGTGGACCGAGATGGGGGACGCAGCGGCCGGGCGGTAGGCCAAGGTTCCCCGTGAGCTATCGTGCCATGGAGTTAATTTATTCAGAATAAAGAGATATACAGGGGCTATTTCTGGGAAATTCAAGATATACATTGCCATATAAATATCTTTAATATACGGTATTTTAATCAAAAGCATTATCGAAAATGTTTGCATGTAAAGGGTAGTTTGGTATGGGGGGATTTTTCTCAAAATCTTCGTGTCGCATCCTTGGAAGTTATTACACTCATATACCATGTTTGGTATTTGATAGAGTTTTCGTTTTTTTTTTTTTTTTTGATTGAGGGGGCCTAAAACATATATTTCTCGGTATCAATGCAATACAATACCTTCTCTATATGTACATAATACGTGAAATAGTAAGACAAATCTCGACAAATAGGAAAGCTAAACACCCGGACCCTGTCAACGAGAAAGCCTTGCAATTGCATAGCGGGTCCGTCTAACCAGTACTGTACAGAAAGTAGATTTTTACTTTCTCTGCACACAGTGTATTGAGACCCCTGAATCCCACAAAAAACATTTTACAACAATGTCGGCGTGTGTCTGTAGACAGTATAGCTCAAAAACGAAAAGACCGTTAAATAACCAAACTTGGTATTTAAATTTGCTATCTTCCAAGGATGCGACACGAACATTTTCAAGAAAATACCCCACCACTAACCACCCTTTACATACAACAATTTTCGAAAATTTTGATTTTCTCAAAAATGGCTATAGCGATTTTGATTAAAATATCTTATTATATTTAAGATATTTTATGACCAACGAAATATATATATCTTGAATTTTCTGGGAATAGCCTCTGAAGACATCTTCATTCTGAATGACTTTTATATAACTGGTAAACGGTAAGAGACGGACAAGAAATGTAGACGTCGTTAAAACACACACTTTATGTCATATACATTTTGTTTGTAGACTTAACCGTTTTTGATGATTAGTTTCAACTTTTCTCGCTTGTTTATTCCTGCCAAGCAAAGAGACTGCAATTTCAGTGTTTCACATAGCGACTGGCATTTAAAAGACGAGACTATCCATTTAGCCTGTGCATTTTTTTATTTCCCTTCTACTTATAAAGAGTTAGTAATAAGACCATTTCTGCTGATGTTTACCTCGAGTAGCATGAAGTGGATAAAAGCATAAGCTTATTAACAATAATTTGTTACAGAGATGTAGAGAAAGTCATGTGAATTGAATACCTCAGATTTTTGTAATATTAACTGTACTTATAAAGTACCTGTTTTAGTGCTAAATAGTGATGTTCCGTTAAGTAATGCAATTTATTATAGAAATTGTAGTTTGAATAACCTCGAGTTTGAGCAATTTCCTGACGCGATGTCCATGAAGCCAGCAATATAATATAGTAACACTGCATTACTATTTTGAAATTGCATATCCAATGATATATCACATAAAGAAATAATACCAAAAACTTGAAAAGCGTGTTTCAATTGAAAGAGCAGATAATAAATAGAGAAGAGAAATACTTGTACAAAAATCTGATGTGTTCCATTCACATGTCTTTCTGTAACACATTACTCTTAAACAGCTAATTTACTTTCTCTACACGTACTATGTACATAGTGTATAGAGAATATATTGTAAGATGAAATGAAATGGCCTGTTATTTATGGACGCTCTTTAACTGCTTTGGTTCTCAGCGTCCCATTCTATACTGGGCGTGAAAGATCGCTTAATTTTGCTCAGAGGCCTCTCTTATCAGGCTTGAGGTTCTTTTACGTGCCGTAAATCTACGACACGGGACCCACAGCTTTACTTCCCTTCCGAAGGAAGCCGTGCTAAGGATTTTTACGCCCGAAAAAATCCATCGTCCTCCGCCGGGTTTGAACCCGCGACCTTGGGTATATGAAGTCAGCATGGTAACCATTACACCACGGAGGGCGACTAGAATATATTGTAATGCAACCAAAAATTCTATACCGAGATTTCACCGGAAATACATCTTTTGGGACCCCCTGAATCCTAAAAAAGCATTTTAGAAAAATGTCCGTGTTTGTGTCTGTGAATATGTGTGTGTGTGTGTGTCTATGGGGAGCATAGCTCAAACATGAAAAGACCGTTAAATACCAAACTTGATATTTGAGGTTGCTATCTTCCAAGTATGCGACACGAAGATTTTCAAGAAAACACTACCGTTTAAATGGAAAAAAATTAGACAATTTTGATTTTGCAAAATAAAATTTATATCTTGAATTTTCTGGGAATAGCCTCTAAAGACTTCTTTATTCTGAATGATTTTTATTGAATTTTGCATAACTGATAAACCCTAAGAGATAGACAAAAACTTAGTACACAAAAAATGTAGACCACGATAAAACATACGATTTATGTCATGAAATACATTTTTCTCGTAGAGTTGATCATTTTAGAGATATTCGTTGTTATTGGTTTCGGCTTTGAAAAACTTATACTTTTCTCATACAGGAATTTGTCAACTCGTGTTCATACAAAGGAACCTCAGTCACATAGCAACCAGCTTTTGACTATCACTTTAACCTATGCTACTCCCTTATTTCACTTCTAGTTACACTAATTTTTCTCGATTAGCATGAAGTAAATAGAAACATAAGCTTTTTAACAATAATATGTTGTAGAGATGTAGAGAAAGTCATGTGAATGGAACACATCAGATTTTGTGTGTGGTAATTTTTCGTGTCTCTTGTGGTTTGATTCAGGTGCACTGAAAAGATGTGTGGCTATGTGGTGCCCTCTGTGGAAGAGAAAGTAAAGCTGTTTTGTTATATTATAGGTAGTACATTAGCAGTTATAGTGAAGTGTGAGAGAGACGAGATTTCACAAACAGTTGCAGCTGTTACACATTCCATTGCTGCAGCTGCTTGACCTAGTTATGTAGCACGTGTTGCTCCTCAAGGACTTGAACAGAACAAGGTGGGCCCATTTTGTGGCCACCAACATATTTAACCAAACTCTCACGTGTTCCATTCACATGACGTTATCTACATCTCTGTAACAAATTATTGTTAAAAAGATTTTGCTTATATTTACTTCATGCTAATTGAGATAAAAAAAATAGCAGGAATAGTCTTATTACTTGCTTCCTTGTAAGTAGAAGCGAAATAAGGGAGTACCATAGGTTAAAGTGATAGTCAAATGCTGGTTGCTATGTGACTGAAGTTCCTTTGTTTGTATGGACACGAGTTGACAAATTCGTGTATGAGAAAAGTATAAGTTTTTCAAATCTGAAACTAAAAATAAGGAATATCTTAAAAACGACCAACTCCACAAAAAAATGCATAATAACATAAATTGTGTATTTTAATGTGCTCTACATTTTCTGTGTGGTAAGTTTTTTTCCATTTCTTAGGGTTTAGCAGTTATGCAAAAATCCGTGAAATTCATCCAGAATAAAGTAGTCTTCAGAGACTATTTCCAGAAAATTCAAGATATGCAGTTTATTTGTCACTAAATACCTTAAATATACGAGATTTTAATCAAAATCGTTAGAGTCAGTTTTAAGATAATCAGAATTTTCGAAATCTTTACCATGTAAGGTGTAGTTTTGGGTGGGGGGATTTTCTTGAAAATCTTCGTGTCGCATTCCTGGAAGATACTAAACTTAAATACAAGTTACCACTTTTCGTTTTTGAGTTATCGTGTTCACAGACACACGGACCTTTATGTGAAAATGCTTTTTTAGGATAAAGGGGACCCTAAAACATATACTTGTGGTGAAATCTCGGTGTAGAATTTTTGTGTACAGTACAATATCTTCTCTATACACTATGTACACAGTACGTATAGAGAAAGTAAAAAGCAATAACTAGGAGTGTCTGGAAAACCGTGAACTCCAAGAAAAAAACCGTATATGACATAACTGGCGTGTTTCAACGAGATCTACATTTTTTTGTTCATCTCTTATGGTTCATCAGAAGCGCAAAATTCAGTAATATTCATCCACTATAAATATGTTCTCAGAAAATTCAATATATACATTTTATTTGTCATGAAGATATTATACGGCAATTACTTAAACTCGTTACAGCCATTTTTGAGAAAATCAAAAGTTTCAATTTTTTCCCCATGTAAAGGGTAGTTGCAGAGGGGAGGGGGAGTTTCTTGAAAATCTTTGTGTCCCTTACTTGGAAGGTACTGAACTTACGTCAAGTTTCGTATTTAAGAGACTTTGTTTTTGAGTTATGCTGTCCAAAGACACACAGACATATATTTCTGGTGAAATCTTGGTATCGAATTTTTGGGTGGAGTGCAATACCTTCTCTGTACACTATGTACATAGTACGTGTAGAGAAAGTAATACCATACCGTAATTTCACCAGAAATATATGTTTTGGGACACTCTGGCTCAAAAAATGAACAACAAAAAAGACATTTTTAAGGTCCCATGTATCCAAAAAAAGTATTTTCAGAAAAAGGTCCGCGGGTGTGTGTGTGTCCGTGTGTCTGTGAGCACGAAGACTCAAAAACGAAAAGTCGGTAAAATACCAAAGTTGGTATTTAAGTTTAGTATCTTCCAGGGGTACGACACGAAGATTTTGAGAAAAATCCCCCCACCCCAAACTACCCTTTACATGGAAATTTTTTCGAAAATTTTGATTTTCTCAAAAATGGCTCTAACAATTTTGATTAAAATTTTGTACACTAAAGATATTTACCTGACAAATGAAATGTATATCTTGAATTTTCTGGGAATAGCCTCTGAAGACTACTTTATTCAGAATGAATTTTACGGAATTTTGCATAACTGCTAAACCGTAAGAGGTGGACGAAAACTTGCAACACAAAAAATGTAGAGCACCTTAAAACACACAATTTATCATATGTACATTTTTTTCGTGGAGTTGACGTTTTTGAGATACTCCTTGGTTTTGGTTTTAGCTTTACGAAACTTATGTTTTTCTCATACAGGAATTTAACAATTCCTATCCATACAAACAAAGAAACTTCAGTCACATAGCAACCAACTTTTGACTATCACTTTAACCTATGGTACTCCCATATTTCGCTTCTACTTACAAGGACGGAAGCAATAAGACTATTTCTGCTAATTTTTTCTCGATTAGCATGAAGTAAATAGTAGCTTAAGCTTTTTAACAATAATTTGTTGCAGAGATATAGAGAAAGTCATGTGAATGGAGCACGTCAGATTTTTTTGAGTGCGATACAATACCTTCTCTGTACACTATGCATAGTACGTGTAGAGAAAGTAAAACACGCTATATTGTCTGAAAATATAAAATTCATGTTATTTTATGACGAAAACATTTAATTTGTGACAGTTTTTTCAGCTGCAGTATTTTAATTGAGAAATGTTGACACGCGCAAACAAAAGATTTCTTTCTGTGAGTGCAGTCACACTGAGTAGGCCTTGATCTTTGCTCACATTTCGCCTTTACTTATTTGTACTGGCAAGTAGATAGAGAATTTGAAATCTTTAGTGTTTTACTTTCTCTAGCCCGCAATGTACATTCCATGGAGAAGGTATTGCATTCCACTCAAAAATTCGATACCGAAATTTCACCGGAAATAAACGTTTTAGGGTAGCATGTATTAAAAAAACGTCCGCGTTTGCGTGTCTCTGAACACGATATCTCAAAAACGAAAAGTCGGTAAAACACGAAACTTGGTATTTAAGTTTAGTATCTTCCAGGGAAGCGACACGAAGATTTTGAGAAAAATCCTCCTAACCCAAACTAGTTATATGGAAAAATGTTGATAATTTTGAATTTCTCAAAAATGGCTCTAATGATTATAATTAAAATATCTTATATTAAAGATATTTACACCACACTTATAATGTATATCCTGAATTTTCTGGGAATAGCACGTAACAACCCCTTTATTCTGGATGATTTTTGTGGAATTTTATCCAACTGTTAAACCGTAAGAGATATACAAAAACTTACTACACAACTTATATAGATCTCATCAAAACACACAATATATGTCATATACATTTTTGTTTTCGTAGAGTGACCATTTTGTAAACATTTCTTGTTCGTATCACTTTAAAACTTTGTAAACCCTTGGCAATGTATTGAAACGAATTTCAACCACATTTTGTAAATATTTCTTGTTTGTATCACTTTAAAACTTTGTAAACCCTTGGCAATGTATAGAAACGAATTTCAACCACATTTTGTAAATATTTCTTGTTTGTATCACTTTAAAACTTTGTAAACCCTTGGCAATGTATAGAAATGAATTTCAACCACATTTTGTAAACATTTCTTGTTCGTATCACTTTAAAACTTTGTAAACCCTTGGCAATGTATAGAAACGAATTTCAACCACATTTTGTAAATATTTCTTGTTTGTATCACTTTAAAACTTTGTAAACCCTTGGCAATGTATTGAAACGAATTTCAACCACATTTTGTAAATATTTCTTGTTTGTATCACTTTAAAACTTTGTAAACCCTTGGCAATGTATAGAAACGAATTTCAACCACATTTTGTAAATATTTCTTGTTTGTATCACTTTAAAACTTTGTAAACCCTTGGCAATGTATAGAAACGAATTTCAACCACATTTGACTGACGTTTTCCCTTGTAGTTATCAGGAAGCAAGTACTGAGACAATTTCTGTCTCGATTATCATGGTGTAGATAAAAGAATAAGATGAAAGCCATGAGAGTGGGACGCTATTACATTTGGCCCGCAGCAAAGCCGCACCTTCCACGTCACTAGTATATTCAGTAATGACGTGATTGTCACTATGACGTCGGTTCCAGGAATGACGTGTCGGTGATAGCGTCATATCCGTGACGTCACAGCTCGGTGACCTTCGGCTAGGCGTGGGTTTGTTTCTCGGAATGGAAAGTAGCCAAGCCAGAGAGCGCTGCCAGCAGTTCGAGAACCAAGCCACATTACTTTATCATGTATTGCATTCCTCAGAAAAGTTCTATACTCACATCCCACATAAAATACACGTTTTGAGGCTACATTTTTAGAAAAATCTAACGTGTTCCATTCTCATAACTTTCTCCAGCTGTTCCACACAGATCTTTTTCTTACAAACGATTTTCTGTTATCTACGTCATGATAAGCATTAGCAGAAATGATCTTAATACTTGCTTCCTTGTAAGTAGAAAGGTTCCGTTTGACAAAACTTAGTTTAAATTTGCAACCAACGGTCAACTCCACAAGAAAACCTTTATGGCATGTCTTTTAACGAAATCTAAATTTTTGCGTGTAGTAAGTTTTTGTCTATCTCTTTCGGCTCAAACGTTCTGCAAAATTCAACCAGAATAAAGAAGTCTTCAGGGGCTATTCCCAGAAAATTTAAGATATACATTTTTTTTGCAATGTAAATATCTTTAAAATACAGTATTTGAATTAAGCTGGTTAGGACAATTTTTAAGAAAATTCAAGTTTTCTTCGCATGTTAAATACCAAGTTTTGTATTTAACGACTTTTCGTTTTTGTGCTATGCTGTCTACCGACACACAGACAATCAGATAGACATACACGGACCTTTTCCTATTTTTTTAAATAAGGGGTGCTCAAAACGTGTATTTCCGATGAAATCTCAGAATAGAATTTTTAGGTGGAATACAATACAATAAAAATTTTACTTTAAGGAATTATGGTACACGAGCCTGGGCAATTTTATTCAATAGGTTACCAGTAGCACTAAAACATTTAGTCAAACATAACCTCAAAGAATATCTCATTGATAAGTTTCTGTATAATTTAGATTAATTGTAAATAGCACATTGTAAGCAGCGGTATGTATATATGTAACAAATGACCTGTCCAATGTCAACTGTACAATGTACAAAAGATTTACTGGATCAATAAATTATTGTTATTATTATTATTATTATTATTATTATTATTATTATTATTATCACCATCATCGTCTCTATCTACTATGTACATTGTACATGCGTGTTACACAAAGTGAAGCAACTTTTGTAAGAATACTTTGTAGAAGAGTAGAGAAAGTCATATGAATGTTACAGATATTTTCAATGATTTCACTTCAAGTTTTCTCACGTCAGAAGTTCCCCATGTTTAAAATGATGCGCATTACTTAAAGTAATGCAACCTAGCGTAAATGATGATGGTGATGATATGAAGATGATGTTGATGATGATATGAAGATCATGGTGATATGAAGATGGTGATATTGAAGATGATGGTGGTGATGCTATGAAGATGATGATATGAAAATGATGATGGTATGAAGATGATGGGGATAACGATATGAAGATCATGGTGATGATGATATGAAGATGGTGATGAAGATGATGATATGAAGATGGTGACGAAGATGATGATATGAAGATGGTGATGAAGATGATGATATGAAGATGGTGATGAAGATGGTGATGAAGATGATGATATGAAGATGGTGATGAAGATGATGATATGAAGATGGTGATGAAGATGATGATATGAAGATGGTGATGTTGAAGATGATGGTGATGAAGATGATGATATGAAGATGGTGATGTTGAAGATGATGGTGATGAAGATGATGATATGAAGATGGTGATGTTGAAGATGATGGTGATGAAGATGATGATATGAAGATGGTGATGTTGAAGATGATGGTGATGAAGATGATGATATGAAGATGGTGATGTTGAAGATGATGGTGATGAAGATGATGAAATGAAGATGGTGATGTTGAAGATGATGGTGATGAAGATGATGATATGAAGATGGTGACGAAGATGATGATATGAAGATGGTGATGTTGAAGATGATGGTGATGACGATGATGATATGAAGATGGTGGTGATATGAAGATGGTGATGATGATGGTGGTGATGAAGATGGTGATGATGATCATGATGAAGATGATGGTGGTGATATGATCATGGTGACAAGGTGATGACGTTTTAGCAAGAATCCAAATTGTGTTTTAAGAAATAAAAGAGGATGTGGTCCATGAAACCTGTATACATCCTGGTGAAACTGGAGTTGGCGAACTTTCTCTGCTGTTTGGCAAGTCGTAGCGTTGCCAGGGGCCACATATTCGCTAATCTGCTCCACTCTACTTGCTCTCTCTCTCTCTCTCTCTCTCTCTCTCTCTCTCTCTCTCAGCCCTAAGGCAAAATTAAAATGTTCCATTCACATGACTTTCTCTACCTCTACGCAAACAAATTCCCTTATAAAAGATTATTTTTCTATCTACTTCATGCTAATCGAGATAAACATTAACAGAAATAATCTTATTACTTAATTTCTTGTAAGTAGGAGGGAAATAAGGGAAGCACTAGACTAAACCGACAGTCAAATGTTTTAAAATGTGGTTGCTATGCTATTGAAATGAAGTTCAATTCGTTTTGAATGATCTACAGTAAAACACGAGAGATAAAACGAAACGTCACTTCACGTTTGACAAAAGCGCAACTATCTACTTTAGAATTGAAATAAATAACAAAGAATATCTCGGAAAAGGTCAACTCTACAAGAAAATGTAAATGTAAATGGCGTGTTATTTATGAACACTCTTTAACTGCTGAGGTTCTCAGCGTCCCATTCTATTCTTGATGTGAAAGACCTCTTAATTTTGTTCAGAGGCCTCTCTATCAGACACGGGACCAACGACTTTACTTCCTTGCCGAAGGAAGCCATGCTAAGGATTTTTACACCCGAAAACATCCATCGTTCCATATACCCATGACCTTGGGTCTATGAAGTTATCATGGAGGGCGACAAACATATATGAAATAAATTAAGTGCTTTAACGAGATCTGCATTTTTTGTGTAATAAAGTTTGTCCATCTCTAACGGTTTAACCATTATTCAAAACTCATCCAGAATAAGGAGGTCTTCAGAGGCTATCCTCATAAAATTCAAGATATACATTTAGTTTGTGATGTAAATAGCTTTAATATAGGTACCGTGTTTTAATCAACATCGTTAGAGCCTTTTTTGAGAAAATCAAAATTTTCGAAAACTGTTCCTTGTAAAGGGTAGTTGCGGGTGAGGGAATTTTCTTGAAAATCTTCGTGTCGTATCCTTGGAACATACTGAACTTAAATACCAACTTTTCGTTTTTGGGCTAAGCTGTCCACACATACGGACCTTTTTCTAAAAATGCTATTTTTCGGACTCAGGGGACCCCAAAGCAAATATTTCCGGCGAAATCTCAGTATCGAATTTTTGGGTGGAATACAATACCTTGTCTAACCACTACATACATTGCACATGTAGGCTAGAGGAAGTAAAATACATGTTTAGCACGAATTGCTACTTCACACACATACTAAGTTAATATCACATTTTGCGTTCCCCCGAACAGCTTTACTTTCTCCATACTAGTTGACCTGGTATTGTACTCCACCAAAAAATTCTCTCTCCATTTCTCACCAACTAAATGTTTTGAAGTCCCTTGAGTACAAAAAAAAAAGTATTTTCAGAAAAAGTTCTGTGGGCAGTTTAACTCAAAAACGAAAAGTCCGTTAAAAACCAAACTTGGTATTTAACTTCAGAATCTTCCAAGAATGCGAATCGAAGATGTTTTAAGAAAATCCCCCCACCCAAACAACCCTTTTTATGAAACATTTTTCGAAAATTATGACTTTCTCAAAAATGGTTCTAACGATTTTGATTAAAATTCCATATATTAAATATATTTACATGAGAATTAAAATGTATATTTTAAAATTTCTAGGAATAGCCTCTGAAGACTACTTTATTCTGGATAACTTTTGCATAAGTGGACAAAGCCTTACTACACAAAAAATATGAATGTCGTTAAAACGCAATTTATGTCATACACCTTTGTGGACTTAGCTACAATTATCTACCGAGATATTCTTATAAATGGTTTCATTTTTGAAACACGTAAAACTTTTTTCAAACTCCCCATTCATTTCACATCTCTTTTTTTTGTTGTAGTGTTTAACGCCCGCTTTAACTACTTATGGCACCGCAGGCGGGGACGCTGATGATACATGAATGAAGATGGAGCACCGGTGGAATGGATGGAAACCGGAGAACCCCGAGAAAACCCACCCCAGCGCCGCTTTGTCCAACACAAATCTCACATGCACTCGCTTGGGATGGTCTAGGTGAGATCTCTTTTGTTTTACTCCTAAGCATGCAAACAGAGCCGAGTTTCAATTGCATCACATACCGACAGCGTTTAAAACTTTTATTTCTGCTATTAGTTTATCTCGATCAGCATGAACTAGATAGAAGAATACGCTTTAGTAAGAACAGTTTGTTTGTAGAACAAGTAGAGGAAGTCATGTGATTGCATTTTCAGGAAAAGGTCCGCGTCTCCGTCTATGAACAGTATAACTAAAAATCTGATGTGTTACTTTCTCTACATCTCTGTAACAAATTATTGTTAAATGCTTCTATTTACTTCATGCTAATCGAGATACAATTAGCAGAAATAGTATTATTACTTGCTTCCTTGTAAGAAGGGAAATAAGGGAGTACCATAGGTTAAAGTGATAGTCAAAAGCTGGTTGCTATGTGACTGAAGTTCCTTTGTTTGTATGGACACGAGTAGACAAATTCCTGTATGAGAAAAGTATGTTTTTCAAAGCTGAAACCAAAAACAAGAAGTATCTAAAAAAACGATCATCTCCACGAAAAAAATGTATATAACATAAATTGTGTGTTTTAACGTGCTCTACATTTTTTGTGTGGTAACCTTTTGTTCATCTCTTACGGTTTAGCTGTTATGCATAATTCCGTAAAATTCACCCAGAATAAAGTAGTCTTCAGAGGCTATTCCCAGAAAATTCAAAATAAACATTTTATTTGTTAAATAAATATCTTTAATATACGATATTTTAATCAAAATCGCTAGAGCCATTTTTTAGAAAATCAAAATTTTTCGAAAAAAGTTCCATGTAAAGGGTAGTTTGGAGTGGGGGGATTTTTCTCAAAATCTTCGTGTCGCACCCCTGGAAGATACTAAACTTAATACCAAGTTTGGTATTTTACCGATTTTTCGTTTTTGAGTTATCGTGTTCACAGACACACGGACACATACACACGGACCTTTTTGAAAATTCTTTTTTTACTTGCTCTATACATACTATGTGCACAGTGTATAGAGAAAGTAAAAAGTATCGCTTTAGCCTATGGTACTCCCTTATTGCACCCAAAAAGTCGATACCGAGATTTCACCGGAAATATTTGTTTTGAGACCCCCTGAATCCAAAAAAAGCATTTTTAGACAAAATGTCTGTGCGTGTCTGTCTGTCTGTGTGTATGTCTGTGGGCGGCACACTTTACTTTTCTCATAAAGGAATTTGTCAACTCCTGTCCATACAAATAAAGGAACTTCAGTCACATAGCAACGAGCTTTTGACTATCACTTTAACCTAGTGTACTCCCTTATTTCGCTTCTACTTACAAGGAAGCAAGTAATATGGCTATTTCTGCTAATTTTTTCTCCATTAGCATAATGTAGAAAAAAGATTAAGGTTATCAAGAATAATTTGTTACAGAGCTGTAGAGAAAGTCATGTGAATGGAACACATCAGCTTTTTTGGATTTAGGGGACCCTAAAAGATGTATTTCTGGTGACATCTCGACATGGAATTTTTGGGTGCATTACAATTCCTATATACATTGTACATGCGGCTAGAAAAAGTAAAAATCTGATATGTTCCATTCACTATGTTGCAACCATTTATTCCTACAAAAGGTACTATCTACTTCAAGTTAGACGTTAGCAGAAATGGTCTTATTATTTATTTTTCCTTGTGCCATGAGAAATAAGCTAAAGCGATACTAAAATACCTGTTTTAAAAGCTTCGCCAGGAAATTCAAGATATACGTTACTTGTCATCTAAACAACTTTAATACGCACACGTTATTTTAATCAAAATCGTTGCTTGTTTTTAAGAAAACCGAGGATTTCGAGAAAAAAAATCTTCCATCTCAAGTGCAGTTTGGAGTGCGGCATTTTCCTGAAAAAGTTCCAATTACATTCTTGGAACATACACAACTCAAATACGAAATTTGGTATTTAATGGACTCTTTTATTTTTACTTTCTCTATACGTACTATGTACATAGTGAATAGAGAAGTTATTGCACTCCACCAAAAAATTCGATACCGAGATTTCACCGGAAATGTATGTTTTTGGGTCCCCTTTATCTAAAAAAAGTATTTTCGGAAAAAAGATCCGTGTGTGTGTGTGTGTGTGTGCCCGTGTGTCTGTGAATATGATAACTCAAAAACGAAAAGTAGGTAAAATACCAAACTTGGTATTTAAGTTTAGTATCTTACAGGGATGCCACACGAAGATTTTGAGAAAAATCTCCCCACCCTCAACTACTCTTTACATGGAACTTTTTTCGAAATTTTTGATATTCTCAAAAATGGCTCTAACGATTTTGATTAAAATTTCGTATATTAAATATATTTACCTGACAAATAAAATGTATATCTTGAATTTTATGAGAATAGCCTCTGAAGAGTAGTTTATTCTGGATGAATTTTACTGAATTTTGAATAACTGCTAAATCGTAAGAGATGGACGAAAACTTACTACACAAACAATGTAGAGCACGTGAAAACACACAATTTATGTTATATACATTCCTTATTTTTGGTTTCTGCTAACAAAAACTTTTACTTTACTCATACAGAAATTTGTCAACTGCTGTCCATACAAACAAAGGAACTTCAGTCACATAGCAACCAGCTTTTGACTATAACTTTAACCTATGGTACTCCTTTATTTCGCTTCTACTTACAAGGAAGTAAGTAATAAGACTATTTCTGCTAATTTTTTACTGATTAGCTTGGGGTAAATAGAAGCATAAGCTTTTTAAGAATAATTTGTTGTAGAGATGTAGAGAAAGTCATTTGAATGGTACACATAAGAGTTTTTGAGCTATGCTGTTCACACGCGCGCGCGCACACATGGACAGTTTCCTTTAATTTTTTTTTTTTTTGGAATCAGGACTCTTCAAAACAAAATTTCTGGATAAATCTGGGTATCGGATTTGTTGATGGAATGCAACACTTTTTCTATTCGCTACCTGACAGAGAAAGTAAAACCTGGCTTTTGGTTTTTGCTAACTTTTAAATTGCCCAAGATGTATCATAATACTTTGATCGTTGACGGTAAATTGTTTGAAAATTGAATTTAAAGGTTTAAACATTTTGTCTTTGTAAAACAAAAAAGAGGCCGCGCCGTGGCCGAGTGGTTAGACCACTAGCCTCCCATCTAGGCGGCCCCGGTTCGATTCCAAGCGGCTACATGTGGGATTTGCGGTGGACAAAACGGCGTCTGGGCAGGTTTTCTCCGGGTCCTCCAGTTTCCCCCGCCACTCATTCCACCAATAGCTCCATCATCACTTTTCCTATGATCCATTCCACTTGCTCACGCTCATGCTGGCTACGGCCCGACCACTCGTTCCAGGTTCTCCATTCTCTGGTTTCGTGCCTTTGACTCCCCGACAGGCCTCTGACCCTACGCAACCGCTTGTAGGTTCTAGGGCGGTGTTTGTTTTTTTGTTTTGTCAGCTTACCAAAAACATCTGATGTATTACACTCACATGACTTTCTCTACCTCTCTTTAACACATCATTGTTAATAAGCTTATTCTTATATCTACTTCATGCTAACAGAGATAAACATTAATAGAAATTATCTTATTACTTAGTTCCTTATAAGTAGAAGGAATACACTAGGACAAATCGATAGTTAAATGTTTAAATTGTAGTTGCTATGGAATTGAAATCCGTTTCTTTGCGTTGCCAGGAGTTGACTAGTTCCCGTATGAGAAAAGTTTAATTATTTTAAAACTGAAACCAATAACAAGGAGTATCTTGAAAACGGTCACCTCCACGAAAAAAACAAATGCATGCAACATAAATTTTGTGTTTTAACAAGCTGTACATGTTTTGTGTAGTAAGTTTTTGCTTAGCTCTTACAGTTTTCTACTTATGCAAAAATTCAAAAACTTTATCCGGAATAGGATTTTGAGGCTATCCCCAGAAATTAAAAATAGAATTTTTATTTGTCATATAAATATCTTAAATATAAAATATGTTAATCAAAATCGTTAGAGTCATTTTGAGGAAATAAAAAAAATCGAAATAGTTTCCATGTAAAGGATAGTTGGAATGGGGGGATTTTCTTGAAAATATTTGTGTCGTATCCTTGGGACATACTGAACTTAAATATCAAGTTTGGTATTTAACGGACTAGAGGTACCGACGGAGATTTTTTCTAAAATGCTTTTTTTGTTGTTGTTAGATTCAGAGAGTCTCCATATATGTATTTCCGGTGAAATCTCGGTATTGAATTTTTGGGTGCAATACAGTACCTTCTCTATACACTGTGTATATGGTATGTGTAGAGAAAGTAAAAATCATATATGTATAAATGTATCTGATAAACAAGGATCAATAGTTGAGAATCGAGTGCCGGATCTTATACAGTTGGCCATGATCTTGCTACCCTGGAAGTGTGACGCATGTTCCGAGAAACACCTGTTGCCCACATTCCGAGCAAACGCAACAACGTGCCTGTATGATTCATTCGCATCCGGCCTCCTTCCGGATACCTATCGTCTTTTGTTACGTAACATGTGACGATCAAAGATACGAAACAAAAGACATTTAATAGTTTGCGCTCTCTGCGGTGCAGTACCAGTACTTCAAAGCCATCCAAAATTGTATTTTGTTCGTTTTTACTTTCTAGACCACTTACATAAGTAGGGGAAGTGTTGCATTTCACCCAAAAGTGCTAAAAATTATTCCTTTGTCTACTTAACGATAATCGAGATAAACATTAGCAGAAATAGTCTTATTATTTGTTTCCTCGTAAGTAGAAGGGAAATATGGGAGTACCATAGGTTAAAGTGATAGTAATAAGACTATTTCTGCTAATTTTTTCTCGATTAGCATGAAGTAAATAGAAGAATAAGCTTTTTAACAATAATTTATTGTAGAGATATAGAGAAAGTCGTGTGAATGGAACACATCAGAATTTTTAAAAGGTTACATAAAGAGTAAATATGGCGATTTACTTTTCAGGTCGTGGGGAATAAGTCGCGAAAAATTCACAGTATGGTTCCAGGGTTAACTACAGGGTCATTCAATTATAAGGTAACCCTGTCGCGACCTCTTTCCACTGCGCGAGAGATCCGAGAGTTGCCGGTAAAGGCGCACTGAGTCCTTACCTTAAATAAATGCTACCAAACAGACAGTATAACAAGTTAAAGAGCAGCAGAAATCCCTGTGTAATCTATACAAGATGATGCAAAGATTCCTGCTGCTAAGCTTAGACGAGTGCTGCCCGAATGTCAACATTTCCGTATTTTAGTACGCATAATGTCAACATTTCCGTATTTTAGTACGCATTTGCCGGCATCACTTTCCCGGCGACTTTTCGCTCTCTCCCGCAAATGGGAAGAGGCCGCGACAGGAGTTACCTTATAATTTAATGACCCTATATTTATCAAAATACACACATACATATTGAAGATTTTTAAATCACCTCTTCATTGTTAGTGAAGTTTATATGATAAGAAACAAGAGATTAAAAAAAAAATTGATGTATTCCATTCACATGACTCTCTTTACAACTCTGCAACAAATTATTGTTAAAAGTTTATGTCTCTATCTACTTCATAATCGAGAAAAAATTAAAAGAAATAGTTTTATTACTTGCTTCCTTGTAAGTAGGAGCGAAATAAGGGAGTACCATAGGTTAAAGTGATAGTCAAAAGCTGGTTGCTATATGACTGAAGTTCCTTTGTTTGTATGGACAGGAGGTGACAAATTCCTGTATGAGAAAAGTATAAGATTTTCAAAGCTGAAACGTAAAACAAGGATAGCTCCATCAACTCCACGAAAAAACTGCATGTAACATAAATTGAGAGTTTAAACGTGCTCTACATTTTTTGTGCTGCAAATTTTTGTCCATCTCTTACGGTTTGGCAGTTATGCGAAATTCCGTAAAATTCATCTATAATAAAGTAGTCTTCAGAGGCTATTCCCAGAAAGTTCAAGATATACATTTTATATTAATATACGAAATTTTAATCAAAATCGTTAGAGCTATTTTTGAGAAAACAAAACATTTCGGAAAAAGTTCCATGTAAAGGGTAGTTTGGGGCGGTGGGAATTTTCTCTAAATCTTCGTGTCGTATCCCTGGAAGATACTAAACTTAAATACCAACTTTGGTATTTTACAGACTTTTCGTTTTTGAGCTATCGTGTTCACAGACAAACGGACACAGGGACACACACACACACACACACACACGGACATTTTTCTGAATATGCTTTTTTTTGGATGCAGGGGGCCCAAAAACATATATTTCCGGTAAAATCTCGGTATGGAATTTTTGGATGGAGTGCAATACCTTCTATACACACTATGTACATAGTACGTGTAGAGAAAGTAAAAATGTAAATCTCTCAAACACACACAATTTTTATCAAATACATTTTGTTGTTCAGTTAATAATTTCCGAGATCTTCCTTGTTAATGGTTTCAGTTTTAAAATATCTTCTCTTCCTTCAAATGGAATGTCATTCGTTTTTCTTGCTCTTGATCAAGCAAGCAGAATGAAATTAAAAAAGTTCTCATAACGACCCACCTTAAAGCCTAGTGTAATCCGATATTCCTTAGTATCTACAGGGAAGTGTAAGTAAACCCATTTATGCAAAGCTTATCTGCATTAACGTGAACTAGAAGAATAGACTTTTTAAAGAATTTTTTTTGAACAATGGTTAGTCTTGTGATTATATTAGAATGTTTTTTATGTAGATTCGGTGGAACACTTAAGGAATATATTGTATTTTATGAACAGTTTTGCACGCTGCTATTATATTGAAAGCATAATATTTAATTCGACGAGCCTTAATGTGAAATTTTGAGTGACGAAAAGAATGCCGTTGCGACTTAAACTAACACTAAGTGAAGCAGTCCCGAGGACAAATAACGAGTTTTTACAAGTGGGCAATTCTGGGTTTTCTACAGACTTCCTGAATCCACTTTGAGTGCGTGCGTCCGTACCTAAAGCCATCAATATCACCACCAGCTGTGCATTATATTTGTGTAATTTTCTCTTTAAGTGAATATGTAGAAAAACAATGCAAACATTCGATTAAACTGTATTCCTTCTGTAAAGATGGCGACCCTCTAATGATAATTGTCGCCATACAGCACATTCAGCAGCGTTCTTGCTCAAATATGTGATTCGGAATATGGGTAGGGATTCCCAAGATTTCAAAATTCCACACTTATGTCAGAAACTAACATAGGAATTTACAACTTTTATTTCTTCCTGGTAATTTATAAGATTGGATAATATTTCACAAAGTTTTAAACCATGATACACTCGAGATTTCGCATGAATTTATTGGAAGATGTTCTGATCACAATTTATATCTGCCCATAAATAATTATTGGAAAAAAGGGACTCTTCGTCAGCGACACTAACGATTATCTGCAACTAACTTTTAAAACTTTCCATCCTCTTTTTAACCTTGGCTTCCTCTTGAGGAATAATCGATATATAGATCGATAGCATTGCAATCGAAGATAATTACTAACAAAAGCAAGGATATAGTTTAACCGAAGCAAAGAATGGCACTGTTAAAATCAGAGGAAACATTCGATAAAGTCACAGTCTGCTTGTCTGTTTCCGTGTTTATCTCTTATGCTGGCAAAATCTGTGACGTATCAAAGAAACTGTGCCAAGATCTCTAGTGGAGGTTGCCGTAATCATTACTGCCAGACATCTGCCAGTGCGTGCCCTCTCTTAGTTCTTGTTACAACCACTTGGTCCAATTTTCAAACTAGATTTCGCAACAATGGTCCTGAACTGCGGCAAATCACATCGCAGAAAATTCAGTAAGTCAAGTTAGAGGCTAAACTAGCTGTAGATGCATTTCTGTAATAAATTGGACGAAAACTCTTTTCCCGCTGCATTTTTAGTCACATGCAATGCATTAATTGTAAACCATGGTTTCGTGGATATGCCTTTAAGTTCTGCATCATTTCGCTTTCTGAAAAAGAATTAAATTTTTCGCTCATGTTCCTTGCTCTTAGAATATACTTAGGACAACCATTAAGTTCTAAAATCCAATATTTTATTTTTCATGTGTATAGAGTCATTTAGATTCTATGGTTTTGCCACCAACGATTCTATTCGGCGTTCCACGCACGCATGCACTGGAGAAAGATAACAAATGCAGTTAGCCATGTTAGCGACTATGAACATTGCAACAATAAAGGTTTTCTTTTCATCGCAAACACACAGCAGTAATGTATGAACATGAATTCTTCCGACATATAGTAACTTAATTCGCTTATTCAGTAACTATTTGTAAACTTCTGAATTAACGTTTGTGCATGTGCTTAGCAAAATAAGGTAAGAAATGAGAAGTGATGTGTGCTGCACTTAGTTTCTAGCAAGGATGCCTAACTGAAACTCCTTCAGTTGGAGTTAGGCATACCTTGGTATATTACTTTTGATTCTTAATATTTTTTTTATACAAAAGAAGCCCAT
Organism: Hymenopus coronatus; assembly: GCA_030762935.1. Classification (NCBI taxonomy): domain Eukaryota; kingdom Metazoa; phylum Arthropoda; class Insecta; order Mantodea; family Hymenopodidae; genus Hymenopus; species Hymenopus coronatus. The sequence continues at coordinate 5,374,202 of CM060895.1, read as the reverse complement.
TACTTCCTTATTAGGTCCAGATATGAGGGGTTTGTTATTCGGCCATTAGAACCGCGTAGTGGTTATTTACTAGGTCTGCTGTTCATATGCAAGATCCGCCACAAACTTTTAGAGTCCTAAGCCGCAAAGCGTAGCCGAGAGATATTTTTATAAGTAAAGGTATGGAGCAGTCACGACCGAAGGCAGCGTATGCAGAGCGATGGGGAGGCGTAGCCGAGAGGTCTGTGAAACTAAAGCCCCAGTGATCCCAAGAAGTTCAACCTTGAAAATCATGGGGATTTTAAATTTGAACAGCTTATGAAAGCTTTACCCAAACATATTTCACACTCAATTCATTGCATACCTATGATGTTGAAATAGATGTCCTAGCCTAGCAGCTTTTTGATTTACCTCATTCATCGTGCAATGCTCATAAGATTGCAGATGTAGAAACATATGAGGATAAGTTTCCTAGAATGTTATAGCTATTTATACATTGCGAGAATAACACTGCATTGGTATTATATATCACCCCTTCACTCATATAAGTGATGGGTACACAAGATCAAACAAAACATAAAAGGTCAATTAAACAAAAAAAGTGTAGAAGTTGCATTAAAATTAAAAAATTTACAGTTAAAAATCTGGGTCATTTGCAAATTTGAAAACTGGTTTACCCAATAAATAAACATTGTGAGCTATTCTAAAAGCAAAAAAATCTGGATTTATTTGACAAAGGTATATATATATATAAAAATATGAGGTCAAAAAATTGAAACAAAAAAATAAACAAAAAATAAAAAAAATGATAATTTCCTAAAGAGAAATAAAAATCTCGATCTTTCATATTGTATCCAAAATGAATATCTTGGTCATTTACAATATATGCACTGCTTCATTACAAGTACAAACCTAGCACATTTACAACAATAAATAAAATCTGGAGTCATTAAAGAAATAAATTCCGAGATCATTTGATGAAGGAGAACAACAATTTGTGATCGTTCAAAATACTTAAAATTTGGGGTAATTCACAAAATTAAAACATTTGAGATAATTTAGAAAAATAAAGTTTTGAAATATTCACAACATTTAAAATCTGGGACCATTGTATTTATGTAAAAATTTAGAGGCATTTAAAAAATAATCTGGTTCAATTTCCAAAGTGGACTTGATATTTAAGTTCATGCAACTCAAAATCCCCCACCCTAAATTACGCTTTAAATGGAAAAAAATTTCTTCTGATTTCCTGAAAAATGGCTTCAATGGTTTTGATTAAAATACCAAATATTTAAGATATAGGAGGCGACGTGGCTGAGAGGTTAGATTGCTTGCCTCCGATCTAGGCAGCCCATGTTCAGTCCCAAGTGCCTGCATGTGGGATTTGTGGTGGATGAAGCGTCATCTAGGTGGGTTTTCTCTTGGTCCTCCAGTTTCCCCTGCCACTCATTCCACCAATTGCTTTATCATCACCTTTCTATAATACATTTTGCTTGCATTTCACTTTGTTCACTTCCTCACACTCATTCCTAGCTCTGTACCAGGTTATTCATTCTGTGGTTTCGTGCTGTTGGCTCCCTGATAGGATCCTGACCTCTAGGCATCTGCTTGTAATCCCTAGGGGGGTGTCAGTCCTAAAGATATGGGGAGGGTAAGCCACAATGAAATGAAACAAATATTTAAGATATTTATAGTTGTGTTCCCAGCTCGTGAACCATGAAAGGAATGCATACACAACACATACATGAGTACAGATGAGGTGACACTTCCAGATATAAACAGTATTGCAGCCTACCTTAATAGATTAGTGGCCGTGCCAATTCCATGTCTAATTCTGATCATGCTGTTTCATTTTCTGAAGAAGAAGATTAGTTTTGTATATATGTCTGTGGGTGGCAGAGCAGCTCAAAAACAAAACGCTTGTTAAATACCAAACTTTGTATTTTAGTTCTAAATTTTCCAAGGATGCCCTACAAAGATTTTCAACAACACCCCAACCCCATTACCCTGTACATGTGATATTTTTTTCAAAAGTTTTTATTTTATCAAAATTAGCTTTAACAATTTTTATTAAAATGCCATACGTTTAAGATATTTTCTGGCAAACATAATGTATATCTTGAATATTCTGGGAATTGCCTCTAAAGACTTCTTCATTCTGGATGACTTTTGTAAGTAAGAGAAAGACGGAAACGCACTACACAAAACATGTAGATTCCATTAAAATGCACACTTTATGAGACATTTTTTAAATAAATATAAAATGAGTAAACCGTATTATTATTCATATAACCATAGCATTAAAGTCATTGATTTGCGAACAGTATGTTCTGATCTTGTTTTTCTCTACGCGTACTATGTACATAATGTACAGAGAAGGTATTGCACTCCACCCAAAAATTCAATACAGAGTTTTCACCGGAAATATATGTTTTACGGTCCCCTGTATCCATAAAAAGCATTTTCAGAAAAAGGTCCGTGTGTGTGTGTGTGTGTGTGTTCGTGTGTGTCTGTGTGTCTGTGAATACAATAACTCACAAATGAAAAGTCATAAAATACCAAACTTGGTATTTAAGTTTAGTATCTTCCAGGGATATGACACGAAGATTTTGAGAAAAATCCCCCTACCCCAAACTACCCTTTACATGGAACTTTTTCCGAAAATTTTGATATTCTCAAAAATGGCTCTAACGATTTTGATTAAAATATTGTATACTTAAGATATTTACCTGATAAATAAAATGTTTATCTTGAATTTTCTGGGAAAGCCTCTGAAGACTACTTTATTCTGGATGAATTTTACGGAATTTTTCATAACTGCTAAACCGTAAGAGATACACAATAACTTATCACACAAAATATGTACATTACATTAAAACACACAATTTATGCTTTATACTTTTTTTTCTGGAGTTGATCGTTTTTGAGACATTCTTTGTTATTGGTTTCAGCTTTAAAAATCTTATACTTTTCTCACACAGGACTTTGTGAACTCATGTCCATACAAACAAAGGAACTTCAGTCACATAGAAACCAGCTTTTGACAATCACTTTAACCTATGGTACTCCTTTATTTCGCTTCTACTTACAAGGAAGCAAGTAATAAGACTATTTCTGTTAATTTTTTCTCAATTAGCATAAAGTAAATTGAAGCATAAGATTTTTAACAATAATTTGTTGCAAAGATGTAGAGAAAGTCATGTGAATGGAACACATAAGATTTTTTTAAAATAAATATAAACTGAGTTAACCATATTATTCTTAGTATAACAGTAGCATTAGTGCAACAGTATATTCAGGTGTAGTATTTCTTCTTTTTGCAGAAGTGCTGAATACACTATTTTCTCCTCTTGATCGCAGCTCTTTCTTTTCCTTATCATTGACAAGGAAACAGCAGCATAATATGCGTGTAGTGTAGCTTGTGGCACTGGATATAATACTGTTTATTGAGAGCTTCTTCATAATATTCATAACACTATTATTCACGTTACATTTCTTAACTTCAGACAAGGTGAAAAGAATACAAATCTTGTTACAGCATTCAACTACTTCTGCACCTTATTATGCTAAGTAGCCTATACTAGGTTAATACACATATCTGCAGAAATGATTACATTTCACTTTCCCCTCTCCTGCAGGGCTCATGAGCCCACAACACAACTAAGCGTGAAGTAAATCAAATGTATATCTTGAATTTTCTGGGAATAACCTCTGTAGGCCTCTTTATTCTGCAAGACTTTTGTATAACTGGTAAACTTTAAGAGATAGACAAAAATCCTACCAGATAGATCATCATTAACAACAAGATTGCACAAATACACTATTCGTGAGAAAAAACATATTTCTTTTACAGTACATCCATGGGTTTAGCTTAATTAAAAGGAAGTAGAGAGAAAAAATATACTTTTATAATTATAATTTGTAGAAGGTAGCTATTTCTACTGCCATGGTTTTATTTCCTGTTTATTTGCAGGTATATTTACTTAGGATCATGGTGGACTACAGAATTGAGTGGGTGAAAAAGAAAGCCCTGACTTTCTTGAATATAACAGATGAAAGTGTGTTTGACGATTTCTTAGAGGCAAATGATGGCGAGATGGAAGACAGACTTATTTCCTTTCTGGACGAAGATCTGAAGAGTAGTAATGATCTTGAGAGACGATGTCTCATACTCTATAGCACTATCTACAAGAAGACAGTCCAGGAGGAGCAGCTGGTTCGTGTGGAAGGTGTGTGTCAACTAAGCTGGAGGTTTGGCTTCATATCAAACATAATATTTATTTTTACTCTCTCTATGTACATAGTGTATAGAGAAGGTATTGTATTGCACCCAAAAATTTGTTACTCGGATTTCACCGGAAATACATGCTTTAGAACCCCTGAATAAAAAAAAAAGCATTTTTAGAAAAATGCTCATGTGTGTATATGTTTGTCTGTGTGTGTATCTGTGAGCAGCATAGCTCAAAAACAAAAAGACCGTTAAATACCAAACTTTGTATTTAAGTTAAGTATCTTCCAAGGATGCGACATGAAGATCTTCAAGAAAAAAAAAAAATGTTGTGTTATTTAAGGACGCTCTTTAACTGCTGTGGTTCTCAGCATCCCATTCTAAATTGGGCGTGAAAGACCGCTTAATTTTGCTCAGAGGCCTCTCAATCAGGCTTGAGGTTCTTTTACGTGCCGTAAATCTATGACACGGGACCAACGGCTTTACTTCCCTTCCGAAGGAAGTCATGCTAAGGATTTTTACGCCCGAAAAAATCCATCGTCCTCCGCTGGGTTTGAACCCGCAACCTTGGATATATGAAGTCAGCATGGTAACCATTACACCACGGAGGACGACTTCTTCAAGAAAATCCCCCCACCCCCAACTACCCTTTACATGGAACTTTTTTCAAAAATTTTGATTTTCTCAAAAATGGCTCTAACAGTTTTAATTAAATTAGCATATGTTAAAGATATTTACCTGACAAATAGAATGTATATCTTGAATTTTCTGGGAATAGCCTCTGAAGACTACTTTACTCTGGATGAATTTTACGGAATTTTGCATAACTGCTAAACCGTAAGAGATGGACAAAAACTTATCACACAAAAAATGTAGAGCACGTTAGAAGACACAATTTATGTTATATACATTGTTTTCGTGGAGTTGATCAGTTTTGAGATATTCCTTGTTATTGATTTCAGCTTTGAAAAACTTTCTCATACAGGAATTTGTCAACTCGTGTCCATACAAACAAAGGAACTTCAGTCACATAGCAACCAGCTTTTGACTATCACTTTAACCTATGGTACTCCCTTATTTCTCTTCTAGTTATAAGGAAGCAAGTAATATGTTTTTGACAATAATTTGTTGCAGGGATGTAGAGAAAGTAATGTGAATGGAACACATCAGAATTTTTTAAACAGCTGTCAATATTTATGGACCTATAATTATAAATAGATTGTTTCACAGAGTTCTCACTTAATGGTGTGCGATATTCAGTTGTTGCCTTGCTTAGCATCAGTGACTTACTCGTACAGAACAAAACATTCTATACAATAGAGACAGAGTAGCAGTTGTAGTTTTTCTCTCTCTGCTGCTTGCATAATATCGTCTGGTTTAGTAGATTCCATGTTGATCTGCCATTTTATGGATCAATACAAGCTTTAAGTCATAGCCTACTTGAATGAGGCATTGCCCTCTGTGGTGTAATAGTTACCATGTTGACTTCATATATCCACACACACATGCTCACACCTGCATGCACGCAATGCGCACCCGCACATACATACTACACAGACATTTTTCAAAAAATGCTTTTTTTGGACTCGGGAACTCAAAACATATTTTCAGTAAAATCATGGTTTCAAATTTCTGGGTGGAATACAGTACCTTCTCTATACACTATGTACATTGTGCATTTAGAGAAAGTAAAAATAGTAAGTAATCTTCTGATAATAAGAAATAGATCTTGTATAAACAAATGCTCATAAATGAAATTAATGTAGAAAAATATTTAAATGCTGCTGACTTGGATACTTTTCTGAAATGAAAATATTAGATGCCATTCGCATATGAAATGATTTTCACAGATTAATTTTATTACCGAAAGAAATTATTATTACTGTATAATTGAATAGTTTAACATCACAGGTAGTCAAACATAGCTTCAAAAATATCATTTCAGTCTGTTTTATAAGCTAAATTAAAACTTTGCATATGTTAGCCTTGCATTTTATTTATACAGGCCATTTCAAAACAATACCAAACAAAGATAGCAGTCGTTAAGCCTACTGACTTGTCCGAAACTTGATGTTGCAACTTTCAAACTCTTCTATTTAAAGTTTTATGTGTGTTTAAAAATTGCACAAATTTGGGATTAGGCAGCAAAGGAATAATGGTTGTCATATGCCATGTAAACAATCTCAGATTGTGTTATACGAAGCAGATAACAAAACCCACATGCTATGTTTTCCATTACTAAGGTGACCTGTGCTGCACTGGTGTGTCTATCAAAACACGCCTATACCATGCAACTGGGACCTTTGCTACCAACCAGCATCTCTCTTGGAGTGAGCCAGGCGCGTGCCATTTGGTTATGTACAACTGCCTAATCCATGGTGATTTTATGGGAGTTTTTATATGTGCCGAATTTAGAGCTGAAAATTATAGTCACGTATCACGTATGGTAAGGCCAACAAGGTCCACATCTTCATTTGGAGTCGTTTTGAAGCACCTGTATATTGCTTGGGTGGGAAATTTGTGTAGAACTCTTCCCAACTGAGACAGATGAAAGGTGTGTTTGGTCATTCCACCAAACCAGCTTTTATTAAAACACACCATTTTATTTTGGACCAATATCCAAAATAACTAAACTGGGATAAACTGAAGAGCTGTTTTTGTCTCTAGGAACATGCTGTATGTCTAGGGATATCATCATCTTATAAAATTAAGGCCACTTTTGGTAAAATGATGTTCACTTGTTTCAACTAATTTCAAATTAATGCACCATTGAAGATAAAAATAGCTCAGAGTACTCAACAACAGGGGCAGCTCCTGGGGTAGTAACATTGTGCCTACATATTGTGATTATTGACTAAACATTGTTCCTACACTCGTGTTCTAGTCCTCTCATTTGGACAGCATGTTAAGCACCGCACGATCTACCAGTAGGCAGCAGTTTTCTGGAGCTTGCACCAGCTCCAGGTGGGCACCGTTACAGCTCATAATCATTGTGTATAAGACTGGCTGTTTATGGGTGGATGTGGTGCCAAGGTTGATCTGGCACACAGTCTCTGTTCCACCTTCCAAGCACCATACCTTGCAGACGACAGTGGAGGAATGCACTGTTTGCAGTGTTACCATCTTGCTGCAAGTTAATGCCAATACATCTCAAAGTTTAGTTAAATCCAGAGCAGAAATAGACATCAACATATGCTTATGAACAAATACACATGTTTTGAATAAAATAATACCATTAGATTTTAAAATGATGAAGCTTTATTTCAATATTTGTTTTTAGTTTTAAACATTAGTGATTTTAAAAACACAAGTGCAAGTGCACGCATGTGCATGTATATAGTGTCACTTTCTGAGTTGTTGTTCCTTTTAATTTGTATAGCACATCTAGGAATTGTTGACATTCTTCTTCTTGCTCAAGTTCCCTAGTGTACCACTATCATGGTGTTAGGGGAATGCCTCGGATCCATTTCCTGAACTCAATTCTATCCTCTGCCAATCTATTAAACTGATCCCAAGTCTTTGCTACCACTCTTTTGATCCCTTCTTCCAGGTTGTCCTGTCAGATTTCTTCCCAGTGGTCTTGCTTCCGGTCTATACTCACTCTTTTTACAGGCCCAAACCATGTGAGTTGTCTATCTTCAATTATCTTGCTTATAGATGGTACTTTTAGTTCCTCTCTTATCCTTTCATTACTAATTCTATCTCGCTGTGTCTTGCTATTCTCCTTAGGGAGGATTTTGGATTTGGGAGGAAATGCCAAAATCCTACCTCAAGAGCTGAGGTTTACCTGTGTTCCCAGGGCAAATGGAGACCTCAAGTGTTGTGCTAATCCCTCCCACCTTAAGTAAAGTTGGATTCAAAAGAAAACAATTGTTGACATTACATTGCTATATTGCTAATATTAGTCTTTATTTTTCTTTCTGTTTCATGGAAATGAACATAAGTTTTTCCATGATTTATTAGGCATAGGTTTGCTCTGATCTTTTGTCTGCAACTTGCATCTTCTGTTTTCCATTCTATTAATTTTATTAATACAACACATGAAGTATACTGGTTACACAATATATCCATGCTACTGCAAGAATAAACAGGTAGTTTAACAGTTTTATTATAACAACATTTTTTTGGCACCATCAGTGCCTCTGCTCAATGGTGTATCTCCTTAAGAGCATGTTTTATCTCCGAAACTTTACATCACATGATAAGAATGGGTGTCCTCTCAGTAGATAAAACAAGGGTGATTTTGTCCACTGCAGTAATTACTAAATAAGTTAGGTAAATCAATTATTACTGAAATATAGTAGACTTTGTGATACTGATGTGTTTTAACAATTGAAATTAATTAGTTGACTCGACATTATTATTATTGGAAAACATGTTTCAGAAGCCATGTGTTCCCATTGTCAATTCTTTTAGTCGACTGCTGGCATTGCTTGCTGTGGTGGTTGTCTTTGTCCCCAGTGGTTTGATGAACCTCTGTATTAGTAGGTCGCTTGGCGGGATTTCAGAATTGAAAGCATGGTTCTTTTTTCCAAATATATATTTTTTCCCAAACTTTTAATTCTGTCTTTCACCGAAAATCCTAAAAAATATCACAAGAAAGGCAGAATCTTGTGATATTTTGGAGTATTTTCGGGAAAAGACGAATTAAAAGTTTGGGAAAACATATATATATTTGGAAAAACAAGAACCGCATTTTGCCTGCCTGGGTAGTGTGGTGGTAGCGTGTCTGCCTCACATTCAACAGGTCACGAGTTTGAATCTCGCTTAGGGTAAGTTACCCGGATAAGGTTTTTTCAGGGTTTTCCCTTATCCTGAGAAGACGAATGTCGAGTAACTTTAAGCTCCATGGACCCCGAGATCATTTGAGCATCACTTCACCAGTTTCATTCTTCGTCCGACGTGACTAACCAGATTAAAGGATGTTAAGGTACACACACAAAAAAAAAAAAAAAAGTTCATCAAACCACCACCAGGGAACAAGAGACAGACAACCACCACAGCAAGCAATGCTGGCAGTTGACTAAAGGAATTGACAATAAAGCATATGACTTCTGAAACATGTTTTCCAATAATAAAAGTAAGTGATGTAGCATTACAAAATCAACTTACTAATTAATTTCAATAGGTAATTCAAATGCGTTCTTTGGGACAAATTCATCAATATAATCATTAAGAAATTATGACACTTCATCCTTCCCTCATGTGTATATACAAATGTGTTTCTTTTTTCTGTTTTCAATTTGTGAATGGAAAAAATATCATTGGTTAATGGCCTAAAATAGAAGATATCCCGATAGTATTGCTGGCAGGTATAAGTTTTATATCAAGTCAACACCAAAGTCACAGGGTTTTCACCATTCATACATATACAGTGCATTTATGCACAATGTACATAGTAGGCAGAGAAAGTATTGTACCCTGCCAAAAATTTGGTACTGAAATTTTGCTGGAAACATATATTTTTAGGGGCCCTGAATACAAAAAAAGCATTTTTAGAAAAGAGTCCATGTGTTTGTGTATCTTTGTGAACACCATAATTAAAAAAACAAAGAGTAGGTTAAATATCAAACTTTGTATTTAAGTTCAGTATCTTCCAAGAATGCAACAAAGATTTTCAGGAAAATCTCCCCACCTTTATATGGTATTTAAAGTACTTTACCTATTTGAGTTATGCTGCACGCATGCATACACATGTGCACACGTGCACACACACACACACACACACATTCACAAAGGCCTTATTCTAAAATGATTACTGTGGATTTAGGGCATCTCAAAACACATATTTCTGGTGAAATCTCAGTATTGAATTACTAAGTGGAATACAGATTCTCTATCTACTATGTGTTAGAGAAAGTAATATTACAAATGCACCTAAAATGTAATGCAGTATTTACAGTAGTGATTTTATTCATTATTTGTGAACATTTGTAGAACATTAAAAATAACATCTGATGGTAAACTTTTATTTGGTTTGTTTTTGTTCTCAGTGAAGCGAGAAGAAGTGCAGCCTCCAGAAGAGGAGCAAGAGGCTAAGGAGCCAAAGAAGGGTGCCAAGCAAAACGGTAAAAAGGGTGCCAAGCAAAAAGGTAAAAAGGAAGCCAAGAAACCTGCAGCAAAAGGCAAAGGGAAAAAGGGAAAATTAAAACCTCCTCAAAAACCAAAGCAAGAGAAACAGGCAGAAGCAAAGGAAGAGAATAAACGTGATGAAGAAGGAGGTACTGAGGAATCAAAGGATGAGGTCAAAGGAGAAACCGAGGGTTCAATGGAACAGGAAGAAACTGTCATAGGTGAAACTGAGGAACCAGAGGAAGAGGACAAACCTTCTGTTGAAGGTGAAACTGAGGTATCAAAAGAAGGTGATACATCTGGTGAAGAAGCAGAGACTGAAGGGGAAGATGAAGGTGAGGAAGGCATCTCAGAATCAGAGCAGAAAACTGATACCGCAGACAGTGAAGCAACTGAAGAAGGAAAAAAGAAAAAAAAGAAAGGTAATCAGAAGAAAGGCAAGGGGAAGAAAGGAAGGAAGCGTAAAAGGAAAGGTGTGTATAATTCTTAAATACAACTTACATATATATAGGATGAATGTAACTCATATGAGGTTCATCTTTTTGCTAATCAAAGTAATTACCATTTGGAATATTTTCTTTTAACTATAACTGAAAATGTTCTGCTAATTTCCACTATTTGACGGATAATTGGATAGTAACAATCTATAACACTTGATTTCATTTTTTTGTATTGATTTAATTGTTTTTTTACACAAGCTTTGTGTAGGACAGGAGTTGGATAGGTAGAATCAGACTGAAAAATTCAATTCCATAGCCGGGATTTGAACCATGGATCTCCCGATCTCTTGCCAGTTGCTCTACAACAATTATCATGGCAACATGCTGACATGGCATTACATTTCTTAACTGACTTGCATGTTTCCCAGTAAACCACAAAGTGATCTCAAATTGTAAGTTGCCATTGGGGTATGTCATCTCAAAAATAATTTGAGAACACCTTGTGGTTTACATGTGAATCAGTTGAGAACTTTAATGCCGTGCCAGCTTGTTGCCATGTTAGCTCAGTGGTAGAGCAACTGGCTAAGACTGGGAGATCCTGGTTCAAATCCTGGCTATGGCATTGAATTTTTCAGTCTCTATCTACCTATCCAATCTATAACACATTACCTTGATTCCAAAAATCCAAGTTTTATTTTCTGTTCCACCTACTTACAGTAAGGACAAGTAGTGCATTCTTTCCAAAAATTCAATATGAGAGTTAAACAGAAATATGTTTTGAGATCTCCTAAATCCAAAACAGCTTTTAGTATGTGCTACATTTATGTGTATATATGTATGAGGTGCATCCAGAAAGTAAGTACCGATGGCCGATAAAGAGAAATAAAATCACTAAGTAAGAAATATTTATTGGTATAATTACATAGACTCACTGGCTACTTTTCAACATAGTCACCACCATTGTTGCATTTATCGTAACGGTGCACCATTAATTGTATGCCCAAGTCATAGGATTCTGCCGCCAAAGTCCGCAGCCATGAAGTCACTTCATTCTGCACCCCAGCGTCACAGTGTCCCGCCAGAAAACGCTCCACGAGATGGAAGAGATGAAAGTCACTTGGAGCAAGGTTGGGGCTGTAGGGTGGATGTTCTAAGACCTGTCATTCAAACTTATTCAACACATTTCGTGTGGCAAGGGCTGCATGGGGTTTTGTATTGTCATGCACAAGCGTAATGCCTCTTGTCAACATTCCATGTCTTTTGTTCTTGATTGCCAGCCTGAGTTTATGCAATGTCTGGCAATATCGATCAGTATTTTCGGTCTCCCCTTGCAGTAAAAATTTGCACAAGAGGACACACGTCGATCCCAGAAGACAGTGCACATGATTTTTTTGACAGAGATTGTCTGCTTGAATTTGGTCTTCACATTGTGAACCACTATGCCGCCAATGCATTGATTGTTGTTTTGTCTCTGGTGTGGCATGTGACACCCATATTTCATCCCCAGTGACAATATTGTCGAGAAACTTGTCGCCTTCTGCTGCGTATCGCTGTAGGAATGTCAATGTTGTGGCCAGAAGTTTGGTTTTGTGTACATCTGTCAGTTGTCTAAGCACCCATCTTGCACACACTTTGTGAAAATCAAGCCACCGAGAGACAATTTCGTGCACAAGCGAGCGAGACATCTGGGGAAACTGACAAGAGAGTTCTGAAATAGTGAAGCACTGGCTCTGCACAATTGCTTGCCACATACTTTCCAACACTTCTGGCACTTCTGACGTCTTCCTTCCATGAATTGCCTGCACCATCATCTTACTGTACTGTCACACATAATGTCTTGTCCATACACATGACACAATTGATGATAAATCTCTGTTGGAGATTGCTTTTGAGCATGCAAAAATCGGATGACTGCACAAACTTTGCATGTGGCAGGAGACAATATCGGAGCAGCCATTTTCTCCTAGCACAGAGTGGTAACCACTGCCGTCACAAAACTGAAACTTTACCACAATGTTACCATATACTTCCTCTCTTGTCCTGCACACGCGCATTGGTGATGCCATCTCTGGACGTGATTGGGACTTACTTTCTGAATGCACCTTGTGTATATATATGAATAATTTACCATTTATTTAGTGATAATGAAATACATCTTAGGCAGTCCTTTGAATTTGGGGACCTCCCTTTCTGCCCATTGTGCAACCCTCTGCATATTTTAAATACAGTTGCAGCTTGTGAGTGTGACTTCCATAGTGTCCATGGCTACGTCCTAATTTTGTCTCTCATTTTAATTTCCTTTTCATCACTTTTCAGCCTAATAACTCTTCTTTACTATTGAAATGCCTAAATTTCTCCTTGTTTTATACCCTACCTTCCCCTATCAATTTTCCCATCTCTAGTCATTTATACCTTCCCTTTTTACTTTCTCTATATGTGCTATGTATATAGTGTATAGAGAAGGTATTGCACTCCACCAAAAAATTCGATACCGAGATTTCACCGGAAATATATGTTTTAGGGTCCCCTGTATCCAAAAAAAGTATTTTCAGAAAAAGGTCCATGTGTGTGTGTGTGTGTGTGTGTGTGTGTGTGTGTCCTTGTGTCTGTGAACATGCTAACTCAAACGAAAAGTCAGTAAAATACCAAACTTAGTATTTAAGTTTAGTGTCTTCCAGGGTTGTGTCACAAAGATTTTGAGAGAAATCCCTTCACCCCCAAACTACCCTTTATATGGAACTTTTTTCGAAAATTTTGATTTTCTGAAAAAATGGCTCTAACAATTTTGATTAAAATATCGTATATTAAAGATATTTACATGACAAATAAAATGTATATTTTGAATTTTCTGGGAATAACCTCTGAAGACTACTTTATTCTTGGTTAATTTTACAGAATTTTGCATAACTGCTAAACCGTAAGAGATGGACAAAAACTTACCACACAACAAATGTAGAGCACCTTAAAACTCACAATTTATGTCATATACATTTTTTTCGTGGAGTTGATTGTTTTTGAGATATTCTTGTTTTTTTTTTCAGCTATAAAGACTTATACTTTTCTCATACAGGACTTTGTGAACTCTTGTCCATACAAACAAAGGAACTTCAGTCACAGAGCAACCAGCTTTTGACTATCGCTTTAATCTATGGTACCCCCTTATTTTGCTTCTACTAACAAGGAAGCAAGTAATAAGACTATTTCTGCCAATTTTTGCTCAATTAGATGAAGTAAATAGAATAATTTGTTGCAGTGATATAGAGAAAGTCATGTGAATGGAACACATCAGATTTTTTACACTATGTTTCACTTTCTCCATTTGCAGTTGATTTATTTTATTTGTAGTTTAAAGTCCTTTAACCTGGTTGGTCATATTGGACATGTATGAAATTGGTGAAATGGTGGAGTTTGTCCAAGGAGTTTAAAGCTGCTCGACATTCATCTTCTGAGGATAAACCTAAGCGAGATTCAAACTTGCAACCTGACACACTACCCAAGGGGGCTCAGAAATAATTTGTGTTTGAAAGAAATGGCGTCTTCATTAGCAACACAGATACTTTACTGAACTGGCCTTGTAACGTATATAGCCATTATAAGTTTGATTTACTGTAATGGGAGATAATTATGATGAACAGGCTAGTGATTAGAGCAAGCTCCTCTGTCATCAGTGGGAAATAACAACCTTATACAGGGTGGGCTATGTGAACCTGACAAGTTTTAAAATAAAATCAATAATATAAGATTCAAGTAAAAATGTACAATTTGAGGACATGACCTTATTTTCTAAATAGGACATCTCTTAAATGGCCTTCACCACTTAGTATACATTGTTGTACAGGGTGGGGCACAGCAAGCTCCCTAGTTTTGGAGGTTTATACTTAACTACTCAGACAGGAGAGGAACATAACAAATGTACTAATTGAAAATATAGAACATGCTATGCATTTACCTAATGTTATACACTTATGTCTTGAAAAGTACATCTTCAAGATGGCCTCCATTACAGTCCAGGCTTTCCTGCAAGTGTGTAATGAAACTGGAAGGCACATGTTGCAGCAGGTCTCCATCTATGGCTGCAATTTCTTCAGTAATGGCTTTTTTCAGTGCTTGTAGAGTTGCAAGAGGTTTAGTAAATACTTTCTATTTCAAAAATCCCCTCAAGGAACTGTAAGGTCAGCAAGCAGGCAGGCCATACAATGTCTCCAAACCCTGAGATGACAGACTTAAATTCATTTCTGAGGAACGCCATGCTGTAGCATGCCATATGAGCTGTAGCACTGTCTTGTTGGAAGTAAACTGAACCCATTCCAATCCATCTGAGTTCAGGAACCACAAACATCTGTAACACTGTTACATATCAGTAGTCGTAAGCTTTCACGGCTGGAGTCCAAATTATAACTACAAGAATTTTCTGGGCTGAGAAGCCGTGGTCTGCTGGAGTTTTCAGGTCCAGACATTTCCTTCACGACTGCGGTGAACATCTTCAGTGGCGTGGTCTGTGTCTTCTCGGTGAAGGTTTGGTCCCAACTGACTCGGCTGAAATAGCGGCAGTATTTATACTCTCATGCGATTGGTCTGGCTGGAGCTGCATGTGCAGGGGTGGTGGAGGGAGGGGTTAGCCACTCCTGGTTTTGATTCCTGATTGATTCGTATGATCTTGTTGGGTTTGTGCCTTTTTGATGTTCTCAAGTAGCAGTATCTCTTCTTTCCTATTAAAATTATTGGGATGTTTATAAATGTCTATTGCTTCACATTGTAATTTGGCTGGTAATAAGGCATAGATGAGAAAACGGCTGTTTCATGATATTGAATTATGTGTTCCCCTTCTGTCCAAAGTGCAAGTTCAGTGACAGCAGCATCTCTTGTATTCCGTAAGCCAGGTGTTGCGTGGTACCTATGTATACCGCTCCACAAGAGCAGGGGATCTGATAGACCCCAGCCAAAGTCTTTGGTGGAGCGTGATAATGTGTTTATCTGTCTGGGCGGCTTGAACACTATTTTAATATTATGGTGCTTAAGTAGGCGTTCTATTCTGTCAGTGACATTCTTGAAATATGGCAGCAGGAAGGCAGTGCCTTTGCTTTTGGGTAGTTCTTGTACTTGGCTGTTGCGCTGTGGCTTGCATGGATGTTTGCGTAATTACATATTTGTCTAAATTTACTGTCACAGTTTTCCCTAGTCATTTTCAAAGAAGAATGGTCTCATGGTTTCAAACTGACCGACACCACACCAGATTGGAGAATGTAATGGTTTTTCAAGGATTTCCTTGGGATTACTAACTGCCCAGTACCTCATGTTCTGTTTATTAACAGAAGAGTCTAAATGAAAGTGGGCTTTGTCACTCTTGAGCAATGTTCACTGAAGATCTGGATTTTCTGTACCATGTCAAGCATGATGTTACTGAAGTTAACTCTTGAAGGTTGATCTGCAGGAAGAAGTTTATGGGTCACTTGCATTTTGTATGGGTAAAATTTGAGTTCACGTAATATACATCTTATGGATCTTGGAGAAATGCCCAATAATCTTGATTATTGAAAATCAGTTGAGTCAATTTTGTAACACTACATCATTTACTTTTTATTTCGGAAAATGTGTTTCAGAAGCCATGTGTCAATTCCTTTGGTCAATTGCCAGCATTACTTGCTGTGGTGGTTGTCTCTGTCCCCGGTGGTGGTTTGATGAACTTCTGTATCAGTAGGTTGCCTGGCGGGATTTCAAAATTGAAAATGCAGTTCTTGTTTTTCCAAATATATATGTTTTCTCAAACTTTTAATTCTGTCTTCCTTGTGATATTTTTGAGTGCTTTTGGGCTTCTATTTATGGTGTGTTTCACTTTCCAAAAATGCCAAGCTACCGTGGATTTGTCTTCATGTTTGAGTTTAATATTTCTATGGTGTTCTTTTGCTCTTATTTTTATGTTTCTGTTTGTTTGGCTGATGTAGATTTTGCCACAGACATTGCAGCTGAGCTGGTTTGTTTTCTTGTGGGATATCATCACTGTCACAAAGTCCACCATATATCAGTAATAATCTTGATTGTTTATGAGCTGAACGAAGTCTGGTGCCCTCACTCTTAGGTGGACCAGGACACTACCACATGTTTCAAACTTATTCACTCATTTTTTCTGTGAAGGAATTGGACCATGCCTTGGTACATTGAAATGAATATGAAATACTCTCTGCATTGTCATAACAGACTTGTTCTCATAAAACACAATGTGCCGCTGGCCAAAGCTCTAGCTACTAACGCTGAAGTAAACAAAAACAAAACTGCATCCTTCCAATTGTTCATTGAGATGGTATCACCAACAGTATGGCTTCCTATTTGCATAAGACATAAAATTGAAACCAGGGAACTTGCTATGTGTCACCCGGTAGTTTGTGATGCAGATTCTGTATCGCTGATTGCAACATATCGTTTGGTTTGGCTGCAATTTCCTCCTTGAGGTCATTAATGTTCCTTGGTTTCCTAATGTACTCTTGTGATTTGAAGTAGCCCCAAAGGAAGTAGTCGCATAGTGATAGAATTGGAGAACGAGCGGGCCAGGGGATGTCTCCTCCTTTTGAATTCACTTTGTGTGCAAACATTTCTTTAACCATTTTCAATGGACATGGTGGCAGTATGGGCTGTAGCCCCATCTTGTTGAGATCGATTCCACGATAATGTAACTCATCTATCTGAGGTTACTGTTACAGCTCTATCATTCTCTTAAAAAATTATTCCAAAACTCGCAATGCTACACCAGACTGTTACATGTGGCTATCAATAGCTGTTGAGGATTTGAATCACTGCAATAGCGAACATTCTGTTTGTTCAATATAACATTTAAATGAGCCTCATCACTCATTAACAGGCCCATACCATCATTAAAGAGGTTCACAATGTTTTCACAGAATGTAATAGCTTTATCACAATCTTTCAACTCTTGAAACAGAACCATCTTGTAGGGATGAAAATTTCTTCGAAATCTTCTCCTAAAAATTGTCCGTGATAACCGTAAGGTAGCAGCTTGACTAGGACTCGTTTCAATGTTTTCTGGTGTTCTCACAGTGTGTACAGGACCTGGTGGTTGGATATTCTGTATCTATAACTAGATGGTGTTTCTGCTGGGAACGTTGCCATCATGTGGAACATTAAAATGACTTTGAAATAATCATTGTGTAGTGACAACCAAGTCACCATTTTTAAAAAAAAGTTTCCACCACAAAAGTACAATATTCAGCATTCCATTGAACCACTTTTACAACAATGGCAAACATTGGTCTTGCTCGTGCATCTTGGGCATTCATTTCTTTATCATATTTACCAAGTTATTCAAACTTGAAAATCATCAGGTTCCCATGACACACTCTGTATAAATTGTGTCAGCAAATTTCTCACACAGATGTTGGTGATGTATTGCAGAAGCAGTTGTTGAAGAGGAAGCTGTCCCTGAACCAGAACCAGAGTATGTCATGGTCCCTGTAAGTACTGAACCTTTGGCACGCTATACTGTTATCTTTGTATGTCTTACATTCATCTTTAGTATTTTACCACTTATATTATGAGGTAGTATACAGTATATTTCATAAGTAAGGATAATACAAATAAAGCAAACATTAACTCATTTTTTAAAAGTTCTTGAACACATGAAATTTAATATTTTGAAATGAAAGTTTTACAAAAATGAAACGTGTCATGGACACACATTTAAATGGCAACATTCTCTTTTTTCTTTTTCCTGAATTATAATTCTGGATGACTTACTCAAAGAGATAAAGAAAATCTTGCTGCATGAAAAATCTAGATTTTGCTAAAAACACTTTTTGTGGCATTAACTATTTCCAAGATATTCCTTGTTTTTGTTTTAAATTTTCCAATATTCTTACTTTTTTCAAATGAGATGTCATTATTTGCATTTTTCATGCTAGTCATGCAAAGAGAATGAAATTTCAAAGTCATCACATATCAACAACTTCTTAAAAGTTTTTACTATTGCTTTTCATCATCATCTTTATGATTTAGGCCAACTGACCTATTCCATCACCTACAAGGAAATAAGTTATAAAACCATTTCTGCTAATGTTTATCTTGATTAGCATAAAACACAAAGAAGAATAAAATAGAATTTATTCACCTTAAGAAATGAAATAAAATCATGGTTTTGTCAAAAAGAAAATACTACATGCTTTAACAAAGCAATGATGCACTTTTATATACATTATATTTTACAATAGTGATCAAAATACTAAATAGAATTACACTAAGTACATACAATCTTGGTCTTGAAGGCAGTTGTCAAGTCTTCCTGAGCCGGGGTGCAACCTTCAGATACTTGATATACCTCAAAATATTCCATAATTTCCAAATGCTTCTTTTTTCCTCTTTCATGGGAAATTACATGAGAAATTATTCCAATTATTTTTAATTTTCCAGAGCATTTACAAGCTGGTATTTATTTATTATTTTATACTTTATTTGCTTCCTTACCTGCCAGCAAAAACGTTGTAACCCTCAAAATGCAAATTTTTCAGAAGAATTAATTTTTGCACGCGAGGGAACCATGGCAAAATTAAAATAAAAGATAAAAGGCACGTAATGTTCATGTTTGCCAATATAACTTCACACATGCCTCATGCTTACCACATACAATGTTTATACCCGACAATCCAGCATTCTATAAAAGTGAAAGTTACAACGTTTTTGCCGGCAGGTATTACTTGACACAAAGGTTCAGTGTTATAAAATCAGCTAATTTACAGTTAAGCAGCTGGATTGCTTACCAAAATTGTCATTATTCAAATTCAAAATAAACAATGGTATATTTTATTATTTTTAATGCATACGTTGACCAAAAGTTAGCTGAGTGGTTAAACTGCTCGCCTCCAACCTAGGCAGCCTGGGTTTGACCCTAAGTGCCTGTCTGTGGGATTTGTGGTGGATGAAAATGCATCTGGGCAGGTTTTCTTTAGGTTCTCGGTTTACCCCATCACTCCTGCCACTTGTTGCAACGATTGCTCCATCGTCACCTTTCTTAACATCCATTTCGCTTGCATTTCATTTCATTCCCTTCCCAAAAAGTGTAAAAGGTGACTCATTACATTTAAACTACAGTGGGTGTTTCAAAAAGAGTAAGTTGTAGGAAACATTTTAAAAAATTGAACATATTAACTTTACCTTCCATTTACATAAAGAAAACCTTAATATATGTTAAATTCAATCTCAATGATCTCATTAAAAATTCTGAGATCCATTCTCATAACATGCGGAATAAAAATAAATTGTACACTCCTACTCATAAAACTAAACTTTTTGAAAAGTCATTTAACTATAATAGCTTAAAACTTTATAATAATTTACCATCTAGCCTGAGGAATATAGGGTGTGTTAAAAAATTCAAGGCTGACTTAAATAAATTCTTGCTTTCTAAGCAATTTTACTCAGTTGAGGAATTTAATCAATGTTGTATACCTAATATGGTGTACGTACAATTCTGAAAGCAACAGAATATTTAAAATCCAAATAAATGCTGAGCTTCATTTTTCAATATACTCAATGGCCAAATTATGTTTTTAATCAGTTAATCAATATTTTGAAATTGTTTAATTAAGTAGTGCATTACGAGTATGATATGTATTATGTGTACTATTTTACTTTTGCCGTATAAAAACTATTGTTTTTGCATAAATGGCATAATAAATCTAGGTCTACAAGGTATTCTTATGACATTTGCAAATATTTTCCATCAATGTTATTAATGTGGCTGCATTTCTTGTATCCATGTTTATATATGTATTTTGTTTTAAACTTGACATGTCCAATAACATGTATATGCTTCAAAGGATGAATAAATAAATTGTGGTTCATAACTGGGGGGGGGGAGCTATATATGGGGGGAATAAACCGACAATGAAAAAGAATTAAAACAATGTGTTCATGAATTTGTCAATAAGCATTTGGTTAATCTGTGTTGTTGGAGATGGATTGTTCTTGTATGAATGATATTCATTGTTAAGTTTAAACATGTTTTTATTTCATGTATGAATGAAACAGTCTCTAAGATATAAATACATGGTAAATGTAGAATTTTAAATCTGAGAAAATTGATTTATTCGGAGTAGATTGGTTCAGTTGCTAGATTATTATTACTCTTACTATATTTTGTAGTTTAAATACCTTAATATGTTATTGGAAGATCCCCAGAAGGCGATTCCATATATCAGTACCTAACCAAAATTCACTGCTCGAAGGGCATCTAGGTGGTACATTTTGACTAGCAGCTTTATAGCTTCTTAAATACGAAGTGTTAGTAAGAATAGTTTGTTGCAGAATGGGTAGAGAGTCATGTGAATTTAACACAAGAGATTTTGTCTTGGAGCACAATGTGTTTACAGTGTTTTGGTTTTCCCCACTCAGAAAATGGTGCAGCGAGAGATTGATGCTGTCAAGGTACAAGGATGTTTTGGTTCACTTCCTCCAGAAGAGATAAACAAAACTGCACATTACATTTACTTCATGCGCACCTGTGAGGAGGGGTTGCCGTCATATGACAGTGGATATGAGGCTAATGCAGAGATGTCAAGAAACTGTCTGCTGGGTTCCATCAGTGGCTGTTTTCTGACAAACATGGCTTTGATTCTCAAACAAGTAAGTTGCTAGCAATGTGACAGATATTTGTTTTAACAACAGGATCAAAGTTAGCGCAGCATGACAAGGCAGTGGTAGAGTGTGATGTTGTCACTAGCATGTGAATGGTAAACAAAAATACCACTGATTTACGGGAACTAACAATGTGAGCATATTTACGCTACAAACCTCTCCCCACTACACTCCCTTTATACTGCTGACTGCACTGTGTGTGCTTCAGAACCCAAAACCGAGCTCTGCTGATTACTATAGGGTTTTATACCCATAAAATGCATTTGCTTTTGCTTCTACACTTCTGCACATAAGTTAAGTGTGCGCCTTTTCTTGGGTACTGATTTTATGGGGAAGCAGGATCAGAGGGACAATAACATCACAAAAAATGCATATAATCTTGATGGTTACCTATATGTAGCATATGTAGTACATATGTACTATGTGTGCATGTTTTCTTGGGCACCTGGCTCCTAAATCTTTATTTGGTAGTTTTCATACAATTTCAGAAGCAGAGCAAAGGAACAACATGAAGTATGCTATACTCCTTGATATCTAGTGGCTTCAATGCTAAGGTTTGATTATGTTTATAGATCCCAGAATTCATGCACGTGCTATGTACTATGTTTCGTTTAATAATTCAGCTAGTTCTTGGTAAATTAGGTAAAATGTTCACCATAATGACTGAGGGGCTCAAAGAAAGAAACATTGTGGGAAGACAGGCAAGTGGACTCTGTCTCCCTCTCTTGCCCTACCCTTGTTTCCATGTAAAAGGCACACGCATAGTAGGCCACACTGTTGCCAGTTGGTGTATTAAATCAACTCCATCCTTTCAATCATTCTGTGCAGTGTACTTTGATACAGGATACATCAAGTTAATAGTTATTATTACAATTAAGTTAATGAACATATTTACAAACTTAACACATACATACAAATATAAAGCTGATATGCTACACAAATGGATATTTATTAAATTCTAAAAATTCATCTGCACTGCAAAAGCAGTCCTTGTAAGAAATGCTTCACCTTTGATTTAAATATATTTTACTTTTCAGTTGCTTTTATAGAATTAGGGAGGGAATTATAGATATTTATGCAGGAATGCTGAACTCCTTTTTTACATATATTTGTTCTGGAGGAAATTAAATGCAAATCATTCATATTTCTAGTGAGACGGTGATATATATTATTGTTTGTTTGGAAGTGATGACCGTTCTGCACTAATTCCAAAATCTACATACATGCCAGTGGAAGTATTCTCAGATTTTGGAATAGTGGCCTACACTTGCTTTTTTAATGCTTTTTCACCACACATTGCTCAGATAGCTTGTTTTTGCTTAATAAATATCATTTTGGCCTCAGGTGAATTACCCCAAAATATTATGCCATATCTAATTCTTGAATGTATCTTAGCAAAATCAGCTATTTTTACCACTTCAAGGCTAGCATTTTGTTCTAACATTCTTAAGGCAAATATGTTTGTACTTTATTAACTTGTAAGAAAGTCCACATGTGTTTTCTGTTTCAGATTATTCTGTATCAATATGCCAAGGAAATTTGTTTCTGTCTTATATGTTACTGTCTTATCTTCTAATTTTATTACCAGACTATGTTCATTCTTATTTTCTACAATATCTTTTTTCAGTATTTAGTACTACATTATTATTTTTTATCCATGACATCAGATCTTTACCAACATTTTGTAGTGAAAGATTTAATGCTGTATTAGATTTCTCTGTTATTAATAAATTAGGTTAACAGTGCCATTCATGTTCCTTGCAGAGATGCTTAACTAGTTGAGGTAACTGTTCCTAAATAATGATACTGTAACACATGAAACAACTACACAGTCCTACCATCAGTAAATTTAAACATGCTGTAATATGGAAATTGTGAATGAAGAAATGTGGCAGTGCTATATATTCTTGTCCACAAGGTCGCCTTTACTACTCTGTGAGTAACCGGCTTGCAGCGTGCCAGTAACAGGCAAGAGAGAAAGATGGAGTGTACAAAAATGGTATTGCTGTATTGGCATTATTTTGTTGTGGAAAGCAGCCTAAGGACATTTTTTCGATGCTGAAATCTCTTGGCATCAATGAACGATTTGTGTTTCAGAGAATAGCAGAGTTCAAAGAAATGGCTGTAACTGCTGGTCACATCAGATCTAATCATCCTAGGTATATACACATGAAAGAAGCTGTGAATGCTGTTTGTGCAAGGATTCGATGCAATCCTTTGCATAAACAAACAATTTGGTATAGCTAGAGTCGACTGAAAAATTCAATGCCATAGCCGGGATTTGAAATACGGCTCTCCCAGTCTCTAACTGGTTGCTCTCCCATGGCAACATGCCGGCATAGCATTGAATTTCTCAACCGACTCGCATGTTTCCCGGTAAACCACAAGGTAATCTCAATGGTGACTTACAATGTTGTAAGTACTTTAAGTCCCAGGATTTATGTTAATTTAATTTTTTTTTCACACATGGCATGTGTAGGACAGAAGTCAGTTAAGAAATTTAATGCCATGCTGATATGTTGCCATGGTAGCAACTGGTAGAGCAACTGGTTAGAGACTGGGAGATCTGTAGTTCAAATTTTCGCTATGGCATTAAATTTTTCAGTCTGACTCTACCTATCCAACACCTGTCCCACACACAGCTTGTGGGAAAAAAGAATTAAATTAATACTTATTGACCATAAACAATTTTTTCTTGTGAAATGAACATTTCTTCACAAACAATGTCACATTTTTTTTTTTTTTTTTTTGTGTTTTTTGAAGGACAATTTTCATGTTAGTGCACACAAAAATACACAAGGCATTTGCTAATTAAAACATCTGATGTGTTCCATTCACATGACTTTCTCTACACCTCTGCAACAAACTATTGTTAAAACGCTTGTGCTTTTATTTACGTCATGCTACACGAGAAAAAATTAGCAAAAATAGTCTTATTACTTGCTTTCTTGTAAGTAGAAGCGAAATAACTGAGTACCATAGATTAAATTCCTAATCAAAAGCTGGTTGCTATGTGACTGAAGTTCCTTTGTTTGTATGGACAGGAGTTGACAAATTCCTCTATGAGAAAAGTATAAGTTTTTCAAAGCTGAAACAAAAAACAAGGAATATCTCAAAAACGATCAACCCCACAAAAAAAATGTATGTAATATAAATTGTATGTTTCAATGTCCTGTACATCTTTTGTGTGGTAAGTTTTTGTCCACCTCTTACAGTTTAGCAGTTATGCAGAATTCCTTAAATTCATCCAGAATAAAGTAGTCTTTAAAAGTTATTCCCAGAAAATTCAAGATATACATTTTATTTGGTATGTAAATATCTTTAATCCTCAATATTTTAATCAAAATTGTTAGAGCCATTTTTGAGAAAATAAAAATTTTCGAAAAAAGTTCCATGTAAAGGGTAGTTGGGGATGTGGGGATTTTCTTGAAAATCTTTGTGTCGCATCCTTGGAAGATACTTAACTTAAATACCAAGTATGGTATTCAATGGTCTTTTCATTTTTGAGTTATGCTGCCCACAGACACACACATTCACACAGACAGACAGACAGACAGACATACAAATGGGCATGTTTCTAAAAATAGTTTATTTGGATTCAGGGGGTCCTAAAACATGTATTTCTGGTGAAATCTCGGTATCAAATTTTTGGGTGCATTGCAATACCTTCTCTATACACTATGTATATAGTATATGTAGAGAAAGTAAAAATTAAAGGAGATACTCTGGGTTCGATTGCAGGCTTTGTTAACGACATATTCGGAGAGCAAGAACACAAAGCTAAACCAACCCAGAACTATCCCATGGTTCATTACTGATGTTGACTGGCCTAGCAGAAGTCTGGACCTCAATCTATGGAATATTCTGTATAGCACAAGCTCGAGGCAATGCAATATTGAGATGCTAAAAGCTCAATCACATCAGCTCACTGGACACCATTTGTACAGCTATTGATGAGTGACCTCAAAGGCTCTGCTGCACATGAGAGCATGTTCATTTTGTGTTCTTTCAGAATATATGTATATTAATGGATTTGCATTGTTTTATTTAGTAGTTATGCATTGAAGGTACTGACAGAACTTAAGTAGTGTCTGCTAAAATATTTTATTTGGTATTATGTAGTTGTATCACTGATGTCACACACTAGTACATAGCTGTTCTGCTGAGTCAAATCACAACTGAGTCACTGAGGCATAACTTTGCACTTCACTCTTTGGGTACTCGGCCCCTCATTTACATTCCATAGCTGAGTCTGCAATTACAAAGATTACAAACTCTGTTACTTGGACTGCAGGGAAGTGACATAATGGCCTTTGTGCAGCTATTGTATTGGGTTGCACTGTTGTTATATTTTATATTTTTGTTTCACCCTCTGAAACACATGCATGTTATGGGACACATCATTTAGCTAGAATAGTTACACAAAAAAACAAACTACAATTACAATATACATATCACTTATTGACTGTGAGTACATTCAATCTTAAAGATGACTTTCAGCTGTGTGGATATATTCATATTCATTTTATTTCCTCCTTAAATCATTTTACATGATGTGCATTGGTCAACACAAACAGGACTAGAAATGAAACAGTATTATATATGAGGGCCATTCAGAAAGTGGCAGATTTGGCATAGCTAAATAATAGTGGAAGATATCAACACAAAACTTTATTTACAAAGTTATAGTACCTTATTCTATTTATAAACACAATCTCCATTCTGTCAGATATTTATTGCCTTGTGGTACTAGTTTTTCAAAGCATAACCAATCTTATACTTCTCTATCTCAAAAAACTTATTCATTTTTTTGAATGCACAAAATGTTAGGCCAATCAAATTTTATAGGCAAATAACAAAAATATATGGTGATAATGCAATGAATGACTCTTGAGTGAGGAAATGGTATAATTTACAAGTAATCAAGGATGAACCAGTGTATATGATAAAGACTGGAATGGAATGGAGGAGTTGAAAGCAAATGTTGATAAAAGAATTAAGAAAAACCAGGCTTTCGCTTTGAACATCGTACATGACTTTTTGGATGTAAAAGATTTCCCAAACAAGAAGATCTCAAAGTGGCAGTGACATCTTGGCTCAGATCTTTAGCGGTCGAAGAGTATAACATCTGCGTTGAAAAACTGGTACCATGTGACAATAAATCTTGATAGTAATGATGATTGTTGAAAAATGGAGTACGGTAGTGTAACTTTGTAAACAAAGTTTCGTGTTGATATTGTTTAGTTGTGCTAAATCGTCTGTCACTTTCTGGATGGCCCTTGTAATAACAATATTTACATAATAAAACTAAAATATGCATTTATATTTGCCATCTGACATTATATAGCACAAAATAAAAATAATTCATATGCCAAGAAATTAATTTATAGAGTAGAAGGTATGCTCTAGTAGAAAAAAACTTTAGTTTTATAGGGTTAAATATAATTAATGATACTGAGGTTGCTTGACAGTTTATTGTATAATTTTGATCCTATATTGAGGATGTTATGTTTAAATATGTTAATTTTGCAGTACTGTATATGTAGTTCACATTGCTGTCTAGTTTGTGGTAGTGGATATATCTATTTTCTATTTTGTGTTTATTTAAATGAATGAGGGACATTCAGTAAGTAGTGCAACAAATGTTTTTTCTTAAAGCAGGTTGGTTTTATTCAGGATTAAAATACAGCTTGTTATTCTCCAATGTTTTGGCTACAAAAGCCTATTTTTCAACATAACCTCCATTCAATGCTATGGCCTTGCACCACATGTGGTACTGGTCTATGTCAGAGCCAACGTCTTGCTGCATCAATAACTTCATATCATCCACATAGTGCTTCCTGCGGAGGTCATTCTTCATTGGGCCAAACAGGTGGAAGTCAGAAGGTGTGAGATCTGGGCTGTAGGGTGGATGAGGAAGAACAGTCCACACTAAAGTTTTGTGAGCTCCTCTCGGGTGTGCAGACTTGTGTGAGGCCTTGCATTATCATGCAGAATGAGAAGTTCATTTGGATTTTTGTGGCTACAAACATGCTGAAGTCGTTTGTTCAGTTTCCTTAGAGTAGCACAATGCACTTCAGAGTGATCATTTCACCATGAGGGAGGACATCGAACAGAATAACCCCTTCAGAGTCCCAGAAAACTGTAGTCATGACTTTACTAGCTGAGGGTATATTTTCGAACTTTTTCTTTGAAGGAGAGTTGGTGTGGTGCCACTCCATGAATTGCTGTTTGTTTCGGGTTCGAAGTGATGAACCCATGTTTCATCATCTTTGACAATATTTGACAAAAAGCATCACCCTCAGCCTCATAACAAGCAAGCAATTCCACACAGATGGTGCTTCTGTGATCTTTATGGTCGTCAGGTGTCGAGGAACCCGGCGAGAGCAAACCTTTGACTGGTAGACAGAGATGCCAAGTTGAGCAGCGAGGTCGATCACCTCGAATAAGAGAGTCTGCACGTTGCAACATTGCACGAGGCACAGCAGGAGATGAGACAGGTTTGCTCACCTTGTTGTGATGATTACACACTTTTGTCCACTGCCAGATCTCCATACACATTCTGCAAGTGCCTATGTGATGCTCTGGTTTTCTGCCAAAAGTAACTGCTCTCTGTTTGGAATGCACCTCCATTACAGGCACCATTTTGAAGGCTAGTTATAGCGCTGCCACCTATTGGAAACTAATGAACTGTATGAGGTGAAGTGGGAATATTTAAAGATGTCCACAAAATTTAAATTTTTTTCAACCAAAATTGGTCGAGCAAAAAATGTGTTGCATTACTTATTGAATGTCCCTTGTATAAAGCAGCTTAATTTTAGAGTATAAATGGAAATTATGTGTGGCTGATCAGAACAATTGTTGCTCCAAGATAGGCTAGGTCTTGTTTGTCAGTAGCTCACACTGCTTGTGCCACTGTCGTAATACCCAGAACTGGTACTAGTTGCTCTCTACCTGTCACCATTACTTATATAAAGCATTAAATTAAGGAAACCACTATAGTGTAATTGTTACATTATTTTCTGTTGCGCAACAGCTTACTGATGAAACTTGTTTTGAAGGCATACAGACCACTGATGCAGACACAGTTTCGAGATCCATCTGAAGCCGGTGACTCTGGTCACCCAGATGAGAGTGCAGATGTGTCATTGAAGAGGCCTTCTGCCTACCGACGCCTGTCAGTGCATGCTAAAAAGCACGATGAGCTTCAAAAACCAAAACCAATATCTTCACCTACAGGAGAGGGTTTTGTTAAAGAGATTGATAAGCTCAACCAAATGGTAACATGGTAAGATGTGTTTAGTACCTAACCTGTGTTAAGCTCTACTAAAATTACATATTGAGATTTCAATAGAAATACATGTTTTGAAGTCCCCTGCACCAAAGGTTCATGTGCATAAGTAAGTATACATGCCTGTAGTGTGAGAGATATTTTTACTTTGTTTGCCACTGAAGGAAGTATTGTTAGTGGTTTGTATCTAATGTTAAATGCTTGATAATCAAATCATTTGGTTTCTTGCACTCCAATATTTAGCTGGGAGGTTGAAATCTTCTGTAAAAGTCAGACAATGTATTAAACAAGTTGTAAATGTTAAGAGGGGGTGCCATGTATTTGGCAGTTACGTCACCCAAATATTAGGAAGTATTTATAGGAAAAGAAATTGAAATGATCCCCTAGGCCTCAAATTCTCTAATACTGTCAGGGTCAAAGAAAACAAGAGTTCAGTCAAGAGAGACTGGATAGAAGAGTTAAAGAGGGAATTGGTATAAGAAGAGGGACAATACCAATTCTGTCAATAACTCACCAAGCTGACCAGTGCAGCCCTTCCCTTTAGTTTATCACATAATTTTGTTCAGATCAAATTTAGAAGGGATTAAAGGTTCTCTTTTCTGTTAATAACAAAATTATCTTGTGACATTTAACAGCTGCACCACGTGAAGGTAGGGGATTGCACATCAGGCTTTTGTCCAGGCTAGTTCCTTTAAGCTTCCAATGAATCATTAAATAATAATAATATTCAATTAATTACTAGAAGGAATCAAAGGGTCCCCCTCCTTGTTATTAACAAAACTGTTTCTGCAGCCACTGAAGGAAGTATTGTACAGAGTCCAGCCTGGATCCCATGCTGCACCTGCTGTCTAACTACACCCTGGAGTTTCCATTCTAAAACCTCAGCTTTTCCTTATTTATGAGTAAATACTAACACACACTAAGTGATGTCCATCTGCATTGGGACAGCCTCTGTGAGCTTTCAGTTTACAAAGTTCAGCAGCTCTATGAAAAAGTGGTGTTTGCTATGCAATACATCTTAAGTGACTTCTTTGCAGAACATTCAAATGATGCAACAATTTTGTCAATTTTTGCTACCTCAACCATCTAAAAAGTACATAGTACTTACATAAATTATTGCATTTCACCCAAAAATTCCATTCTGAAATTTCACTGGAAATATACGTTTTAAGGTGCCATGTGTCCATGAAAAAAAACCACACACACCCACACACATAACCACCCATATACACATGCACACACACACTGACCCACCCACCCACACACACCTTTTTTCTAAAAATGCATTTTTTGGATTCAGGGGAACCCAAAACATGTATTTCCTGTGGTATTTTGTTATCAAATTTTTGGGTGAAATGCAATACCTTCTCTATACACTATGTACATAGTATGTGTAGAGAAAGTAAACATGTAGATCTCATTAAAACACACAATTTGTCATATGTTTTGTTTTTTTTTTTCCGTGGATTTGCCATTTTTTAGATATTCCTTGTTATTTATTTCATTTTTAAAATACTTGAATTATCTGACATGGGAATTTGTCAACTCCTGGCCATGCAAAGAAACAAATTTTGAGTCACATAGCAATAGCTTTTAAAAGATTTGACTATTGCTTTAGCCTACGTATTTCCCTTCTACTTATAAGGAAGAAAGAAATATGAGTATTTCTGCTAATGCTTCTTGATTAGCATGAAGTAGATAGAAGAATTATTTTTTTAACAATACTTTCTTAATGAGATGTAGAGAAAGTCATGTGAATGGAACACATAAGGTATTTTGAACATTGCCTTTTTATTGAAGTGCTATCACTATTCAGTTGTTTGTTGCAATTTTGTGGAAACAGTAGTTTGGAGTTTCAAATTCGGCTTATACTGACTAGCTTTCAATTATGTGACTTAGTGATTTGGTTTCTTCTACTCTTGTACCTGTAATGAAATATGTAATAATACTGTTTCTGCAAGTGTTTATTTTGATTATCACAAAATGAGAGCAAAATAGCTTTTGCAAGAACAGTATGCTGCATGAAAATAAATAATAGTGAGTAGAGAAAGTCAGATGAATATAAAGACATGCTTTTGTTTGAATAGACCTCAAAGCATGTACTGTATTTATCTGAATTCAAGACCTCAAATGCAAGACAATCCCCATTTAATTTAGTATATCATCTATATAAAAAGAAGACATGAATTTGGGCGGAAATTCACATGGTGAATAGGAGAGTGGGAGAGGGGAGAATGGAAATTGTGTGCTTACTGACATGTGTAGCAATGGCAGCAGCGGCAGTGATAACAGACAACTTTTCTATTTAAACAACACTGTAAAATGTTTTACCTAAATTAACAATTTGTATTTGCACAGAAATCCATGTTTTGAGTGAGAGAGGGGAGTACAGAAATGTACAATACCTATGTGTGCAGTGGGAGAACTTGACAACAATGTCGCATATCTGTTACAATGATGGATATTTAAACAAGATACCAAATATAGTGTATCATTGTAACAAATACGTAATTCAAATTTGCGCAGAAATTCACGTGTGCAGGAGAAAGACAGAGTAGAATCGTTGTGTCTGTGGTAGATTAGCTGTAACGTCACCCTCTGTGGTGTAATGGTTACCATACTAATCTCATATACCCAAGGTCACAGGTTCAAACCTGGCAGAGGATGATGAATTTTTTCAGGTGTAAAATTCCTTAGCATAGCTTCCTTCAGAAAGGAAGTAAAGCCGTTGGTCCCATGTCATAGATTTACAACATGTAAAAGAATCTAAAGCCTGATAAAGAGGCCTCTGAGCAAAATTAAGCGGTCTTTCATGGCCAATATAGAATGGGACGGCTAGAACCACAGCAGTTAAAGAGCATCCATAAATAAAACGCTGTTTCATTTTTTTTAGCTGTAACGACGATGAACACACTTTTCTATTTAAACATAACCAAATATGACATATGTAACAATAAAGTTTACTGTGGTTTTGCCTAATTTGAATTTGTGGATAAATTCATGTTTAGAGCAGCAGAGATAATCAGCAGGGGAGCAAATGAAAATGCAGCAGGAGGGGGGAAGTGTTCTTTCTGCTTGACTATTGGCTCCCAATTAACACCAATGTGAAACAAAGACCTATGTTTATTTTAGTCTCGAAGAGAAATCTTTTCTAATGAGAATCATATACAGCAAATTATAGCGAGAAATGAAGACCAAATCTGCCACTCACATACATCTAGTCACAGCCTTGGCTGTAATTTTTACCATTCCCCCGCCCAGGGTTTGCTGCTGCTGTACCCATCAAGTTTGAAATTACTTTTGCTGCATGCTATTTGGAAAACATATTTCATGAATCCAAGGTGACCCCTAGTTCTCAACATTAATATTTGGGAAACAAAAAAAAGCCATCATCTTGTATTCAGATAAATATGGTATATAGGAAATAACTGTTTCTAAGAGGTGTTATTACTATTGTGCACAGGACAGTGCAGCATCTAGTGGGAGACGTGAAACTGCCAATCCCATACATCGCAGAGCTATATAGGGAGAAAGTGGATGTTAAAGCTCTGGCAGAACACCCCAAGATAGTGGCAGACCTGGAAGTAGCAATCATGTCATGGGAGAAACACATTATCTCTGTTATTGAATCTTACCTTGCTAAGGTTGGTATTACTATGTAATTCGTAAAACAAGTGCAAATTTTACAGTCTGAAGGGAGCCACACAGCATTAAATTCCCCAACTGAATCGTGTTTTTCCCAGAAAACTAACAAGGAGATCTGAAAGTATGGCTTACAATGCCATAAGTACTTTAAGTCCTGGGTTGTGTTTCTTCCACACTAGCTGTGTGTAGGAATATGGAGTTGCAAGAGTAGAGTCAATGCCATAGCTGGTATTCGAACCATGGATCATCTGGTTTCCCTCCAGGGATGTTCCTATGTAGCTCAGTGTTTAGAGCAACTGGATGGAAACCAGGAGATCTGTGGTTCAAATGACGTTTATGGCATTGAATTTCTCAGTGTGGTTCTACCTTGTTATTATTTTGTTGTATCTGGTGTAATGATGGAATCAGGTTTTAGTTGCCTGTAACACTGAAACTGAAGGGTTTGTAGTATTATCTCCTTCACTATTGTTTTAGTTAAATAGTCCTATCCTGTTAATTAGGGACCGTAATTTGTTAAGTAAATTTTCTTTAGGAAGCTCATTATTTAGGTTTATTGTACACAAAAAATTATATCTTTTCTGTTTCACATTTAAAGATTGTACAAGAGGAAGTTACATAGCCTGCATACTGGCTCCTCTATAAAGATTCCCATTGTTTGCAAGTGTTTCCATAATCTGTTGAGATTAAGCACATGTTGAGGGAGTGAGAAGGAAATCATTCTCTTATTGTGTTTGTGTTATGTTTATGTTTATATCACTCAACAATGGTTCTTCAAATGATACTTGAGAATCTTATTGAAACATACTTGTGAATAAGGATCAAATTTTGACATTTTTATGTAGATTTATAGTGATTTAGTAGTAGGTAGTAGTTATGAGCGGCTTATGACTGTATCTCACTGAAGGAGAATAAAAGAACCATTAAGCAGGTGGTCTGAGAGACATAGCTTCACATTAACACAGTATTTGACAATTGCTTCTCAGTACGTTAGATATTTCACAATAACATTTCCAGTTAGCTTACAACAAACAGTCCTAGCTGATGTCATATGTCTAGCTCTGCTTGGTTATTCCCTTGCACACATGAATGCATTTATTGTCTTTCTTTAGTGGTAGAACACATTTTTAGACAGTTGATGGTAAAAGTAGGTCTTTTACCAGATGTCAGTAGTGTTAATTCTGTCACTCAGTGTTATAAAATTATAGTACTCCAATGTTGCCAACTTTGGTTTATGCGTCCACGGCCTCATTCAAGTAGGCTATGACTCTGAAAGCTCGTATCGATCCATAAAATGGCAGATGAACATGAAATCACCTGAACCAGACAAAATTATGCAAGCAGCGGAGAGAGCAAAGTTACAACTGCTACACTCCCTCTGTTGTATAGAATGTTTTGTTCTGTACAAGTAAGTCACTGATGCTAAGCAAGGCAACAACTGAATATCACACACCATTAAGCATCAACTCCGTGAAATGCGTAAAACAATCTATTTATAATAAGAACTGAAGCTTTCCTGGCGACGTGTTAATTCAAAATCTTCTCGGGCTTCTAGCCAGGTAAAAACTTGGCTTGACACCAACGTTTCGAAGAAGCGCATCTTCCTCGAAACATTGGTGTCAAGCCAAGTTTTTACCTGGCTAGAAGCCCGAGAAGATTTTGAATTAACATATGATTATAATATGTTTATAAATATTGGGAAGTGTCTAAAAATAGTGTATGACACACGTATTGAAATTGTTTTATATTGTGTGTAGGATTATGTAAACTTCCTACTCACAATAAAAAACACCACTTTTACCACTTGTATCATAAATATCTATATTTTTGCTTGGACCTAATTTTAGTATTTTGTATTATAAGTGATCTGTTGCACATTGTAGGATACTGGAGGTTCATATGAATGACTTATATTTCATTTAGCCAGAGATAATGTTGCCCCAGTTTGAGCATTCAGTTTTGGTGCAAGACATAGTCACTATGCCGACATAGTGTGGCCTCATAGAGCAGGTGCAAGGAAAAACAATCAATGAGACTACATGGTCGGAAAAATAACTAATGGATTACCCTGGTACATTCTTCTTATAGTTAAACATTTTTTACTTTCTCTAGCACATATATACAATGTATATAGTGGATAGAGAAGGTATTGTATTCCACCCAAAAATTCAATGTTGAGATTTCACCGGAAATGTATGTTTTGAGGTCCTTGAGTCCAAACAAACTATTTACAGAAAAAGGTCCATGAGTGTCTATGTGTGTGTGTCTGTGGGACAGCATAGCTCAAAACGAAAAGACTTTTAACAACCAAACTGGTAATTAAGTTTATAGCATCCAAGGATGAGAAACGGGGATTTTCAAAAAAGTCCCCCCACTCCAAAATAACCTTTACATGGAAAAATGTTTGGAAATTTTGTTTTTCCCAAAAATGGATAATGATTTTCATTAAAATACTGCATATTAAAAATATTTACATAAATAAACTGTATATTTTGAATTTTCTGGGAATAGCCTCTGAAGATCTCTTTATTCTGGATGATTTTGCAGAATTTTGCATAACGGTTGAACCGTAAGAGATAGATAAAAACATACTGTACAAAAATTGTAGATCTTATTAAATCACATAAATAATGCCATATATGTTTTTACTTTCTCTAGCCCCATATGTACAATGTACATAGGGATAGAGAAGGTATTGTAATGCACCCAAAATTTTGATACTGAGATTGCACTGGAAATATATGTTTTTGGGTACCCTGAGTCCGAAAAAAGCATTTTTAAAAAAAGGTCTGTCTGTGTGTGTGTGTGTGTGCCTGTCTGTCTGTCTGTCTGTATGTGTCTGTGGACAGCATAGCCCCAAAACAAAAAGACCGTTAAATACCAAACTTGGTATTTAGGTTTAGTATCTTCCAAGGATGCGACACGAAGATTTTCAAAAAAATCCCCTCACCAAAAACTACCCTTTACATGGAAAAAATTTTGATTTTCTTAAAAATGGCTCAACGATTTTGATTAAAATCCTGTATATTAAAGCTACTTATGTCCAAAATAAAATGTATATCTCAAATTTTTTGGGAATAGCCTCTGAAGACCTCTTTATTCTGGATGAATTTTGCTGAATTTTGCTTAACTGCTAAACCGTAAGATATAGAAAAAAAATGTACTGCACAAAAAATGTACCTCATGACAAAACACACAATTTTTGTCCTTTACGTTTTTGCTGTGGAGGTAACCGTTTTTGAGATATTCCTTGTTATTGGTTTCAATTGTGAAGTACTTAAACTTTTCTGACAGGAAGTGTCCATTTTTCTTTTGTTCTACTCCTGGCCAAGCAAAGAAGTGATTTGCAATGACAATCGCATAACGATAGCTTTTAAAACATTTGACAATCACTTTAGCATAGTGCATTCCCTTATTCCCTTATACTTATAAGGAACTAAGTGATAACATTCTGCTAACATTGATCTTGATTAGCATTGTGTTTTAAACTACTTTAACTTTTCGCAAATGGGAAGTGATGCTTCATTTCATCTCTCGTTTTATTGCAGGTCATGCAAAGCAAACTGAACTTCAATTGTTTCACATAGGACTGGGTTTTAAAAGGTTTGACTATCACTTTAACCTAGTCCCTTTTGTCCCTTCTACTTACAAGGAAGCAAGTAATAGGATAATTATTGCTAACGCTTACTTTGATTAGCATGTCGTAGAAAAAGAATAATCTTTTGCAAGCAAAGTTGTTTGTGTAACAGCTAGTGTGAATGGAACACATCAGATTTTGAGTAACACTTTGCCCATTCTTCAACACTGATCCAGAGTGCATGTGACAGTGTCTTTATCTCTGATCTAGTTATTGGAGCCTTTTTACCTAAGCTACAGTGGCTGTACGAGAAGTAGCTGACCTGACGTATTGAGAGCAGTTCTTGTTTCAAACAACAACAATGGTAAAAAGTACCAACCTTAGAAAGCTTAAGTTTGAAGTTTGACGATTTTACATTGTTTAGCAGCCATCATTAGTGAATGCTCTCAGAAAATTTGTAAACATGGATAAAACTGGTCATCGTTATGTGATACAATACTTTCATTTGAAAGGACTTAGTCCAACTAATATTAAAGCTGAGCTAGAGTTTGCTCCTGCGTTTACATCAGTGAAATAGTGGGTGGCAGAGTTTAAGCAGCCGTACGAGCTGCCAAGATGAACATCGCAGTGGTTGACCAAATGAGGTTGCCAGTCCAGAAATTGTATAGAAAATTCACAAAATGGTATTGGATGACTGTCAACTGAAAGTGCGCAAGCTAGCAGACATTGCAGGCAATTTAAAAAGTTCTGTATATTGCATACTGAATGAAAATTTGGATATGGGAAAGTTCTGTGCAAGGTGGGTGCCATGCTTGCTGACAATAGAACAAAAACAGCATTGTGAGGATATTTTAGTCGAGTGTTTGGCAATGTTTCGCTGCAATAAAGCTGAGTTTTTGCATCAATTCATAACAATGGTCCATCACTTCAAGCCTGAGACGAAGAAACAATCAAAACAGTGGATTGGAAGGGGAAAATCGGCTCCAAAGAAGGCGAAAACAGTTCCTTCTGCAAGCAAGGTTGGTGTCAGTTTTCTGGGACGCACTTGGGATAATTTTCATCGATTATCTCAAAAAAGGAAACATATTCAATGGAGAATATTATGTGAACTTGATACAGAGATTGAGTGAAGAAACGGTCACATTTAGCGAAAAAAAAGTTTTGTTTCATCAAGACTATATCCCAGTTCACATGTCCATTATCACTCTGGCCAAAATCAATGAGTTAAAGTTTGAATTGCCTCCTCATGCACCCTATTTGCCAGATTTAGCCTCCTCTGATTATTTTCTGTTTCCAAACTTGAAGAAATGGCATGGTGGTAGAAGATTTGCCAACAATGAAGAGGTGGAGACTGCAGTTGAAGGCTATTTTGCAGACCTCAATATTTCTCACTATAAACAGGATATTGAAGCTACTGAACATTGCTGGGAAAATTGTATCGAGCTGAAAGGAGAGCTCTTGTACCATTGTGCCTAGAGGTCATTTACGACAACTTGCTTCTTATATTGATTGCTCAAACTGGTGCAACATTGGCTGTTGCTAAATGAAATATAATTTATTCAATATAGGGGTTCCCACAACATTGTTATGAGGCAGAAGAGGAGAGAATTAAGCAGCTGATTGAGGAGGTAATAGCTGAAAGTAAAGCTTTTTTTACACCTCTGCAAGACCATAATCAGCAAAATGCTTTATCAAAATATTTGATAACATAAACAACTGAGAGAATTGGAGAGCTTTATTTTGTTAAAAGTTCTGAAATAGAATCAACTGCAAGCTCACGAGGATGAGAACTGCAAAAGCAAAAACAGAAAATTCAGATGTGTTTGTAAAAATGCAAAAAATACATTTGCCTTGAACATTCTGTTACTGTGTCACAAAACATTGATAAAATATTCCATTAAATAAGTGCATTATTTTGATTGTGGCTTATAAGGTTTCTGGCACAACCTGGCACCTAGCTAATAAGTGTAGACAGTAAACTAAGAACCCATTTCTCTCAGACCCCCCAGGGACAGGGACCAATGGCAGAGTACAGCTACTGGCACGACCGTGAAGCTGGCTTGGGAACAGTTGTGGAGCAACTCAAGCAACCCATCTTGGCAGTTGTTGTTGCTGTGCTGGATGCTGCTGACTCCCAGATTGGACAGGGTTTTGTTTCTTACCAAGCAGACCTTTACAAGTACCATGAGCAGGCTCGCGACAATGTCAGAGTTTTGACCAGCATGTTGAGGTTCTTTAAGGTATGTACATACACCTAGTCACATGGTGAAGAGAAATTCTCTCTCTCTCTCTTTCCTTGTATCTGCTTGTACTCATTTTGGATAATGGAATTCAAATGCAGAGCAATAATCACTTGGTGCACTCTTCATGTTCGTCTACTAACACAATTGTGTTATTTGCCATGCAAATTGTAATAATAATAATAATAATAATAATAATAATAATAATAATAATAATAATAATAATAATAATAATAATAATAATAATAATGATGATGATGATGATGATGATAATGATAATAATAATAATAATAATAATAATAACAATAATAATAATTATAACAATGATAATAATAATAATAATAATGATAATAATGATAATAATAATAATAATAATAATAATAATAACAACAATAAGAATAAGAATAATTTCATCCAGTTTATCAATGCAATCATTTTGGACACATCATTACATACATATATACGTTTATACAGAATCACAATTTATAGCTCATCCAAATTATATAAGCATATATTTAACAGATATATCTTCAATTTTAAGTCAAATTGTCATTTTGACACTTCTGTGACTGCTTTAATTTCTGGAGGTGATTTGTTAAAAAGTTTAATTCCTTTCAAAGATACATTTTTATTTACATTACATTTATAATAGTTCATGTTGTCTCTTGTATTGTATTCATACATTTGTTTATTTTTTATTTATTCATACTTGTTTATTACAAACATTTTGGCCATTTCTGTGACATTCCTTGTTATTTGTTTCAGACGTAAAATACTTAAACTTTTCTCACATGGAAAATTGTATACTCCTGGACCTGCATAGAAACGGATTTCAACCACCTGGCAACCAGCTTTTAAAAGACTTGACTATCATTTTAGTCTAGTGTATACCCTTATTTTCCTTCTACTTACAAGGAAGCAAGTAATTAAGAGAATTTCTGCTAATGTTTATCTTGATTATCATAAAGTAGATGCCTTTTAACAATAATCTGTTACGGCGATGTAGAGAAAGTCATATGAATGGAACACATCAGATTTTTCAACATGTATTCTGTGTTCAAAAGTTTATTCTATTTCCATGAATAGGTATATTTATTTCTTGAAAAGATTGTTCTGCTTCTGAGAGGAGTAGACATTTTCTCGCACATCACTTTATACTTTTGTTGCAGTAAGTTCGTGAATCCCATGGTGTGTTAGCCAACCAGATGAGGCATTAAATTCTCCCTTTAACCCTAGAAAAAAGGTAGCCTTTTCAGCACACATTGCACCTGAAACAATGACATACTACTTGTCTTTGGCTGAGCCATTGTAAAAGAGCAGCAATTAAGCCATTAAATGCAGGTGGTCCACAATTAGAATCTGCTTATTGCTTTTAATGTCCCAAATTCAGTACTTAGTTTTGCAGCAGTTTCCCTCTTCTCAACTCTTTCAGTTAATTCTATTTTTTGTTTTAATGTCAA
This sequence comes from Hymenopus coronatus, assembly GCA_030762935.1. Taxonomy (NCBI): domain Eukaryota; kingdom Metazoa; phylum Arthropoda; class Insecta; order Mantodea; family Hymenopodidae; genus Hymenopus; species Hymenopus coronatus. The sequence goes on along the minus strand of CM060895.1, from coordinate 5,334,635 downwards.
CAGTATGTTTTTTTCGTTTCTCTGCCATTTCTTTAAAAAATTATTTCAACTTGCTTTGTTGATACTTACACACTGATTAACATCAGAAAAACTGAACTTTAATTTACATGGAACCAGTAGACCGATAACAATGGAAACAGTACTCTGTTGTCATGCGGTGATGATTTAAACAATGAAAATGGTACTTATTGTCACACAGAGGGTCCTTTGTTGCTGTTTCCTGAATAAAAACAATTTAAAATAATTTATTTTGGGAAGGGTGGAGGTGATGCATGAAAAATCCACAAACTGTATAATCTGCACATGAATAATCAAGAGTATACTGTACATAAAGTAACAAGAAACTGATGTGTCATCTTAGGAAAAACAAACATCTGCAAATACAAGTGTGTATAGTCCAATGCAGAGCTGAAAACATATATTCTGTGTAAGTGTTAATTATAATATAGTTACTCTGTTTATTAGAAACAGTAAATGGAGGATGATAGTCAAAGATAAAGCAAACTATACAACTGCTATTTCTTACTCATGTGTAACATATTACTGCAAATTCTTTGTACATTGGAACATTGGAACATTGTCACTAAGGTAGCATGCCATGTCCACTGGGATATGTGCAGATCAAAGGGGTCAAACTGTAAGTCATGCTACTTATGGTGAAAATGCTTCTCAAATTGTCTGACTGACATCATGAGGAAGAAGTTAGATGGTCTCCTCCCCATGCAACAACACTTGCTCAAGACGAAGATGTGAGGTCCGTCATTCTGGACAAAGCAATTGGGTGTGGCTGCTCATACAGCAACAATTAAAGGATACTGGCATTGTATTGCATCAACCTGCCCCACTAATCTCCTTCTCATTGAGGTACACAAGGCAACAAGTTTACAATGAGCACAGTGTAATATTACTCTGCCTCAGACTCACTGGAACCTGGTAATCTGGGCTGATGATAACATATTTTGATCCAACTAGTAAGGGACCCTATGTCTATATAGAGCATGGTAAGCTATGAGGGTGGATTGAAATGTACAATAATTTTTTTACAAAAAAGTTTATTAGTTAAAAATACAAACAAAATCACAAATGAACTTACACCTTTTACCTACTTTTCAATATAGTCACCAACTTTCTCAACATATTTTTCCCATCATGATATCAGTTTCAATATGCCCAGTTTATAGAAGTCCACTTCCCTGGAGTATGCCATCTGCGGACTGCTAATTTCGCTTCCAAATCTGTCGCAAATCATTGGCCAGCCAGGAATTTCTTCATGGCACACAGATGAATGTCCGACAGTGCAAGGTCCAGACTATATGGTGGATGCTGGAGTACCTCCCAACCAAATTTGGTGATTTTCTGACAAACAGCAGCAGCAACATGGAGGCAATCATTGTCACGAGGAAGTTTGACATCGCCAGCATTAATGTTGTGGCATTTGTTACGAAGGGCACAACACAACTTCACCAAAGTTTTAATATAGGCTGCAGCACTCACAGTGGTATGTATATTAATTGGTTGAGTTGGTTTTTTAACACTATGTCACTTACATTGTTATTATGAGGGACTAGTTTCGAAAACCTATGCTTCCATTTTCAACCTCACGGGTCCAACTCGTGAGGTTGAAAATGAAAGCATAGGCTTTCGAAACTAGTCCCTCTTAATAACAATGTAAGTGACGTAGTGTTAAAAAGCCAACTCAACAAATTAATATACATATAATTTGACCATCACTGTTACTAAATTCCTCCAAACATCACTCACAGTGGTGTCATGTTCAGCAAAGTTCACTAATAAAACATCATAAACACTGCCACAATCACTTTCCTAGCAGATTGAGTCACTTTACTGGAGAACAGCATGTTTCCACTCCATACTTGCCTGCTTTGTTTCAGGTGTGTAGTGGTATGCCCACGATTCATCACCAGTGATGATTCTTTTCAGAAAGTCATGCCCTTCTGTAGTGTACCACTTTAAGTGATCATTCGCTTGCCCTTGTGGTTGTCTGTCAGGTTCTTAGATACCCAGCGAGCACTAACTTTACGAAATTTCAACGTGTCATGAACAATGTCATACACTGCACCATAGAAAATGTTGAACTGTTGAAATAAGTTTTGCAATTGCAAATGCTGGTTGTTCAAAATTGTTGCCTCAATGCCACTGACATTCTGCAAGGTTGCAGCTGTTACTGGCCTCCCAAAATGTGGCAAATCACTAAGATTCACATGCCCTCTTGGAAGAATGCACACCACCTGAAGACATTGCTACGGTCCTTACAATCATCCCCATTCATGCCGAGTATTTCCCTGTGAATTTCACTCAGTTTATGCCCTTTGGCCCACAGATATCGAAACACACCTCTCTGCTCTTAACATGTAGATGACAGTAACATGCGCGCTATATTTGTTGCATAGTTCATGCTTCTCTTGCTAGAGCTGCATATGAAACAAAAATACCCTCTTTAGTGAAAACTTCAAACTAAATCTGTGTGGAATTGCAACATTCCAGCTGCAATACCAAGGCAGAAAAAAATTATTGTGCATTACTTTTTGATCAACCCCCATAATATGTGCCCCAGCACATTTTTCGAGCAGAACATTCGGGAAGAACTGCAGCATATTACTGTGTATTTGAACATCAGGTCCAGGGGAGTTAATACAAGGCCAGAAAGAGAGAGAGTGCAGTCTATGTAGGTGGGTATTCTTGAAAATACTTTGCTGCCATCCGTTTTTACTAGTTTCTCAGAACAAGATAAATATGTATTTATGCATAACAGTGGTGCTGTGTATACCTTAAATATCAGCCAGGATTGATCAATGCGGTATCCAGTAATAATGTATTTGGACTGGTCTCTAAGATCTTCTCACCTGAAGCACACTGAATATGTGTGGGCCTTCATGTTACAAAATGGGGAGACAGGATGCTCATGTGATGGAGCTGTGGTATCAATACCAGCAGAACTCAAACTGGTGTTCTGCACTGCTTGAAAACATGCATGAAACAATAAACAATGTAATCGTAGCTGGGGGAGATTTTACCAGTTTTCAAAGCACAAGATTTCATTTTTCTTTTCCATTCCTTGTTTTGACAAGATATTTATTTCAGGGGAAATACATTTCATATAAATCTGAAATGTTTGAGAAATTAATTTGTTTTGTAATATATGATGTGACTGCAGCTATGAAATAGTTTGCTTATTAAGCACCACTATCTTTGACTATCATCTTCTGTTTACTGTTTCTAATAAATGGAGTATCTATATTACAACTAGCACTTACACAGAATATATCTTTTCAGTTCTGCATTGGATTATACACACTTATATTTGCAGATGTTTGTTTTTCTCAAGATGACACAAATTTCTTGTTATTTTTTGTATTACCCTATTGTTATGAACAGATGGATTGTATACAGCATTTAGATGTTGGCTGATTAAAATTATCATACAACCTTCAGGCATTCTCTTTGAAATTATATAGTAATAGCTCAGCTGCAAGAGAATTGTAACTTGCTTTTGATATTTATTTCATATTTCATCATGCTGGGTTAATATAGGCATAGAAATCTTCCAAGTGAGCGGCATGCTAAAATGATGACCAAGTCAGTTATGTATCTATGACTATGGCTGATTTAGTTTTCATACTTCCTACTCCTAGAACACTTGAATCATACTGATCCATACTACCAAGGCAGGCTTTAACAGTTTGTTGAAGAGTGGTTAGAGAAATTCATGTGAATGTCATTAAAATGTCATGACTATTAGAAACCTTGCTTTAGTGGAAAGTAAATAATTTGCAGACATTCCAAAAAAGTTTTTATTACAGTGATATAGTTTTATTTAATTCACTTCCAGCTCCTGTAAAGGAATTGCAAATGAACAAAAACAAGTTTAAATTAGAATTAAAAAGATACCTTATTACTCACACCTTCTATACAGAGGAGGATTTCATTAAATCAAAAAAACACTGGTAATAATGTAACATTGTAAATATAATAAACATGACTATTCTAAGAGTACTTGCTGAACAAATTGAATTTTGGAAACATACATGTAATTGTAAATTATACAAAATTTACATCTGAAAAATACAATATCAGAGTTCATCTTTGTACATAACTGTGTTAATAATTATCAAGAGTAATCAATAAATGTAATTTCTGACTTGACCTACATCCTAGAGTTGGATATTGTTTCTAATCTTAAAACAGGATCCACAGGTTGCAAAGTAATGTACTTTTGGCCAAAACTGGAACCTTAATTTATTATATTCCAAATTATATAATGAAATTGTTTGTAATAAAATTAATATTTGTAAAAATGTTCTTATCAGTTATTAACTTTTAATAAATTACTGTTCTTTTGACAGTGTCAGAAATTTGTAAAGAAAAACTATTGACAATGAATTATTATTATTATTATTAATAATAATAATAATAATAATAATAATAATAATAATTGTTACAGTACTTGTGCTGTCCATCAGATAATCAGAGGTAAACAAGAGCATATATTTATAATCTGATTGTTCTGGTGTGGGGTTGTTGTTACGCATAAAACAGAATAGTTGGTACATGATACAACTGGAATGGGTGAGTGAAACACAAGTTGTGTTTTTACTGTATATGGTTGCAGACGACAGCAGAGGCAACATCGTTTCGAGAGATTAGGGAAGTAATGTCAGACACAATGGAGGGGTTTCACATGCTGTGGGTGTTGTCGCACTACTACTGCGCTGATGCAGTCATGTGTTCGCTGATGGAGAGGTTCGCCTGGCAGCTGTGTGAGAGAGTCAAGACCATCATGGACAACAGGCAACTCTTCAAGTATGCTTTTATATACTCAGCATCAACAAATTCCACACACTGTAACATTTTTTAATTTTTTTAAAACTGATCATAATGTTTTGTCAAAGCATATGCTATAAAACTTCAGTTTACTTTATCTACAAAATGTCTCTACATTCATTTGTTTCATTCTTATAATAACAACTATTGCCATTTTATTGTTGTGACCCACATTATTTGATTCTTCTTTTTTACCTACTGTTACTTAATTTATACTGTTACATATATTGAACTGGATAAACAATTGCACCAAATTCTGAGGATTCTTGAGTTTATTGTGGCAGCATCACAACATTATGATACCGGAGGATATTGCAAAGGCCGTAGCTCTAATCAAAATGGTTGCAATGTCTATTACGTTTCTGATGTGTTGGGTATTGCTCGTAGCTCTATTAGCGATGCCATCAAAAGATACAAGACTGGCGGCTGGATCTGGTCGTCAAATGTCTACAAGCGAACGAGATGACAGATTTGTCATCCTCAGCACTTTACGAAATCGCCAGTTGCCTGCAACAATTGCTGCTTGTCGCCTAGCACAGTAAGAAGAAGGCTCAGGGAACATGGATTGCTATCAAAATGGCCTTCCAAGGTACCAAAACGTCTCTCACAGCATAGAGTTGCATGACTAAACTTTACACGTCAACACACCAATTGGACCATGGAAGACTGGGAGCATGTCTTGTCCTGTTTTACTCTGTGTTCTTCTGATGGTCGACTATGTGTATGGAGAAGACGAGGGGAGCACAACACGGAAGTTGTATTACAACCAATAGTGTCCTTCGGTGGGGGTTCGATTATGATCTGGGCTGGAGTTTCTGTTGCAAGCCACACAGAGCTCCATTGTATACACAACAGTACCATGACAGCACGTCGGTACATTGAAGAATGTATCCATGAAAAAGTCCATTTGTTGGTGATCATTTTATTCTAATGCATGATAATGCCAAGGCACACACCGTACATGAAGTTTCCAATACACAAAATCAATTAGGCATCAACATTATGGAATGTCCAGCACGAAGTCCTGACCTCAATCCTATTGAATATGTTTGGGACATTCTCATGAGGAGGGTTTGCCAAAGATGAACTGTTCCAGAAACCATAAATGAACTTCCAGCTGCTCTGGAAGAAGAATGGGAAAATATCCCTCAAGAAAATATTGTAAGAATCATCAGGAGCATGCCACGTCACCTAGAGCATATCATTAGAGCTAGGGGTGAGCAACACATGTTTCTGAAGTCACAAAACTCAAAAAAATGTTTATCAAAATACAGAACACTTGTTTGCTGTAAATGATCAAACAGAGTTTATTATGTTCCATTGTTGTAAATTTCTAATAAATCCAGTTTTTTTCTGTTGATTTAATATGTTTCATTCTCAGTTTTAAGTTATTCTCAGTTGGAAAGCTTTTCTATTTGTTTATGCCAGACTTAAAAAATATTATTATTATTTTTTTTTTTTTTTTCCTGTTCATTGTATATTTCCTATAATGCCTTTTTGCTTGCCCATTTTAATAATGTTGAATACCTAATACCTGATCTCAACTGAAGAAATACTTGGTGTTTTAAATGCTTTGCAGGAATCTTCCTCAAAGAATTGCAGAACTTGCTCAAGAGGCAATAGATATGATGGAGCTTTGGAAATCAGAATATTATAAAAAGCGAATGGCAATTGAACTTTCTGGGAAAGGAAAGAGATGGGAGTTTGATAAGAAACGACTGTTTCTACTGACAGAACACATTTGTGTGGTTTGTAAGGACCTACTGGACATTGCTGAGGTAACTGCAACCTTCAAACTCTGCTCAACTTTTTACTTTCTCTAGAAGGCATGTACAATGCACAGTGTAGGTACAGGAGGTATTGCATTCCATTCCAAAATTAGTTGAGGGCTCATAAATAAAAACCAAGTTTAGAAAAAGGTCAATGTTTGTATGTGTCACTGTCAAGAGCAGAACTCAATTGGTCAAATACTGAACTTGATATTTAAGTTTAGTATCTTCCAAGCATGCAACATAAAGATTTTCAGAAAAATCCTCTCACCCTCCCCCCCTCAAACTATTCTTTACATGGAACATTTTTCAAACTTTTTATTTTTCTCAAAAATTGCTCACACAGTTTTAATTAAAATACCATAATTATGTTAAAGATCCTTGCATGACACATAAAATGTATATATTGAAATTTCTGGTAATAGCATCTGAAGTACTTTTCATTCTGGAATATCTTTTGTGTAATTTAGTAAACTATAGGAGATAGACAAAATCATACTATACATAAATGGTATATCTCATGAACACACATAATTTTTTTTTATATGCATTCTTTTTCTGGAGTTAAACCATTATTGAGATATTCCTTGTTTATTAAATTTTAAAATATTAAACATTTCTGAAACGGGAAACTGCAATTCATTTCATATCTTTTTGTTTTACTCTTGGCCATGCAAAAGGAACCGAATTTCGATTTCATCCCATAGCCACAGCTTTTAAAAGATTTGACTATCACTTTAGCCTAGTGTGTTTTCCTATTCATCTTGTACTTATACTATTTCTGTATATTAATTGTTTCTTCCATACTGGCTGTTTGTAGGACAAGAGTTGGAAAGCTAGAGTCAGACTGAAAATTTCAGTGCCCCAGCTATAACACTGAATTTTTCTGTATTTCTGCTAATATTTATCATGATTAGCATGGATTAGTTAGAGGAATAACGTTTTGTAAGAATAGTTTATTGCACAATAAGAAGAAAAAGTCATGTGAATGGAAAATATCAAATTTTTACATTCTCTAGTGGATTAAGAAGAAGAGGCATCATTAAAAAACTCAAGATTGTAACAAATGTCTTCATTGATTAAAAAACTGGTTACAAATAATGTCATTGGTTACAAATAATTCATTGCTGCAAACAAATTACTCGATCCTTCGACGTGTAGACTGTTGATAGCTGCACGCCAGTGAACGCTAATATCCAATCACTCACAGCTCACTGCACACCGAATTGCATTTCTTCCTCTTTTTATAGCTAATAAATGATTGCAGAAGTTTCTGGAAGTTTGTGGAAACTGAAGCTTCTGGAAGAATCCAGATTTGCATTCTGAAGCTTCCAGTTACGGTTGCACCACACTTCCTATGTTGTTACGCATTCCAAAGTCTCTAACTGCGCCGCCTCATATACAAAGGTGCACCTGAGGGCGGCAGCACACAGATGTCACATCGTCAAGGTTTTACTGGAAGCATCCTGAATCCAAACATTTTTATAAAAACATACTCTTTGTTTATATGTAAGTTTGAATAGCATGACTCAAAAACAAGATATTGAACAGTAATCCCACCCACACCAAAACCACCTTTAACTTTACATGGGCAATTTGTTGTTGTTTTTCATTTTCTCATAATGATACTAACAATTTTCATTAAAAACTACATGTTTAACAGCTGCAGGACAAATAAAATGTATATCTTTAATTTTCTGGGAATAGCTTGTGAAGTCATCTACATTCCAAATAACTTTTTTGTTCATAGTTATTTTGTTAGTCTGGTAAAGTTCTGTTGAAACTGTCATCGTAACTCATCACACAGAACACCCTAAAGATGCCATATGACAGCAGCAATACTTTCAACATACTCAGCATACTGCTCAGTGTACAACCTGTAACTAAAAGTCATTTGTAAGTTACCTCAGTCACAAAATAGTTACTTATTTAGTGGACATCCTATATATAATAAATATATATAAGAAGGTCATCCAGAAAGTAAAAAATGATTTGGCATAACTAAATGATAATGAAAGATATCAACATAAAACTTTATTTACAAAATTGCAGTTCCTTATTCTATTTGACAATGCAATCTCCATTCTGTGAAGATATTTTTTATTGTCACATGGTACCAGTTTTTCAATGTCGTGTTATGCTTTTCTACCATCAAAGAACTTATTACTTTCTCTAGCCCCTCATGTACAATGTACTTAGGGATAGAGAAGCATTGTATTCCACCCAAAAATTTGATATCGAGATTTCACTGGAAATACATGTTTTAGGGCCCCCTGAATCCAAAAAAGCATTTTCAGAAACAGGTCTGTGTGTGTGAGTGTGTGTATGTGTCTGTGGACAGCATAGCTCAGAAACGAAAAGATGGTTAAATACCAAACTTGGTATTTAAGTTTGGTATCTTCCAAGGATGCAACACAAAGATTTTCAAGAAAATTTCCCCACCCCCAACTACCCTTTACATGGAAAAATGTTCAAAAATTTTGATTTTCTCAAAAATGACTAATGATTTTGATTAAAATATTGTATATTAACTATACTTACCTGACAAATAAAATGTATATCTTGAATTTTCTGGGAATAGCCTCTGAAGACTATTTTATTCTGGATGAATTTTTGGAATTTTGTCTAACTGGCAAACCGTAAGAGATAAACAAAAACTTACTTAATAGAAAATGAAGAGCTCCTTAAAACACATAATTTATGTTATATACATTTTTTTCGTGGAGTTGATTGGTTTTGAGATATTCCTTGTTTTTGGTTTCAGCTTTAAAAACATACTTTTCTCATACAGGAATTTGTCAACTCCTGTCCATACAAACAAAGGAACTTCAGTCACATAGCAACCAGCTTTTGAGTATTACTTTAACCTATGGTACTCCCTTATTTCACTTCTACTTACAAGGAAGCAAGTAATAAGACTATTTCTGCTAATTTTTTCTCGGTTTGAATGAAGTAAATAGAAGCATAAGCTTTTTAACAAAAATTTGTTGCTGAGATGTAGAGAAAGTCATGTGAATGGAACACATCAAATTTATGAAAATACATGGTATGGAATGGAGGACTTCAAAACATGAATTTGTGGTGAAATCTGAGGATCAATGCTTCCTCAACCGACTATAGGTAGAGAACATTTGAGAATCTTTTAAACAATTTCATTCATTGATTGTCCACCCTACCAGGTTAAAGTGGGGTGGGAATTCAAAAAGCACATAGATTCAAAAATCCATTTTAACATCATTGCTTACCTGAAGTGTCTTGTTTCAGAGTCTGGAAGTGTTTTCCAACATCTTTGGACCAGAGCTGAAGTCCATAACAAACAACCCTGCACAGATTGATGCTATTGTGGATGATCTCCGCAAGCTGACTGTACCTTTCCAGCAGGCAGATTTTGATGTGTATGCTGAAGTATTTAAACTGAGCTGGCAGGAGTTGATGCTGCTCTTCCACAAGAATGTGCTTGCCTTCGAGAGCAAAGCTGCGTACTTCATTGATGAGGCATTCAAGAGCATAAGGTGTGGTATTCCGTTTCATCAAATAGAAGTAACTTCAAGCATTTGGCAAAAATCTGCTGTGTTCCATTCACATGACTCAATAATAATAATAATAATAATAATAATAATAATAATAATAATAATAATAATAATAATAATAATAATAATAATAATAGTAATAATACTAATAATAACACTAATAATAGCACTTATAACACTAATTATAACACTAATAATAACAATAATAAGAATAATACTACTACTATTAATAATAATAATGCTAATAATAAGACTAATAATTATAATAATAATAACACTAATAATAACAATAATCATAGTAGTAATAATAATAATAATAATAATAGTAATGATGATGATGATAATGTCATTGAGCTCATGCTGTAATAGACAAAGTCAGAGTGATACAATCAAATAATTACAAATAATATTACATTTACAATCAGAATATGTACAAGAATGAAAGATACAATACAGGATGTTTCAAAAAGAGTATACATTTCGAATGTATATATTTATTAAACTTTAAGACATATGAATATGAAACTTTATACATATATGTATGAACCTCTCAAGTTGAGATTACAAATGTTCAATATATCCTCCACCAGCGGCAGGAACAATATGACATCGATACTCAAATTCTGCCCATACTCGGGCAAGCATATCCTCAGTCATTGTTATTATGGCAGTATGGATCCGGTTCTTCAACTCTTTCAGGTTGTGTGGGAGTGATGGTACATAAATGTTGTATTTAAAGAAACCCCTCAGGAAGTAGTCAAATGCGGTGACCGTGGAGCCCAGCTGAGACATTCCAAGTCGTCAGCTTCTTGACGACCAATCCAACGGTTCGGTAGAGTTTCATTCAGATATTCACGCACTCGGCGACTCAAGTGAGGGGGTGCCCTGTCTTGTTGAAAAATGAAGTTGTTTTTGTGCAGCATCGGAAACAACCTGTTTTGTAACATAGCGAGATACTGCTGACTATTAACTGTGTTTCCATCAAAGAAGAGTGGGCCATAAACACATCACACAAAACACGTTTACCTTGGGGGAATCTCGTACTTGTTCAATGGCTGCATGTGAGTTCTGTAGGTCCCAAATTCGAACATCGTGTTTGTTTACCTGACCACTAATATGAAAAGTCGCTTCATCACTAAACACAATGTGTTGTGCGAAAGTGTTATCATTGTCAATAGTATCAAGAATCTTGATACAAAATGCTACATTTTCGTTTGTCATCAGGATACAGAGCTTGTAACAGCTGCAACTTGTACAGCTTCATAACCAACCGATGTCTCAAAACATGCCAAATTGTTGTTGCAGGCAGTTGGCATGATGAGTTGGAAAGCAGTTTGAATTGTTGCAACATTTTCTTGAGGAATACGAGAGTGGCCAGGACTCTTTCCTGCAGCTACAAACTTACCATCTGCGAATGTTCCACCCAGTCAGAGGATCACCTGATATGACTTTGCACTCTTATCATGGAATTGCACTTTGCAAACTCTAGAGCACAAAATGATTTCTGCTGCGGAGTAGCCATTTTAAACACATGATGATTAGCAAGCAAAACAGAAGACAACTGATATCTAGCGGCTATTAATATAAACTGGACTATGTATTCAATTCTCCAATAGCCAAGCTGAGGCGCAGCGATCGATAGTTTGGAGAAAATAATACTATGTAACACGTATATTCTTTTTGAAACACCCTGTATAATACAAAGTAATACATGTCAAAAAATTAATAACTACACAATTACATCAAAGTCCTAATATGTACTAACCAAGAAAAACAGTGGTACAGCAGATGTACTTATTATATTTCAAAAAATTTTTGAAGAGAATAAAAAGGCATTGCATCAAGCCAGTCATACAATTTATGCTTAAAAATTGCTGCAGGGCATTGTTTTAAGTCTAAAGATAGCTTATTATACATTTTAGAAGCTAGTACTTCAAAACTCTTGTGAGTTGTAGTCAGTCTACAATATGGAATATCAATGTGTTGGCGTGATCTTGTATTATAGGAATGTGTATTTTGTCCATTTTGTAGTTCTGATGTTCAGCTTTTTATATACAATAACACAGTGTATATATGTAGATTTACTAAAGTCATTATTTTTAATTCAATAAATAATGGTTTGCAGTGAGCTAGCTTTGATTCATCAGACATTATTCTAATAACCTTTTTCTGGAGTAAAAGCATTTTGGAAACATGTGAGCTGTTACTCCAAAGTAAAATACATATGCTATAATGCTTTGGAAAAAAGCAAAATATGCTGATTGAATATAGCCGTGCCACAGCAAACTTTCCTTATAAAAGATTGCCCTTTTTTCTATGTCATGCTAATTGAGATAGCAAAAATGGCATATTACTTGCTTCATAGTAAGCAGAAGAGAAATAAGGGAGTATGCTAGGCTAAACCAATAATCAAATCTTCTAAAAGCCGATTGCTATGTGAAACAATTGAAATTTGATTTTGTTTTGTATTCCCAGGAGTAATGGATCAAACAATTTTGATTAAAATGTCATATGTTTTAAGATATTTACATGACAGATAAAATTTTAATTTAAATTTTCCATGACAAGACTACTAAGTCTTCTTCATTCTGCAGTTGTGTTTTGTTTTCTGTGTTGTGTATTTCAAGATCATTTCTAAACAAAATTTACTGCTAACAATGTGATGTGAATAGAAGAATCACTTCATATGTGACTACAATGATGATGATGATGCAAATTGTAATAGGCAGAGAAAGCTGTGTGAGTATGCCATCAGATATTTTTCTTCTGCCCTTTTGTGCACATATCACTAATACTATAATAACACAAATTGCTAATGTTTCATTTAGTTAAATTTAGTGTAGTAATAAAAATCATTATTCTATGTATACTTATTCAACATATCTTGTGCTCTTCAGGTCTTCAGAAAAAGCCCTGGAGATACTCTTGAGCTTCAAGCACTTGAAGACCAGCCCAGCAATTTCAGACAAACTTGCAACAAAGTTTGAGTATATTATGCAATTTTTCAAAAAGGAAATACTGAAAATAGAATATGACTTTTCGGTAAGTGAATAAAATAGTTCCTTTTGTAGAAATAGAGATCATTTAGTTTGGATGCTGCTACTTGAAACATTAGTGACAAATTCTATGTTCAGTGGCTTCCTGGCCTAAACGAACCTACAGCATGCTTTCTAATCTAATCTAATCTATCACACTAGCTAGCTACACAAATTAAGGTTAAATCATATTACTTATTGTGCAATGACTTTCATGGTGAATCCATAATCTTTAAACTTTATGCTTCATAACTGTAATTTCATGCAGCCTTGGCTATTCCTAATAATAGAATGAAGTTCACTTCATTCTGAATGATTTTTACTTTCTCTACATGTACTCTGTGCATATGCAATGGAAATCTTTACACGGTAATAAAAACAACAACACTGACTTTACATGGTTTTATTTTTAACTTCTCCATATTAGTACTTGGTCATATTTCCCTTAACTTGTATAACTTTCATGAGTCTCCTAGGCATCGAGTCTGCTAAATTTTCAAAATAGTTTTTGCCCATTTCCACCCAAACCTTCTTGAACACCTAAGGTTCCTTAATATTTGATGGTTGCAACTCTTCTATTTTACCTTTCATTTGATCCCAAGCATTTTCTAATGGAGAGTTACCAGGCCAGTCAAGTACAGGTATATTATTGTCTTTTAGGAACTTCTGAACCATCTTTGTTCTATGAGCAGGGGCACCATCATGTATAAAGTACTGACACTGATGAATTGGCCAAAATGGACCAAATGTTGTTGCAACGCTTCTAAATAATTACTTCCCTTCATTGTTATGCTCTTAGGTAAAAAGTACAAGCCACCTCTACCATAATTATCACTAAGAGCTCCCCATACCATCACACTTTCTGGATGTTTAACAGTTTTGATGGTAAACTTTGGATCATACCGTGACACATTTTTTGGCTTCTCATCTTTTTGGACTTTCCTCTGAGCAATTTGAAAGTGTTTTCATCAGAAAACATTACTTTGCACCAGTCCTCTGATATCCAGTGATATGTTTTGCAGAACTTTACCCTTTTCATCATAGCTTCTTGGTGCACAATGAATTGGTAAACCTAGGTCTTTTTGAGGCTGCTTCTGATTGCAACACTGTTGAGCAGGTCTGGATGATTCTTCTTTAACCCAGCTGCTGTAATCCATGGATTAGCCATCACTCCACGTTTTAGAAGGTCCTTGGTGAAGTCTTTCTTTTACCATCTGAGTGTATTTTTACTTTCTCTACACGTACTATGTACATAGTGTAAAGAGAAGGTATTGTATTGCACCCAAAAATTTGATACTGAGATTTCACCGGAAATACATGTTTTGGGTCCCCCTGAATCCAAAAAAAGCATTTTTGGAGAAAGGTCCATGTGTGTGTGTGTGTGTGTCTGTGTGTCTGTGGACAGCGTAGCTCAATAACGAAAAGGCCGTTGAATACCAAACTTGGTATTTAAGTTTGGTATCTTCCAAGGATGCGACACAAAGATTTTCAAGAAAATCCCCCCACCCCCAAATACCCTTTACATGGAACTTTTTTTGAAAATTTTCATTTTCTTAAAAATGGCTCTAACGATTTTGATTAAAATATTGTATATTAAAGATATTTACCTGAAAAATAAAATGTATATCTTGAATTTTCTGGGAATAGCTTCTGAAGACTACTTTATTGTGGATCAATTTTATGAGATTTTGCATAACTGCTAAACCATAAGAGATGGACAAAATCTTACCACACAAAAAATGTAGAGCAATTAAAACGCACAATTTATGTTATATATATTTTTTTCGTGGAGTTGATCATGTTTTAGATATTCCTTGTTTTTGGTTTCAGCTTTGAAAAACTTGTATTTTTCTCATACAGGAATTTGTCAATTCCTGTCCATATAAACAAAGGAACTTCAGTCACATAGCAACCAGCTTTTGACTATCATTTTAACCTATGGTACTCCCTTATTTCACTTCTACTTACAAGGAAGCAGGTAATTAGACTATTTCTATTAATGTTTTTCTCGATTAGCATGAAGTAAAAAGAAGCATAAGCTTTTTAACAATAAATTGTTGCAGAGATGTAGAGAAAGTCATGTGAATGGAACACATCAGATTTTGTAATTGGTGTAGTACCACATGGTAAAGATGCTGCTGCTTTTTATAGGTCGTAAATAACTTGTCCTGAAACCTTTAGATCAGCAGCCACATGAATTGCAGAGTTAAAGCTCAGGTCTTATCCTTGCATCCCATTTTGTGTATTAGATGCGGAAATACACAGCTTAAAAAACAACACTCACATTAAAAATCAGATGAAAGCAACACACAGCAAACAAATTGCTGTACAGCAAATACCAGAGGCAGACTGAGACGTGAACTGCTAATGTAAGCAAGTAGCTGCTGTGCACTAGAGAATCACGTGATTTTCAGCTCTGCCCGCCTTTTTGTATAGTAGTGGGAGAAGAGCACATTGCTATGCAGAGCTTTTTCTTGCATTTAAAATGTAAAGGTTTCCATTGCTGTCATTATAGTGTATAGAGAAGATATTATATTGCACCCAAAAATTCCATTCATGTTTTAGGGTCCCCTGTATCCAAAAAATGTTCTCGAAGAACAAAAAAAAATTATGGGAAATGAAGTTCACCAAAAACATGTAGCAGTATACACAGTCAGTTAGATTAGATTAGATTAGAAAGCATTCTGTAGGTTCGTTTAGGCCAGAAAGCCACTGAACATAGAACTTGTCAAGGCATATACATGTATACATATGTTTATATACTATGAAAAAAAATGTATAAAGCTTTAGTGCTAAAAGCATAGGTCACAAAAACAACAGAATATTTTTTTTCATGCACTTAAAAACAAAGAGTATCAAAATATAGTGTTAAAGTGTATAAATAAATAAATATAATTTCATTATATGTAAAACTAATGTTATGTCAGATGATAGTTTTCAAATTATCGATATAATAGTTACTAGTAGTAATTATATAAACTAAAACATGATTATTGTATTATGTACTCTTCATAAATGTCAACAAATTACAATACATATTTACAAATATGTTATAGAATTTCCAATGCAAAGATTTACAATTATGTTCTAGAGTGTAAGATATCAAAACATCAGGCTTTACATATCTTGTGTCATTGCTAAATACTAAAAAAATTCATTTGACACATTCGTGCAAGTCAAAGTATAAATCAGTTTAATTTTAATATAAAACACACACACTAATATACACAAAATGCAATACATTGTAATATTTATAAATACAATGATTATTAACGGTATTGTCAGACAGATTTGTCACTTAAATATTCATCTACAGAGTAAAATGATTTATTGCAAAGGTACTCCTTAAGAGAGGCCTTAAAAGCCCTGAAATTCCCAACATTTTCTTTGAGATTACTGGGGAGAGCATTAAATATCTTGATTGTTTCATAATATACACCTTTCTGAAAGCAACGAAGATTGGCATTGGGACGATGAATCAATCCCTTTTGTCTAGTATTAATGTTATGAATTTCCATGTTTGTTATAAAACAATGTCGATTAACTGCATAGAATTTTAAAATGGATAATATATAAACACAAGGTAAGGTGAGGATGCCCAATTTTTGAAATAGTTCTTTGCATGACTGTCTGCTATAAACATTACAGATTATTCATACAGCTTTCTTCTGTATCCGGAATATGCATTTACTATCTACTGAATTACCCCAAAATATTATTCCATACTCGATGATGGAGTTAAAGTAGGCAAAATACACCAACTTAAGTGTATCGATTGAGTGAAATTTAACCAGTGCACGGAGAGCATAACATGCTGAGCTAAGTTTAGGGGTGATGTAGCTAATATGTGACTTCCAGTCCAAATGCTTATCTACCTGAAGGCCAAGAAATTTGATTTCATTTAGCTGTTCTAACAATGTATCATTAATTCCTATTTCTATGTGCATTTGTGGTGAGGGAGTAGTTATAAATGTAATTGTTTTTGTTTTTTCAAGGTTTACTGAGAGTTTGTTTGCTTTGAACCAATTTTACATATAATTTAGAACATAGTTTAATTTAACTACACATTCATTGAAATATTTACTTGTTACTAGAACACTAGTGTTATCTGCGAATAAATGAATACTTGCAAAACTGTTAATGTATAATGGGAAGTCATTTATGTAAACCAAGAACAAAAGAGGCCCTAAGATTGATCCCTGGGGAACACCATGTTTTACTGATTTCCATTCTGAGGCACTATTTTGATACCCAGTGGAATTATTAATTTCGACCCTTTGTTTTCTCTTCTCTAGGTATGAAATGAACCAATCTAATATGTTATTCTTTATTCCATAGAAATTTAGTTTAGCTATCAGAATCTCATGATTCACACAGTCAAAAGCCTTTGCTAGGTCACAAAAGATTCCACCGACATGTTCCTTTTCATTTAATGCTGTTAACACTTTATGTGTGAGCTTGTAGGTTGCATTATCTGTCGCTACTCCTTTTCTAAAGCCAAACTGTTCTTTGGCAAATAAGTTGTTCTTTTCCAAGTAATTATAGAGCCTATTGAACATTACTTTCTCAAATACTTTTGACAAAACAGACAAGAGAGATATAGGTCTATAATTTGATATATTATCTTGTTTTCCTTTTTAAAAAGTGGTTTGACAATAGAGTACTTCATTCTGTCAGGAAATATTCCACTCTTTAGTGATCTGTTACATAAATAGCTAAATAGATTATTACGTCAGAACATGCTTTTAGGATTTTACTTGATATTTCATCATATCCAGAGGAATTTTTGGTCTTGAGCAAATTTATTATATTTTTTATTTCAAATGGTGTAGTCATTTTTACTCTAAATTCGGGACTTTGTTTACAAAAGAAGTTTTCAAAAAATGTATTGCTGATTCTTTACATCCATAGTTTATTTGTAATTTATCTGTTACATTCAAAAAGAAATTGTTGAAAATATCTGCGACCTTTTGAGGATCATCAATTTTTTGATTACCGGAATTCAGTGCAATTGAGGGGCTTTTTTGAGAGCTCTTACCTGTTACCCTTTTTATTATATTCCAGATAGTTTTTATTTTATTATTAGAATTGGATATCTCTTTATTGTAATGCAATATTTTAGCAGCTTTTATTGTTTCTTTTAGAATTTTACAGTACTTTTTGTAGTGACATTCTAAGTATGGAGTCTTATTATGTTTCAATTCTTGGTATAATTTTCGCTTATGTTTGCAAGAAGTTTGCCTGTTGTAATCCAGGTGTTATTTTCCTTTCTGATTATATATTTTACAATATTTGACTGGAAAGCATGCTACAAAATGAGAGTTAAAATGTTGTAGGAAATGATTGAACTTGTCATTTACTCCATTTATTTCATAGATTTCAGTCCATGATTCTTGTTGAAGGGCATACTTAAACAATGTAAGGGAGCTTTCATCTATTTTTCGTGTTCTACAATATTTATAGATTGGTTTTAACTTTAAGTTTATCTCTTTAATGAGAAGTATTTGTGCCTCATGATCTGAAAGGCCATTTGCAAATGGTAAGGTTATTGAAGTTTTAATTCTATCTATATTAATGAATATGTTATCTATTGCTGAAGAGGAGCTACCCTGAATTCTTGTAGGAAAATGTACTGTGTGTGACATGTTGTATGTAAAAAAATATAGAATTGAGTTGGTCCTTTCGGAGACTAGGCATAAGATAATCAATATTTATGTCACCACAAATTATCATTTCTCGTTTAGGTTTCAATATAAACTTTAAGGAATCATATAGCTGTTTTTTGAATAACTCATAGTTACCTAGTGGGGACCGATATAGAGCTATTATTGCAAAATTTACTTGAATTATGCTTAGCTGAACTGCGCACATCTCTATGTCTAGCTCAGAGCAAAACTTATTTAGATTAATGACTTTATAGGGTACATCATGTCTTACAAATATGCAAACCCCTCCTTTTTTTAAATTTTTCCTTGAATATGCTGCTCCTAAAGGGTACCCATGCAGTGAAATTGGCATGAATTCCTGTTCTGTTAAGTGATGTTCAGATAAGCATAAAATGTGAGGCTGTAATTTTTCCGAAGCAAGACTAAGAGAAAGTTCATCAACTTTGTTTCTTAAACCCCTAATATTTTGGTGAAATATACACAACGAGCTACTGCTATTATTTATCTTAATAGAATTACTGATATTTTCTGTATTCCTAAAATTCTTTGTTGGTGAACTTCTATTTATTTCAATTGACTTTAGAGTTCTTTCATTACTATTTTGGGAGATTTCCTTTAACCGAAAAATGCCCTATCAGATATCATAACAGAAATTCTACCTATAATTCTGTCGGCAATTAGCTGCGAAAGCTGCCTTTTGCCTCTAGAATTGAGGTGTAGACCATGAGATGTGTAACCATCTCGGCCTATACCGGTAACATGTATCATATCAATGTGAGAGGCAGCAGGGTTCAACAAGGCATGCTCAAGTTGCAGATTCATCTCCATCACCCTCCTATGAAGCTGCTGCTTGTCGTGCCTATCGAAAAGCCCCACAAACTTCTCACTGGTATGCCTACTGATTCCCTTATGTCACACAGATCTTTTTCAAATGAATAATTACTATCTCTATCCAGGTTATTTCCTGGCCCACCCACTATAACTATATGATCCCTCTTAGTAAAACCAGAAGTCAGTTTTACCAGATCTTCAGTGACATGAGAGAGCCCAGCACTAGGTTTAACTATGCCTACTACATCATAACTGCTTCCCAAATCCTCCTTTAGCAGGGATGCAATGCCCTTACCATGGCTACTCCCAAGCAACAAAACCTTGCTTTTAGTGCAGTTATCATCTAAAACCTGCACAGGAGGATTTGGGGACTGATCAACAGTTTCAAGAACACTGAATCTGTTGCTCAGTTTGACACCGTGCCAGTCATCGGCAGAGAAACGCCGTTTCCTCCTCAGATTTTTTCTGGATGGCACCTTAAAATCAGGTGATTTACAATCCAAATTTTCTAAAGGGTAAAATCACTTTAGATTTATTAAAAATGTATTCAAACAGAACAAATTAATTGAAGATATAAGAAGCAAGATAATCATTTTGGTGCATAAAAACTGCTTTGTACTCTCAGCTGTGTACCAGGACATACAGGAATAATAGCTGGAAATGAATTAGCAAAACAAGCTGCCGAGGAAGACCTACATTTGTATATATGCACAGAGTTCAAAAGACGTCACATCTTGAAAAAAGGAAGCTGGACTTCTTAGATGGCAACAGCAATGGATGAGCACAACGAAAGGAATAATCATAAAAATGTTGTTCCCATCAGTTATGTATATGCAGAGTATGGAAGAAAATTCCTAAATTCTTGGAATTTGCAATCCTGCAATTGTAATGAGGGCCTACAAACATTGAACCACATAATATTTGATTGTTGTCCCCCTCCCCCATGGTGAGGCATGAACATAGAGGAAGTTGCTTTCCTTCCTTCCCTCCCTCTGCAATGCTTGAGAGGGAGAATAGAGTTGCCAGCTTGGTGCAAATGACTAAGCACAACCACAACAGCATTAAACAATTAAAGATCACATGAAAGTAATTGTTGGCGCATATCCATAGTTGTAGCAAAATCACCTTGTTCGCTATAAAGCTAATTTTTATTGATGTGGCACATGAGAGTTTTTTGCTCGAAGGAATGTTGATATTTTTACTTTCTCTATATGTGCTATGTATATAGTATATAGAGAAGGTATTGTATTCCACCCAAAAATTTGATACAAGATTTCACCAGAAATACATATTTTAAAACTCCCAGAGCCCGAAAAAATCATTTTTAGAAAAAGGTC
The DNA here is from genome assembly GCA_030762935.1 of Hymenopus coronatus. Taxonomy (NCBI): domain Eukaryota; kingdom Metazoa; phylum Arthropoda; class Insecta; order Mantodea; family Hymenopodidae; genus Hymenopus; species Hymenopus coronatus. Next base: position 5,313,625 of record CM060895.1, on the reverse strand, counting down.
CATGTGTGTGTGTGTGTGTGTGTGTGTGTGTGTGTGTGTGTGTGTGTGTCTATGGACAGCATAACTCAGTAGGTTAAATACCAAACTTGGTACTTAAGTTCAGTATCTTCCAAGGATGCGACACAATTTTCAAGAAACCCCCCCCCCCAAACTACCCTTTACATGAAAAAATTTTTGAAAATTTTGATTTTCTCAAAGATGTTCTGACAATTTTAATTAAAATACGATATATTAAAGATATTTACATCCCAAATAAAATGTATATTTTGAATTTTCGGGGAATAGCTCTGAAGAACTCTTTATTCAGGATGAATTTTACTGAATTTTGCTTAATTGTTAAACTCTAAGAGTTAGATAAAAACTTACTGCACAAAAAATGTAGATGTCATCAAAACGCACAATTTATGTCCTTTACATTTTTGTTGTGAAGTAACCGTTTCCGAGATATTCCTTGTTATTGGTTTCAATTATAAAATATCTATACTTTTCTCAGACAGGAGGTGTCTGATTTTCTTTTGTTCTACTCCTGATCAAGCAAAGAAGCAATTTGCAGGGACAATCGCATGGCCTTAGTGCATTCCTTTAGTTCCCTTCTACTTATAAGGAACTAATAAGAACATTCTGGTAATGTTTATCTTGATTATCATGGTGTAGAAAGAGGAATAATCTTTTGTAAGAACTTTTTTTTTTAATGGAGCTTAAAGTTGCTCGACATTCGTATTCTCAGGATAAGGGAAAACCCCGAAAAAAAACCTTATCCGGGTAAGTCACCCTAAGCGAGATTCGAGCTCACGACCTGTTGAATATGAAGCAGACACACTACCACCACACTACCCAGGCGGGCTGTAAGAAGTTTGTTTGTAGAGCAACTAGAGAAAGTCATGTTAGTGGAACAAATCAGATTTTTTTTGGTTACGATCCAGTTTATCACACAATGAGTTGGCAACGATGAATGTAGCCTATTGTACTCACCACAAGTTTCTACAGCTCCTCATTGCACCATCCAATTTAACGAAAGCCTGCTGGTGGTAGTGTGTGATAGCATGTCTGCCTCACACCAACATGTTGCAAGTTTGAATCTCACTTAGGGAGTGTTACCCAGTTAAGGGTTTTTTTCGGGGTTTTTCCTTATCTTGAGAAGATGAATGTCGAGTAACTTTAATAAACTCCATGGACCCGGAGATCATTTGATTATTGGTTTACCAATTTCATTAATCATCTGATATGACCAACCAAGTTAAAGGACCTTAAGCTAGACACGCACACCTGCACATGCAAAATTTGATGTGTTCCATTCACATGACTTTCTCTACATCTCTGCAACAAATTATTGTTAAAAGGCTTATGCTTCTTTTTACTTCATGCTAATTGAGAACAAATTTTCAGAAATAGTGTTATTACTTGCTTCCTTGTAAGTAGAAGCAACATAAGGGAGTAGCATAGGTTAAAGTGATAGTCAAAAGCTGGTTGCTATGTGACTGAAGTTCGTTTGTTTGTATGGACAGGAGTTGACAAATTCCTGTATGAGAAAAGTATAAGTTTTTCAAAGCTGAAACCAATAACAAGGAATGTCTCAAAACCATGCACTCCACGAAAAAAATGTATATAACATAAATTCTGTGTTTTATCCTGATCTACATTTTTTGTGTAGTAAGTTTTTGTCTATCTGTTATGGTTTGCCAGTTATACAACATTCAGTAAAATTCATCCAGAATAAAGTAGCCTTCACAGGCTATTCCCAGAAAATTCAAGGTATACATTTTATTTGTCGGGTAAATATCTTTAATATACAGCATTTTAAACAAAATCGTTAGTCATTTTTGAGAAAATCAAAATTTTTGAAAATTTTTCCATGTAAAGATAGTTTGCGGTGGGGGGATTTTCTTGAAAATCTTTGGGTCACATCCTTGGAAGATGCTGAACTTGAACTTCTTGTTTTTGAGCAATGCTGTCCAATTACAGACACACACACACACACACACACACACACACACACACCCTCGCACACACACAGATCTTTTTCCAAAAATGCTTTTTTTTTATCCAGAGGGACCCAAAACTTGTATTTCCTGTGAAATCTCGGTATTGAATTTTTGGGAGCAATACAATACCTTCTCTATACACTGTGTACAAAGTATGCATAGAGAAAGTAAAAAAATCTGTTTATTTACATAAACACCAATGACTTCTGTGCATGCATGTTGGTGCAACTTCTGCCAGTGAAGAGTTACCACTGCATAACTTTTGGTTCTGCTCTTGTCTCACCTCATGAGCTGTGAGTGATCGGGAACTAAAAACTCATAACTTTACTTAGTATTAAAATAAATGAAAAATAATTCCCATGATTCTCATCAAATCTGTTTTTGCTGCAAACATTCACTTAAAGCAAACCAGTGTAAATTGTGTTAATGTTTTTGTTTTGTAATTATATCTATTTTAGTCACTTTAACTACTTGTTCATACCATGACATGTGTTAGGAGAGATACTTGTTGATTGGTATGTGGTGGACAATAACCTTCTAGGTCTCATCTCTATACCACACCAGGTTTGCTTTGCATCAAGCTCATGGTATAAAGGTGCCTTGCCAGTCTACAGGCTTTCACCATCTGTAGTACCGCTAGCCTTCGAGGTCTCATCTCCATCCCACACCAGGTTTGCTTTGCATCAAGCAGATGGTATAAGGGTGCCTTGCCAGTCTACTGGCTTTCACCATCTGTAGTACTGCTAGCCTTCGAGGTCTCATCTCCATCCCACACCAGGTTTGCTTTGCATCAAGCAGATGGTATAAGGGTGCCTTGCCAGTCTACTGGCTTTCACCATCTGTAGTACTGCTAGCCTTCGAGGTCTCATCTCTATACCACACCAGGTTTGCTTTGCACCAAGCAGATGGTATAAGGGTGCCTTGCCAGTCTACTGGCTTTCACCAGCTGTAGTACTGCTAGCCTTCGAGGTCTCATCTCTATACCACACCAGGTTTGCTTTGCACCAAGCAGATGGTATAAGGGTGCCTTGCCAGTCTACTGGCTTTCACCAGCTGTAGTACTGCTAGCCTTCGAGGTCTCATTACTTTACCCCAATGCTTCTTTGCTGTGTAACTGACGGATGATGTTAAAATACCATCCAGTCTAGCTGCTTTTACTAACTGTGAATAATGGCATTGGTTTTAGAGAAGAAATAAACAATATAAATCTGATTTTATTTGAAACTTTACTGATAAACAATTACAAATTAAGGGATTTAAAAATTCTATAGTCATAGGTTTCAACTGTATTTAAACTTGCTTTGCCTCTCTTGTAAACTTGACAATTTGGAGTTAACATGTTAGTACTTGGGCTGTCAATTAACACAAGTAGTGATGTGTTACAAGAGGAAGGGGGTTACAGTGGCGGCCAAGCCACACATTCACAAAACCCAAACTGCTTGTAGATTTTCACTCTACTCTAATTAGCATGAAGCATGGTAAATAACATTTTCTTTGGGTAAACAGTTCATTGGAGTGGATGTCATTGTTGTAGTGTGTGTTTGAAGGTTTTTTTAGCACCTATTTGCACTGAGCTCAGGTCATAAGGGGAAGGGAGATAAATGAAATGAATTAATTGTAAATTGAAATTTTATAAAGCCACGCATACAATGCTAAGTAAGCCAACTAATATTTAATGCTAATGAGGAACATGTGTTTGTTATATACATTCATTAAGTGATTGTCAGCTCAATAAGGATACAGATAAGTAATCCACAAGAGTGTTGATATTTAAATGCTGTGAATTAGGAGTATTTATCACCTGAATATGTTTTAATTTAATATGCATATTCTGTTGTTTCTAGGTTGGGAGACGGAATCCTCCTCTGCTAAGGAACCATCCTCCAGTTTCAGGGTCACTATTTTGGGAAAGTATGTTGTTCTTCAAGCTCAAAAGTCCAGTGCTCATGTTTAAAAATATCCATGAACTAGAGAAATCTGTTGACAGACAAGAGGTAAGTTGATAATGAGTTTACTTACAAGCAGCAAGTTTCAGAAATTGTTGCTTTTATCTGAAAGTTGTTGTAACTGCTGACATTAGCAAGTGGATAAATGAGGGGAAACCTCATATTTGAACAAGCAGTGTGTGCCTGAATGAGTTGTTTCCAAGTGTGTGATTCTGTTATGACTTTGAATGTTACATTTTTTTTATGAAGCTTAAGGTCCTTTGACCTGGTTGGTCATATCGGACGATGAATGAAATTGGTGAAATGTTACTCAAATGATCTTGGGGTCCATGGAGCTTAGAGTTACTCGACATTCGTCTTCTCAGGATAAGGGAAAACCCCATAAGTCCTTATCAGCGTAACTCTCTAAGTGAGATTTGAACTCGCAACGTGTGAATGTGGGGCAGACCTCCACACTACCCAGGTGCGCTGCAGATTAGATTGATTTTCTTGTGCTTCAGCTTTTATATATCTGCCTTATACATTTACCTTTGTATTCTCTGGCTATTCATGTTGTCTTCTGTGCTCTGGGGATAAACTTACTACCTCTGGTTCCAATGTCATGGACTCAAATCTGGCACAGGGCAGTGGATTATTTTTGGGTGTAAAAACCCTTCGCATGGCTTACCTTCGAAAGGGAAGTAAAGTTGTTGCTTCTGTGTCATACATTTACAGCACATAAAAGAAGCTCAAGCCTGACAAATAGGCCTCTGAGCAAAATTAAGCAGTCTTTCATGCCCAATATAGAATGGCATGGTGAGAGCTGTAGCAGTTAAAGATCATCCATAAATAAAAGGCAGTTTAATTTTCTCTGTGCTTAAACTTATAAGCCAAATTTTCAGGCCATCATCTACATCTAGGCAGGGTTTTGGAAAGTTCAGAGAATGTGTATCAAAAATACTTCCCCATTCTCTAGGAAAGAGGTTAAACCTAATTCCTGACCTAGCAACAAGACAGCTGCTGACAAGCCAGGTATAAAGTTTCAATCACTTAAAGCTGAGTATTATGACAGGAAAGGAGCCGACATGCCTGGCTGTTTCAAATGATATTAGCGTGAAAAACTCAGAAGAGTTCATTTATGCTGTATGTAATAAAACCAACCATGTTAGTGTTCGGGAAGTATCTCCGAGTGACTTTGAAGAAATAAAAAAAAATCTTAAGAAAAGATTTCTGCACCACTCCCAAGGTTCATTGTATGAAAGTGATATATGAATATGTCATCGAGCAACATCAGTCAGACTGATTCACAACTTAACTTTATTTACATGTCTGCTCCACTTAGTGATTGTTCTTTTTTGCTCTATTGATCTTGTTGAAAATTACTTTCCTGATTTCTACTTTTACTGTTTTGTTGTTCTTCGTGTACATTAGTTTGTCTTTTTAGCCTGTTTCTGTACACTTAATATAACAATTCATACTTTTTAACAAAACTTCCTACCTTTATGAATGAATTCAATTTAAGGGCTAGTTTTGCAATCCTTGCATCCTAAGCTATTATATTGTTGTTTAATGCCATTAGATAATGCTACTTAAATGAACCTATAGATTTAACAGTTTGGGAGAAAATATTCATTTTGAAGAACAGAGATTGTGCAATGAATTTTCATATATCCCCAATTGATTCTGCCAACAAATTTGTTTTAATTCCAGTAGTAATAATAGCCATAACAATGTAAATAAAAACAAGAAGGAACGTGAGGTTTTAATGAAATATGGATTGCAAAACTTATCTTTAAATTGAATTTATTCATAAAGAAAAGTGAAGTTTTTTACAAATTATTAATAGTTTCTTCTTTTCTTAGTTTATTCCAGCTCTAGGGGTATCATGCCAGGTTTGGGCATAAAAATCCTTAGCATGGCTTCCTTCAGAAGGAATGTAAAGCCAGTGATCTCATGTCACATATTTATGACATTGGTACCTCAAGCATGATAAAGAGGCCTCTGATCAAAAATAGAATGGGATGTTAAGAACCATACTAGTTAAAGAGTTCCCATAAATAAAACTAAATCAACATCATTATTTACATTGTTGTGTTTAGGTTACTCTTCAACAGTCAAAGAGTGAATTGGTGATTTATATTTGTATTTGGCTTTTTGTAGGCATTCATAATGTATACTAGCTTGGTGAAGGAAATGAAGAAGTTTGAGGAGCTGCAGTTCAGTCAGTGGGAGGCCAAAGCTTTGCCACTCGTGAGGTCTGTCATGAACACCAACATTCTCAAGATAATTGATGATCCCAGAGCAAAAAGTAGGTCATTTTAATGTTCTAAACAGGTTTCTGGTAATTAAACAATTCATTTTTATCTCACAAGTGTCCAATAGCAGAAGTAGCTTATTTAAGATTAGATTAGGTTCATGATCACCAAGCAGACCTTGAACATAGAACATGTCAAATACTGTGATAAAATAACATGCAGCTGGTTTTAGGCATGTCGCCAGATCCAAAATTGAACTCACATTTGAAATGGTTTATAGAAAGTTATCTTAAGTTTTACATTCATTCAGAACCACATAGTTATCTAAAGAAAATATACTTTACTTTTAAATGGAAAGAATTTGAGTTTTTGAACACAAAACATCACTTAGTAATTATTATTGGGATCGGTTTAGGAACACTTGTTCCCACTTTCATCCCCTAATTCCAACTGAATCTCACTTTTGGCATCAATGATGAGGATGGAAGTGCATCACTTGTGGAGGCATCTGGTGCTGGATCTATGAACTTCCAGAGGCTGTTGTTTGGCAGTAAATCAAAATTCATGATATTGCTCTTTTTCTTCATGATGTAGATCTTCTCCCAGACATCTAATTCTGTGTGTTTATAAGCTGGTTTTCACAGTTTTATATTAGCTGTGATTTCATGCCCTCATGAACAGAAATGATGGGAAACTGCTAATTTTTCTGTTTGTTTGCATTTTAGTTTTCTTATATGTTCTTTTAATCTGGTTTCCAAGCTTCTTTTTGTTGTTGCTATGCGTACCATAAAATGGGGTAATATTGGACAGACTTTTAATATTCTTTAAGGTAGCTTTGCAAAGAATATTAGATTCATGAGACAAAAAGTGAAAGATATTTGAGATGACATTGAAGAATAATCTGATCAAAGAACATGAACCGAAAATATGATGGATTAAGGGATGGATGGACGGATGGACGGATGGACGGATGGATGGATGTATGTATGTATGGACGGATGGATGGATGGATGGATGTATGAATGTATGGACGGATGGATGGATGTATGGATGGATGGATGTATGGATGGACAGACGGACGGACGGATGGATGGATGGATGTATGGACGGATGGATGGATGGATGTATGGACGGATGGATGGATGGATGGATGTGTGGATGGATGGATGTATGTATGGATGGATGGATTGATGGATGTATGGATGGATGGACGGACGGATGGACGGACGGATGGATGGATGGATGGATGGATGGATGGATGGATGGATGGATGGATGGATGGATGGATGGATGGATGGATGGATGGATGGATGGATACTTTATTTCACTGTTTAGGGCGTGACCTGGTGGCAGCTCTGTCAATGTAATAATATAATGTACAATACAATTGAATTAAATAACAATAATGTGGGTAATACCCTGTTACAATGCCAATGGCATCATAGTATACCAATATATACATAATGGTAACAACAGTAATAATAACGCAATATTTTTATTTACTATCCTGACTATAAATCACTTTTCTTTAGTCTCTTTTTAAAACTATTTACACTTTGAGGCAAAGTCTCCAGTAAGTCTGCAGGTACTTTGTTCCATTCGTTTATTGTTCTATTTGTGAAGGAAAATTTACCTATGTCTGTTTTCTGTTCCCTATTTCTTATTTTTTCCAAGTAATCATCCCTCCCACAGTATAATGGCTTGGATATGTCTCTCCATGCAGGTATCCCCCTTATAGGCTCTAAAAATTCCACACAGCCTTGCTCGTCTCCTACGTTTTTCTAGTGTTTCCCAGGAAGTAGCAGTGCTGGTATGATTTTCAAATCGTTTACTTCTGTCTACAAATTTAGCTGCTCTTTTTTGAACTCTCTCTAGTGCCAGTTTTTGCCCCACCTGATACGGATCCCAGTATGCAGCACTATATTCTAATATTGGTCGAACTAAAGAAGTGTATGCCAAATTTCGCGAATTTCCATTGCTGCATTTTAAGATCCTTATTACAAAATGCAATGCTTTCCATGCCTTCCCAGTGATGAGTTTACATGTTCCCCCCACTCCAATCTTTGATTTAGTATTACCCCTAAGTATCTGATGCTATTTACTCTGAGTATTTTCTTACTGTTTAATTTATATACTATGTTTTCTACTATTCTTGCCCTTGAAAATATAATTGTTTTACATTTATTTGGATTTATCTCCTTTTTATTATATTTTACCCAGAGCTGAATTTTGTTTAAATCTTCTTGTAGATCTATTGTGTCACATTTACCGCTAATATTTCTATAGATTATACAATCGTCTGCAAATAGGCGAATCTGAGATGTTATCCCTTCCCATAAATCATTTATATATGCTAAGAAAAGCATCCGCTTCCCTGGGGCACACTAGAAGTTACATTTAGACGATAATTTATTTCCCACCCGCACTCTTTGGGTTCCTTCGCTCAAGAATTCCCGAATCCAAGTTATCATTCGGTTGTCTATTTGCAGATTACAAAGTTTTTCTATTAGTCCATGAGGTACAAGGTCAAACACTTTAGAAAAATCAATTACTATTGCATGTACTTTTCCACCTGCATCAAGTGTATCGGCTACATCCTGACAAACAGCTACTAGTTGACTCTCACAAGAATGTCCTTTCCGGAAACCATGTTAGCCTTTGAAGAGCCAATGCGTTTTATCCCATTTGCGTCTTAAATATTGTGCTATAAGATGCTCAACTTGTTTGCTTACTACTGATGTCAAACTAACTGGCCTATAGTTTGCCGCATTTGTTCGATCCCCTGCTTTATAAATAGGCACAACTATAGCCTGCTTCCAATCGTGCGGTATACTTCCGTTATTTACTGTTACTTCGAATACCCTCAGTATGTATGGCACGATTGCCTCCCCCCCAATCTTAAGAAAGTCACCCAAAATGCCATCTGGCCCGACTGATTTATGTTTTCCTAATTTAGTTAACCGTCTTCGAATGTTGCTTGGTTTCACTGTCATAGGGGGCCCTTCTGTTATTTTAGTACTGGCATTGCTCTTTACTCGAAAAATTGAAGCGAAATGTTGATTAAATACTTCAGCTTTTAATAATGAATAGGCCATTAGTATATTTCCATTCTTAATTTCTGGAATGATTTCTGCATTTCCCCTGTGCCTTCTCATAAATTTAAAAAATTGCTGCCAATTATTCCTGTCAGACGAGAAAATACTTTTTAAGAAATGTTCTTCTGTGGTAATCTTTTCTAGTGAAGTTTTTTTGACAAAACTCAGAATTTATTTGCGTGATAACTACTAATTTTTCATGAACTATATGCTCTCCTGACGTATTGCTTTAGCCGTTTTACTGTAGTATTCCAGGGTAGGGTTTTTAGTTAGCATTTTACGGGGTATAAATTTATATGTTGCTTCCATAAATAACAATCTTTTTAAAATTTTGCCACATTTCTTCCATCGAGCTTCCAGATTGGGACCACAGCGAATATTTTTCATTTAAGAATTTTTGCAGCCTCGGAATGTCTCCAGAGACAACTGATATAAGTAACCATATCCTAACGAATAGAACTGTCTGATGTAACCCCTGTGAAGGGGTAAATTTGCACGCTCAGTGAATTTCCATCCAAAGTTCCATATTTCCCTTAAATGGGGTAATTTCGGACACAAGCCATCCTTTTAAAAAAATAAAGATGCATAGAAATTATTTTTACATGTCTAAAAACAATTTTACACTTTTTTAAAATGTTAAAAAAGCCATTAGATACAGTGAAACTGTCAATTTTATTAAAATCTGGACATCTATTTCCAACACGTGCTTCACTTGGTCATGTTGTAGATGGAGTACCCTGGACGCGCGTTTCCACAACTTTTGTTGTCATCCTCTTGCAGGTTTGCAGATGTGTTTTTTTCTTTCTATATAGGATTGATTCATTCTGTCTAATCATATTTACTGTCCATTCTGATTCAAGTATCAAGCTTTTTTTAAATAAAGCTTTGGCAGTTCATTGAATCACTTGGTTATTTACTCCTATCTACATATTTTCATGTTTGTTTTGTAGATATGCACAGCAATCATAGCAGTCTTAAAAATCTGATGTGTTCCAATCGTATAGCTATTCCACAAACAAAGGATGATTCTTTTATCTAATCAGCTATTCAAGATATACCTTACCAGAATTTGTCTTAATACTTGATTCTTTGTAAGTAGAAGAGAAATAAGAGAATGCACAGGCTAAAGTGTTAGCCAAATCTTATGGTATTTAAGCTTAGTATCTTCCAAGGATTCGACACAAAGATTTTTAAGAAAATCCCTACACCTCCAACTACTCTTTAAATAGAACATCTTTTGAAAATTTTGATTTTGTCAAAAATGGCTTTACAATTTTGATTAAAATACTGTATATTTTATTTCATACAAATAAAACATATATTCTGAATTCTCTGGAAATAGCCTCTGAAGAGCTCTTTGCTGAATTTTGCATAACGATTAAACCATAAGAGGTAGACAAAAACTTACTACATAAAATGCAGATCTTATTAAATCACAGAATTTATGTCATATACGTTTTTATGTACAGCTGACGGTTTCTAAGATATTCCTTGTTATTGGTTTCAATTTTAAACTAAATTTTTCTCCAACAGGACCATAAAAGCAAACCGAACATCAATTGTTTCACTTACCGACCCTCTTTTAAAAGATTTGACCATCACTTTGGCCTAATGTATTCCCTTATTTCGCTTATACTTACAAGGAAGCAAGTAATAGATCATTTCTACTAATGTTTATCTTGATTCACATGGCGTAGATAAAAGAATAATCTTTTATAAGAAAAATTTGTTTGTGGAACAGCTAAAGAATGTTATGTGAATGGCACACATCAGATTTTTATGTACTACGTTTTTGTCTATCTCTTATGGTTTACCAGTTATACAAAAGTTATATAAAAGTAATTAGAATAAAGAGGTCTTCAGAGGCTCTTCCCAGAAAATTCAAGTTATACCCGGGACATTTTAATCAAAACCTTAAAAGATAGATAAAATCTTACTACACTGAGAACGTAGATCCTGTTAAAGCCCACAATTTCTCATGTACATTTTTTATGGTGTTAACCATTCTCAAAATTTTCAAATACATAAACATTTTCTCTCATAGAAATTACCATTCAAGTTTTTTCTTTCCTTTTTTCAAGTTCTTGCAAATAGAATGGGATTTCAAAGCATAACATAGCTGCTGGCATCAAAAAGATTTGACTATTATTTATACGTATAACGAAATATGCATTAAAATATATCTCTATTAACAAGAAACAGAAGAATAAGCAGCAGTATAAATAGTTTGTAGGAGAGCAATCAGAGAAAGTCATACGTGTGCCACATGTGAGATTGTTATTACATATGTTCGTGCTTTTTTATTTTACAGGTTTTAATCTGCTTAAAATGGTATGTAATAAACAGTGTTTGCTTTGCATTTACTAGGTCCCAACATGGCGTCTAGCGCAGAGTTTGGCTTCAAGCACATCAAAGGAGCCGCCCTCGAGTTTCCTTTCTGTATACTCTCTATTCTGTGTCTATACGTTACTATTCAGGACTGCATATTTGTGGGATTGTAGCCATCATATTTTATGTACTTTTCTGTATTTGTGTATTCCAAATGTTAGGCTTTGCTTTTTTGTAGCTCTGCCTGATACAGAGATTGGTTAGCTGAACAAGATCTTCTACTTCCTCTGTTTGTATGTCTTTGCAGCCAGGTTTCTAGAGATTTTTGGAACTCATCTATGGGTATACTAGGAAGTAGGGAGGTGATATCATCTTTCAAATGGTTAATCAGGTCCAGTGAATTTGATACACTTTTACCTTTGAACTTTGGGAAGTAGTTGAATTTCTGTGTTAGAGAAAAAAAAAATCTGATGTCTTCTATTAACATGACTTTCTCTACATCTCTGCAACAAATTATTGTTAAAAAGCTTATGCTTTCTATTTATTTCATGTTAATCAAGAAAAAAATAGCAGAAATAGTCTTATTACTTGCTTTCTTATAAGTAGAAGCGAAATAAGGGAGTACCATAGGTTAAAGTGATAATCAAAAGCTGGTTGCTATGTGACTGAAGTTCCTTTGTTTGTATGGACAGAAGTTGACAAATTCCTATATGAGAAAATTATAAGTTTTTTAAAGCTGAAACTAATAACAAGGAATATCTAAAAAATGATCAACTCAACAAAAGAAAATGCATATAACATAAATTGTGTGTTTTAACATGCTCTACATTTTTTGTGTGGTAAGTTTTTGTCCATCTTTTACAGTTTAGCAGTAATGCAAAATTCTGTAAAATTCATTCAGAATGTGCATAGTACATATGTAGAAAAGGTATTGCATTCCACCCCAAAAATTTGATATTGAGATTTCACTAGAAATACATGTTTTTTTGGTCCCCTGTACCCAGTAAAGGCAGTTTTAGAAAAATGTCCTTGTGTATGTTCACATGTCAAAAGTTAGTTAAATATGAAATTTGATATTTAAGTTCAGCATCTTCCAAGGATGTAATATGAAGATTTTCAGGAAAATCTTCCATCCCAAACCAACTTTTACATGGAAAATTTTTCAAAATTTTCCAAATTCTCAAAAATGGCTGTTATGATTTGGATCAAAATACTGTGCATAAAAGATATTTGCCTGTCAAATAAAATGTATATGCTGAATTTCTTAAGAATAATCTCTAAAATCCTCTTCATTCTCAATGATTTTTGCATAACTAGTACTCTATAGGAGTTAGGCAAAAAGTTACTACATAAAGAAAATGTAGGTCTCATTAAAACACCCAATTTGTGTCACATGCAGTTTGTGTTGTAGGCTAACCATTTCAGAGATATTCTCTTTTATAGATTTCAGTTTTAAAATACTTCCCTTTCATATCTCTTTCGATTTACTCCTTGTATATGGAAAAAGAACCATATTTCAAAAACAAATTTTAAAAGCTATTACTGTCATTGTACTCTACTATATTCCCCTATTTCCTTCTACTTATAAGGGCTAAGCAACACCATTTCTGGTAAAGTTGATCTTGATTTGCATGCTGTAAATAAAAGAATAATATTTTGTAAGAGTGGCCTGTTTGTAAGTCATGTAATGGAACACATTAGTTTTTACATTTCTGAAAATGTGTTATTCTTATGCTTTGAATTTAATTATTTGGTAACTTTTTATATGATTTTAATTTCATTGGTATGAAACTGTCTGCAAACAATGATCTTAGATAAGTTCTGTTCAGAATAGCAATTTCTGTACTGAACCTCCATAAGAATAAGAATAATAATTTTTGTTGTCATTGAGCTGTACAGCAATAGATAACATCACAAAATTAGAAAAGTGTTTAAATACAATCTTCTCAATACAAAGTAGCAACCATATGTGTAACAAATAAGAGTATTACTAAGATATAATGATTATTTGCAATTTTCTTAATCAAGCACCTATACGTGAGTAAAATTACATTTCAAAATATTCCTGTACTGAGTAATAAGGTTTAGCTACTAACTATCCATACAGCTTATTCTAGAAAGTTGATCCTGAGAATTGCTTTATTTCTAAGGGTAAATTATTGTAAAGTTTTGTACCTAATATTTCAAAGCTCTTCTGAGATGTGGTTAGCCTGTGGTATGGCACATTAATATGTTGCCCCCTTCTAGTGTTGTATGTATATCTTGTATCTAGATGTCAGGTAAGTGACTCTCTATGTATAAATTTAATACAGTCATTACTTTTAGTTTGATGAACAAAGGTTTGCAGTGTGCGAGTTTCGGTGCATCAGAGATGATTCGAATAACTTTTCTTTGTAATAGAAGAATATCGGTAAACATGTGAGCTGTTTCCCCAAAGTAAAATTCCGTATGTTATTATGCTATGGAAGAATGCAAAATAAACTGATCTGATGTACACTTCAGGTATATGAACTTTCAAGTTTCTGATCAAATGAATTACTCTGGGAAGTTTGGACGTTATGTAATTAATGTGTGGTGTGCATGATAATTTGTTATCTATTACTACACTTAAAAATTTTATGTTTTTGGAACTATTATTTAAAGGGGCTTCTCTTAGATTAAATAACATATTTTGAATTTTATTCTCATTAAATAAAAACCCATTGGCTCGGAACCATATATCAGCTTGCATTAATGTCTCTTTTGCTGCAGATTTAAGTGCCTGCAAATCTGTGTTAACATTAAGAAAAGTAGTGTCATCTGCATATAGGACTGAGTGAGTGGGTACACAAGATGGGAGATCATTTATCATCAATAAAAATAGTAATGGTCCGAGAATTGAACCCTGTGGAATGCCGCATTTGACTTTTGCCATTCTTGATTTCTGAAGCCTATGCATACCACTTGTTTACGATTTTCCAGGTAGGATCTAAAAAGTTCTATTGCAGGGCTTTTTATTCCATAGTAATTTAATTTATTAATTCCTGAAACCAAATTGAGATTTTGTAAATATGTTGGCTTTGTCTATATATTATATAATTGAGCATGTATAAGATTTTCCAGTACTTTTGAAATAATGGGAACTAGAGATACTGGATAACTAGCTGCAAAAATATATATTCAAGTAGCTTGAAAACTATGCAAGCTATTATAATGAAAATTTTATCACTTATAAAACTTTTAATTTGGAAACCATAGTCAAATTATAACTTAGGTTAATAATTGTTAACTTGTTGATATATCAATAAACAAGAAATTTGTAAAATTTTTCACAGTACAATACATAGAGCTGTGATTTTTCTTTATGCATATGCAGCATGTATTGCTCTAAACAGACAGTGAAAGCTATGTTAACAGTGTATGGGGATCCTCAAAAAATTATAAATATCTAAAAAATAATTATAAATAAAGTGTACATAATTATATATATTTTTAAATTGTTATTTTTGGTTAAATGTCTTAATATTTTACCATATAATATGTAATAATATATTTTTGAAGTACCTACAAAGTCACCTTTTTTTTACACTTTTTGCTCCACTTTGCCTTTGTTGGGGAAGACCGGTATCAGGGTACTTTAACCGTATCTTCAGTTCCAGGGATGAGTGACGCTACATGCAACAGGTGGTTGTGTGCAGCCTGGTGTTGTGTTATCCTCTACTCTTGTCAACAGGATGACGTCATCAACGGCGGGGACCTCAAAATTCATAAGGGAGTCTTCTTCTGTGGTGAAAAAGATATTTTCCCAAATTTGCAGTTCCAAAGGTTTCTTTACCTATTTAATCCATTCTATTTCTTCCTTTATCTTCTGATTTTGAGACCAAAAGTGAAGTGCTACTGCACATTTGTCTACATGCTTGTGTCTAATGCCTCTCAGGTGTTCTTTCATCCTAGTACCCAAATTTCATTTTAATAGTTTAGGAATAAAATGTACCTAAAGGTGAAAATGAAACATTTTGTACATTTTTTTATTTCTTCAAATATCAGCAAGTTAGCAATTATTAACCTAGGTTGTGATTTGTCTGTGGTTTCTGAAGAAGTTTAGAAGAAGTTATTTAAAAGGTGGTAAAATTTTCATTATGATAGCTTGTAAATATAATTTTCAAGAAACCTTAACATATATTTCACTGAGGATTAGCATGGAAATTGCTATTCTGTCTCTACAAAGGGTTCAAGGTATTGTGGTTATAAGGCTTTAACAATTTGTCATATATCAGCAAATACTTATTGAATTTTCATGCAAATTTTGTGGCATGTACAATAACAGCCTGAATTTCTCCTGGTGAAAAGTTTATGCTTTTATCTGCAAAACTTTAATTTTAAAAAATTATAATGTTGGAAAAAAAAAAGAAAATTTGCATAACGAAACATGGGTGATTTCATGTACCTCTTATTCAGAAACCTTTCAAAGTAGAACATTCAAATTTTTTACACTTGTTTTGATTATACTTCTCTACTCTAACTGCCAGAATCAGAAGTATATGGCTCAAGATAATTATTTTAAAAAATACAACATTTGTGCGGAAAAAAAGAAGATTAAAATATCTCAATTTTCACATAGTTAAAAATGTCTAATTTCCATAATTTGTAAGCTAGGCTTATGAATCAGCAGTCAGAAGTTATTAATGTGTGTTAGATAAGTGTAGAACATTTCAACATTCTAGCACCAACGGAACTCGAATATGTATATCAGAAAATGTAATATCAAGAAAATAGAATTTAAAAATTTGCAATGCTAATCTACTTACTTGAATACATTCCAGGGCCATAGTCATATGAATCTTTGTTCCTGGACTCTGTGCACTTCTCAGTTTGGTCCTGGCTTGCTTTGTGTACTGTTGGGCTGCTCATTCAGCATGAAAATTTCCCTAGTCTCTATCATCTTAGAAAACAGAAAGATTGAATATGCTGTGGTGCTCTGTCTGGGAGCATTTAAAAAGTTGCATGCCATGTTTAAAAGGGCATTTAAATACCAAAAATTGGATGCATTATATTAAAAGTATATATTCTATGAATCAGAAAACTATGAGAATTTAACTATGCCAAAAACAAAAATTGTTATTTTTGACCCCTTGACACCTTGTACCCTTAGGGGTATATATTAAATACCCCGGATGAATATGTATGAGTTATGAACACTCTAAAGAATAACATTTTCATCTGACAAAGTCCTGGGAAATGATTTTCAGAGCAATCAACAAAGACCACCTACAAATTTGATGCAGTTGCAGACAGGGCTAAGTCGCGCAGTCAGAAACGCCTTGTGGCATCATCAGGTCAAATAGGGAGAGGCGATGGCACAGTGATGGAGATTATGTCTTCTAGAGTTGAAAGTGTGGCTCTTTCAATAACCAGCAAGTCAGAACCATTTGCTGGTGGTGATCCTGGTCAACTAGGCAAGAAGTACTGTCTAGTAGAGAGGAAGCTCTGTTTTCAGGTACTTACATCTGCCTTTAAAAATACTTTATTTTATATCAATATTTCACCAGAAATACACATTTTGAATTCCACTGAACACACATAACAACAAAAACATTTTTATGGTAGATGCAACATACAATGGCTATTTATTCTCTCTACACATACTATGTTCATAATGTATCATGAAGATATAGTATTTATATACCCTTTACATGGAATTATTTTCGAAAATTTTGTTTTTCCTAAAAATGGCCTGTAACAATTTTGATTAAAATACCACATATTAAATCCATTACCATCACAAATAAAATGTATATCTTAATTTTCTGGGAATAGCCTCTGAAGATCTGTTCATTCTAGATGAAATTTGCTGAATTTTGCATACTGGTGAACCCTAAGAGATACACAAAAAATGTAGATCTTTTTAAAGCACATAATTCTTGTATTTGGTTTGATTTTTCATATGATTATACTTTTCTTAAATAGAAAGTCATTCTTCTTCTTCCTCCTCCTCCTCCTCCTCCTCCTCCTCCTCCTCCTCCTCCTCCTCCTCCTCTTCTTCTTCTTCTTCTTCCTCTTCTTCTCTCTTGGTCTTGCAAAGAGAATGGAAGATCAAAGGTATGACATAGCAACCTTTTCTTAAATGATTTGACTATGATTTAAGCATTCTGTATTTCCCTAATCTTCTTGTACCTACACAGAAATATGCAATAAGACTATTTCTGCAAATGTTTATCTCAACATATAGTTTATAGAACAATAAGCATTTGTAAGAATAGTTTGTACAAGAGTGAGTAGGGAAAGTCATGTGAGTTCAACACATTAGAATTTTTCTTCTTGCACTACACAAAAGTTGGATGTTTTTCTCATTTGTAACTTTGCTGTGTGTATGGAGGGTTGTCAAAGGCAACTCTGAATGAAACATAAACCATCACTAATGTATGCATTCATATAATGTAAGTGTGCTACAAAACTTGGTCCATCTCCCTGTCACGTCTGTACACTTGGCTAGCAGTCGCATGGCCCATCACCAGGCACACATATGTGGACGTCAAATAAAATCTCAAATCACAATAAACACAAAACATACCTTATCACAGGAGATGTTTGAAATTCCTGGACAACCTTGTATGGTTTGAGTTTTAAAAGTTTTGTTACTTTCGATGCTGAAGCTTTTGAAATGTCAGTTTCTTGAGTAAGATGCCTTAGAGATTTTTGAGGTGACCATTCTAATCTTTTGCCAATTTCATCTAATTTCTTCTTCATAAGCACATGCCTGTTTATCTTTCCTTTCCTATCACAAATTAATCCCGTCTCCCTGAATTTGTTTACAAGCAAACGAACAGCCTCTCTAATCAGAAGACACACTCAGGAAATGTAGTTTCATCCCTACAAGATGATGTGAGTGTGTACATATTGTAGAACTGTATACTGCATTTTGAAAGCACTTCAAGTAAAACTAAACATTGCTAATGTTATTCATATGTGAACTGGACTAGAGCAGAACAAAGACTGATGCACGTGTGATGACAGAACAGATGTAGGACACATGCACAGAGAAAGACAGTGAAGGTCCTGGTGGCCAAGTTTTGTAACAAATGTACTGTGCATAGTCTGTAAAAAAGTGCTTATTTTCTTTTCTAATCGAAAAATTAACTTTTCAGGTTAACTTTTTACCTGAAGTGTTCCATGTGATAGCAGAGGCAGAGCTGTTGGAATTCTTGGGTATCAAACTCCATCCTGAAATTCGCAATATTTGTAACCAGAAAGAACAAATTCGCGATGATTTAAAAGCTGTTTCTACATTTATTGAGAAATATAACAAGAAAGTGCAGAATCTAAGTGCTGCTGAGGTAACAAAAGAATCTATAAAGATGTGAAGCAATAATTTCAAGATTTTTGTTCTCTGTTACAAGCATTTTGCTTTACTTTGCAGGTAAGATTTCTGAAAGATAATTTGATAGCTCTTGAGGATTTTATTCAGCCAGGAGTAACGAGATTAACCTGGAATTCCCTAAACATAAGATACTGGGCCGAGAACTGTCATCAGCACCTCAAAACACTCATCTCACAAGTTGAACGCATCACCCAAATCAATCAAGAGCTTTCTGCAAGACTTAAATCAATAGAAGAACTGGATATGTTTAGTGTTAGCATTCCACCCAAGGAATCAGTTAAACTCTCAATGAAGGTGAGTCATTTAAAAAATTCTTACTTTGTCTATCATGTAGCAAGTAATTACAAGCTTCCCAAAAATTTGTTTGGCATTTCACCACAAATACATGTTAGAGGTCTTCTGGAAAATAAAAAAAAATGAAAAGGTTCATGTATGTGTGTGCTGTGTGTGTGTATGAATGTGTGTGCGTGTGTGTGTGTGTGTGTGTGTGTGTGTGAATGTGTGTGTGAATGTATGTGTGAATGTGTGCGTGTATGTGTCAATGTGTGTGTGTGTGTGTATGTGGGTGTGCATGTGTATGTGCATGTGAATGTGTGCATGTGAATGTGTGTGTGTGTGTGTGTGTGAATGTGTGTGTGCGTGCACTCATGGCATGTGCTTGTGCATGCATTGTGTGTGTGTGTGTGTGTGTGTGTGTGTGTCTGTGTGTACAGTTGTCACATAGGTATCTATCATTTTAGCCTGCTGTATTCTTGTTACACAACAAAATGTGTAAATACTCAATTAAAGTTTATCTCATTTAACAGGAAGTAGATGGAGGAATAAACTTTTCTAAAAGTAGTTTATAGAAGACTTGAGTAGAGAGTGAAAAGTGAATGCAGCACATCAGATTCTTTTATTTCACAACATGGCTTATTACGAAATGTAAAATATTCTTCAGTGATAGTAATAGCGAGTGTTTTCAGCTTGTCAATAATTCATGAGCGGAGCGAAGAGATGAAAATACAAGTTTCTTTGATAAGACAAATAGACTATTAATAATTTATAATATATAGGAAGGGAGATTTTATCATTGTAATACTTACATTAATTCTCAAATGGTAGATGGCGCATTCAATCATGCTTATTTACCAAATATTTTCTCTCTTTCTTCACCACCTTCTGAATTATGACATGGCCAACTGTGCCTACACCTAATATACAAAGATCAATACCAACAATAGAAATAGGGAACAATTATTGTATTTCAGCTTTTAATAACTAATACATGAAATGGAAACAAATGCTATTTTATTTGAGGTTATTGCACTCATCTCATACATCAGAAATACAAACAATGATTATTTTCACTCCTTTTTTTGAAGTAAACACATTATGAATTGGACAAAACTTTGAATAAACATTGTAATTGCATTAATTAAAAGCACAATTATTGTAGAACTGTCAGTTATTAAAAGTGAAGTTTGGCTCCCTGGATTATCACCTTGTTCCCAATAACCAAGACAGGAGATTAAACAAATGAACGACAAGATTTCAAAGAAATGAACATCAGCTGCAATGAGATGTTTCAACAATATTGCTCCAGTCAGAGGGCATGATTGAATTTGCCTAATCTCTACCATTGCATTGGTGCTTTAATAGTAAAGCTAAATTGTCGTATTTATTAATGTAGTTTAAATAAATTGAAGCTGTCAAAATCCAAAGTGTTTGATGTTGATGGGTTGACTGTGGTGACATCTGGTGGATGTTGATGAGGTTGGATATGCAATCCACAGGAGGAAGTACAAAGTTTATAGCTGTATGTGTGGGGGGGGAGAGTGTGGTAATTATGGTACAAAATGGTGCCTGATTATGGTACCAAAATGGTGCCTGATTATGGTACAAAATGGTGCCTGATTATGGTACCAAAATGGTGCCTGATTATGGTACCAAAATGGTGCCTGATTATGGTACAAAATGGTGCCTGATTATGGTACCAAAATGGTGCCTGATTATGGTACCAAAATGGTGCCTTACTGCAGATTATTAGTTTGTTAAGTTTAATATTGCTGTGATTTCTTTTGCTTCTACCTATGTATTTCATTCTGCAATCCTTGGTGTATAATTCTGATTTCTTCTCTGGAGGTATTTTGTCTTCCAATGAGGAACCTACTATCGCCCTCTGTGGTGTAATGGTTACCATGCTAGCTTCATATACCCAAGGTCGCAGGTTCAAACCCGGCGGAGGACGATGGATTTTTTCGGGTGTTAAAATCCTTAGCATGGCTTCCTTCGGAAGGGAAGTAAAGCCGTTGGTCCCGTGTCGTAGATTTACGGCACGTAAAAGAACCTCAAGCCTGATAAGAGAGGCCTCTGAGCAAAATTAAGCGGTCTTTCACGCCCAGTATAGAATGGGACGTTGAGAACCACAGCAGTTAAAGGGCGTCCATAAATAACGCCATTTGCATTTCAATGAGGAACCTAAGAGGTTTTTAACACTATAGCAATTGACTGGAGCTAGTTTTGTGTTGAATTTCTTGATTATCTTCCCAAATTTGTTGTGGATTGTAAGTGAATCTGTAATAATTGCATGATTCTTCTATTGTTTCGAGGGGGGCAGTATCTTTTTGCATTTATGCTTCTTGTACTTGTTGCTATTTTTGTGAAAGTACATGTATTAAAACCTATTGGTGTTAGGCTGTTGATTTATTTAAAATACTTAATCTATATTCATTTTTGTATTTAGTGGCATTGTTGATTAATGTAAATGCCAAACTGTTGAAAACTTGTATTGTTGTGTATGGGATTAAAACTGTAGTTGTATGTGGTATTTCAGTATATTAAAAACTCTATCTTGTTTTTATTTCCTATTATTTTGAGGTCTAGCAACTGGAGCCAACCACTATTCTCCCTTTCTATTCTGAATTTGATGGTTTTTTTTTTTTTTCTAGCATAGAGAAAATTTAAGATCTGAATTTCATTTGTCATAAAAGTATCTTAAGCTTATGATATTTTAATCAACTTTGTAAGAGCCATTTTTGAGAAATTCAAAATTTTTGAAAAATGCTCCATGTAAAGGGTAGTTTTTGTGCTGCAAGAAGATACTGAACTTAAATGTCAAGTTTGGTATTTAACTGACTTTTTGTTTTGGAGTTATGCTGTCTACAGACACCCATCAGACCTTTTCCTAAAACAGCTCTTTTGGATTCAGGGTGTCAAAGCATGTTCCCAGTGAAATCTCAAAAACAAAATTTGGGGTGGAATGCAATACCTTCTCTATTATGTACATTGTACATATGTGATTGAGAAAGTTAAAAGTCTGATAAATTAATTGTTTTTATTATTATATTCCCTTTACATGGAAATGTTTTCACTATTTTGACTTTTTTAAAAATGGCACTAATGTCTTCAATTTGAATTTTAAAATAAAGCAGGAAATCAAATGAATTATTTAATGATAGAAAATGAATCAACAGCATGTCAATTCATTTTCCATCATTTAAATGTATTAATGATCTGGATTAAGGCACCATATGTTTATGATTTTACATTACAAGTAAAATGTAAATGTTCAGTGTTATTAATAGCTTTTTCATTTTTATTTTCAAGCCCAAGCCAGACAAAGATATTTCAAATTAAGTCCAAATGCAGCCCATAGGTGAGGGTGGGCTTGGACCTGACCATGCAGACCTATTATACATACATTATTATTTATAAATCTGACAATTCCCTCTCTTCTACTTATTGCTTAATTCATTTATAGGTGCAAAATTGCAATTATGTGTAAAATAATTATTGTAGAATATTGTGTATGAGAAGTATTCTCTCATTTCAGATGTTTTTTAGTGAACTGGAGAAGAAAAGAGCTGAGACAATGAATCAATTAACAAAGAGTTATTACTCTTTAGGACCTCTGTTAATGAAAATGGAAGCTTTTATTTTGACTACCAGTACTGGAAAATCTCCTCTCATGTCAAGATACTACAGGCACTGGGAGTCAAAAATATTTGATTCTTTGATCAAGTAAGTAGTTGTTTTATTTTGTTGTTTTTTTTTTGGTAGCTTAACATCCTTTAACCTGGTTGGTCATATTGGATGATGAATGAAATTGGTAAAATGATGCTCAAATGATCTCAGGTCCATGGAGCTTAGTTACTTGACATTCATCTTCTCAGGATATGGGAAAACCCTGAAAAACACTTTACCATTTCTGAGATATTGCTTGTTATTGGTTTAAATTTTCCAATATTTACTGTGCTCAAATGGGAAGTCATCAGTTTTTTTCTCTCTCTTCTGGTCATGCAAAGATATAGAATTTCACAGCCATCACATAACAACCAGCTCTTAAGACTATCGTTTAAGTCCAAAATATTTGCTATACCTGCATATGTACAAGGAAATATGTAACAAAACCATTACTACAAATGTTTATCTCAGAAATAACAGAAGAATAAGCTTTTTAAAGAACGATTTGTTGAAGATCTGCTAGAGAGGCAAATGGATACAACACACCAGTTTTTATAACTTAGAAACTGTAAGAGACAGATAAAATCTTACTACACAAAATATAGAAATACTGTTAAATTACACATTTTACTTGAAATATATGTTTTGAAACATAACCATTTCAGAGATATACTTTATTGTTGGTTTGAATTATCAAATAGTTTATACTTTATATACTGCAAAATTGCTCATAGTTTAATAGTAAGTAAAACTAAAGGTAGTAACAATGAATCAACACAAGTGTTAATATGACAATAGGTATGTTGTAACAACATTTCGCTTGTCTTTGAAAATAAATTCAGTTCCATAATATTTTAGATTACATGATCAGCTTTTACCTTCTTGTTGATTTTTTGTTGTTTATTTAAGTAATTGAGTTATTGCTGCTAAGCGATGGACTGTTTGCTACAGTATTGCAAAACATGCCTTTATAATTTAATTTATTTACAAAGATAAATGAAGTTTTGTCAGAAAATACTTATAGTTATATCAATATTTGCTAATAGTTTTATTTTGTAAGTATGCAATGAGATCAGAATTTAAGCCATCACTTATTGAACTGATGTTAAAATATTTGACCATTGAATGAAACAACTCAGAAGTTTGAGGCAAATGAAGTAGTTCAAGTATAATAGCATAAGTTGGGATAATGACACTTGACTTGAAATTTACAAAACATATGTTTCAAGGGTGTTAACTCACTTCTTCAGTTGAAGTCTGACTGATGGCTAGGAGTTGCACTCTGAGGTCCATTATGGTGGAGACATCTGTTGTTCTCAGCAGAAGTTTGTACTCATGTGGTGGTATTTCAACATTCATGAGTCACTTTGTGGTGTGTGATGAAAATATTCTCCCAAATTGTGAGTGCAGCCAGGTTGTTTACAGCTTTAAACAACTTTGTCATTTTCTATTTCATGGTGTGATATCCAAAATAGGTGTGTTATATTAAATGAATCATACTGTTTTGTTGAGATGAGCACATGTTCAAGTTGTTGTTGTTGTTGTTTTTTTTTTTTAAGGACCAAATACATATTTTATTTATTTACATAGAATGTCCCAATGAGCATATTGCTCTAGGTAGGGACTGCCCTTTAGTGAGGCAGTAAGCAAAATACAAACAATAAAATAAACACAAATAAAAAGGAGTATATAAGTATAAATTTTAGGTATATAAGTTTTAACCTAATTTGTATGGGTGTGTGCTTAAACTTAATGCAATATTTCAAAAAACACCATAGGGGATTTTCTGTTGTCAAATTTTTAGGAATTACATTATTGCTCATGCAGGTATTTGAGGAGTTTGTTTTTAAATTGGGATAAGTTTAAGTGATTCTTTGATGTTAAATGAGAGAATGTTGTATGTTTTGGTGGCACTAAGCAATATACTTGTTATTCCATATTTGGTAGAGTTAACTGACTCTATAGAGATGTGATCGGCTAATCTTATTTTCTGTTTGATTACTGAGTTGGTATACAGAAGGTTATTTTCAGTTTTGTACATGAATAAAGATTCACTATATTTACAGAGACAGGAAAATGGCAGTATATTTGTTTCCTTAAATACTTCTATGGAAGGCTTTAAAATATTAAATCCATAAAGTATTTTAACAGCTCTCTTTTGAAGGATTTCTAAACAGTTTAGCTGTTCTTTATTGTTATTGGACCATACTGCATTTAAATACAGAAAATTGGGGTGCAAGAGTGCAAAATAAAGACTTCTTTCACAGCTGTTATCTAAGTCCAGATCTTGTAGTCTGTACAATATGTGAATAATAGAGTTCTTTTGCTGACAATATGGTATATCCATGTCAAAGATGAATCTAGTGTTAGCCCAAGGTATGTAAATCTATTTA
Source organism: Hymenopus coronatus (assembly GCA_030762935.1). Lineage (NCBI taxonomy): Eukaryota > Metazoa > Arthropoda > Insecta > Mantodea > Hymenopodidae > Hymenopus > Hymenopus coronatus. Next base: position 5,288,345 of record CM060895.1, on the reverse strand, counting down.
CTCTTTCTATAACATTGAAATTTCCCTGATGATTTCTGGTTATGATAGAGCACATATTGTTTGTCAGTTTTTATAGGCCATAATACAAAATGAAATAACTCAGAAGTTTGAGACAAGTGAAGTAATTGAAGCTGACACATGACTGGTTTATTACACCACTTATCTGGCGAGGTGCAGTAGAATATAGCACTTTTAGCATATTCAATATGACTTGAATATGGTGATTTCTTCATGCAGCAATCCCACTCTCCAAGAGGATTGGGTCCAAGATACAATATGACCTAGATTCACGTTTCCATTTAATATTTAATACAAAAAATGTAATCATATTGGTTTCAATTCTCTGTGGAAACATGGCAACAGAAAAATAAGCCTTTATAAGAATAATTTGTAGAAAAGATATAAAAAATAATGGTGCATTACATTCACATAACTTTCTCTATATCTTTGTAGCAAATTATTGTTAATAAGCTTATTCTTCTATCTCTTTATGCTAATCAAGATAAACATTAGCAGAAACAGTATTATTACTTAGTTCCTTATAAGTAGAAGGGAAATAAATGAATATACTAGGCTAAACTGACAGTCAAATGTTTTAAAATGTGGTTGCTATTGAATTGAAATCCATGTTTTTGCATAGCCAGAGGTGGACAACTTCCCACATGAGAAATATTTTAAGTAGTTTAAAACTGAAACTAATAACAAGGAATATCTTGAAAACGGTCAACTCCATGAAAAAAATGTATGTGACCAAAATTGTGTGTTTTAATGACATCTGCTTTTTTGTTGTATTAAGTTTTTGTCTATTACAGTTTACTAGTTATGAATTCGGCAAAATTCATCCAGAATAAACAGATCTTCAGAAACCATTCTCAGAAAATTCAAAGTATACATTTTATTTGTGATGGAAATGATCTTAACATTCAGTATTTTAATCAATACCATTAGAGCCATTTTTGAGAAAAACAACAATTTTCGAAAATTTTTCCATGTAAAGGGTGGTTTGGGGTGTCGCATACTTGGAAAATATTGAACTTAAATACCAAGTTTGGTATTTAGCCAAATTTTTGTTTTTGAGCTATGCTGCCCCCCCCCCATGCACACACATGCATGCACACACACACACACACACACCTTTTTCTAAAAATGCTTTTTTTGGACTCAGGGGTCCTCAAAACATGTTTCCAATGAAATCTCTGTATAGACTTTTTGGGTGGAATACAATACATCCTGTATACAGGGTGTTTCAAAAATACGGGGAATAATTTCAGGTATGTATTTCCCACATGAAGACAATCAAAATAGTTCATTATAACATGTGCCCGGAAATGCTTCATTTCCAAGTTATGGCCTTTACAACATTGAAAGTCCCACCTGTAGACAATCAAAATAGTTCATGTCCGGAAATGCTTCATTTCCAAGTTATAGCCTTCACAACATTGGAATTCACTGGAACGTTTTTCTTTCCCCAGGTCTTTGCCGTCAAAGGAGACATTAGGAGGGCGCTCTGATAGGTCATTCTGAGGAAGGTTACATTCAGTGTTCTTTAGGCGTTAAGACTGTGCGACATGTATTCAAATCAAGAGCCGGCAGAGATACACTTCATGCACGGTAAGGCGGACGGCAATGCTGCGCTGGCTCATCGTTTGTACCAGGAGAGGTACCCACAGTGACAATGTCCAGATTGGAAGACATTTGTACGTCTCCATTCCCGTCTGTGCGAGTATGGAACATTCACCTCTCCTGGTTTGGGAAGGGGACGGCCAAGATCTACAACTCCAGAAGTGCAGGAGGAGATTCTGGAGGCTGTGGACAGGACTCCTTCTATCAGCACACGACGGTTAGCGTTGCAAGTCAATGTTCCTCATACGACTGTCTGGAGACTGTTGAACAAGTATCAATTGTATCCTTATCATTTGCAACGTGTACAGGCCCTGTCACCAGCAGATTACCCTGCACAAGTTAGGTTCTGTCAGTGGTTCTTGCAGCAGCGTGGTGTAAATCCAAACTTTTCTGCCGTCGTATTATTTACAGATGAAGCACGGTTCACAAGAGATGGCATAACAAATTTCCACAATCAGCATGTATGGTCGCATGAAAACCCAGTGCAACTGTTGTATCTCATCACCAGGTGCGGTTCTTCCTCAACATGTGGGCTGGTATCATTGGTGATCGATTAGTTGGACCCCATGTACTTGTAAACAGACTTACGGGGCAGGCGTACACAAACTTCCTGGAAAACACCATACCTGACGTTTTCGAAGACACTCCACTGATCAATCATCAACACATTCACTTCTTGCATGATGGCGCTCCTGCACACTTCAGTCTTACGGCTCGCCGGTACTTGGATCGAAGGTTTCCTGATCGATGGATAGGTAGAGGTGGCCCAATTGCTTGGCTTCCATGCTCACCTGATCTGAACCCTCTCGATTTCTACTTGTGGGGCAATTTAAAATCATTGGTTTATTCGTCTCCGGTGCCGGATTTGGAATCCCTTTGGAATCGAATTGTGGCAAGTTGTGAGGACATATGCAATACTCCTGGAGTTTGGGATCGTGTTCGCAGAGCAATGAGACATCGATGTGAGGTCTGTATTCAAGCAGGAGGTGGACATTTTGAACATCTTCTGTAATGACAACAACCTGCGGAAAGAAAAACGTTCCAGTGAATTTCAATGTTGTGAAGGCCATAACTCGGAAATGAAGCATTTCCGGACACATGTTATAATGAACTAATTTGATTGTCTACATGTGGGAAATACATACCTGAAATTATGCCCCGTATTTTTGAAACACCTGTATGCTATGCACATAGTATGGATATAGAAGGTGTTGTATTGCACCCCAAAATTTATTGTCGAGATTCCACTGGAAATATATGTTTTGGTGTCCCCTGAGTCCGAAAAAAGTATTTTTAGAAAAAGGTCTATGTGTGTGTCTGTGGACAGCATAGTTCAAAAACGAAAAGACCTCTAAATACCTAGCTTAGTATTTAGGTTTAGTACCTTCCAAGGATGCAACACAAAGATTTTCAAGAATGTCCCCCCACCACTAACTCCCCTTTACATGGAAAAATGTTTGAACATTTTGATTTTTTCAAAAATGGCTCTTAAGATTTTGATTAAAATACCATTTGTTAAAGATATTTACATCACAAATAAAATATATATCTTGAATTTTCTGGCAATAGCCTCTGAAGACATCTTTATTCAGGATGAATTTTACTTAACTGCTAAACCATAAGAGATAGATAAAAACTAACTGCACAAAAAATGTGGATCTTGTCAAAACACACAATTTATGTCCTTTACATTTTTATTGTGGTGGTAACCGTTTCTAAGTTCCTTGTTATTGGTTTCAATTTTAAAGTACTTATACTTTTCTCAGACAGGAAGTATCCAATTTTCTTTTGTTCTACTTCTGGGCAAGCAAAGAAGGGATTTGCAATGACAATCGCATAACGACAGCTTATAAAACATTTGACTGCCGGTTTAGTGTAGTATATTTCCTTAGCTACCTTCTACTTATAAGGAACTAAGTAATAAGAATATAGTGCTAATGTTTATCCTATTAGCATGGTGAGGAAAGAAGTTTGTTTGTAGAGCAGCTAGAGAAAGTCATGTGAGATTTGTGTAATGAGGGGACCTCATAACGTCTATGTTGAGAGAAATTTGAATATGTGGAGATGCAGGTACTCAGAGCTAAGTGCTAGTGACACAGGAACATTGTTGCAGGATGGTGCTGAGCAGCCTGAGCAACTTCAATGTGTTCCTAGAGAAGAGTGCAGCTGTCTTCAAAGTGGACACAATGTTGTCTATTCCTGATGCTGTTTTACGTCCCACTCCCTCAGAGATGTACAGCATTGTCATGCGATCCTTGAAGGATTTCATCGAAAAGTGAGTCTGCTCCCATTCACATGACATATAACAATCAACACATCAAATACTTTACACACTGAAAATGTTTACAAAATCATCTTAATTGCACTATTTTATAACTTGGAATATTTAAAAATAATTTTAAAATTAATTATACAAATTATATACATAAAAGATTTTTTTTGTCAAAAATTAATATCTAACACTATTACATTATACATGTGCAGTTTTACATTGAGGCATGAGATCCTTTTCCGCGTTTGCGCTAAATTTGAAATAAAAAAATCTGCTTGTGCTTATGCATAGTTTGGAGTAGCAATTGACTCTTATCTCAGGGCATTTTAATGGGCTTGTTGGGCTTCACAGATCCAGACTAGCTGGCGATTTCTTAAATAATAAATCACTACGATTTTTTTTATAGAATTGTAGTTTGTTAACAATTATTTCATACAATTCTTATATGAAACTGCAATCGCTCAATGCAATTATGTGCTTTGTTGAATGTGAATGTACTTTCTCTCATGATTCTAACTTCTTTTGCAAGATCCAATGGGAAATTCTAATTCCTCGGAATATGTTTTAATTTTTTAATACGAGTGAGCGGAAATTACTCAGTGATCCCGCTGCAAATATTTGTACATATATAATTCTATGTGAATGCATTAATGTACACGTATTCCCGCTAATGACCTCCAAGTGGCCTTTTTCATGCTTCTGAAAAAAGCTCTTTTTATAAATAACTGGCTTCACCACCAAGAAAATCAACATGTAACTATGAGACTTATTGTTGGAAAACAAAATCACATAGAGAAAATCAAAACACTTGTACTTGATGAAAGCACAAGGAATATAAACATTTACACCCAGCGATTTCAACTTCGGAATGCAACAGAAGAAAAATATCTGAACTTCATACATTACAAAAATGAGATAAAATTCACAAATGTCAGCAGATTTTGTGGTTAGGATATAAATATTGCCTCAACATATAACTTTAAACAAAAAGCAAAATATTTTGCTTCTTATTAAGCAAACTTGTTGTATAACATGTTTGTAAACATAATATTTCTGACAATTTTTTTATTTACAGAATTTTGATAGTATGAATACTTAAAGTTTTAAGTCTATTATTCTTGTAATTAAGCCAGTTAACCATGAGAAACATAATAAGTGCAAGAAAGAGACATACATTCTGTGCACATGAAGCAATTACTGTGAGACACAAAATGTTTGAATCAATAACAAGGAGAAGAAAGAAATACAAAAGTATGCACATAAATCACATACCATAAGAACCTGCCGTTCCAATCACATATCAAGCATAAAAGCACAGTTCTGTTTAATTTATACATTGATGATATATTGCAAAATAGAGAAAAACAACAATTTTATGCCAGTTATAAAGAATAGCCAGCTTCCCTGTCTATTAGATGGATATAGACTTTATTTCACTACTGCCCAGTGGCAGTCCTGTCAGTGTAATAATACAATGTACAATAAAATTAAAATAAATAATATGGGTAATATAATACACTGTCAGAATGACAATAATCATACTGCCAAAATAATAATAATGATAATAATAATAATAATAATACTAATAATAATAATAACAACAACAATAATAATGATAACAGTAATAACAGTAAATATTAATAGTTCTATAATACTAGTGATAATGCAAAAATATATATATATATATATATATATATATATATATATACATTTTTTTACTATCCCGACTATAAATCGCTCTTCTCTTTAGAACTATTTACACTTTGAGGCAAACTCTTCAGTAACTCTGCAGGTATTTGGTTCCATTTGTTATTTGTGAAGAAAAATTTATCTATGTCAGTTTTCTGTTCTCTATTTCTTATTTTTTTTGAGTGATCATTTCTCCCACAGTATAATGGCTTGGATATATATATATATTCTAAAAATTGCACATAGCCTTGTTCACCTCCAATATTTTTCTAGTGTTTCCCAGAAGGTAGCAGTGCAGGTATGATTTTAGAATTGCTTTTTTCTGTCTACAAATTTAGTTACTCTTTTTTGAACTCTCTTGAGTGCCAGTTTTTGCCCAACCCAATACGGATCCCAGCTTGCAGCACTATATTCTAATATTGGTCAAACTAAACATGTGTATGGTAAATTTCGCAACCTTCTGTTGTGGCATTTTAATATCATTACAAAGTGCAATGCTTTCCACGCCTTCCTAGTGACCGAGTTTACATGTTCCCCCCACTCCAATCTTTCTTTAGTATTATCCCTAGATATCTGGTTCTATATACCCTGGGTATTTTATTATTGTCTAATTTGTATATTACATTTTGTATTATTCTTGCCCTTGAAAATATAATTGTTTTACATTTATTTGGATTTATCTCCATTTTATTATATTGTACCCAGAGTTGAATTTTGTTTAAACCTTCTTAAATCTAGTGTCACATTTACTGCTAATATTTCTATAGATTATACAATCGTCTGCAAATAGGCAAATCTGAGATGTTATCGCTTCCTGTAAATCATTCATATTACTATTACTTGCAGATGATTGGAAGTTGGCCAAAAGTAGTTTTGCAGAAAGTTGCAAAATTGTTTAGAATGGGGTCTTAAGGTGAATCAAGACATAACACAAATCTTAATATGTGAGAAGGGAGAAAAGTTGAATGAAATTAGAATTGGATGAAAGGAAATAAAGAGTTTAAGGTGGTACAGGAGGACATTTATCTAGGCATAAAAATGGAAGGAGGGGGAAATTGGGAAAAGCAAAACAAAGTTGCTACTAGCAAAAGGGAAAACAGCCACATGAATCATATGAGGATGTCTTTTTAAAGTTCCATAATTTGAAGTTAAGTGGCAAAAGAATATATAACACGATGATCAAAGCCCAAAAGTTTATCATATTGACATTTGGGGAAGGAAAAATTCTTGGGAAATTCTGGATAACATAGTCTGCTTATTTTGCAAATAAATGCGACTTTGAAAGAAGAAATGGGAAGAGTTACAAGAAAAGGTTTCATTGTGGAAAGAGTTTTAAAATATTGGCATAGGATTCAGAAAACCTAAATGAAGATAGCCTTAAAGAATGATTAATATATCAAGAATCATTTTTAAAGGAGGCCTGAACTAATTTTTTATGACTTTTAATAATAAAACATGAGCAATTGTGAACACAATGTTGAAACCTGTGTTGTTCTACAAACTGTGTTTTTATTCTGGAAGTAGTTCATGTTTAATACTCATCCAGGTGTGGAGTCAGATGTTATAAAAAAGAGAATATTGAAGAAAAGAAATTTGAAAGCCCTGAAAGATAATGTGGTGTCTTCAATGTTTTAGGAGCTGTAGAAGAAATACCTCCCAAAAAGATTAACCCAAATTATCTTAAAAGAAGGAAAGTGTTGCAACAAACACTTCAAACATTCAGTTAAAATTCTCATTAAGAAGATGGAGTTGAAGATTGGTGCTGAAATACAGTGTGAATGTGGAAGCAAAGTGCTGTAAATGTTACTAATGTGCCTCAAAGTTTTAATCATGAGGAGCTGTAAATGGCGAAGATTTGAATTTTAGAGAGTGCAGTGAAGATATGGAGCAGATTATATACAATAATCAGAAAATATTGTTTTGTATTTGTATGTGTAAATGCTCTTGCTGCAATATTGAATATTGTCACACCTGGTGGGCCTGTTACTGACACGGGGAGCATTAATGCAAATTATAACCCCTGTGTTCTGGAGGTGCTTCAGGCATGTCACTTTCCAGAATGACATTTACGCTTTCTTGGCATCTTCAAAACCAATAAAACTATTATCTTTCTCTGAATCATATTTTTACAGGCCTATATTTTCCCTTCTGTACTTAAAGCCTGATTAAAGAAATTCAATGCTATGTTGGCATGCTGCCATAATCCTGACTATGGCATCAAATTTTTAGTCTGACTCTACCTATCCAGCTCCTGTCCTACACACCGCTTTTGTGAAAAAACAATTAAATCAATACAAAAATAAAGTAATTTTGTAGTTGTCATGAATGCAATTATACTCAAATTTATGTTTACGTGTAGGTGTACAGTATGATTGTCCAGGATTTTCTGCTAAATGTGTGCCACATTTTATAATGAATTTGATAACAAATAAAATATTGAACTTGATAATTGTTGAGAGAATGACTATAAGTGGTGATATTGAAAAGACTGCTTACAAACACATACTGATTCAATGATTGAAAACTGTTCCCGACAGACACACATGTATTAGGGCTTTGATGAAAAACACATTTCCACATATATACCAAGAATTTGATGTATGGCATCATGCTAAATCTCTTAGGAAAATATATAATAAGGCTCCAAAATCATTGGTCCTTCATAAATGGAAGCATTCTGTGGTGGGCAAGGAAAAGTTCATGTCAATTATAAATCGTATTTCTTATGTCCAGAATTGGGAAGATTTTGAGAATTTTCATCCCTGTACTGGTGATATATTTGGTGAAGAAAATGTTAAAAATCTGATGTGTTCCATTCACTTGCCTTTCTCTACATCTCTGCAAAAATTATTGTTAAAAAGCTTATGCTTATAATTACTTCATGCTAATCAAGGGAAAAAAACTAGCAGAAATAGTCTTATTACTTGCTTCCTTGAAAGTAGGAGCAAAATAGGGGAGTACCATAGGTTGAAATGATAGTCAAAAGTTGGTTGCTATGTGACTGAAGTTCCTTTGTTTGTATGGACAGGAGTTGACAAATTCCTGTATGAGAAAAGTATAGGTTTTTCGTAGCTGAAACCAAAAACAAGGAATATCTAAAAACAATCCACTCCACGAAAAAAATATATATAACATAAATTGTGTGTTTTAAAGGGCTGTACATTTGTTGTGTGGTAAGTTTTTGTCCATCTTTTACGGTTTAGCAGTTATGTAAAATTCTGCATAATTCACCCAGAATAACGTACTCTTCAGAGGCTATTCCCAGAAAATTCAAAATATAAATTTTATTTGTCAGGTTAATATCATGAATATGCAATATTTTAATCAAAACCGTAGAGCCATTTTTTAGTAAATCAAAATTTTTGAAAAACATTCCATGTAAAGGGTAGTTTGGGGTGGTTTTTTTTTTTTTCCTCAAAATTCATGTCACATCCCTGGAAGATACTAAACATAAATACCAAGTTTGGTATTTTACCGACTTTTCGTTTTTTAGTTATTGTGTACACAGACACATGGACATACATATACACACACACACACACACACACACACACACACACACACACACACACACACACACACACACACACACACATGGACCTTTTTCTGAAAATACTTTTTTTGGATGCAGGGGGCCCTAAAATGTATATTTCTGGTGAAATCTCGGTACAGAATTTTTTGGTGGAGTGCAATACCTTCTCTATACACTATGCACATAGTATGTGCAGAGAAAGTAAAAATACAAACTGGATATGTAAGAATTCACAATGATTTGTGTAGTTTCAGAATGAATGTAAGATTATTATGCATATTAATCCCTGTTATCACACGGAAGTCTTCAATCCTACCATGTTGAATGCTTGAAGCTTCTTATTGGTAAATTTATATACTGCTCCAAAGCTTCTCATCAGACTGCAGTCTTGAGAAAAACTTTTATTATTTTATGCCTTACTTGAGAATTCTTGATTCAGTTGCCTTTTATTCTTATGGCAATCAGTGGTGACCAGATCCTATTTAACCAATAGACATTCCTACATACTTGTTCTTCCTTTTCTTTCCTTATTTGCTTACCTTTAAAAGTGGAGAGTTCAGGGAAGAAAACCTTACCAAAACAAATTACACTACAGTAATGCTTAAACAATATATACAATGTTATTTTAAATTGAGTCTTTTTTATTTATGGATGCCCATGGGAAAATGTTACAAGTTTAGGTATTGCAAATATCATGTGAAATATAACAAGAAAGGAATGCATATTACCTGCTCACAACACAAATCAAGTGAAATGAACAGTTTAAAAGCAAAATAAAATCAATACAGCCACTTTATTTTATACCTGCAGATACCTTTATATTAATAAGATAAATTTAAATATTTACTATTATCAATCATACATTATCATATCATTTAGATTGTGGAAGTTTAAAATATCTGTAAATTTAATTTGGGAAATTATGTTTTTATGTAGGATGCTTGGGAATTTCTAGCATGGATATAAAATTATCACATAAACTGTTGAAATGGTTATGGTGTGAAATTAAAATTCATCATTAACAACTTTTACTAAATACAAAGCAAAACCATTCTAAATTTACAAAACATAAATTGGTATTTATTTTAATAGAATTTTTACAATAATATAGCTACAATTAAAAATAGATATTAACACTCTTAGCATATTAATAGGCATATTACATGCAAATACATGTGTGAACTAAGATATTAATATTCAGGGCATATTTTATTACTACTTGTGCTGCACAAGTAGCAACTTTTTTCAGTGTTAAAACATCTTATTTCGGAGTATGAAGCTCTAGAAAGAAAGATACCTCATCTTTGAAATGGCTAAGTATCCCAACGAGCAGGTTGAACTAACCCTATAACAAGCTAAGGAAGCAACAACAAGCATTTCAGGCTAAGGTGCTTAGTGTTTTAACTCATTTCCTGTCTTCTCTTCATCATCATCAGCCATGGCCAAGTGGTTAGACCACTCGACTCTTACCTAGATGGCATCGGTTCGATCCCATGTGGGATTTATAGCGGACAAAGTAGAGCAGGGGTGTTCTCCTTCCCCAGCCCCCCATCATAGTAAACGCAGGTGTTACTATTTAAAATAATCTGATGTGTTCCATTCACATGACTTTCTCTACATCTCCGCAACAAATTATTGTGAAAAAGCTTAGGCTTCTATTTGCTTCAATCTAATCGAGAAAAAATTAGCAGAAATAGTCTTATTACTTGCTTCCTTGTAAGTTGAAGCAAAATAAGGAAGTACCGTAGATTAAAGTGACAGTCAAAAACTGGTTGCTATGATACTGAAGTTCCTTTGTTTATATGGACAGGAATTGACAAATTCCTGTATGAGAAAAGTATGAGTTTTTCAAAGCTGAAACCAAAAACAACGAATATCTCAAAAGCGATCAACTCCACGAAAAAAATGTACATGACATAAAGTGTGTGTTTTATCCTGATCTACATTTTTTGTTCAGTAAGTTTTTGTCTATCTCTTATTGTTTGCCAGTTATGCAAAATTCAGTAAAATTCATCCAGAATAAAGTAGCCTTTCAGAGGCTTTTCCCAGAAAATTCAAGCTATACATATTATTTGTAAGGTAAATATCTTTAATCTATATATATAAAAATGAATCGCTAAATGTATGTATGTACGCGTATCACTTCCCGACTGCATCAAATTGAACAATTCTTTTTTGTTGTGTTCGTTATTGTCACGACAAGGTTTGTGGAGATGAAAATGTTTAAAAATAGTACGGGAAAGTATTTAAAATCTCATAATATGAATAAAAACTGTGCTAAGTGAATGCATTTCAGTTAATGGCCCCCAGATGGCAGTGGTACAAGTTATTTGTTGCTAAATGGTCGTGGTACTGCTATATGTTTCCCTTCCCATTCAATGTTAAGGTAATGCACCAGTTTATCGACACAATGATGCAATGCAGCAGTGAAATTCAAATTCATTTTATATATTAACTGTCCTTTCCTTACTCCTATCATTTAAAATAAAGAATCAAAGAAGTTTTCCTAATGATGAACACCCAGAGTAAGTAGTTGTTTATTATCTGATAGATAACGATAGTAGTATTTTTGCTCCCCATCCAATGTTAAGGTAATGCAACAGTTTATCGAGATGATATAACGCAGCAGTGAAATTCAAATATATGTTTATGTATTAACTGTCCTTTACTTACTTCTATCGTTTAAAATAAAGAAGCTTTGCTGGCGACGAACACCTGAAATACGTACTTATTAGTTGCCACCAGAAGGCCATAGTACCTACTGCTCTATTTTTCTTCTTCAATGCTAAGGACATGCACCTGGTTATGGAGACAATGATGCAAGCTAACTGTGAAAATGAAATATATTTCTTATGTATTAACTAGCGTTTCCTTGGTCACATCGTTTAAATAAAGAAATAAGTATATTTATGTTGTAATTCTTTAAAATGATCAAGTTATAAACTATGCACATAACCATTCACCCTTCTTAGAATCTGAAAATAATGGGATTTGTTTTAGGATTAAGTTCCTATTGCAGATGTTGGTTATTTGATGTTATGTGATACATGCGCTAGCTAAAGAACATGAAAATACCTGTGTCACCATCACACAATTGCAGTGTTCTTAATACGTTTAATCAAGTAACATTTTGGGTTAATGGAGAAATTTAATACACAAAGCTATCATGAAATAAAAGCTTATCAATTGACTAACTGGATCTATTTGCTCTTTAGTTACGTCATTGTTAGCCTTAGAAATTGCTGTTTTGACATAGAAGAAAATAAAGAAAGATGGAAAATATTAGGAGTAAAAAAAAGAAAGAGATTCAGAAGAAGCATGAATGTTACTTTGTGACTTTCTCCTTAATGTAATTCATTACCTATACTAGCGTATACCCACCATACTATGGATGCACTGCCATTACTGTTATTATGCCAACGACATCTTGGTTGCCAACGCTGTTAACTCCATATGTCATCCTTTCCACACTACCTTATGGGATTTGCCAGGATTCTCACCACACAATTTACAGCCTAATGTTGACTCGGTGATAATTATACGATGCAATATCAATCAGCCGAAATATGCAGCAGAACAAACTCACTGTTAAAAAAATTATGAAAATTTTGATTTAAGTTACAATAACATGGGAAAGTTAAAGGCAAGGATATACCAAGAACACCATTAATGTCAACCGACTTTTGTTTTGAATTTAAGCGCACCTTGCATTCGCAATGACAATAAATCCCAAGATCAATCGCTACTATTGTGTGTAATATACCTTGAATTGTGTTTTTCGCATGTTGTATGTTGCGTCCTCGATAGTTGGCAAAGTATTGGTGCTATTTTTTTTCTCTCTCCGGAAGGAAAATTGTACATTACAAGGCATTACAATAAAGTACTGTCAAATTATTTAATTGCATGGTCGTACTGTAAACGGAAGATTTTGTCTGAGTTTTTTTCGTTAGGTAAACCACCCGTGCGAAGCCGGGGAGGGCAGCTAGTATACAGTATTTTAATCAAAATCATTAGAGCCATTTTTGTGGAAATCAAAATTTTCAAAAATTTTTCCATGTAAAGAGTGGTTGGGTTGGGGGGATTTTCTTGAAAATCTTTGTGTCACATCCTTGGAAGATACTGAACTTAAATATGAAGTTTGGTATTTAACAGACTTTTCGTTTTTGATCTATGTTGTCTACAGACACACACAGACCTTTTTCCAAAAATGCTTTTTTTGGATTCAGGTGGACCCAAAACATGTATTTTCAGTTAAATCTCGGTATCAAATTTGTTGATGGACTGCAATACCTTCTCTATACACTATATATATAGTATGTGTAGAGAAAGTAAAAAAAAAAAAAAAAAAAAAAAAAAAATCTGTGTTAAAACAACAAAGAGATGCTGACAACTAAACTTAAAAATACTAAGCAAAACATGCTTCTAACATGTAATAACTAAATAACTATAGCAAAATCAAAATACAAGAACATCGAGGAACATGAAAAGGAAATAAACATTTATGAAAATACTACTAGTTATTCCAAACTATTCATTTTTCTACAAAGTTTATAATTTTTCTTGTTTATATTAAAATTAAGTGCTAATGCCAATATTTCCTGCATGTTCTAAACCAAAATTGAAAATATGTGGAGAAAAATTAAATCACATAAAGTTTGAAGCTATCAGTTCTACTTTATTAAAAGCAAATTGGCATACCTGAAGGTACGTTACAGTGTAAGAAGGCTCCAAAGAACCATTGCTGGGAATAGATTACTTGCTTAGTATTAATTTTGCATAATGAATATTATCTATTAGATTAATGGCATTAATCACATTGGACATGCAAATTAATCATATAGTTTTAAATATATTAAAACAACAATAATTCAATGTTTTCTATGTAACATGCAAATGGTTTTAATTGGATGACTTTGTTTTCTTGCAAACAGAATAAGCACACCTGAATTTTAAATTTACATGAAGATTACATCCGACATGTATTGCCAATACATGTTGGTAATATTACAAACAATAATTTATTAATAAATGTGTACACTTGTACAATGTAATATTTGGTTATATGCCTCTTTAATCTATAATTTGTACATAATATTTGCTGTCATCAAATAATGTGCTATACTGAATGTACCCTTCCATTCTTTTTTTATATCATACACACATGAATGTAACCAGTGAGGAGTTTTGGGGGTTGGTAGTCTCTATTAAAAAAAAAAAAATAAATAATAATAATAATAATAAAAATTTAAAAAATAATAGAAAATTCCTAATTGAAATTTTAATTACTACAACAGAATTTTGCGGCTCAGTTTTTTGAATGTGTGTATTCTCTTATCTACTGCATAAATACAAAGAACTGAATGTATAGCACACACAACTACCCTACAGAACCTCCGTGATCAATTTCAGTTCAGAAAATTCACGTATCATCTTTGGACACACAACAAACTTCAGAAAATCTTCTGGAATTATTACATCACCTTAGCTCCGAAAAACAACTCCAGATTCAGAAACTGTGGTGCAAAAATTTAAAAGATCCTATCATTGCAAACAAAAAACCGGGAATTTATGAAATTAAATGCTCAGACTGTAATCTAGTATATATAGGAAGAACAAAGAGAAGTTTGGAAACCAGATTAAAGGAACATATGAGAAACCTAAAATACAAGCAAACAGAAAAATCAGCAGTTGCCTATCATTTCTAGACATCAGGACACAAAACCACACCTGATATAAAACTGTTAAAACCAGTTTATAAACGCACAGAATTAGATGAATTTTGATTTACCACCATACAGTAACCTTTGGAAGTTCATAGATCCAGCACCAGATGCCTCCACAAGTGTACCCCATCGTTGACGCCAAAGAAGCAAGATTTAGTCGGAATTAAGGGTTAAAAATGGGAACAAGTGTTCCCAAAATCAGTCCCAGTAAGTAAAAATAAGTGATGTTTGTGTTACAAAAACCAACTGATATTCTTTCGTTTTTTATTTAATCACCTCACTGTCACAAGCTCTTTGCATATTTGATGTTTATAGACTGAGAATGTGGTGCAAGTATGCCCTGATGATGAAGGGAAGAGCATTAAGCCTGATATTTGATGTTTCTAGACTCAGAATGATACCCCGCTGGATGGATGGCACCTGTCTCATCTGTGAAAAGGTTGTAGAAGGCACAGAGGATCTATTTGTGTACTCTTTTCATGAAGATATTATCTCAATTCAACAAGTGGTTGATCACATTCTGCAAATACAAGACACAATGCGGCGTATGATTGAAAATATTCAGAGATACTTGAGACGGTAAGTATGTCTGCCATCAAGAGTAATCTTATACATATAGTTAAGAACAATAAGAAGGTGTTACAAGTTTGACATTGACATGTTTTTTACATCACTAGATGACTTGCATAAGATTTCTTGGGTAGGTTTCTAATTTAATTCATTTCATTTACTTTTGCATGTTCTTTATCATATTACTGTGCAGGGATTCAGAGGATTTTTATGATGAATTTTCCTTTTTACCTTTACCTCTTTATAACTGTAATTTCATATAGCTCTGGTTTTTCTTTATAATGGGTAAAACATCTCATAATATACATGCAAAAGGATATGAAACATTGATGTCCTCCTCAGCTTCCTTTCAACAGTCTTCCATGTTCTGAAAATGCTCCTTGGGCATTTGTTCCTTTTGTCCCTCTTCAAGGCCACAAGGAAAACTTCACAGATATGTTCCCAGCTGATTGTTTAGTTACTTGAGTTTACAACAAATTAAACACCTATTATTCAAATTTAATATAACTAAAAATGAGAGAAGTGGAGCTTCATCTAGCTTCAGATGTCTTCCATGTGACCTAGGGGTAGCATGCTAGCCTCTGGTTCCTTAGGTCATGGGTTCAAACCTGGCAGAGGGCAGTAGATTTTTTTGGGCGTTTTAATCCTTAGCATGGCTTCCTTTGGGAGGGAAGTAAAGCCTTTGGTCCTGTGTCATAGATTTAGGCATGAAAAAAGAACCTCAAACCTGATAATAGAGGCCTCTAAACAAATTAAATGTCTTTCACGCCCAGTATAGAATGGGACACTTGAGAACCACAGCAGTTAAAGAGCGTCCATAAATAAAACTCAATTTAATTTATTTTTCACCTTAAAAAAACACACACATACACACACACACACACACACACACACACACACACACACACACGCGCGCGCGCACACACGCACGCACATATATGTGTGTACATATATATGCATGAACCTTTTTTGAAAGTGCATTTTTAATTGTGGGGTCCTCAAAATATATCTTTCCAGGAAATCTCGGTATTGGCTTTTTGGAATGTAAATTAGTAGAGAAAGTAATTATCTAAAGGAGACAATTGTATCCAGCGTAACATGAGAAATGACTCAACTGAAGTTTATAATTATCTTGATGGTTATGGACTGTGCTTTTTCTAAATGGTGAACATAATGGCCTCGGAGTGATCATATTCACCAGTTTCTCCTGTATTCATGTTAGGGATTTGTTATTGTATGATATTAAATAAGCACATCACTAAAGAAAAGGTACAAAAGATTTAAATTTAATTTTCAGAAGACATTAGTGCTAATTGTTTGACAGGTAAAAGATACTTACAATCACAACTTGCAGGACTGTTAAACAAATCACAAATACACATCAGGTGATCTCATCAAGCTCTGTCAAATTAAAAGCATAGAGCAGAGTATCAAATTATGTTTACTAAATGAAGCAATTGTTGACAGATGGAAGAAATATCGAAGTATTTGGACAGGGGACAAGTACAGTCTTAGCGAGAGAATACTTGCACACTGTCAAACCTTGGAACATTTGGACTACATCCTGCAGAAATATTCAGATACAATAATCACTATTGATGAGGAAGAGCATTACAAAGATATGTACTGCATAAGGTAAGCAGTAACATGTATCTTTGACGTTTGCAAGCCACTATATTCTGGTCATAGCTGGCAAATTAGGGAAGCTTAGTCATAATTATTATATCTGTTATGTTGATGCTCTGGTTTTTTGTATTCCAACCATTTAGCCTCCAGTTGAGGCACTCATAATATTAATTGCATTGAATTAATTACATTATGTATTATTTTATTAGTAATAATTATACTAATTAGAGAAATTATACCAGCATCTAATTACTTAGTCATTATTATTATTATTATTATTATTATTATTATTATTATTATTATTATTATTATTATTATTATGATCATTATTATTAGGTTAAGTTACTGGGCTGTTAGGCTATCATTAGGTCTTACTTTGTAGTTAATTAGAAATTTGAATTATTTTTGCATTTTTTAAATTTTTAATTTTTTTAAATATAAATATTGTCTATTTTTGTGGGGTTTTATTTTTAGAGCTACAAGAAAACCAAGAAATTTAATTGTTTGGTTTAGGAAAAAATGTCGAATAAAGCAGTTATTAGTTGCCTATTTTCATACAAATGCAGTTCAATAATTTTGCATTTAACAATAGTAGTAGTAGTAGTATTAATAATAAAAATAATAATAATAATAATAACTAACAATAATAATATTGGGGGTGTTACTTTGTAGAATACATGCTTCAGCAGCTAGAGTAACACTTTCATTCAAATGTGTTCAGTAGTTTTGGAGAAAAGTCAAATGTGTGTGTTCCAACACATGCCATATTTAAATGGAACATTTAATGTCTTAAATATGTAGATATTCTTACAATGTAATTCATTTTAAGGAGGAGCATTTTTGTTTTTCTTTTTAGATGCAAAACTTATATTGAATGTTGAGCCCAAATCATTACCCACTGCCCTCATACTGTGCTCTTATTGAGCAGAAAATACCTTCCGCACCCCTCAGTAGGCACTTATGTTCTACTGTTTACTTTCTCTAAATTATTGCTGTCCACACTCAGACATTTTTATGACCCACTATTATTGTTTAGTTCACTACAACCAATAAAACTCACCTCTATAAGTGAAATATGTATCTTAAATTTGCAGATTAAATGTTGTTCCACTGATTGATGCAGTTAAAACACATTGCAACGAATGGAAGATGATGATAGGACAACGTGTAATAGAACAAACAAGAAACCATGCTCAAGAATTCAGCAAACATCTTGCAGTAAGTGTTATATATCTTTGAGAACAATTTACATTGTTATTCAGACATATCAATGTTATAAATCTTCCACTAACTTTATACATGTGTACAGTAGTACTGTAGCTAAATGATAAGACAATAAACAATGTTCAATTACACATCATTAAGTTATTAAGAGCTAGTAGTTCACATTATATTTTGAAAACACACTATAACACAGATTTATTAACTCATGGTATCTGTACAATATGATACATACTCATCTATGGAATAAAATGTGTGCAGTAGTAGGAACAATTTTAAACATTTTTTAAAATGGTGGATTTTAGTAATTACTTTGATATTCTGAGGCAATATGTTAAATAGTCTAATACCCAAATTCTTTACATTATTTTTAGTTATGTTGGTTCTACAGAACTGAATATGCATTGCATTCTTTTGTCGAGTGCTATATTGATTTAATTCATGCTGATTGTACATCTTTTTAATATAAGTTAATGTCTCCAATATCAATATACAAGTAAGAGGCAATATGTTTTTGTTCTTTGTAAAGAGCTCTACATGAGCACTGACCATTCTTGCCACTTATTATTCTAATTGCCCTTTTCTGTAGTTTAAATATTTGCACACTCAAAGCATTATCCCCAGAAAATTATGCCATAGCGTATTAGGCTGTGAAAATTTGCATAGTAAACATTCCTTTGGATATTTAAGTTTATTTTATTTTTAATAGATCTTAGTAAGTAGCAAGCTAAGCTCAATTTAGACACTAACTTTTGAATATGGTTCTTCCACTTTAGGTTCTCATTTAAAATGATTCCCAGAGATTGTGTATCTTTCCTATATTTAATGTTGAGATTGTTATGATCAATTTGGGGTACAAGATGTGCTTTATTTTGGTATGTGTGGAAGGATATCAGTAGTTTTGCTTTCATTTATTACTAGTTTGTTAACTTGAAACCAGGAATATAATTCTGCCATTATCTAATTTACTGTCTTTTGCAAACTATCTTGATTGTTACCCTTTATCAGCACATTGGTATCATCAGCGGAAAGAATTATGTCCTCTTGTTTGACAGATGACGGCATGTCATTTATATAAATTAAAAATAATAACGGACCAAGGGTAGAGCCTTGTGGCACGCCTACATTAATTTCCCTGTCTTTTGATATATATCTGCTCATTTTATTACCTTTCAAGAATTCCAATTCTACAATTTGCTTCTTATTTGTTAAATATGATTTTAATAAGTCATTTATTTTTCCACGAAAGCCATAGTTTTCTAATTTTGATAACAATATATTGTGATCCAAAACATCATAAGCTTTGGATAAATCCAAGAAAACACCAATGCTTGGAAGTTTTCTGTCGATCGACTGTTCTACTATATCTAATAATTGATAAATTGCTGATTCTGTTGACCTGTTTTTTCTGAAGCCGAACTGTGCATCTGAAAGAATATTATATTTGGACAAAAAAGAGACCATACGATTGCATATTAACCTCTCAAAAATCTTAGAAAATATTGATAATAAGGATATGGGTCTGTAATTCTCCATTTCTAGCTTATCCTCTTTCTTGAACAAAGGCCTTACTTTAGCAATTTTTAGCTTCTGAGGAAATTTCCCTGATTCAATTGGTAAATTGTATATATTTGCTAATGGACACTTTATGTAATTAATACATTGCTTAGTTATCCAGTCTGGTGTGTCGTCCATTCCCGGTGACTGTTTATCTTTACGAAATACTGCAGTCAAGTTGTTACTGATGTGACATCGTAATAGTTATAACTGTTCCAGTTACAGCGTGTTAATGGTTATTTTTTTTTATACTTTTTAACACCTGCTTTTACTACATTATGGCACCGCAGGCGATGACACTCATGATACATGGAATGAAGATGGAGCACTGGTGGAATACAGTGGCAAGGGAAACTGGAGAATTTGGAGAAAACCTGCCCCTGCACTGCTTTGTCCACCAAAAATCGCACATGCAGTCTCCTGGAATCGAACCCAGTCCATCTTGGTGAGAGGCGAGAGGTCTAACCTCTCAGCCTCAGTGTGGCCTGTTAATGGTTATCAATAATGGTTATTTGTTTTCATGGCTATCATTATATTAAGGGTTACCAGTAATGATTAACTGTAATTCAATACAACCAATGTCAATACACATTAACTTTGCTATTTGATGCAATGTAAAAAGATGTTTTTCTCTAACAGCTCAACACCAAGGTGTATCTAATGTTCAGCAGAGCTATATGGGGTCCTAAAGCTCTGGTGCTTGGGAAAAGATAACAACTTCCATTTTTGGAAAATAAGCACCATTTTGTTCTGCAACCCTAGTGTCACAATTCCACTTGTCTCTCTGGTTCATTGCCTGTCCATGATGCCATTATAGCCAGATAGTATTGTGATTATTCTCATCCTGCCGACTGTCAAGTGTCTTCCATAATACAGTTTTTGAATGCAACGAATGTTAAGCCAGCTGAATTTCATATTTAGATTTACAGTGAAAATGTAATGGCAGATGGAATTGCCAGAAAATGGGCTAGGCAATTCATTGATGGACGATCCAATGTTCATGACTAAGCATGGAGTGAGCAGCCTTTTGTTGTCATGATGGTTTGCTTGAACAAGTGAATGAGGCAGCTCGTGAAAACCGTTCACAATAAGAATGCTTTGTGATGTGTTTCCACAAATTTCAAAAACTGTTTTGCTTGAAATTGTCACAAAGCACTTAAATTATCACAAACTGTGTTCCTTTGAGTTCCGAATATGCTAATAGATGTCTACAAAACGAAGTGACTGGACAATACTTTGACATTTCTTACTCGATATAGTGATGAGGGAGATGAACTCTTAAACAGGATAGTGACTGGTGATGAACTTTGGGTTTGTTATGTCAGTGCAGAATCAAAACAACAGTGATGGAGTGGAGGTGCACAGGATCCCCCAAAATACAAAAATTGAAAAAAACATAAGCACAAAAAATCATATGCACTGTGTTCTGGGACAGACGGGGCATTGTGCTTGTGGAGCTCCTACCCAGAGATGCAACTACCAATGTGAAAAATTGGCAAATCTTCAGCGCACAATTCAAAACAATAGACGTGGAATGCTCAGTCAAGGCATTAGGTTGATTCATGACAACTCATGTCCCCATGTTGCTGGTGTCACACAAAACCTTATTCAACAATTTAGTTGGGAGCAGTTCAATCACCCTCCCAATCTCGCATCTTCTGACTGCCACTTGTTCTATCTGAGGGGTGAGTTCAGAGGAAGGTACTTTGACAGAAATGACGCCATAAAACATGGCTGTCTTCATTGATAACAGGGCATATAAAAAGTTGATTCCCTGCTATGACAAACGCCTGAACAATGGTGGCAACGATGTCGAAAAACAGGAAAGGAATGCTCTTTCATTTACAATTAAATTTTGATGTGAAAACTAATATTTTGTACCTTTTCTCTAAACCAGTACTTACTTTCTGGACACACCTCATATATAAATACTTAGGCTTTCACAGGTGGTGTTGTCAACTCGATTATAAATGGTAGCCAGGTTTGTAGACTGTGGTACACACGACTTACAAGCCCTGCTAACAATTATAATCAAGTTGACACCTCACATATTCTTGGAATAAAGCCCCAAACTTGGTTGTGGACAGCTTTCAATTATCACAGTGATAGTTAACCTAAACCTTGGTGCAATAAATTTACTGATATGTGAAACAGCTGTTTGTGAGAATTGTCAGGGAGTGCTTACTGAAAAAATTACAATTTTTGCACCCGACATTGGAATATGAACATTATGTGATGCACATTTAGCAAAGGAAAATACATAATTTCTGTCAACAACATAACTAAAATTCAGCATATAGTATCTTAAATATCCTTGTACGATGTTAGATAAAATATGCAATCATGGTAGTAGACGGCACCGTGGCTGGGTGGTTAGACTGCTCGCCTCCCATCTAGGCAGCCCAGGTTTGGCAGCCCATGTGGGATTTGTGGATTCAATCCCAAGTGGCATCCGGGCGGGTTTTCTCCATATCCTGTGGTTTCCCCTGCCACTCATTCCATCAATTACTCTATCATCACCTTTCCTATCATCCATTTCACTTCCTCATGTTCGTGTCTGTCTATGGTCAGACTGCTTGTTCCAGGTTCTTCATTCTGTGGTTTTGTGCCATTGGCTCCTCGACAGACTTCTGACCCCTTGTAAGTCCTAAATACAGGGAGGGTAAGGGTAATGTTGATAGTTAAGAAAAACATCAACACTGTTGTCTAACATCATAAAAGTTGCAGATAATCTCAGTTTGTTACATGTATGAACAAACCAGGTAAAAGTTGGCTTTCTTTTTTTACCTTGCCAATCACAATGTGTTCACAAGGAAATTGATACTCTGTAACAAGGGAGGTAACTATTTCCCAGTGCACATGCAGTGAATGATGTCACTCAGACTTGATGCCTATTTCATTACTTTAATATCAATTAGCAACCATTAACAGGTAACTAATTACTATCTGTAACCACCATGTCAAAGTTAATGTCACATTTATTTTCTACTCATTCCTACTGCACTGTGTGAACAGTTTTGAACAGCTGGACAAGCACATTTACTGAACTTAAGTAAATAATCTCTAATGCTTGTGTATCATTGTGCAGAAGTTACATACTGGGCTCAAGTTGAAGATTGTGGACTTGAAAACTTTCAAAGAGGTGCTTACAGTAATAACAGAAATTCGGAGGATGACTGTGGATGCTGAACTTAAATACAAAACCTTTCAGAACACGTACAGACTTCTGGAAACACATAACATAACTGTAAGTATATGTCTTGGCTCTCATACAAACTGTTCGTGTTTTCCAGGCAAATTCTTACTTTGTATGTTAGGTAGAGGAAGTATTTTATTCCACCCAAAAAGGTTTATCATTTGAAGTAATAACATGCTTTAAGGCCTCCTGAATACAAGAATGTTGGGGTAGGGGATAAAGTGATTATAAAATTTTGTGAATAATAATAATAATAATAATAATAATAATAATAATAATAATAATAATAGAATATAAACCATAAAAATTGTGACAGTAATAATAGTAATTACAATATTATTAAAACAATAGTAATTAACATAATTATAATAATACCAGTATTAACAATAGAACAATATTAACAAAAGCAACAATAATAATAACCTTATTATCATATAAATTTACAGTACTGAGCAATGCTCATATTCAGATGATTCCTTAAAGATCTTGTAAGGTGATATTTTCTTGGAAAGATAAGTTTCCCTCAACAGCATGCACTAGTAGCTATATTAGTGGCAACAGAATTTCATATGACAGCCATCAGTTGGGTGATATATCTGGTCAAACAAGAGACAAAACACTGAGGGGAGAGAAAGGTGGTTGGGTCATGTTCATCGTAGAAATGATGGAGAAGTAGGCTTCTGTAAGCAATGTTAAGTTGCCTGAATAAGACTGTTTTCAGCTTGCCATTTGATTAAACAAGGCTGTCTTTATTTTGCCAAGTACGACTGTTTAAGTTGCCCTTTTGCTGTGAAAGCTGTTACTGGTTAAGGGGATGTCACTCATCATAATATTAGCTACAAGTGTAATTAATGTGCTTGGCAAAAAGTATTTCTGTGAGGGAAATAGTTACACCAGCATATTCTGCTCATGAGAGGAGGCCGATTCATGTCTGTGGTGCCTAGAAGCAGAAGCTTCTTGAGGTTGGTGAGTAGTGTGCTGTCCGTGGGGTTTAAGAGTATGTCAGTTAAGGCATGAAACAAAATGCTGTAGAAGAGTGTGCTTAGTGCAGTGCAGTGCTATGGTACTGTAATCACCTTTTGGAAATAGAATTTTTATATTTCTTGTAATGAGGGGAAACTCACATTCACCTCTCTAAGGAGGTTTAAATTATAAAGAAGAGAAGGACGGTATTATGAACACAATATAATTCAGCATAGTTCTAAGTGAAATGGATTTTTGATGAGATTACAGCAATTTTAGATATCTTCAGGACCATACACATTTAAAAGAAAAAGTTTAAATATTTATGTGTATGAAAGGACTTCCCATTTGAAAAAAAGCTTTAAACTATCTTAAAAGCTTTAAAAGATTGTAACTGCCCAAAAACTTCTTCAAGCTTAGTGAAAGAGAAGCATCATTAAGAATCATTAGTGCAAATAAACAGAAGTTACAAAACGCTGGCCACAAAATCCTAGGTTGTGGAACATAATGTATTATTAAGTATATAAGAACAGTGGCATTCACAGATTGCCCGACTATAGTAACAAAAGGAGAAAACGCAATAGAAATAGAAAATATTAGGAATAATGAAATGAATCAAATTAAGAAATGGGCAGGTAATAATAAAATAATTTACCAGTCGCATTGCCAAAGGGAGTAGCACTGTTGGAACTAGGTAGAACAGGAAATAAAGGTTTAATAATTAAAATATTGCTAAAGTTTTGGCATTGGGTTAGATTATTGGAAGACCAAAGCATAGTTAAACAATGTATGATTATGCAAGAGGAAGTATTAATGCCAGATAATGCGTCTTTATCATTACAAAAGATTAAGGAGGAAATAGGTATGGGAAACTTATGGAGGGAGTGTTTTGGAAAGAGATCAGATGGAGAATAGAGAATATCAATATTCAAGATATTTTTAGCAGTATTACGGATAAGAGATGCTTGATATTATATAGGCAGATTAAAGAAGATTGGGGGAGGGAAAAATATATTGAAGTGTGTAATAAATTGAAGAGGGAAGGGTGGTTATGGTATAGAACTGGAGCAATGAAATTAAGGGAAATGGCCCCACAGAAGTGCCCATTATGTGGGGGAATGAAAAATTACCTACATTTTATTTTAGATTGTGAAGAGATGAAATTATGGAGGGACCAATGTGTACCAGCTCATGGTTGCAGTTACCAAGAGAAAAATTAAAATGAGAATTAAGAAATCTAAGAATACAGATGAGATTAAGACTAAAGAGAAATATAAAAGAAGAATTTTAAACTCCTAAATTCATGAATTGGAAGGATGCCTATCAGAAAAGTTTTAATATAAGGGAGTTAACAATTAGGTAGATAGTGAACTTGGTGTATAACATATTAATAACCATGGTGTTTACACCAGTGACAACTCAAATGTATGTATACAGATTGTTTTACCAGAAAGGAAGAGATGATGTATAGTGATTACTAGGGATAGCATCTTGGGGTCTGACAGCAGGACAGGACCGTGGTTAGCGCAGCATGGTATATGGTTGTGATGTGTGACAATGTAGTGGTACTACCAGAAGGAAGATGGGGCACTGTCATGTTGTCACTAGCAGTGGAAGGTAAACATAAATATCATGATTTACGGCAACTAACAGTTTAAATATTTACATACATTCAATTGCTGTTATGCAACAAGTCATCAGCATCATTATCCGTTTCATTTTCTCTCAAGATGCATAGATTACAATGCACAATAACATACATTCGTAACATCTCAAATGTAAATCGTCTCCAATTGGCACTTAAACAGGCTTTATATTGAGAGTCGCGCTCCGTGGTGTAATGGTTACCATGCTAACTTCATATACTCAAGGTTGTGTGTTCAAACTTGGCAGTGGATGATGGATTTTTCCAGGTGTAAAAATTCTTAGCATGACTTCCTTTGGAAGGGAAGTAAAGCCGTTGGTACCGTGTCATAGATTTACGGCATGCTAAATAACCTCAAGCCTGATTAAGAGGCCTCTGAGCAAAATTAAGTGGTCTTTCACGCCCAGTATAGAATGGGAGGCCGAGAATCACAGCAGTTAAAAGAGTGTTCATAAATATAATGCCAATCTTTTCGTATTGTGAAAAACTTTGCTGCATATCACAATATGTGATTGGAGCAAAACAGAAATAGGACATATCATCAACTGCTAGGTAAAATACTCCATCAGCAATTATTTTAGTAGCAACACCTTGTAGCACATTTCGTTTTTCACACAATATTGAAAAAACCAACATTTTTTTCCAAACATTGTCTTCACTTTCTTTTTTATATGGTCTAACACAGATGTCACCAATCTCTGATTAATTGCTTGCACAAGCTCATCAACAGCTTTAGTATAGTACACTGCTGCGTTGAGCCACATGCCCCAATGCGTTACTACATGTTGTTAACATGTGGCACGTGCAGTTGCCAATGCAGGTTGGTCTCTACTCGGTAGGTATACAACAGGTCCCGCTATCCGTCCCCAAGATGCTGTCCCAAAAAATGGAAATGGTGTGTTATTTATGGACGCTCTTTAACTACTGTGGTTCTCAGCGTCCCATTCTAAATTGGGCGTGAAAAACCGCTTAATTTTGCTCAGAGGCCTCTCAATCAGGCTTGAGGTTCTTTTACGTGCCGTAAATCTACGACACGGGACCCACGGCTTTACTTCCCTTCCAAAGGAAGCCATACTAAGGATTTTTACACCCGAAAAAATCCATCGTCCTCCGCCAGGTTTGAACCCGCGACCTTGGGTGTAAGAAGTCAGCATGGTAACCATTACACCACGGAGGGCGATAAGATGCTGTCCCTATGATTACAATTATGTATATTGCAAGTGAAATAAATTCATTCATTCATATTTCCCAAAATATTTTATATATAAAAATGGACATTATTCACCTATGATTATTCTGAGAAATTTGTTATTTTTGAGTTATTCAGATAGTGAAAATTAGTTGAGTCGATTTTGTAACCCTACATCACTTACTTTTTATTTCGGAAAACATATTTCAGAAGCCATGTGCTTCCATTGTCAATTCCTTTGGTCATCTTTGGTTATAAAACACATCATTGTCACAAAGTCCACCACATATCAGGATTATTCAGATAGTTTGTCATCTTTTGTGTATTTATTTCAGGTGCTGGAAGAAGATAAAGCTCTGGCTTATTCTATAGAAGAGGACTGCAAGGACCTGTTCAAGAAAGCTGTGAGCAGAATTATGAAACTAGATGCAGCAAAGGCAAAGTTCAAGAAGATGACTGCAGAAGAAATTGCCAACTTTACAGCAGTTTTCACAGCGTATATCAAGAAATATGAGGCTGAGGGACCAGGCACTGTTGGAGAAGACCTAGATAAAGGCGTCAAGTTGATGGAGGTTTGTATTACTGACTACCGAGCTGTCCTCAATCAATAACATTATAAAAAAAAATCTGATGGTTACATTCACATGACTTTCTTTACATCTCTGCAACAAATTATTGTTAAAGCTTATGCTTCTATTTACTTCATGCTAATCGAGAAAAAATTAGCAGAAACAGTCTTATTACTTGCTTCCTTGTGAGTAGAAGCAAAATAAGGGAGTTCCATAGGTTAAAGTGATAGTCAAAAGCTGGTTGCTATGTGACTGAAGTTCCTTTGTATGGACAGGAGTTGACTAATTCCTGTATGAGCAAAGTTTTTCAAAGCTGAAACTAATAACAAGGAATATCTCAAAAGTGACAAATCCAAGAAAAAAATGTATATGACATAAAATCTGTGTTTTATTGTGATCTACACTTTTTGTGTGGTATGTTTTTGTTTATCTCTTACAGTTTACCAGTTATGCAAAATACAATAAACATCATCTAGAATAAAGAGGTCTTTAGAGACTATTCCCAGAAAATTAAAGATATACATTTTATTTGGCATGCAAGTATCTTAAATATAGGAGATTTTAATAAAAATAATTATAGCCATTTTTGAGAAAATCAAATTGTTTGAAATTTTTTTCCATGTAAAGCTTAGTTTGGGGTGGGGGAATTTTCTTGAAAATCTTCGTAATGCATCCATGGAGGATACCGAACTTAAATACCAAGTTTGGTATTTAACAGTCTTTTCATTTTTGAGCTATGCTGTCCACACACACGCATACATGCACACCTTTTTCCAAAAAATGCCTTCAGAGGGGCCCAAAACACATATTTCTAGTGAAATCTCGGTATGGAATTTTTGGGTGCAATACAAAACTTTCTCTATTCACTATGTATATAGTATATGTAGAGAAAGTAAAAAGCTGATACATCACATTCACATGACTCTGCTTACATATTCTGCAACATACTATTCTTACAAAAGTTTATTCCTCTACCTATTTCATGCTAATAGGAATAAACATTCACAGAAGTTATTTTATTGCATACTTTCTTCTATGTGTAAGGCTAAAGCAATGGTAAAATCTTTTAAGATGTGGTTGTTATGTGATAACTTTGAAATGTTGTTCTCTTTGCATGACCAGGATAAAAATAAGTGAATGACAATATCCCATTTCAATAAAACATTAGTATTGGAAAACTGAAACCAATAGCAAAGAATATCTCGTAAACAGTTAATTCCAGAAAAAAATGTATTGGATGTAAATTTCATTTTTAACAACATCTACGAGTATATTTTTCATGTAATAAGATTTTGTCTCTTACAATATACCAGTAATAAAAAATTCAGCAAAATGAAGAGGACTTCTGAGGCTATTCCCAGGAAATTCTGGATGTACATCTGATCATGCAAATGTCTTAAACATATAATAATAAAAATTGTTAGAGCCATTTTTGAGAGAGTCAAAATGTTCAAACAATTTTTGCATAAGGAATAGTTAGGTGTAGGAGTAGAGGAGGTAAAAACCTGTGCCACTCCTGCTCGTTACTCGTAAGCCACGCCACTCTCAAGAGTGTGGCAATGAGAATTTTGTGTATCAAGAACTAGTGCTCACGAGCAAGGCGACTTGAGTATTCTTGTAACTACAGGTATGATCTGTAGCATAAACTGATTATAAGTAACTGGGCCCGCATTTTTAGTTTTTAACCTATTTTTACTTTCTCTACACATACTACCTAGTGTATAGAGAAGGTATTGTAATGCACCTAAAAATTGAATACCAAGATTTCACCAGAAATACATGTTTTGGGACCCCTGAATCCAAAAAAAGCATTTTTGGAAAAAGGTCCATTTGTGTGTGTGTGTGTGTGCCTGTGGACAGCATAGCTCAAAAACGAAAAGACCTTTAAATACCAAACTTGGTATCTAAGTTTGGTATCTTTCAAGGATGCGACACAAAGATTTACATGAAAAAAATTTAAAAAATTTTGATTTTCTCAAAAACTGCTCTAACAATTTTGATTAAAATGTCTTATATTTAAGATATTTACATGCCAAATAAAATGTATATCTTGAATTTTCTGGGAATAGCCTCTAAAAGACCTCTTTATTCTGGATGATTTTGATTGAATTTTGCATAGCTGGTCAACCTTAAGAGATAGACAAAAACTTTCTACACAAAAAAATGTAGATCATGATAAAACACATAATTTGTCATATACATTTTGTTTTGTGGAGTTGATCATTTTTGAGATATACCTTGTTATTGGTTTCAGCTTTAAAAAACTTACAGTTTTCTCATACAGGAATTTGTCAACTCATGTCCATACAAACAAAGGAACTTCAGTCACATAGCAACCAGTTTTTTACTATCACTTTAACCTATGGTACTCCCTTATTTTGCTTCTACTTATAAGGATGCAAGTAGTAAGACTATTGCTGCACAACTTTTCTCATTTAGCATTAAGTAAATAGGAGCATAAGCTTTTTAACAATAAGAGATGTAGAAAAAGTCATATGAATGGAACACATCAGATTTTTTCCCTTATAAGTAAGTTAGAATGTTTCAAAATACTTTTATGTTTCAAGCCATTTGAATGCTAGAGTGTGAATCTTATTCAATCTAAAAAAAAAAAAACAGCTAAATGGGAACATTAAAACTTAGAACTCGCTAAACCTAAGTTTTATTTCATTCTATTTTTTTTTAACATTGGTTAGTAAATGTATCAATTTTTTCTTCAATTCATTTGAATTACAATTTTTGTTTCACAATTCATTTAGTTTTGTTTTGAGTATGCATGTGGAGTTACCCAGGGAAGGAATTTATCACAATTTCTATCTTGGTATAGAAATTGTGTGTGTGAAATATATGCCAGTAACATCTTGAGATGTTGAAAGATCTTTTTCTGCCTATAGGAATATATTAAAAAATAACAGAAAATTTGCAAATGTGGCTAGTTGTGTACAGCAAAACTACTGAAATGTGAAGTTTGTTTTAAATGAGTGCTATATATTAAAAATGCATGTTAAATGTTTAGTTAAAAGGTTTGAGTATACTGTGAATAAATTAGCTTAAGTTACAGTAGATATTAATAGCATGCATCCATGAAGTAAAATAGTTTTCATATTTTATAAAAGATGTTTGTCGTCAACTTCCTTAAATAGATAGGAAAATTGTTTAAAACCGTAACAAACAAAAAACAAAAAAGAGGCTAGGAACATTGTTAGAAAGCAAGAAAATTGTTTAAAAACCTAAAGAGTTAATAAAAGGCTTAAAAACTAAAATCCGGTCTCTAGTATTAACACAAGATGACTCATCATTTAACAGTGCATTTATCACAAATGTGTTCACAGTAAATGGTTTGAATTAGTGGTATCAGTCATTAATGACATACTCATACTTTGTGTTACTATATAAACATGTTCAGATTACAACCAAAAATAGAATTGCTTCTTGCAACATAAACGTCTTAGGAATAATAAAACTTTATATACACTTGTTTTAATAAAAGTGGAGACCACATTCACATATCTGTAGATTTTGTGATACCGCATTTTGTTTTTAACTCTTTCCCTAGTGTGGTTATTTAAATATCTTTATTCTGGTAGGCTATTTAAATCTTAAACATTGAAACGGATGAAGAAATATAACTTGCAAGACTGATTATGCGAGTTTCTGTGCACTGCAGTCTTGCTATTAGCGAAACTCATAAGTCTTGCTTGAATCGAGACTCTTGAGCCTTCCGTATGCTCGTTGGTCAAGCTCCCTCTACTGGCTGCGAGAGGCGCGCTAAGTAACAGCGAGACTCAAAGCTGACTTGACTGGCTCTATGTAGGGGATTTTTCTTCAAAATCTTCGTGTTGCATTCTTGGAACATGCTAAACCAAATAGTTAAGAAGGATGCTCTTCACACGCACGTGCAAATGCAGACATTTTTCTAAAAATCTGATGTGTTACATTCTCATGACTTTCTATACTTATTCTCTATTAAACTATTCTTACCAAAGCAGAAATACTTTTATTACATTCCTCCTTGTAGATATGTGGTAAAAAGAATACACTAGGTTAAAGTGATACTCAAACTTTCAAGAGCTGTTCACTTTGTGATAAATTGATATTCAGTTCTCTTTACTTGACCAGAAGTTAGAAAAGTAAATAATGATTTTCCATTTGAGAAATGTGTAAGTTTTTAAAATTGAAAACAATAACTAGGAATATGTCGGAAATGGTTATAAGTTTTTAAGATTTGGGTTAGAGAGAAGATGTCCTTCTTGGAAGCCCGGAAACTCTTGCAAATCTGCCAACCCTCTGTCTCAAAGTATGGTACCTATAGCTCAGTTGTAGCTAAATCGATACAAAGTCGGGAAATCGCAACTCAAACCTGCAATATAAACAGGACCACTATTACAGAAAAGGTTCTCACAGTCAGCTCACTTCCTAGACTTTCGACTTCAACATCTAAGTCAGCATCAACAACTCCTACATCTGAAACTGCAAAAAGCACTAAAGTTAAATTGCCGCCAAAGCAATCAACCTCAACCAACAAGACCGGCAAGCTAATAATATACAAAGAACCAGAAAGAAAGTTCAAGACCAGCTATGAAAGAACCGACTTCCTCAAGCAAAGCATAAAGTCCACTCCCAAAACAACAAAGGGAAACAAGAGTACACAGAGATCCTCTTCTGAGGAATCCTCTGGGAAGGACTCAGGTCTGTGACATTCATCTTCACCAATCTCTATTTCCAATCGGTTCCAGGTACCTCCGCAGCCTTCAAAATAGAAATAACCACAATGTACAACTTATCCCATTATAAAGAACATGGCTCTCCTACAACGGCACATATGCGAGAGGTAAGCTAATTGCTGATTTCTTGGACAAATATAACCTAACTTTCCTGAACACCACAAAACCTACATTTCTTTCTGATGCTTTCAACAGTTTTTCACACCTGGATAAGCAGTTTGTTAGCATTTTCCTTACAGTGGAATATCATCTCTGTTTTACATTCTAGTGACCACGTTCCATGTCTTATTGATCTCTTGCCACAAGATACATGTTCTACATGTTTACCTAGATGGCGCATAGATCAAGCCAACTGGAACCTTTACTCCTGGTTGGCAGCTTTTTATTACGAGCACGACTCTGTGAATGTTTTAGTGGCACCTCATGAAAAATATTCTTGATGCTGCTGAGCAGTCTATTCCATGGTCGACGACACAAACCTGTCATCGATTTCCAGTACCTTGGTGCACAGATGAATGCTGGAATGCCATTCTTGCTCTCAGGAGTTTCCAATGCTGTCCAACACTGGATAACCTGATTGAGTATAAAAAGATGCATGCCAAAGCTAGGCAGGCTATTAAGGATAACAAAAAGACATCACGAAGCAAGTTTGTAGCTTCTTTCAATCAGCATACACCTTCCTCTATCGTATAGTATAAGTTACGGTGCATGAATGAGAAAATGACTGATATGCCAATTGCCGGTCTTAAAACAGCTGTTGTTGATACGTTTGACATGACCACATGTCTAACTCAGATAATTATTTGCTTGTGTTTCTTCCTGTTAAGGCCCAGGTGGAACCTCAAGGTGTCTCCATTTCTCCTCTTCACCATGACAGAGTTAGTTTCTTGTAGTATAACATCAGAAGACTTTAGGCTTGTTGTGCTGACATGGAAACAAGCTTAGAATAGTGAAGGACCTTCCTCTCATCTCTCTTGATAGACGGAAGTGATGTTACCTTGATTGCAATTTTATACATGGTCACGTCATTAAGAGGGAACCTCTTCCTCTCTGTGTGCTAGAGTGGGTTCATTTGACAGACACGGGAGAGGTGCTGGCAGACGGTAACTGAACACTAAATAAGATTTTAACATTTTTATTAAAAGTAAACTGTCTGAGGATTTAGGTACATATGTTTATCCCTTTTTTGTTTCATTTTTCAGAGAAATTTTCTAAATTCATGTGTCTATGGCTTTTGCCATGATTAGCCTGTGTATGCACTGAATTTTATATTTAACATTCGCTATTATTTAAATTTATGATTAATTTTTCTATTGACTTTTTTTTCTCTGGTTTTTGGCTTGATTTGTTTCTTAAGGTAGCTGATGACCTAGTAGTTGAATGCCCTTAAACACCAACTATCATCATCATCATCATCATCATCATCATCATCATCATCATCACTGACATTTCTCTATCGGCCACAAACTTTCGACATGCTGGCAAGACGTTACAGTCTCACCATAAACCTCTACCAGCTGTTAGTGATTGTGAACCACATTTACATGTTTCACCCACAGAAATTGAATAACTGAGCAGATTTCTTTGTGAGACTAGTTTTCCAAATGAGTTGCCATTTGTGTTTACCTTGCAGTGGCGCTCTAGGTGGCAGTTTGCTGAAACCCTGTGCAGTACTAACTCCATCTAATACAATCCCTGGCCATATTATTAGAAGCACCTGGGCTATTTCACAGTTCACTGAATTCTGAGGACTAGCTTAACAACAATGCTCATTACTGTAAGCCTCACTGAAAAATGTTAGGGGACTTGTCTACAGTGAATGTGTGTTAGGCTGTTTCTGTGTTGTAAAAATCAAAATTGTTGCTTCACGAGCATTAGTGGCTGTAGTGCTAATAAAAGGAGAAGGCACAATATAAGCTTGTGCTATTAATACTTAAATTTGTCAATTTATTTGTGGTTTGAAAGGTGAACTTTATGATTTTGTGTTTTTTATTCACAATATAACAGGCAAATCATGTGATCTGACACCTTGAAAAATTTCAGAGATAAAAACTTGATTAAAACTGATTTGTTTTCAAGTGAAGAGATTTCTCAAAGATTGGGGTGTCTGAATCATCTGTGAGGCAAATTAAAAAGAAAATTGAATTTGGTATGAACCTAGCCCCACAACGGAAGAATAAATGTGGGCAAAAACAGATACTCACACCAAGAGATGTGTGTTGCTTGAAAAATGTCTGTGAAAGAATCAGGTTTGCTAGTGCAAAAGAAAGTGAAGAGAGTGAAATTGCTCCATCTGAAAGAAATATTAGGTGTAAACCTTCAGAAATGAAATTAAAAGGCTGCTAAATGACTCAGCTGGACTCGTATGTTTGCTAAATGACTCAGCTGGACAAAGGAGCTCCAGGATAAAGACCTAAACTTCTCTAAATTGGTAAATATGAAAATCTTCATTGCAAACATTCTTAATGAGAGAAACTTTACATTTGAATTGGATTAACCAGAAATAAAGTTCACATTTGAAACAATTCATGTTAGCTTCTTTTGCTTCTAGTTTGCTTTAGTGATGAAAGCACTTTTGAAATTCTTGCAAACAAAGCTCAGTTGCGAAAGCATCCTGGTGAAATGTGTTATCCAGATTTTGTTGTGCAGACTATAAAACATTGCACCAAAGTCATGATATGATCAGTCATCAGTGGCAAAGGCAGTGTTGAGGAGTAGGCTGCTGCCCCAAATAAGAAACTGGTGAATCATTCATATTTATGCAAGCTTAGCTTTACTGAGAAAGCAAAACATACCTTTGTGGCCATGACCAGGGAATTTACCAGATATGAACACAATTGAAAATGCTTGGAAGCTGGTGAAGAAAGAAATGGCAAAGGAAGTGATTACTACAAAAACTAGGCTTATTGAAAAGATGATAGAGGTCTGGAATCATCTGCATATACAAGAGACAGTATGAATAGCATGCCAAAGTGAGTTAAAGCATTGATAGCTGCCAAAGGTGGCTCAACTGAGTACTAAAATTTCATAAAATTGTAGGCATCTGATAACAATCCAATTAACACCATAAGTATGCAATTATATGTTTTATTAATTTGTTGAGTTGGTTTTTTAACACTACGTCACTTACATTGTTATTATGAGGGACTAGTTTCGAAAGCCTATGCTTTCATTTTCAACCTCACGGGTCCAACTACCATTGCTGGCTGCATTTGCTTGTACTCTCTTCTCTGGTGGCGAAATGATGAACTTCTTAACTAAGCTGTCTACTGGCGGGATTTCAAAGTTTATTAGCCGATCTTTGTTTTTCCATATGAGGATGTTTTCCCAGGTTGTGAGTTCATTGTGGCCTGACATGGTTTTAAGCAATTTTGGATTTGGATCTAGATTGTGATTTTCTTTCCAAAAGTGAAATGCTACTGCCGATTTGTCTTCTTGTTTCAATTTTAGGTTTGCTCATTTAAACACATTCAAAAAATTCACTTACCACCCCTGAGCATTTAAACACATTCAAAAAATTCACTTACCACCCCTGAGCATTTAAACACATTCAAAAAATTCACTTACCACCCCCCGAGCATTTAAACACATTCAAAAAATTCACTTACCACCCCCGAGCATTTAGAAAATTCAAAAAAATCTTCAAAGAACAAGACATCACCCTGGCTCCAATAAACAGATTTTCTGTCATAAAATTACTGAATTCAAAAATAAAAGATGAAATTCCACCAGAAAATAGGTCAGGAATATATCAAATTAAATGCACAAATTATGAAAAGTTCTACATAGGAGAAACCTAAAATTGAAACAAGAAGATAAATCAGCAGTAGCATTTCACTTTTGGAAAGAAAACCACAATCTAGATCCAAATCCAAAATTGCTTAAAACCATGTCAGGCCACAATGAACTCACAACCTGGGAAAACATCCTCATATGGAAAAACAAAGATCGGCTAATAAACTTTGAAATCCCGCCAGTAGACAGCTTAGTTAAGAAGTTCATCATTTCGCCACCAGAGAAGAGAGTACAAGCAAATGCAGCCAGCAATGGTAGTTGGACCCGTGAGGTTGAAAATGAAAGCATAGGCTTTTGAAACTAGTCCCTCATAATAACAATGTAAGTGACGTAGTGTTAAAAAACCAACTCAACAAATTAATAAAACATATAATTTGACCGTCACTGTTACTAAATTCTTCCAAACATCAATCAACCAATTATACTTTGAAAGAAAGTATAGTACTTTAAGAAAATCTAAAGTTTCAATGTAGGCTAGTAAAAATAAAAACAATATTAGTTGCATTTTTGCCTCCTAATCTTGAACTATAATGAAAAATCAAGGTGTGTCTAATAATATGGCCAGGTACTGTAGAATTAGTGTGCCAATTGCATACTATTTAGTTCGATGTGAAAGACGAAACATCAAGAACCTTAGTTTCTCATCATCCCTTATATCTGTCCTAACATTACTCATTCCAAGTCGTTTTACTTTCTCTACACGTATTGTGCACATAGTATTGTATAGCACCTACCCATAAGTTTTATATAGAGTTCATCAGAAATATGTTTTGAGGTCCCCTGAATAAAAAAAGCATTTTTAGGGCAAAATCCTATATGGATGCAACACAAAGATTTATAAGAAAATCTTCTCACCCCAAGCTACCCTATATGTGGAAATTTCTGAAAATGTTGTTTTTCTCAAAATTTGTTCTAGTGATTTTGATTACAGTACTGTATATTAAAGATACTTACATCTCAAATAAAATATATATCTTGAATTTTCTGGAAATAGCCTCTGAAGACCTCTTTATTCTGGATGAATTTTGTGCAACTGTAAATTGTAAGGAATAGACAACAACTTATGCTATACAAAAACTGTAGATTTTGTTAAAACATACAATTTATTTTGCATATATACTCATGTTTGTTTATTTATTTTTTTGTTGAGTTAACTATTTCTGAGATTTTCCTTGCTATAGGTTTAAATTTTAAACTACTTATTTTTTTCTCAAATGAGAAGTCATCTTTTGTATCATTTCTCTTTTGTTTTACTCCTTTCCTCTCAAAGATAACCAAATTCAATTATTCACATACTGACAGTTTTTAAAAGATTTAACTATCACTTAAGCCTAGTGTATTCCCTTATTTCCCTTCTACTTACAAGGAAGCAAGTAAGTTTGTCTTGATTATCATGATATAGATAAAAGAATAAGCTTTTGTAAGAATAGTTTGTTTGCAGAACAGGTAGAGAAAGTCATGTGAATGGAACACATTACATTTGTTATTTGCTACAACATGAACTTATCATATTCAGAGGTCTTTGTGTGGGTAATATAATAGCTTTAAACTCTTAATAATTTACCATCTAGTCTGAGGAATATAGAGTTTGTTAAAAAATTCAAAGCTGACTTATATAAATTCTTGCTTTCTAACCAATTTTACTCAGTTGAGAAATTTAATCAATATTGTGTACCTACAAATAAGTTGCTGAAAGCAACAGAATATTTAAAATCCAAACAAATGCTGAGCTCCATTTTTTAATATACTGAATGGCAAAATGATGCTTTTAATCAGTTAATCAATTTTTTGAAATTGTACACAGGACCTTCCCCTCCCCCAGCTAAATCTCATAGGACCAAGGTGTTAATTGTATGGGACCCTAGAATGGAATACACATCAAGCTATAAGTTATAAAGTGTAGTAATATGTAACTGATTAAGGAAGTGCAATAAACATTCATTTATTCAAATTCAATACCTAGTTTGAAAGGTGGTTCTGCAGAATTGTGTGATCATACTGTGATAGAGGGAGCTAAAGGAATCTAGAATCAGATGAGAAAGAATTGAACTCTTTTAGGCAACACAAGATGCTATCAGCCAATCAAAGCAAACATTGTGTTTTTGGAAATTTGAAAATGGTGTCAGTTCTTGAAGACCCTTTAGTTGCGAGAGGTGGGTTGCATTTGCAGCTCTGTGTCAGTCATTTAGAGTAAGCTTCCATAGCATTGTGGTATCCAATTCTAGGAATATGTGCCGGCATTCAGAGATCTTGAGGAAAAGCGTGCAGACCTTGCCAATGCTGAGATGGTACTGGATCTTCCTCGTACAGATTACTCCGAGTTCTTGAGGTGTGCAAAGGAAATGGAGGGCATGGATATGCTGTATAAACTATACAAGCAGCAGAAGGTAATTTTCTGTAGTGCTCAACAAAATGCTTTTTTATATCCGTGAAGTCATTTCTTTATTTAACTTTGAAATATCCTTAGAATAAACGAAAACCTTTACTAAAATGCAGTTTTCAATTATAAAACCTTTTCTCATTCATAGCACAAAATCATAATTGAATATTTGTTTTATACAGGCTAATCAAAAGTGTGCTACCACCTAATATTTTCACAAGCAGGAGTCTCATCTGCTTGAAAATAGGATTGTGAACTAACCTAGTAAAGAAATTAAAAATAATATTGAAAAAAAACAACTATAAACTTAAGGAAGGTGCAGTTAAGTTAAACATCTTAATAGCCTCACTCACTTGTTTATTATGCAGAGCCTTGAGTAAAAACTCACATTGTCACACCTTGCACCTGTGAATTGGGAAGTCCACAGACTAGGATTTAGAATTTGTTCACATCAAATCTTACAGATATCAGCTTCATCACAGTCACTATTTACAATATTTGTCTTATTCCTGTAATCTATCTACAATATTTGTTATATAGCATATTTACAATGTTTGCCATATAATAAGCCTTTAGTACACTATTCCCAGAAAACTCACATTTGTCACAAAAATATCTTCAAAATATGGTATTTTAATCAAAATCATTAAAGCTATTTTTGAGAAAATAACAATTTTCGAAAATTTTTCCACGTAAACAGTAGTTGGGGGTGGGGAGATTTTCTTGAAAATATTTGTGTCGCATCCTTGGAAGATACTAACCTTAAATCAAATTTGTGTTTAACAGACTTTTTGTTTTTGAGTTATAGTACACACACACACACACGCACACGCACACGCGCACGCACGCACCCACACACACACACACACACACACACACACACATGGACATTTTTCTAAAAATGCTTTTTTTGGATTTAGGGAGTCTCAAAACATATATTTCCGGTGAAATCTCGGTATCAAATTTTTGGGTGCAATACAATACCTTCTCTATACACTATGTGCATAGTACATGTAGAGAATGTAATAAGAAATACAAAGAACTAAAGTATGGGGGAAGACATATAATTAAATTTGAAAACCAGATCATGATCTTCAATTTGACAGAAGCACACAACTGCCTATTGAGGATCATCAACATGCCACCAGAGGATAGGCTCCCAACAAAATGACTCAATAGTCAACAGGCAGCTGAGAGCATGAGTTTCAATGCTCATGATGTATGTTCTGTATAATTAACAGGCGAGTGCAACTATTAAGACTGTCCACCTTCCTTCAACTCTTTTTACTTTGTCTATACGTACTATGTACATAGTGTATAGAGAAGGTGTTGCACTCCACTCAAACATTTGATACCGAACCAGAAATATATGTTTTACGGTCTCCTGTATCCAAAGCATTTTCAGAAAAAGGTTCTGTGTGTCTGTAAACACGATAACTCAAAAACGAAAAGTCTGTAAAATACCAAACTTGGTATTTAAGTTTAGCATCTTCCAGGGATGCAACACAAAGATTTTGAGAAAATTCCCCCCACACCAAACTACCCTTTACATGGACTTTTTTTTCGAAAATTTCGATTTTCTCAAAAATGGCTCTAACCATTTTCATTAAAACCTCTTATATTAAAGATATTTACCTGACAAATAAAATGTATATTTTGAATTTTCTGGGAATAGCCTCTGAAAACTATTTTATTCTGGATGAATTTTACAGAATTTTGCATAACTGCTAAACCGTAAGAGATGTACAAAAACTTACCATCCAAAAAGTGTAGAGCATGTTAAAACACACAATTTATGCTATATACATTTTTCTCGTAGAGTTGGTTGTTTTTGAGTTATTCCTTGTTTTTGATTTCACCTTTAAAATACTTTTCTCACACAGGAATTTGTCAACTCCTGTCCATACAAACAAAGGAGCTTCAGTCATATAGCAATCAGCTTTTGACTATCACTTTAACCTATGGCACTCTCTTATTTTGCTTCTACTTACAAGGAAGCAAGTAATAAGACTATTTCTGCTAATTTTTTCTCGATTAGCATGAAGTAATTAGAAGCATTGGCTTTTTAACAATAATTTATTGCAGAGCTGTAGAGAAAGTCATGTGAATGGAACACATCAGATTTTTTATGAATTGTTTCACTGTGGTCAATTCCAACAACAATTTTGATATTATTGGCAACTTTATACATCTTGTGGTTTTAAATCTCCTATGTAAACCTCACATTTATTTTTTTAAATTAAGTGAATAGCACTCTTAAATAACTTTTAACAAATTTGTGTTTATCAAGAGTCCAGCAACATATAGATACTTTTGGAGCAAGCGTTTAATTTCTTAAAAAGAACATGTTTTCAGATTGTCAAAAAGAGAGATAATTAAACAATACCAAAGCAGTATTGAATGTGATGCAATTCAAGTAACAAAGGTAAAGCAATGTGTATGATTTGTGTATCAACCTCAAACAAAAATAATGCATTGTTAAGACATTAGCAGACAGTAATTCATGAATTTAAAAGCAGGAATTTATTTAATTAACTTTTAAACTTTTTCTTTAGTTCTTATGTTGCTTAGATATGGGGTAAGGTTTATATAATTTTAGACTGTTATATTTAAAAGACTTCTCATACAAGGATCAGCTGATAAGTCCTGGGCCTCACACAGATGTGGCATCACTAGGCCAGTTAGATGGTAGCATCGTATAGTTTAACTCTAGACTAGCTTATATCCATAGTTATAGGTCAATAGCTTGTTTAGTTTTTGAATGACAGCATTTTAAACAGGACAACTTTAGAGTTTTCACGAAAATGGAGGATTTGGAAATTCGAGTAGTGATTAAATACTTCCTTTTGAAAGACTTAACGCCTACAGAAATCAAGGAGGAAAGGATAGTACATTGAAAGACTCTGCCCCTTCATATTCAATGATTAAAAGGTGGGTTGCACAGTTTAAAATGGGACATACGAGTACTAGTGATGAGCCTCACTCTGGACGCCCTGTAGAAGTGACAACTCCAGAGATCATTGAAAAAATCATTGTGTAGTACTGGAAGACCGCAGATTAAAGTTATTTGAGATAGAAGCTGTAAAATATCAAAAGAACGTAAGTAATATTTTAAGTAATGTTTTGGGCTTTCACAAGCTCAATGCAAGATGGGTGCCGTGTTTGTTGACACCTGATCAAAAGTTGCAAAGAAAAATTGTTTCTGTTAAGAATGGGGAGCTCTACTGTAAAAATCACAGTGAATTTTTGAGACGGCTTATTACCATGGATGAAAATTTAATACCTCACTACACTCCAGAAAGTAAATCAGTCAAAATAGTGGATTGCGCCAGGTGAACCAACTCTAAAATAGCCAAAGTCAATTTTGTCAGCTAACAAGGTTATGGTGAGTGTTTTCTGGGATGCATAGGGAATTATTTTTATACTTGGAAAAGGGTAAAAGTATCACTGGTGACTACTGCGCAAGCGTACTGCAATGTTTGAGTGATGAGGTGAAAAGAAAAAGACCTCATTTGGCAAAAAAAAAAAAAAATCTTGTTTCTCACAACAATGCTCTGGCCCATCATTCAGTCATTGCAATGGGAAAAATGTGCGAATTAAAGTTAGAATGACTTGAACATTGCTATTCGCCATATCTAGCACCCAATGACTACCACCTGTTGCCAAACTTCACAAAATTTCTTGGAGGACGAAAATTGACAACGAGGTCATTGATGCGGTAAACAGCTATTTTGAGGATCTTGATAAATTGCGCTACAGAGATGGTTTAATTAAATTAGAACACCGATATGACAAATGTATTAGCCTTTCTGAAGATTATGTTGAGAAATAAAGCAACAAATAATTTTTAAATGTTGTTTTCATTGAGAGGCCCGGGACTCACCAGCCGACCCTCGTATAACTTAGCTTTATGTATGAGGAGATGCAAC
Source organism: Hymenopus coronatus (assembly GCA_030762935.1). Classification (NCBI taxonomy): domain Eukaryota; kingdom Metazoa; phylum Arthropoda; class Insecta; order Mantodea; family Hymenopodidae; genus Hymenopus; species Hymenopus coronatus. The sequence continues at coordinate 5,246,142 of CM060895.1, read as the reverse complement.
TTATTTTTATTCCATATGTTAAGAGCATGAACGTCTGAATTTATACTGATAAACTGAAAACAGGCGTGCAGTAAGCTTTCTTTTATTTATACATAGGGAAGAATTATAATAATAAGAATAATTTGTTAACAGTTATTAGGTAGTTCGATAATATTACAATAGACTTCATTCTATAATCTGAGGCTTAAAATTTAATTACTTATAGACTACGTACAAGATGGACTGGAAACTTTCCCAGCACTAGTTAATAATGATTTCATTTCGGGGTGACAGCCAAGTAAGTGTAGGATTAATTTCCAAACTTTCAACGTACTCTGTCATCATCATCATCATCATCATCATCATCATCATCATCATCATCATCATCATCATCATCATCATCAGGGAACTGGAGGCAAGTTTCTCTGGCGGTGGAATTTATACCTGGGAAGGAAGGCTGAAGGACTGCCTCATATGCTGTCATTGGTCGGTGCTTGTTACTGGTTTCAGTTTTGAAATACTTAAAAGTTTTCTCATATGGGGAGTTTTCAACTCCTGCCCATGCAAAGAAACAAGTTTCAAATCACATAGCAACAGCTTTTAAAGCATTTGACTATTGCTTTAGCCTTGTGTTCTCCCTTATTTCTCTTCTACTTATAAGGCATCAATTAATAGCTTGGTTAGCTCAAAGTAGAGAGAAGAATCAGCTTTTGTAAGAATAATCTGTAGCAGAATAGCTAGTCATGTGAATGGAACACATCAGATATTTTATTTTAATAATATGTCTTCAGCTGATGGGGAACAAAGCAAATCCTTCTTAATTTTGGTATGTCTAACCCAATAAAGAGTGTAATTGATCTATAGCCCTAAAAATATTTCAGATTTATGCATTATAGATTTGATCAAAAGTTTGGATTGGTCTGAGTTTGTACCATTTTTGTGTTGGGAAGTGATTGCCGTAGTTTTATTCTCATTTAACAGAGGTTTGTTTTCTCTAAATCTAGATAATATAGTGTCTGTTGTCTGTCATTTTTCCATAAAGATATGTTAATCTTTCCCATTTATTAAATAGGCTTGTGTCATCTGCAAGGAGGGTTAGCTGCATCAATATTTTAAACGTAGTGGTAGATCATTATATGTATCAAACAGGACTTAAGATGAATCCTTGTGGCACTCCCAATGATATATACTTTCTGTCTGAAATAGCTTTTAAAATTTCACTCTAAGTCTAAGTTCAACTAATCATTCCCTTTCTACCAAATAAGTTTTAAACTAAGTCAATACAATGTTCCATACCCCAGGATAGTAAATAAGGCATTCTATTCAATTTGTTAGTATTTCTGTTGTATAAGAGCACAAATTGACAAGATTAATAGATATATGTAATCTCTATGGACAGTAAATTGAAATTGGAAAAAAAAAAAAATTGAAAATGATAATTAAAGGTGACACCAGTCCATTCAACCGTAAGCAAAGATTATAAATATGGGGAGCACTATTTTTATTTTGAGCATAATAATAAAAAGTAGTAGTAATTTGTCATTGAAAATTATTGTTTCTCAAAATATTCACCTTTATGATCAATACACTTTTGTGTTCAAAGCATTTTTCATAGTATTTTTTCCAATATGCTTGAGACACCTCAAAAAATGTTTTTGAATGCATCAACGGCTTCTTCTAGTGACAAAAATCGTTGTCCACACATTTTATTCTTGATGTTCAGGACAAAAAGAAGTCATTGGGTGCCAAATCAGGACTGTATGGCAAATGAGTCATCAATACAATTTTTTATGTGTTCAGATAGTCAGTTGTTAGACCAGATGTGTGAGTGCTCACATTGTCTTGATGAACAATCCAACAGCATTGTTTGTTACTTTATTTCATTGAAGGCTTTCGGCAAACAAATGGTTGTGTAACAATTTTAATGAAAGGGTGTTTTGGAACAGTGATACGTATGAATAGAATATTTCTGAGTTGGGTTTGTAACACTTACGTACAATTTTTCAGACCGGTTTCGAAGCCATGTGGGCATCATTGTCAATGGTATCCAACTGAATTTCCGCAGGGTGTTCTATGTTGAGGTGTGATGGTCCCTGGTGGCTGATTGATTAACCTCCACAATATATTTTGTGGCAGCAATTCAAAGTTGAATACATGGTATTGGTTTTTAATGATATGGATTTTTTCCCAGACTTCGAGCTCTGCCGCATATCTGGTGGGTTTTATAAGGTGTATATTAGGTTCTATTTCATGGTTAGTAGACCAAAAGTGGTGTGCAATGGCTGATTTGAGTTTGTTTGTATTTTACTGCACCCATGTATTCTTTAAGTCTTGTTTCAAGGTGTCTTTTTGTTTTACCGATGTAAAATTTGTTGCAATCTGTGCAATTTATTCTGTAGATTCCTGATTTTTTATGTTCTGGGATTTGGTCTTTTTGGTTGTTGCAGAGTATTTTTTGTAGGCTGAACTTATTCTGGGGGGTGTGCTATTCAGAATTGACCATTTTATGTTCCTATAAATGCATGTTGCCACATGACCAGTATTTCTGAAAGTGCCCATTTGTTAGAAAGTGCTTTGAGTGTGAACAACTTTTGTTGCGTTTGGTTCATCTTGAAACACCCATACAGTCTACTGATGTTCATATACATAGATACATGATTCGTCACCTGGTACTATCTTATATATGTGTTTTGAAGCCTCACCATTATATTTCTTGAGCATTTGTGTGCACCAATCGACATGAGTATCCTTTTGAGATTGTGTCAAATTATGTGGGATCCAACGAGAGCAAACCTTTTTCACAGCTAAATGATCATGCAATATTTTATATCTGCTGGTGGTACTAATGTCTAGGGTTACCTCTAACTCACAGTATATGGCATGACAATCTTGTACTATCAGGTTTTGCACAGCATCAAAATTTTATGGCACAACTGATTTTGGACGACCTTCACGAATTTCATCACTGAGCGCAGGGTGGCCACGATTAAACTTTTTATACCAGCGTTTCAAAGTGGCAAAGGATGGAGCTTAATCGCCAAGTGCCTTCTTGTCTTGATAATCCATGTCAAAAATCACAATAAATCATCGCATGAACATTTTCATGAGTTAATTCCATCTTTTCGCTGAGACACAATTTTAGTCACTGTAAATAACTCAAATAATGTTCTGTTATCAAAATATCTGAAGTACATTAAGGTCAACAATGTCAAACTTTCCAATGGAAACACCAGATGGCAATCAGTGTTTCCAGTGTTCAAAATATAAATAGTGGCCCTCATATTGTCAGAACATCTGGACTGGTGATAGTTTGTGTCTATGCCTATACTATCATGACATCCTCAATATTACAGAGTACACGACAAGATTGGTCCAAGACTTTGTGGGTAAACTTAAATCCTCAAAACCTGCTAGATGGCGTAGAAAACTTTATCAAGATGTTCAAGAAAATGCCACATGAGGTGAAATTGTTGCCAGTTGGAATTACACTACTTGACACTCTGAAAGGTTTCAAAACTTCTGTTCCTCTGTTTGTTGAGCTGAAAAACAAGGCTTTGAGAGAGAGACACTGGCACGAGCTTATGGACAAAACAGGTACGTTTTAATGTGAAGAGGCTGGATGCATGCACTAGTATTGTATTCCATTCAAAAATTCACTATCAACATTTCAATGAAAGTAGATGTATACATGTGTGTGAACAACATAGTTAAAAACTAAAACGGTTTTATTGGCTCTGATTATCTCAAAACTGCCTCTAATGAATGTGATTAAAATACTGTAAAAATGTCTTTATTCATTTCAAAATCGGTTACAAATAAAGCTTTTAATTCACTGCTGCAAATAATTCACTTGATGCTTCACGTAGACAGTTGATGGCTTTCTACTTCCATGGCTCACACACCACTGGGTGCTAACCTCCAATCACTCAGTATAAGGCCCAGCACACATGTTACGATATTGCTGTCAGGTAAACTGCACAGGGAGCACACACACGCTATGGTAAGCCAGAAGATTTTAACTCAGTCGAGAGATGGCGAGCAAACGATTGCTTTAGTCAGTCAGTGTGTTATTGGCCATCAAGTGTAAAATGAAGCTGGTGTAAAGAATGGCTTACAAAGAGAAGTGAACATACTCATACAACATTACTAAAAGAGTTTTTAACTCTTTCTATTTTTATATATATATATATAAAACCACAACTAACCTAAATACTGTACAGGTGTGCTGGAGAGACTCACACACATGCTCAGGTCTGCACGCCTGCGCGGGTGTGGACTATTTATTCTTCTCTGGTCAACTGTGCAGGTCGCTATGCCTGAGCAATTTGACCTGCAGCAGCTAGCACACAGTTCAGTTTACCTGTACAGGTGACCTGCACACTACACATGCTAGCTTGCAAAGCTTCCCTCCTTTTATAGGTAAGATGATGTAACAGAACTTTCTGGAAGCTTGTGGAAGATTTTGGCCATGCATTCTAAGGCTTCTGGTTATCACTGAGTCGCTTCCGTGTTTATCACATTCCAGCCCCACTAACACATCAAACAAACATGAAAGTGGCTACATATGCCACTGTATACTGTTAGAACCAGCTGAAAAATTCAATGCCACAGCCAGGATATGAACACAGTTCTCCTTCACTCCATGCAGTTGATCTAACCATTGAGCTACTGTGACAACAGTGAAGGAGAACTGTGTTCATATCCTGGCTGTGGCATTGAATTTTTCAGCTGGTTCTAACAGTAAAACACAGGCCCTTGGTGGAATATTAATATAACAAACAGTTCTAATGTAATAATAAAATACACTTTGTTAATAATATTTTCATGAGGAATGGTATTTAATATCTTGAATTTTCTGGAAACATCCTGTGAAGTCCTCTTCATTCTGAATGACTTTTGTATAACTGGAAAACTATAAGCAATGGACAAAATCTTACTGCACAAAAATGTTGTTAAAGCACACAGTTTGCCAAATACAATTTTACTTTCTCTACATGTACCATGTACATAGAGTATAGAGAACGTATTGCATTGCACCCAAAAATTCAATACCGAGATTTCATTGGAAATATATGCTTTGAGACCCCCTGAATCCAAAAAAAATCATTTTTAGAAAAATGTCCGTGTGTGTGTGTCTGTCTATCTGAGTGTGTGTGTGTGTCTGTGGACAGCATAGCTCAAAAATGAAAAGACTGTAAATACCAAACTTGGTATTTAAGTTCAGAACCTTCCAAGAATGCGGCACAAAGATTTTCAAAAATAACCTCCCAACCCCAACTACCCTTTAGATGGAAAAATTTTCAAATATTTTGATTTTTGCAAAAATGCCTCTAATAATATTTATTAAAATATTGTATATTAGAGTTATTTAGATGAAAATAAAATGGTATCTTGAATTTTCTGGGAATAGCCTCTGAAGACATCTTTATTCTGGATGAATTTTGCGGAATTTTCAATAACTGGTAAACCATAAGAGATAAACAAAAACTAACATAACAAAAAATGTAGAGCTTATTAAAACACACAGTTATATAGTGTGCATGCTTTTCTACTTACATGGAAAGTGTTAATATCATTTCTGCTTAATTTATCTTGATGAAGTAAATAGAAGAATAAGTTTTTAGCAATACTTAGCTGCAGAGATGATGAGAACGTCATGTAAATGGATCATATCAGATTTTTTTTTCCACCCAATAATTTGATATCAAGATTTCACCAGAAATACACATTTTAGAGACCCCTGAATCCAAAAAAAAGCATTTTCAGAAAAAGGTTTGTGTGTCTGTGAACACAATAACTCAAAAACAAAACGTTGGTAGAATACCAAACTTGGCATTTAAGTTGAGTATCTTTCAGATGTGACGCAAAAATTTTCAAGAAAATACCCCCACCTCCAACTACCTTTTACATGGAACATTTTTCAAAATTTTTGATTTTGTCAAAAATGGCTCTAACGGTTTTGGTTAAAATACCTTATGTTTAAGATATTATGACAAATGAAATATAATCTTGAATTTTCTGGGAATACCCCTGAAAACCTCTTCATTCTGGGTGACTTTTGTATAACTGGGAGAGATAGACAAAACTTACTACACAAAAAATGTAGATCTCATTAAAACACACAATTAATGTTATATGCACTTTTTTTTATAGAGTTAACTGTTTTCGAGATATTCCAAATTTATGGTTTCAAACCACTTAAACTTTTCTCAAATGGAAAGCCATCTCTCTTTTTCTTTCTGGTTTATTTACTCCTGGCAAACAAAGACATGGAATTTCAATTGTTTTACACAGCGACCAGCTTTTAAAGGATAAGAATATTACTTTAACCTGTAAATTTTCTTATTTCCCTTCTTCTTATAAGGAAACAAGTAATAAGACTAATTCTCTTATGTTTATCTTGATTTGCATGATGTAGATAAAAGATTAATCTTTTGAATAAAAGGTTTGTTTGTGGAACAGCTAGAGAAAGTCATGTGAATGGAACACATGAGACTTTTTTTTAATTAGTCTCAACTCAGATAAACATAATGCCATATTTTATTTCAGCTTTTTTGGTATGAATTAAGATTTTTTTTTAAAACATCTCAGATCTGTTGCTATACACCCAGAAATCCCATGTTTTCCAGGTCACTCCTTAAGATATCTTCACAAATTGAAACATTACAAATGCTATTGGTGGTGGTGGTTTGATTTTCAAATCTCATAGCTAAAATATAATATGTATAAATATACAATATAGTAATGCATATTACAACAAATAATTAAAATTTATCTAAGCTTTATATACATTTACTTAACAAATATTCTTTTAATTTGCATTTAAATATTCATTTGTGATATCTGTCAAGTTTTAATCAAATAATGTAGTGTATTATACAATCTATATATGACACCAATAATCTTTTCATTAACACATTTGCTAATATACCTACCTGTGATGGTGAGCATTGTTCCTTGTATTATAATTGTGAACATATTGTTACTAGATAAGTAACATGAACATTAGAAGTATCGATTTACTTAGGGTGTACAAGCTTGATCCATAAGTTGAGTCCATCTTAACTCTTTGTGTTAGAATTCTCAGAAACTTATACTGTTTTACTTCTTCAGAATATTTTATTTATTAGTTTTTCTAAATGTAGTATGCACATAGTGGGTAGAGAAAGTACCTTGTATTCCACCCAAAAATTTGATGTTGAGATTTCACCAGAAGTACATGTTTTGAGGTCACCCAAGTTCAAAAAGTAATTTTTACTTTCTCTACAGATACTATGGTACAGAGTGTATAGAGAAGGTATTGTAATGCACCCAAAAATTCCATACCGAGATTTCACCAGAAATACATGTTTTGGGTTCCCCTGAATAAAAAAAAAACATTACTGGAAAAAGGTCCATGTGTGTGTGTGTCTGTAGACCATTAAATACCAAACTTGGTATTTAAGTTTGGCATCTTTCAAGGATGCGACATGAAGATTTTCAAGAAAATCCCCCCACCCCCAACTACCTTTACATGAAAAAAATTTCGAAAATTTTGATTTTCTCAAAAATGATTCTCGTAAATGTAAGATATTTACCTGAGAAATAAAATGTATATCTTGAATTTTCTAGGAGTAGTCTCTGAAGACTACTTTATTCTGAGTGAGTTTTACGAAATTTTGCATAACTGCTAAAAAAAACTTACCACACAAAAAATGTAGAGCCCTTTAAAACATACAATTTATGTCATATACATTTTTTTTTTCGTGAAATTGATCGTTTTTGAGATATTCCCTGTTTTGGTTTCAGCTTTAAAAAACTTATACTTTTCTCTTACTGGAATTTGTCAACTTACCTTAAAACACACAGTTTGTCATACACATTTTTTATGTTAACAATTTCCAAGGAATTCCCTGTTGTTGGTTTCTAAAATACTTTTACTTTTCCCAAATAGGAAGTCCTCATCCATTTCATATCTTTTGTTTTACTCCTGGCCATGCAAGAAGAACTGAATTTCAATCTCTTCACTTGGTGATTGTTTTTAAAAGATTTAACTATCCTTTAGCCTAGTGTATTCCCTTATTTTCCTTCTGCTTCAAGGAAATAAGTATAAAGACAGTATCTGCGACACGTCAGATTTTTAGGGTTGCATACTAAAATATTTATTGAATACAAAATCAAATCTGCCTGAAATGTGATACTGTGTATATCTTTACTTTCTTGGTACAATTTAACAAATTATACTTTTTTTGGTGAGCAAGTGGATATTAAGATTTGAGTGGTTTGTTCCATTGGCAGGGATTCACTTTGACATGGCCCCAGATCGCTTTACTTTGGGTGACATGTTTGCGATGGATCTCTCTAAATATGAGGATACTGCCATGGAAATTCTGGGCAAGGCTGTTAAAGAGCTAGCAATTGAGGAGGACGTGAAGGAGATATCTGCGACATGGGACACTGTTCAGTTTAATGTTATCAAGCACTTTCTGGGAGAGAAGGATAGAGGCTTTGTGATTGGTGCTGTTGATGATATTACACAACTCCTAGAGGATAACTCCCTCAAGTTGCAAGGCATGAGTGGGTCTCAGTAAGTATTTCATTCCTTCTCCCATTAGGTCAGTATTTACCAAATATTACATGTTATTGCACTGGATCTGCTCTAAGAAACACTTTTGTATTGGATAGCTAGAATCAGACTGAAAAATCCAATGCCATAGCGGGATTTGAACCACAAATCTCCTGATCTATAGCTGAGCTACCATGGCAACATGCCGACATAGCATTGAATTTCTCAACTGACTCGCATGTTTCCTGGTAAACCACAAGGTGATCTCAAATTATTTTGAGATGACAACCCCAATGGCGACCTACAATCTACTAAGTACATTAAGTCCCAGGATTCATAGTATAGCCAACTATTATGGTCAATTGGTATTGGATTAATTCAGGAGTTGGATAGGTAGAGTCAGACTGAAAAATTCAATGCCATTGTTGGGATTTGAACCACAGATCTCCCAATCTCTAGCCAGTTGGCTCTGCCATGGCAACATGCCAGCATAGCATGTATTACTCTGCACAACATCTGCTTATTTTTTGTGTGACAGTTGCTCAGTTTCAGTTTATTCATTGATTTTTTTTCCAAACAATATTGAAATGCAGCATATTGCAATGGAATCATTAAAAGTATCCATCACACATTTTAAAAACAATAACCCACATCCATACATGATCCAGATTCGGTACTTCTGTTATTCTGCTTTTATTAGTGTGCACAATGTGCAGAGAATGAAATTGATTAGTATTATTCTAAGGCTAGCATTGCTATTGTCAGTTTTGTGTGTGGTATCTTTCACGCGGTTTGTTGCACAGTTTGCACACGCAGTCTTCGTTTGGCTGTTGGAATTTCTTGTTGTGGCAGAGCTTATGATGGAATCCATGTGTTGCGTATCATGTAACTACATGCCGAAGGTCGAGTTCACCTGCTTCCATTCTTCCGCCATGGCATCTGTAGAGTAGAAATCATTCCAGATGGCATTATTTTTTCTATGAGAATTTGTAGGCTTCAGTGTTTGGCAGGAGTATCTGCATCTGACATCTTCTATGAAGAAGGTTTCTGTCGTCAAGACGTATGTCATCTTGATATCGCTGTCTTCCCAATTCCCAGAATTTGTTTCATGTATCGTGTTTTGACTTTCTCTAATGTTATGAAGTCGTTGATTTTTAGTTTGTCCCTGATTATGCTGATGCCATAGTTATTGGTGCTAATGCAGCTTTAAATAGAGTCATTGCTGTTTTTATTGAGATTCTCTGGGGCTGTTGAATGTTGTAGATTGCTTTGATCGCCGCTGTTTCTCTTTCTTTGACATGCGTGCTGAAGGAAGTCAGTGTTGTTTGGAGGGTGACTCTGAGATATTTGAATTTTAGTACTATTTCCAGTGGTTATTCTGCTATTAGGGTCGCTTTTTAGTTTCTGTTATAAAGTTTTAGGGCCCTAAGCTGCAAAGCCTAGCCCAAGGTTGAAGGCTCTAAGCCACAAAGCATAGGCAAGGGGTGTTTTTTATAAATAGAGGAGGCGTAGCCAAGGAAGGGATTTGCGAAGCTAAAACCCCAATAGTCACAAGAGAAAGTCAAAACCTTGGTAATCTAGAGGATTTGAAATCTGGCTTTATTAATATTTTCCACACTTTTAAATCTGGATCACCTGTGGAATCTTTACCATAATAGTATAAAGAAAATATGGGGTGTATTTTCCACTCTTAGGCTGAGATACAGTCCTCTGTCAGAGGGAGTAGTCACTGCGGTTGCTTGCGGATAAATTTATCTAGAATAACGAAGTCTTCAGGGGCTATTCCTAGAAAATTCAAGATATATATTTTATTTGTCATGTAAATATCTTAAATAGAAGAGATTTTAATCCAAATTATTAAAGCCATTTTTGAGAAAACAAAACTTTTCGAACATTTTTTTCATGTAAAGAGTAGTTTGGGGTGAGGAGAATTTTCTGAAAATCTTGTGCCACATCCTTGGAATATATTCAATTTAATTACCAAAATTGGTATTCTACCAACTTTTCGTTTTTGAGTTATTGTGTTTGCAGAAAAACGGACACACACACATGCATACGCTAACACGCTCTCTCTCTCTCTCTCTCTCTCTCTCTCTCTCTCTCTCTCTCTCTCTCTCTCTCTCTCTTTCTCTCTATCAGTATCAAATTTTTGGGTGAATGCAATACCTTCTCTATACACACGTACATGTTAGGAAAATAAAAATCCATTCATTTTCCTTGTTGGATAATAATTCTATCAATTTGAGTTGAATTTGAATTTTCTGTACCAAATATGTGATACCCCTAATACCATAGTGTAATAATTTTGATAGAAGTATTATATAATTAATGCAGTCAAATGTCATTGGATGATCACAGAGTATTCCTAGTGTATCAAGTTTGTCATCCAAGGATATAAGAACATTGGTTAATATGTAGTGGCGTTGTTGATTGATATGTTCTTCCTGAATCCACACTGTTCCTTTGCTAATATATCATATTTAACTAGATTGCCATAAATTCTTTTAAACAGATTTTTGAGAAAGCTGTAAGTAAAGATACTGGTTTATAGCTTGACATTTCTTGTGTACTGGCCTAATGACTGAATATTTTAATGTTAGGGAATGTCCCTGTTAAAAATGAATTGACTTAAAGGTTTGCAAATAATATCAGCACATAGTTATAATATATTTTTGTGGTTATTTCATCATGTCCAAATGAATTTTTGCTTTTGAGATATTGTATTACTTTTTTATTTCAGTTGCTTCTGTGGGTGGGCACTATCTCTAAGGTTATAACATTTTCCACACAGGATTTATTGCTTAGCTGTAGAGAAAAAGTGAGGTATTTATCAAATTCAAAATGAAAATTGTGGTAGGTATACATAGGAAATATATCCAGCCATTTCAAAGAAGATGACAGAAAGGTATGTTGTTGATCTAATGTGCAGGATTTTGGTCCTAACCAGACAATATAGATTATGTGTGTTCCCATCTCGTACAGCTTTCCTCAACTCTGTAGATGGCATTCTCGTCAGCATTATAGATCTTACATGTGTTGTCATTCTCAAAACCAAAGTTATGTAGATGTTCCACAGTCAGGTCTAGTGAGCAACTGCTTCTTTCCTTGGGACATTTACCATTTTTATATTATTTCTTTTATGTTGGAGTAATTTTTATTAGAAATTTCCTTTTGAATATTATGTTGGTATTTTTGTTCTATATTAATTTTGCAAGAGTTTATAGGTTTTGAATGTAGCTAGAAAGTCTGCAGTCCCATTACCACATGTGCTGGTATCCACTGTAATATTATCTGTTGAAATTTTGTTTGGAGCAATCTATAATAAGATCTCACATCTTTAATATTATAAGATTCACATGGACTATTATATATTTCTGTTGCTTGAATGGCAAAAACTGAGTCTGTGAAACACTATATTATTTTCTTTTATATCAGTCCTATATTATATCTGTTCTAATGCTCGTTGTAATGCAATCACTTCACTATCAACATTTGCGGATTGTCTAGGCAATGTAAAATAATGTGAAAAGTGTGTACAATAAGTATATACCATCTCTCACATTCTCAACTTTTCTGCAGAACCATCTGTAAATTCTGAGCCACACTTGTTTCAGGGAATTGATTAAGTAGATGTTTAAGTGTAACAATTCTGGCAAGTCATCCTGTTTATTTGGTTGTACTGTCGGCTCTTTATTTGTTACTATCTTAATAAAATGTATTGGATTAGTTCTAGGAGGATGAGGAGTGCATTTTTCTGATAAATTTAGGTGATTATAATTCTTCTCTAAAAAGGTTTTGTTTGTGATCTGTGTTTTAGCTTGTATTCTCTAGGTAGTTGTTAAAACCATTGATGTTTACTTGAGTTTGTTTTTAATTTTACATATAGTTGTGTGGCTTGTATTTCAATGTTAGCTTTCATTGGGTTATTATTTGTTCTAGCGAGAAGTGCATTAACTGGTATTATTTTCACTGGCTCTGTTACCAATGTAAAACATTATATTGGCTGACTTCTGCATGACGTAGCGCAGGGGACACCACGAGGAGGCAGGCTACAGAAACTTATAACTTGATATATTTATTTCAGGTTTATAGGCCCATTTTTGCCTTTGGTACAGAAGTTGGAGAAATCACTTTCTACAATAAGTGAAGTGATTGATGAGTGGTTGAATATGCAGCAGAAGATGATGTATCTGGAAGGAATATTTGTTGCTGGAGACATTCGCACACAGTTGGCAGAAGAGGCCAGAAAATTTGATGATATTGATAAGGCATTTCGTAAGGTGCGTACTGCACTGGTGCAGTAAAACCTCAAATACTCAAAACTGTGTGAAAACATGACTGAAATATATATCTTCATAAGTAAAGAATAATGTAAATAAAGCCAAAATTAAGTGATTTCTTTAAAAAATAAAATCACTATTTGGAAAGGAAATTTTTCAAAAAAGTAACAAAATTTTCATCTATTTACTGTGTAGTATGATATCATTTACAAAATATTTAAATACAACATACAGTTGAACCTAATTTATGCGTATATCAAGGGAACAAGGGAAGATTACTTGTAACTCAGAATTATTTACAACTGAGATTTTGATAATGCATCATACATATTAAAAAAAATCTGATGTGTTCCTTTCACATGACTTTCTTTACATCTCTGCAAAAACTATTATTAAAAAGCTTATGCTCCTATTTACTTCATGCTAATCGAGAAAAATTAGCAGAAATAGTTATTGCTTGCCCTTGTAAGTAGAAGCGAAATAAGGGAGTAGTAGCATAGGTTCAAGTGATAGTCAAAAGCTGGTTGCTTTGTGACTGAAGTTTCTTTATTTGTATGGACAGGCATGACAAATTCCTGTATGAGAAAAGTATAAGTTTTTCAAAGCTGAAACTAATAACAAGGAATATCTAAAAAATGATCAGCTCCATGAAAAAAATGTATATCACATAAATTGTGTGTTTTAATGTGCTCTACATTTTCTCTGTGGTAAGACTTTGTCCATCTCTAACAGTTTAGCAGTTATGCAAAATTCATCCAGAATAATCCAGTAGTCTTCAGAGGCTATTTCCAGAAAATTCAAGATATACATCTTATTACTCAGGTAAATATTTTTAATGTACAATATTCTAATCAAAATTGTTAGAGCCAGTTTTGAGAAAATCAAAATTTTCTAAAAAAGTTCCATATAAAGGGTAGTTGTCAGTGGGGGGATTTTCTTTAAAATACTTGTGTCGCATCCTTGGAAGATACCAAACCTAAATACCAAGTTTGGTTTTTAACAAACTTTTCGTTTTTGAGCTATGCTGTCCACAGACACACACACACACACACACTCACACACACACACACACACACACACACACACACACACACACACACACACAGATTTTTTTCTAAAATGCTCTTTTTGTATTCAGAGGGTCTCAAAACATGTATTTCTGGTAAAATCTTGGTATCAAATTTTTGGGTGCATTACAATACCTTCTCTATAGACTATATACATAGTACGTGTAGAGAAAGTAAAAAAAGGCAATACAGTGGGCCTACAAATGCGAAGTTTTACAAACAACAAAGATACGTACAAAGAAAACATTATTTTGAACTTGGTCCTGCTTTAAAGAAATCAGTTCATTTAGCTTGTTTCACTTTTCTTGCACTAAGAGCATAAACCTCCTCATTTTGCAAACTTATTAATGAATTTAGAGCTTTTTCATTACCACTTTTAGCACTGATGTAACGCCTACACTTAATACTTCACTCACCTTAGGTATTTCAAGATTTGAGTAGTCATCCACATTACTGTGAGTGTCGCTTGAAGGTAATCCACTTTCTTGATCACCACACATCAGCAATAATCTCCCCATTCTGTAGTTCCCCCCACACACAGCTAGATTGTTGTCAAAATGCATAAAGGTATCAAAATTTGCACCCTTCAGTTTTGGTTTTGTGTGGGTTAAGCTCCACCTCTCGTATGAATTTCACTTTCTGATCTAGTGTATAACATTTCCTTGGCTGATTAAAAGCAACTGAGAACTGAAAGACAAACTGCTGTTTAGCAATAAACACCAGATACCAAACATTTTTATCTTTATTTCTCATTTGTTGCTACATTGTCACACCCTACCAGCAAACATATTATTGTCTTTTGTTTCTGAGGCCGAAAGCCACCCTTTCAGCTTACGTCTTTGTCAACAGAGAGAAGGAAAATACCCTTGAGTTTCTTTTAAGATAGTGCATGCCTTATACTCATTATAATTATGTAAAACTCAGTTTTATTTCACGTATAACAGTGAATTACGTATAAATAAGGTTCTGTTAACAGGTTTCTAAATTACATTTTGCCGGGACCTACGAAAATTTACGTATAAATGCAAATTACTTACAACTGGGTTATATATAAAACAGGTTCAACTGTATAAATTTTGTCTGAAAAAAGTCTGAATCAAATACACAAACATTTCATTTGTTTAATATAAAAGGTTTGGCTGCTATGGGAACAGTTTAATTGTAGACTTGTTTAACAATTTTCTTGGCAATTAACAAATGGAATTCTAATCATTAAATAAGTTGTTGTGGCATTGGCTAAGACATGTTGAATATTTTCAGTTACAGCTGGTGACATCTCTCTGCCTTTTTTTTTTTTTTTATTGATGATGGGGGGAAAAGGCAACTAACGCCCTAACCCCAGGCAAGCCTGGGAGTGTGAGACTCCCCACCCTGGACTCGAACCAGGGTGGCACTACTCACAAAAAACCCCACCGGAAGTAGGAGGCCCATGCCTCTCTGTTGCAGTACCGCATTAAGCACCTGCGCATTTCTGGTGATAGTGAATGCTGCCTGCCAGTGGCAGTAACAGCGAGTGATGGTGATATTAGCCAGTGGAAACACATGACTTGCGCCCTGAGTGCCCCGCTGGAGAAGTAATTGGTGAAAATGAAGGGTTGTTGAAAGTGATGTTTGTGAAAGTTAATGGTGATGCTTCCTGGCGTTCCTTTGATCTGCGTGGAATTCGCGGAAGTCTCTGAACAATTTCTGCGCTGTCTGAGGCTGATGTGGGAGTGGTCCTTCAGCTACCTGAACCAGAGGCTCAGGGTCGCTGTGGTGGTTTGGTGGCCATCCTGGCGTCGTCTTCTTCGGGGCCTTCATCTCCTCCCTGATGATGAGCCGGATGCCACTGAGGAGTCGGTGGTTCTTGGGTAGTGACGAATGTTGCTGCTGAAATTGTTGGTCCTGCTGTAGCTGCATTTGGATGCTGGCTATCCGGTTGGACAGCTCAGCAGTGGAGGACTGCAGAGTGGAGATGGCGGCGGTGGTGGCAGCTTGTAGGTCCAGCAGCTTCCTGGAGATGACGCTGGTGAAGGCCTCTTCAAACGCACCTAAGCGAGCGCCGATGTTCAGGATCTCCGCATGAAAGTCATGAATGGCATCCCGCGTCGCTGCGTCTATAGAAGCTGGAGGTGGTGTGGCATCTGAGTGTTGGATCTGTGGTGATCGTATTGGCGGCGGAGTGGTGCGCCCGTCCCTCGGGTAAAGAGGACACTGGGCCTGGCCAGTGAAGTGTCCGGTGCCACAGAACCGGCGGCGGCGGCGGAGATCATGCCCAGTGCACTGCGTCGTCAGGACGCTGGTCCCACAGTAATGGCACCGCGGCGCTTAAGTGCAGGCGTCTTGGCTGTGCCCAAAGGCGCAGCAGCGGCGGCAGGGCCGGTGGCGTTCCTGTTGGCTTGCTTCGACTGGCAGAAGTCGCCCTAGTAAGGGCATCCCTGAAGTCAAAGCAGCTTCAAGGTCAGCTGGGCCCTGAAGCTCCACTCTTACCAACGGAGTTGGCACCCGGTCGCAGAAAATACGGGTGGCCTTGCGGCGGTGAGCAGATGCCGGGTGGAAAGGTCCCGAGGGACCCCCCGTACCACAGCACTGAACCGGGGCGGCGGTATGGAGCTCGGCGGAGACGGTGATATAGGTAGCGGCAATTGCGATCGCTGGCGGCGACAGGAAGTTTGCCTCAGCCGGCGGAGACGGAGGTACTGCATCCTCGGCGACTGCCGGGGGGAGTAGTGCTGAGTGCTGCCGTAGCAGCGGCGGTTCGGCGCTGTCTCTTCTTCACCATCCTCATTTTAACTCTTCCACATTAGCAGAGGTGGCTCCTCAGGGTAGGCAGCATAGGCTAAGCCCTCCTTAATAGTTTCAGAAATACACTATACTCCCATTTATTTGTGTGCAGATCATCCAAGCACCCACCCAATTTTTTTTTTAAGTCCTTTAACCTGGTTGGTCATATTGGATGATGAATGAAATTGCTCAATGATCTCGGGGTATTAGGAGCTTAAAGTTACTTGACATTCGTCTTCTCAGGATAAGGGAAAAACCAAATATTTTGTTTTAATGTCAAGACATGTTTTCTTTGTTTCATGTTTTGACATTAAAACGAAATATTTGGTTTTTCCCTTATCCTGAGAAGACGAATGTCAAGTAACTTTAAGAAAGTTAAAAGACATTTGTAAATAGAGTAAGATACTGTAACTTTGTAAATAAAGTTTTGTGTTGATAACTTTTGTTATTATTTAGTAATGTCAAATTGTTCGTTACTTTCTGGATGGCCCTTGTACTTGTTGGCGATGCTCTCAATATGGCTCAAATAATTTGCTTTGCACAACAATGTATACCAAATTCCTAACTTGTACATCTCAACAGAAACAATGTGTCCTCCTCACATCATAATGTGTCTATGTAGGTATTTCATTTTAAATTATATTGTACCCGAAGGCCAAGAAACTTTTGCAATTGTCTTGTTAGGAAGTTATGTTTGTTGTGCTACAGAGTGGCGCTTAACGTTTCTACCAATTTTGGCTGAGGAATAGAACTACTAAATAAAAGCAAAACTACTTTATTTGTGGAAAAGTGAAACAATATACATTTAAATTTATGGATATTACACTTACATCAACACTACTTGAATATGATGTCAGCTCAATGACCCCTATTTGTATTTATGCATTCTAGAAGATGGTACAGAAATGCCTTCATAGCACTTTGCGCCATCTCTCATGGAATAGCATTGATTTCCTGGCCAATGATATATTTCAACTCCTAATGGTTTGCAAATGGTGCGAAAATACTTTTTCTTTCAATTATCCCCACAGAAATGATTCTGGAACTGTTACATCTGGAGATTGGGATGGCCAAGTTAAATCAGTCGATTGGGGAACACTCAGAGAAAAACCATGCTTTTAAATGTATAGCACCATGCTGCTAAAACCAAATGTTGTTCAACTGTCATTCCTGGAATTCTGACATGACACATTTCAACATGGTGGTCGGAATTTACAGTTAGTGCATGACCAGTACAATCCAATATGAACCCAAACATTCCAATTGCACACCACAACATAAACTATGTGAGGATTTTGGTTTTGTTTGTTGTCAAACTCTCTGAAGAAGAAACTCGCTTCATCTGACTTGAATAGTTGGTAAAGCAGCCATCTGTTGATACAGGAGGCACAACTGCATAACAATGAAGGCTTCTATAGCTGCAATCCTTAATGTACGAGCCAGCAATCCATGGCAAACATTGTAGCCGTATAATCATATCTGATTCACAGGCATGTGTGCCTCAAATTGAACAGGAATAGCAAGCAAAAATTGGAAGATACATTACGCACCACCTTGTATGTAGTCCTTACTTTCTTTGTGTCCATTGCAGATTACAGATAAACTTCTAGTAGATATATTAATATAATAATTAATAATTGTAACAACTCTTCACTTATCTTTTGGAATCCAAGGACTAGTTTCACAATAAATAGGTCTATTGCATTGTCAGCTTAGTTTCTTTTTGATCTTGTTTATTTTCTTGCTTATTAATATTTGTGTTACTTTGCTGTTACTAGCTTTTTTTACATTCTAGTAGAAAGTTGATCAAATTTTTATATCACTGTAGATTAAATTAGAAGAGAAGGAATTAAATAATGTTTGCATGTCTTATTTCAGATTATGTTAGATACAGCAAAGAGACTAAATGTAAAAGACTGCTGTGAAATTGAAGGAAGATTGCAAGAACTGCAGGCCCTTAACTTTGGACTGGAAAACTGTCAGAAGTCTTTGTACAGTTACATGGAATCAAAAAGAGATATATTTCCCAGATTCTTTTTCATATCAGATGAAGAGCTGATTTCGATCCTTGGCAGCAGAGATCCCGCCTGCATTCAGGAACACATGATCAAGGTAACTCATATACATTACATAGATATGTGTCATGTTTAGTCTCTCACAATTGAATTAAATATACTATTTATCTTCATTTTGTAACAAAAGTCTTTATTTACTTCAAAATTGCTTACAAATAGTTTTCTTTAATTCTCTGCTTTACAACAATTGTGCAGTATAATTTAGACAATGCTTAGACGTGTAGACAGCTGACTGCTCCCTCATGCCCTGCGCACTAACAGTCAGTTAAAGACTGACTTCCAACTTGTCTTTATACTGTTAAATGCCAACAGAAGTTAATAGAAACTTTTGGATTCCAAAAGATAAGTGAAGAATTGTTACAATTATTAATTATTATATTAATATTTGTGTTGTTTCACTGTTACTAGCTTCTTCTTTTTACATTTAATAGAAACTGTTGATGTGTTGCATTCCAAGTATTCTAGTTACTTCCCGTGTTTATCACATTCCAAGGTTTCTAGTTGTAGCAAGACTTTTGTGCTAAACATGTATGGTGATTACTCCAGCAAGGTTGTCACAATGTTGTTACAAAACTTGGCCACGAGGAGCATGGTCCATGTGACCTTCACTGCCCTTCTCTGTGTGCGCATCCTACATCTCTTCTGTCATCATGCATGCGTCTCTTCTAGTCCACTTCACATGTGCATAACATTAGCAAGTGTTTAACTTAGCTTAAAGTGCTTTCAAAATGCAGTATACAGTACCACAAAGAGTGTTTATGTACAATTCATATGTGCTAGGGAAGTTGTAAGGCAATTTGAAACTAAATTTCTTGGCTTGTGTGTTTCGAGTAGAGAGGCTTGTCAATAAATTCAGGGAGACAGGATCAATTTGTGATAGGAAAAGAAAGGTAAACAGGCGTGTGCTTATGGAACAGAAATTAGATGAAATCAAAGAAAGGTTAGAGCAGTCACTTGGAAAATCTCTTAGGTGCTTTGCACAAGAAACTGACATTTCAAAAGCTTCAGCATGGAAAGCAACAAAACTTTTAAAACTCACACCATATAAGGTAACTGTTGTCCAGGAATTGCTACCACATGATCACCAGAGTTGGGTAAATTCCTGTAACTGGATTTTGAGGGATCTTAATGATGGAACAATTGATCCACAATTAATAGTGATGATCAGTGATGAAGCATGGTTTCATTTACATGGTCATGCATCATCACAACACACCTGATGTTATGCAATTTTGTTGATGAAACTCCCTTGCATGATCAAAACTGGTCTATTTTTATGGGTGTACCATAAATACCACCATGTTTTGATCAGCTGACGGACATTGAATGTTGGTCTGGATATTTCCAGCAGGATTCTTCCACTGCGAATACAGCTGATGAATTATTACAGTTTATTGTGGAAATATTTGAGAACAGAATCATTAATAAGGGTTTATGGCCCGCTTGGTCCCCTGATCTTGTGGCATGCAATTTTTATTTCTAGGACAACTTGAAAGTATACAAAACTAATCTCTATACATTAGCAGAATTAAAACAAAATACCAGGACAGAAATTAACACTATTTCAGAGGCTGAGCTATTATACATGAATGAAAATTTCATCAGAAGATGCTGTAGATGTATTGATGCAGATGGATAGCATTTCCATCATCTCTTGTGATAAGCTATGTTTTGTGTTTATTGTGATAATTGTTAATGTGATTTGAGATTTCATTTGACATCCACGCATGTGTGACTGCCAGCCAAGTGTACAGTACATAGCCAGGAGACAGACCATGTTTTGTATTATGTCCTGAAAGTGCCAGGTAAATGGTGAATAAATGAGAATTGAGTTCAGGTTTTATGACAATGAAATTTTAGAAAGCTCCATGTGAATACAGAGCTCAACATGGCCTTTGTTCAGTAAGTTGGTATAGATATAAGAAGTTAATGACCACTGGTATAACAATACCTACTACAGCCTCTGTTGTGTTTCCGGAATGGCTTCACAACAATGCTGCCGCTAAGATGTCTTTAATTCTTACCCAGACTGTACATGCAGCGTTCCTTCCTGATAAAAATGAGACTTGCTATGACCTTGTTCTGCAGAGGTACAAGCTCTGAAGTGAACGTGTGTTTTTCATATGCTGAGATTTTTCTGTGTAGCAAAAATGCCAGAATACGAAGAACAAAGAATGAACATCAAATTTTACTTTAAACTTGGTTAAACTGCAACAAGAGCCTATGAAATGTTAACAACAGCTTATGGGGAGGAAGTAATGGGCAAAACTCAAGCACTTCAGTGATTTTTTCAAAATTTAAAAGTGGTGTGACATCAGTTAAAGGTGTAGATCGTTCGGGGAGACCTTGTTCCAGCAAAACAGATGAAAATATCAATCAAGCGAGGAAAAATGGTCTTAAATGCCATACTCACCTTTGGAAGTGTTCAAATCATTTTGAAAGATGGTTTGGACATGAGAAGAATTGCCGCCAAGTTTGTGCCCTGCCTGCTTTCAAATGACCAAAAGGAAAGTTGTATGATTGCCTGCACAGATCTTAAAGAACAGCATTAAATTGAGTCACAGTTTATGGAGAAAATTATTACTGTTGATGAAACATGGACTTATAGATACAATCCAAAAATAAATACAATCTTCACAATGGAAGAGTCTTTCATCTGCATGCCCCAAAAAAGACAGACAAGTTCGATCCAATGTGAAGTCAATGATGATTGTGATTTTTGACATTAAAGGAACTGTACATAAGGAATTTGTGACACAGAGTCAAACTGTTCAACAAACAAGTGATTTAAAGATTAAGGGAGAATGTGTGACACAAATGGCCGGAGAAATTGAGGAATTGTGACTGGTTACTGCATCATGACATTGCATCTGTGCACAAAGCCCTTTCTATTCACTAATTTTTGGATATAAATAGGGTGAATGTTGCTTCCCATCTGTCTATTCTCCAGATTGGCTCTGGTGGAATTTTTTCTTTTCCTGTGACTTAAAATGTGGCTTCGAGGAAACTGTTTTTTGGACATTGATGTCATCCATTGTGAATCGCAGAAGGTTCTGAATATGCTTAAAGAAGATGACTTCCAGAGGTGCATCCAGCACTGACAAAAGCGCTATGACGAGTGCATCAACTCCTAAGGAGACTACTCAAGGGTGACAGTGTACAATAGACAAATGACATTTTTGTGTAGTGTTTATGACCTCATTCTGGAAACTTTTTCATCACACCTCGTAAAATGAGTGTACTGAGAACTTTTGTATGTTAAGTGCTTGAAATTATTTGTGTTTTGCAGTGTCACACTAATCATAGGAGAATAGAAATTGATAGTTTTAAATACATACTAAAGTTACAGTTAATTTAACTTTTTATAATTTAAAGATACAGTATATTAAGCACAATGGCATGCTCAGTGATTTATATACAATTCTAAAAATTTCTAAATTGAACATACAAGAACTACAAAATCACAATATACTGATAGCACCTAATTTTAACTTTTTAGAACCTAAAAATCTGGGGCTTGCTGATAATTTTATAACTAATGTTATTTAAACATCTTAGAACAGAATGAAAAGAAAATACAAAAAGAGTTGTGAACATTTTAATTGACATCTCCCCTTAAAGCTACTGTATTTCCTATTCCCGCTGTACTTAAAAGGCAATATTTAATAAAACCATTTCTACAAATGTTTATTTAACATGAAGTAGATAGAGGAAAAACATTTTGAAGAATGAATAGAGAAAGCTAACATTTTGAAGACAAGTGTGTTTTTGTGGTACAGATGTTTGACAACATTGCAAGTTTGAATTTACATCAGGATGCCACAGATAGAACTGTTGCTTCGTCCATGATCTCCAGTGAAGGTGAAACAATGGATTTCCGGGATGACGTGGACACAGACGGCCGTATTGAGGACTGGATGAACTTAGTTCTCAAAGAGATGTGGAGAGCTAACCGTTTTATAACAAAGAAGTCTATATATTACTATGGCAAAACAAGAACTCCAAGGTAACTGTATATACCTACATATCTTTAAAGCTTTTGTATTTTTATCTATTTATATTAAACTGTATACAGATGAATAAGATCGGCGTTCAGTATTGCCATACTCATATTTTACAATAGCTTCTTAATTCTAGTTTATTACATCATTTTGTCTCTATTTACTATCCTTATCCATTTATTACTTTCTCTACATGTACTATGTGCATAGTGTATAGAGAAGGTATTGCATTCCACCCAAAAATTTGATACTGAGATTTCACCGGAAATATATGTTTCAGAGTCCCCTGTATCCAAAAACAGCATTTTCAGAAAAAAGTCTGTGTGTGTGTGTGTGTGTGTGTCTGTGAATTCTATAACTCAAGTAAGTCGGTAAAATACCAAACTTGGTATTTAAGTTTAGTATCTTTCAGGGATGCGACACAAACCAAAACATCCCTAATTACCCTTTACATGGAACGTTTTTCAAAATTTTTGATTTTCTCAAAAATGGCTCAAACGATTTTGATTAGAACATTATATATTAAAGACATTTACCTGACAAATAAAATGTATATCTTGAATTTTCTGGGAATAGGCTCTGAAGACTACTTTATTTTGAATGAATTTTATAGAATTTTGCATAACTGCTAAACCGTAAGAGATGGGCAAAAACTAACCACACAAACATGTAGAGCTCGTTAAAACACACAATTTATATTATATACATTTTTTTCGTGGAGTTGATCATTTTTTGAGATATTCCTTGTTTTTGGTTTCACCTTTAAAAATTACACTTTTCTAATATAGGAATTTGTCAACTTGTGCTCATACAAACAAAGAAACTTCAATCACATAGCAACCAGCTTTTGACTATCATCTTAACCTATGGTACTCCCTTATTTCGCTTATACTTGTAAGGAAGCAAATAATAAGACTATTTCTGTTAATTTTTTCTCGATCAGCATGAAGTAAATAGAAGCATAAGCTTTTTAACAATAATTTGTTGCTCAGATGTAGAGAAAGTCATGTGAATGGATTACATCAGATTTTTTTTCACTTTGTATGAGAATTGTCCAATGTTCTTACTGTCTTTTTGAAAATTTCAACTACCACTATATTTCTATCTTAAACCATTTCTGATTAATAAACTCTTTTTTTCTAAACTTCAGTCCCTTTACATTTAAATATTATATGTTTCATGTCTTCATTTCTGCCACATATAGGACATTGATTTTGTGGAATACTCTTCCTTAAACCTTTTAACCTCCATACTCCTGCTTTCAGCCATGCAATACCTTCCCGCTCCTCTTTATTATAAGCTTTTGTTTAATTTTCAAGTAAATGACTTTGAGGTGGTAACACTGCAATGTTGCAGAACAAAATGGATGTTGGATTATCAGGGAATGGTTTGTCTTTGCGCCAACCAAGTATGGTGGACAGCAGAAGTGGAAAATGTCTTTGACAAAATAAAACAGGTGAGCTTTCTTCTTTTTGTTAACTTTAAATACTAGTAGGCACTATGTCAGGGTGAGGGGAAGCCATAAGAAGAAGTTTGCTGATTCGACCTTACTGTGCCTGGGAAGTTAGCTTTCCTGCATCCATTGCATCCTACACCTCTTGCTGTCTTGAATTACCTTTATATCCTTTTAATGTTTTTATTATTTTAGGCTTGGAATATAATCACATTTTACTTTCTCCATCCAGGATATTAGTGTACATAATGGATCTAGAAGGCATTGTATTCCACCCAATATTTTGATGTCGAGATTTCACCAGAAATGTGTTTGGAGGTCCAGAAAAAGGTCCATATGTGTGTGTATGTCTGTCTGTGGACAGCATAGCTCAAAAACAAAAATACAGTTGAAATCCAAGTGTAGAATCTTCCAAGAATGCGACATGAAGATTTCAAAAATATTCTCCCACCCCAAACTACCCTTTACATGGAAAAACTTTAGAAAA
The DNA here is from genome assembly GCA_030762935.1 of Hymenopus coronatus. Classification (NCBI taxonomy): domain Eukaryota; kingdom Metazoa; phylum Arthropoda; class Insecta; order Mantodea; family Hymenopodidae; genus Hymenopus; species Hymenopus coronatus. The sequence goes on along the minus strand of CM060895.1, from coordinate 5,221,492 downwards.
TTTTGTTTTTCTCAAAAATAAATCTAATGATATTGATTAAAATATCATGCATTAAAGGTACTTACATCACAAATAAACTGTGTATTTTGAATTTTATAGGAATAGCCTCAGGAGAGCTCTTTATTCTGGATGAATTTTGCCAATTTTTGCAAAACTGTTAAACCATAAGAGATAGACAAAAACTTACTACACAAAGATGTAGATATTATTAAAAGATACAATTTATGTCATATATATTTTTTTGCTTTAGAATTGACTGTTTCCAGGAAACAAACTTCAATTGTTCACATATCAGTCAGCTTTTAAAATATTTGACTATCAGTTAAGCTTGGTATATTCCCTTATTGTCCCTCTGCTTATAAGGAACAATACAGTAAGACCAATTGTGTTAATATTTATCTCAAAATAAGAACTATAGCTTTCCTGGCGACGTGTTAATTCAAAATCTTCTCGGGCTTCTAGCCAGGTAATAACTTGGCTTGACACCAACGTTTCGAAGAAGTGCATCTTCCTCGTCTTCAGGGTGAACTGATGGTTTGAGCTTGCGGAGACTGGTATTTATAAGAGCTGGGATGAAGCTAACATCTGATTGGTTCGCGAGATATTATGGCCTGGTATTTAAGATGATTTTATTTTTTTTTTTTTTTTTTTTTTTTTTTTTAGTTTCAAGTGGAGGGGAAAAATCATCAATAAGTGCATCTTCCTCATCTTCAGGGTGAACTGATCTTCGAAACTTTGGTGTCAAGCCAAGTTTTTACCTGGCTTGAAGCCCGAGAAGATTTTGAATTTATTCATCTTTTTGGGTTCAGGGGGCCTGAAAGCTTGCATTTCTGGTGAATTCTTGGTATTGTATTTTTGGGTGAAATACAATACAGTTTTTATCTACTACTAGCTGCCCGCCCTGGTTTTGCACGGGTACTGTACCTAATAAAAAAACTAAAAGGGCAGCGTTTCTATAGTGTGGTGGATAAATGCTGAAATAGATAAGGAATTACATAAAGGAGAAAGCCACAAAATAACATTCATGCTTCTTCCAAATCTCTTTCTTTCTTTTACTCCTACTGTTTTCCACCCCTTTCATTTTCTTCTATGTCAAAACAGCAATTTTTAAGGCTGACAATGACTTAACTAAAGAGCAAGTAGATCTGGTTGGGCAATTGATAAGTTTATATTTGATGATAGCTTTGTGTATTAAATTCCTCCATTTAACCCAAAATATTACTTGATCAAATGTATTAAGAGCACCACAAATGCACTGTGATGGTATTTTAATGAAAAGAAATTATAATTTGTGGTGTCATAGATATATAAAATTATCTTAGGTTGTGATATATTTATCATTATGTTTTATTAGTTTTTTATTAATATCTATATGTTTATTACAGTTTATTTTTTGTATATATTTTATTTTGAATAATATTATTTATTTTATTGAATGGGGGTATCTTCATGATCTGATGAAATCACCTTTAGCGGGCTCATGTACCACATAACCTCAAATAACCAACATCTGCGATAGGTAGGGTAACCTATAAAAGTTTTCTATCCAGGTCCTGTTATTAAAGATTATTGGTTATTTGCACAGTTTTAACTTGTTCATTTTAAAAAATTACGACAACTAAAATATATTTTACACGAGAAACAAGTATGTTTTTATTTCTTTATTTAAACGATGTGATCAAAGGAACGATAGTTAATAAATAAGAAATATATTTGATTTTCACTGTTATCTTGCATCATTGACTCCATAACCGAGTGCATTCCCTTAGCATTGAATGTGGAAGAAAAATGGAGCAGTACTACATGCCAGCCCGATGCTGTATTAGATATGTTCCCATTGTTGCCAGAATTTAACTATGTTCTGATGGGATGGCGGGTGAAAATGAGGCTGGGTAAGCAGTACTACAGCCATCTAGAGGCAAACAATTAAGTATGTACTCTAGGTGTTCGTCTTTGCTTCATTATTTTAAAAGATAGGAGTAAGGAAAGGACATGAAAATGCATTTAAATTTCACTGCTGCATTGTGTCATTGTCTCGATAAACTGGTGCATTACCTTCACATTCAATGAGGAGGAAAAATAGAATACTTTTACAGCCATTTAGCAACAAATAACCACCATCTAGTGGCAAATAAATAAATACATACTCTAGGTGTTTAACGCCACATACGCTTCTTTGCTTCTTTATTTTAAACGATAGAGTAAGGAAAGGACAGTTAATATATAAAAATGTATTTAAATTTCATTGTTGTGTTGTGTTATTGTCTCGATAAACTGGTGCGTTATCTTAGCATTCAATGGGGAGGAAAAATAGACAGCTACGACGGCCCTTTAGCAACAAATAACCATGGTAACACTGCCATCTGGTAGCTATTAACTGATCGCATTCCCTTGGCACTGTATACTGATCCATATTGTGAGACTTTAAAAACTTTCCCATACTATTTTTAAACATTTTAGTTTATAACCTTGTTGTGACAATAACGAACACAACAAAAAGAGAATTGTTCAATTTAGTGAGTCGTTCGGAAGTGATACGCATACATACATTTCGGAAATTCATTTTTACTTTCTGTATATGCACTATGTACATAGTGAATAGAGAAAGTATTGCACTCCACCAAAAAATTCAATACCAAGATTTCACCGGAAAAATATATATTTTTTAGGATCCCCTTTATCTAAGAAAAGCATTTTCACAAAAAGGTCCATGTGTGTGTGTGTGTGTGTGTCCATGTGTCTGTGAGCACGATAACTCAAAAACGAAAAGTCAGTAAAATACCAAACTTGGTATTTAAGTTTAGTATCTTCCAGGGATATGACACGAAGATTTTGAGAAAAATCCCCCTAACCCAAACTACCCTTTACATGGAACTTTTTTCGAAAATTTTGATTTTCTAAAAATGGCTCTAACGATTTTGATTAAAATATCATATATTAAAGATATTTACCTGACAAATAAAATGTATATTTTGAATTTTCTGGGAATAGCCTCTGAAAACTACTTTATTCTGGATGAATTTTGCATAACTACTAAACCATAAGAGATGGACAAAAACTTAACAACAAAAAATGTAGAGCACCTTAAAACACACAATTTATGTTATATACATTTTTTTCGTGGAGTTGATCATTTTTGAGATATTCCTTTTTCTTGGCTTCAGCTTTGAAACACTTATACTTTTCTCATACAGGAATTTGTCAACTCCTGTCCATACCTACAAACAAAGGAACATCAGTCACATAGCAACCAGCTTTTGGCTTTTACTTTAGCTTATGGTACTCCCTTATTTCGCTTCCACTTACAATAAAGCAAGAAATAAGACTATTTCTGCTAATTTATCTCGATTAGCATGAAATAAATAAAAGATAAGCTTATTAACAACATTTTTTACAGAGATATAGAGAAAGTCATGTGAATGGAACACTTCAGATTTTTATGTATATATACATTCTATATGTACGCTAGAGAAAGTGAAAAAAAGGAAGGAAAGGAAAACAAAAAAAAATCTATCTCATGTGTTTCATTCACACAACTTTCTCTACATCTCTGTAACAAATTATTGTTAAAAAACTTATTCTTCCATCTACTTCATGATAATTGAGATGAACATTAGTGGAAATTGGCCTTATTATTTGGTTTCTTGTAAGCAGAAAGGAAAATTCTAATGTGTTCCATTCACATGATGTCCTCTAGCTGTTCGACAAACAAACCTTTTATTCAAAACATTAACCTGTTGAGCTTCTGTAACAACATGTCGGTTGGATGTTAAATTCTCATATGACTTGGGTTTTTACCTGTAATTAAATTATGGTTTAAATTATGTTAGTATGACCCAGATACTAATTACTTACCATTAAGATTGTAAGAACTATACTGGTTGACTTTAAGCTACAGAATTATAACAGTACTTAAAATAGAATGGTATGCTTTGTGATACAGGGTGATAAACAAGCCATGAGAGAGTACCTGATGACTCTGAACAAACAGCTGGGACAGCTTGTGGTAGAAGTGCGTTCAGACCTGAGCAAGAACACACGCAAGAAATTCAACACTGTTCTCATCATAGATGTCCACTCCAGAGACATCATTGAAGGTTTTGTTCGAGATGGGTAAGCAACTTCATTGAAAAATGTTGGAGAGAATTAACAGAAACAATGAGGAGGTTATTTCCACATTCGGTTTGTCATAATACAAACTTGTAGCAACTTACAGAGTGAAACCAATATGAATAGATATTGACAATTGGATTAATTGTTTTTTCACATAATCCGTGTGTAGGACAGGAGTTGGATAGGTAGAGTCAGACTGAAAAATTCAATGCCATAGCCGGGATTTGAACCACGAATATCCCTTTCTCTAGCCAGTTGCTCTGCCACTGAGCTACCATGGCAACATGCTGGCATAGCATTGAATTCTTCAACTGACTCGTATGTTTCCCGGTAAACCACAAGGTGATCTTAAATTATTATGAGATGACAACCCAATTGGCTGCTTAAAATGTTGTAAGTACTTAAGTCCCAGGATTCATAGTATAGAAAACTATTATGGTCAATTGGTATTGGATTAATTGCTTTTTCACAATTGAAAATTTGGGTTGTCATCTCATAATAATTTGAGATCACCTTGTGGTTTACTGGGAAACATACGAGTCAGTTGAATTCAATGCTATGCCGGCATGTTGCCATGGTGGCTCAGTGGCAGAGCAACCGGCTAGAGATTGGGAGATCCGTGGTTCAAATTCCGGCTATGGCATTGAATTTTTCAGTCTGACTCTACCTATCCAGATATTGACAACACTCAACACATACATCTTTTTGTAAGCTCTTGTTCACATTGTTTGCAGCTGTCAAATATCCAGATCCCTTGTTGATTGTTGGAGTTTCTCCTTCAAATATTTTGAGCAGAAGTTCATATCCATGGGAATTAAAAAATTCTCAGCCTAGTCCATCTTTCTTGAAGAGGATTTTCACTCAAACATCCAATTCTTCTTTCCTTTTTTCTTCCTTCCTTCTTCATTCCATCCTTCCTCCCTCATTCTTTTCTTTCCCTCTTTTTTTTCTTGGTGGTTTTTACAAATTTTGTATCAGAGTTTATAATGTGGTATTTACTCCATAAATGTTGGGCCATGACTCACTTATCTATTTGCATGAAGTTTAATATTTCTAAAATGTTCTTTCATCATGACAAGTCGTCCTCTGTGGTGTGGTGATTAGCCTCATATACCCAAGATGCGGGTTGAAACCCAGCTGAGGACAATGGATTTTTTGGGGGTAAAAATCCCTAGCATGATTTCCTTTGGAAAGGAAGTAAAATCATTGGTCCTGTATTGTAGATTTAAGGCACATAAAATACCCTCAAGCCTGTCAAAGAGTCCTCTGAGCAAAATTAAGCAGAGTTTTATGCCCAATACAGAATGGGACGCTAAGAACCAGAGCAGTTAAAGAGCGTCCATAAATAAAACATCATTTCCATCACGACATTAAGATTTGTTTTTGTTCTGCTAATGTTTATTATATCCTAATCCAAACAGTTAACACGGTACAGCCCAGGATTCTTGTAGCATTTGAAGATACTGTGTACTAAATCTGTTCACATTCCACTCAAGTATGGTCATTGTTAAGACAAGAATGACTTCCATTTTTATATTTGCCTCATAGTACATTTCCTAATGGTTTAGTCAGCAATAAAGCTAAATTGATCCATTTTTAGATGCAGATTTAGACCGCTAACATTTATGTGAATGCGCAGCTTTCTAAGGGTGTTAGCTAGTTTAGTGCTTCAGATACTGAATCATGTATACCAGCTGCATTCTGGATGAAATTGAAATCTAAGATATTACCCTCACAGTTTTCTTCACCACTACTTAGAGAGGAAGAAGAGCTTTCAGAATTTTGGTTTTGGTTTCTCTTATGACTTTTTGTTCTCATCTTTGTTTATCATTTACAGTGTGATCAGATGACAAATTTACTGAAAAGCTACTAATTGGGTGGGCTGTTTTAAGCCTTGGTTGGAGTTCATGTAGCAGAGTTTGAAGTTTCACTGAGTGATGAAATTGTGTTTCATTTGCTGTCCTCTTATCACTACACATGTGTTAGTGTTTGCTTTAATTATACCGTAGCTTGCACATGTGAGGTGAGTCTCCCTTAGTTAGCTGCACTCATTGTTGTAAATTTAATACATGAAGAGCGATGGCAGTAAATCAAGGCAGGTATAAAAAGGGAGTCACTCAGGTTTCAACTGCAAACACTTGAGAGAGTCAACGTGTATATGTACAAGAGATTGTTGTGAAAGCATCACAATCTACATCTTTGCTTGTAACCAGAAGCTGTTGTTACAGTAACAAGTGTTACTTTTAACTTCTAAGCTATTAGATTCTGCATCTTTAGTGACATCATTCAGGCAGTGAAACATTTACGTGAGAAATTGGTTTTATATCTGTAGCACAAAGGAAGATTTTCTTGTAAGAGGGACTAACAGTCCCACTCTGTGGTGTAGTGCTTACCAGCCTTTGGTCCCATGTCGTCGATTTATGCATGCAAAAGTACCTCAAGCCTAATAAAGAGGCCTCTGAGCAAAATTAAGTGGTCTTTCACACCCAGTATAGAAACCACAGCAGTTAAAGAGCGCCCATATAAAAAAAAAAAACTGCACTAACATCACAAAGAATGGACAGACTCTTGGTTATGAGAAGTTGCATTAGCAATTTTAACTTTAGGATATTTTGCTATTAATTTGTCAGCTACCCTTTTCCTAGATAGGAATATTCAAATTGTGGCATAGATATATGTGATTCATATCTAATGTTGCTTGGGTCTGTAAGGACATATTCTGTAGCTTCAATTGTGATTTCTTGTTCTTGTGATAGAGTTGATTGAGTAATTTCAGTAGAACTAGGTTTATTATTGTGATTACCTATCAGGACTGTCAGCATCCATCTTGTCTAGCTTACTTGGTCTTGTTTATGCTGACAACTCAGCATTTTAAGAGAATACAACTGTACTTATGCATGCTTACACATTATTTTTGTTTGTATTGCTGCAACTTGCTTGCTATGTGTTTGTGTTTTGTAGAGTGGTGGATGCACAAGAATTTGAGTGGGAGATGCAGTTAAAATTCTATTGGTGGAAACCAGTTGATAATGTCATTGTGAGGCAGTGCACAGGTGTGTTACATTCTTTTGCAGAATTCTAAAAGACAACTTAAACTTAGAAGTTTCATTGCCCAACAGCTTTATTTGAAGTGAATTACAAAGATTAATGCAAGTATTTTGCTGTCCATGAACTATTTGATGCGTTTGTTCAAGGTAACTTTGAATATGGGTACGAGTATATGGGACTTAATGGAAGACTGGTAATAACACCTCTTACTGATAGAATATACCTGACCATAACACAAGCGCTGTCCATGCAACTGGGAGGAGCTCCTGCAGGTAAGCCATTACCTGCCACCAAAATTGTGCAACTTTAAAAAAAAAAATCTCATGTGTTCTATTCACATGACTTTCTCTACATCTCTGCAACAAATTATTGTTAAAAACCTTATGCTTCTATTTACTTCAAGAAAAAATTAGCAGAAATTGCCTTATTACTTGCTTCCTTGTAAGTAGAAGCGAAATAAGGGAGTAGCATAGGTTAAAGTGATAGTCAAAAGCTGGTTGCTATATGACTGAAGTTCCTTTGTTTGTATGGACAGGAGTTCACAAAGTCCTGTATGAGAAAAGTATGTTCTTTTATAGCTGAAACCAAAGACAGGGAATATCTCAAAAACAATCAACTCCACAAAAAAATGTATATAACATAAATTGAGTGTTTTAAGTGCTCTACATTTGTTGTGTGGTAAGTTTTTGTCCATCTCTTATGGTTTAGCAGTTATTCAAAATTGCGTAAAATTTACCCAGAAAAAAGTAGTCTTCAGAGGCTATTCCCAGAAAAATTCAAAATATACATTTTATTTGTCAGGTAAATGTCTTTTGTATACAATATTTTAATCAAAATTGTTAGAGCCATTTTTGAGAAAATCAACATTTTTGAAAAAAAGTTCCATGTAAAGAGTAGTTGGGGTGGGTGAATTTTCTTGAAAATCTTTGTGTCATATCCTTGGAAGATACCAAGCTTAAATACCAAGTTTGGTATTTAGCGGTCTTTTTGTGTTTGAGCTATGCTGTCCACATTGATCTTTTTCCAAAAATGTTTTTTTTTTTTTTGTTTTTTTTTTTTTTTAAAACCTCGGAATAACATTTTTGGGTGCATTACAATACCATCTCTATACACTATGTTCATAGGATGTGTAGAGAAAGTAAAAATCTGATGTGTTCCATTCACATGACTTTCTCTACCTATGTTGCAACAAATCATTCTTCTATCTGCTTCATGCTAATCGAGATAAACAGTTGCAGGTTTTATTACTTAGTTCCTTGTACGTAGAAGGGAAATAAGGGAATATGGTGGGCTAAAGTGATAGTCAAATCTTCACGTGATGACTTTGAAGTTTATGTTCTCTCTCTACATGGCCAGGAGTAAAACGAAAGATAAAGGAAGCAAATGACAACTTCTTGTTTGAGAAAAGTATAAGTATTTTAAATTTAAAACCAATAACCAGAGATACCTTGGAAATGGTTAACTCCACAAAAAAATATGTTTAGGATATAGGATATAAATGATGTGTTTTGACGAGATCTATAATTTTGTGTAATAAGATTTGGTCTATCTCTTACGGTTTACCAGTTATGCAAATGTCCTCGAGAATGAAGCTTTCCCAGAAAATTCAAGCGGTGAGGTGGGGACATTTTCTTGAAAATGTTTGTGTCGCATCCTTGGAAGATACTGAACTTAACTACCAACTTAGGGTTATTTTTGCACACACATTAATGTGAGCTAAAATGTCATGATATTTGAGAGAAAGAAAGAAATGGTTCCCTCAGTGTGTAGGCTGAGAGATGATTTTCTTCTCTGTACTGTTTCAGGTCCTGCAGGCACAGGAAAGACTGAAACAGTGAAAGATCTGGCCAAGGCCCTAGGTCTGTACTGTGTGGTGACAAATTGTGGAGAAAACATGGATTATCAAGCCATAGGCAAGATATTCTCAGGCCTGTGTCAGTGTGGAGCTTGGGGCTGTTTTGACGAGTTTAATCGTATTGATATTTCCGTGCTTTCTGTCATATCTACACAACTGCAGACTATCCGTAGTGCTCTGGTCGCAAAGTTGGAGAAATTCAATGTAAGTATTGTCCTAATTCACAAATTAATCACAAGTGTTAGAGCCATTTTGAGAAAATCAACATTATTGGAAAATGTTCCATTAAAAGGATGGGAGATTTTCTTGGAAGAGAAGATCTGAACTTAAGTACCAAGCTGGTAAGTATTCCTTTCTGAGTTGTGCTGCATACCACAGAAACAGTGTTCGTCAAGTGATGACAGACTGCAAGAATGATTTAAGTGGTCCTCTGTCATGAAGGAACCACATCTTCCTCCTTATCTGCAACAGGTTAGGCAATTGGTACTTCAAAAACGGCTGATATCCTATACCAGTCAAGTGCAGCTGAAGGACAAAAAGTCCCATAAGATGATCTCCATGCTGAAAATTCCATTGTTGTAGAGTTCTCAGTTTTCTACTGCCCATGCGTGTGTGTTGTGAAAATTCATAATGCCACTTTGTATGAAACAGGCCTTGTCTGTCATCAATACATTAGTTACAAAATCTGGATTTTGTGCAAACTGACAAAGCTGCCACTTGGAAAACCTAGCACATGGATGAAAGTCATTGGGTAATAAACACTAATATAGGTGCAATAACTGTTCTTTAAAAAGTTCTAAGTACAATCATTGAGAGCGACCCCCCACTGTGCACTGCTCATCAACTGAATTTAACACTTCCTCTTCCATGTTGATAATTTTGTGAGGTTGTTGTCGCCCTTCATTAAAATCAGAATTACATTACTTTATTATGGACTTGCTGGTAGATGGGAACAAATGTATGTGCTCTTGGCAAAATCCTTTTAACAAATCTTTCAGCATAGAGCTTTTGAGCAGATTGAGAATTGCATTGCATTTCTCTGTAAATTAAGGTCATCTACAGATAACTGGGCATTGAAAGTCATACCATTGTGTATGTGTTCTGTAACAAGACTTACTGTCCTTTGTTTTTATTTTATTTTTTTTTTACATGTCTCCTTTAACTGCTCTGATTTTAACTTGTGGCTTTGACAAAAATATAGTTGCATGTGATTAAGTAAGCATTCGCCATGATGTACACCGATATCGGCAGAAAGTAAATACAGCTGATGCAATATTGCCAGTTCTAACAAAACTAAGGAAGAACTTTTTAAATTTAATTTATGCAAAAACTGTTAATGCTGTCATAAATTGTGAACCTTGAATGGATAGTAATCCAGCAAGGTGATGAAAAACTTTTTTGATAAAAGTATTTTTTGTTTAGAAAACTGTAAACTTAAAATAAGAGCTGAAGCTTTCCTGGCGACATATTAATTCAAAATCTTCTCGGGCTTCTAGCCAGGTAAAAACTTGGCTTGACACCAACGTTTTGAAGAAGTGCATCTTCCTCGTCTTCAGGGTGAACTCATGGATTGAGCTTGCGGAGACTGGTATTTATAAGAGCTGGAATGAAGCTAACATCTGATTGGTTCGCGTGATATTATGACCTGGTATTTAAGATGACTGAGACATGGGCACGGACTTCGTAGAAAACTATTTATAGCAGTTATGCGGCTAATGTTTTGTGTTTGAGCATGCACCTGCTAGAAATTAAGCCTTGGAAGACTGCAGGTAGAGGATTAGGTATTAAGGCTCTTTAACATTGGTGTCCATGCTGAACTTAATTGTAGGCCAGAATCGCGATTTAGATTATTTGTTTCAGATGAGATGGCTAAAGCTTCTTTTACTCTCCTTTCCCAGTAGTTCGAACACTTTGCCATTATCTTGGTGTTGGTAAAGTTAGCTCTGTGGCTTTGTTCTATACAATGTTCAGCCAGTCCAGATTTTTCGGGTTGCATAAGCCTTATTGATCTTTGGTGTTCAGAAACTTGTGTGGCAATAGTGCATCCTGTTTGGCCAATGTACGCTGCGCTGCATTCGCAAGGAATGTGGTAGACACCAGGTACTCTTAGAGCTAAATTATCTTTAACTGGCCTGACCAAATTTTTGATTTTAGGTGGTGGCTTATGGATGGTTTTGACATTATATTTGTAGAGTAGTCTACTAATCTTTCCCGAAAAATTGCCGGTAAATGGTATATAGGCTATGGCGGCTGGCTTGTCTTTTTGTTGAGTGTTCTTGCTGGGTTTCTTTTTCGTCCGGCTCTTTTCAGCGCAGATGTGATGTCCTTGGCTGAATATCCATTTTGTTGGAGTGTGAATTTTAGGTGTTCAAATTCCGTTTGCAGATTATACATCACATCTGCGCTGAAAAGAGCCGGACGAAAAAGAAATCACAGCAAGAACACTCAACAAAAAGACAAGCCAGCCGCCATAGCCTATATACCGTTTACCGGCAATTTTTCGGGAAAGATTAGTAGACTACTCTACAAATATAATGTCAAAACCATCCATAAGCCACCACCTAAAATCAAAAATTTGGTCAGGCCAGTTAAAGATAATTTAGCTCTAAGAGTACCTGGTGTCTACCACATTCCTTGCGAATGCAGCGCAGCGTACATTGGCCAAACAGGATGCACTATTGCCACATAAGTTTCTGAACACCAAAGATCAATAAGGCTTATGCAACCCGAAAAATCTGGACTGGCTGAACATTGTATAGAACAAAGCCAGAGAGCTAACTTTACCAACACCAAGATAATGGCAAAGTGTTCGAACTACTGGGAAAGGAGAGTAAAAGAAGCTTTAGCCATCTCATCTGAAACAAATAATCTAAATCGCGATTCTGGGCTACAATTAAGTTCAGCATGGGCACCAATGTTAAAGAGCCTTAATACCTAATCCTCTACCTGCAGTCTTCCAAGGCTTAATTTCTAGCAGGTGCGTGCTCAAACACAAAACATTAGCCGTATAACTGCTTTAAATAGTTTTCTACGAAGAAGTCCGTGCCCATGTCTTAGTCATCTTAAATACCAGGTCATAATATCACGCGAACCAATCAGATGTTAGCTTCATTCCAGCTCTTATAAATACCAGTCTCCGCAAGCTCAATCCATCAGTTCACCCTGAAGACGAGGAAGATGCACTTCTTCGAAACGTTGGTGTCAAGCCAAGTTTTTACCTGGCTAGAAGCCCGAGAAAATTTTGAATTAACTATAAACTTTTCAGCTTTTTTGGTATTAAGACTTCACAATAAGATGAATTCACTTTTAAAGTCTGCAGGGTTATTTCACTTCCACCCTGTATGTAGTATTTGTTTGGAAAAGTGATTTCTGACTATTTATTCCCAATAAACAACAAAGAATGGAATGAAGAAAGAGTAAGAAGGAATGCTTGGGTAGGAAGAATATGCACTAGACAGGATTAGCAGGAGCTTTCAAACTTGACCACTGGATGTCATAGCCTTTATGATAGCCTGATTGATCATATTGGGTGATAAATGAAATCGGTAAAATGATGCTCAAATGATTTTGGGTTGGAGGACCTTAAAGTTACGTGACAGTTGTCTTCTCAAATTAAAGGAAAACTACCCAAAAAATCTGATGTGTTTCATTCTTTCTCTACATCTGCAAGAAATTATTGTTAAAAAGCTTATGCTTCTATTTACTTCATGCTAATTTAGAAAAAATAGCAAAAATAGCCTTATTACTTGTAAGTAGAAGTGAAATAATGGAGTACTATAGGTTAAAGTGATAATTAAAAGCTGGTTGCTATGTGACTGAAGTTCCTTTGTTTGTATGGACAGGAGTTGACAAATTTCTGTATGAGAAAAGTGTTTTTCAAAGCTGAAATCAATAATGAGGAATATCTTAAAAATGATCAACTCCACCAAAAAATGTATAGGATATAAATTGTGTGTTTTAATGTGCTCTACATTTTCTGTGTGGTAAGCTTTTGTCCATCTCTTACGGTTTAGCAGTTATGCAAAACTCCGTAAAATTCATTCAGAATAAAGTAGTCTTTAGAGGCTATTCCCAGAAAATACAAGACATGCATTTTATTTGTCAAATAAATATCTTAAATATACAACATTTTAATCAAAATTGTTAGATCCATTTTTAAGAAAATCGAAAATTTCGAAAAAAGTTCCATGTAAAGGGTAGTTTGGGTTGGGGAGATTTTCTTGAAAATCTTTGTGTTGCATCCTTGGAATATACCAAACTTAAATACCAAGTTTGGTTTTTAATGGTCTTTTGATTTTTGAGCTATGCTGACACATGCTCACACGCACGCAAGACATGCATGCACATGGATATTTTTCTAAAAATGCTTTTTTTGGCTTCAAGGTGTCTCAAAACATATATTTCCGGTGAAATCTTGGTATTGAATTTTTGGGTGCATTACAATATCTTCTCTATACAGTATGTACATTGTACATATAGAGAAAGTAAAAATCTTATCCAGGTAACTCACCCTAAGTGAGAAGCAAACTTGCAACCTGTTGAATGTGAGACAGACAACCCCCCCCCCCCCCCCCACTACCAAGATGGGAGCATAGCTGCAGAGTTTACAGTTTTCCCTGCTATTGGATTTTGAGTTACTTTTCCCACAAAGTTGGTAGTCTATTTCAATGGTATGTATGTGTAATTTTGTAATGAGTAAAGAAAGTTGTATGCTTTTTAATCGAGGATAGAGATTTATGACATTGTGAGATTTTGTTACACAGTTTGAAGGAGCTGAGATTGCCCTGGACCAGAAGGTTGGCATCTTTGTGACAATGAACCCTGGATATGCTGGCCGCACAGAACTGCCACAGTCTGTGAAAGCTCTGTTCAGACCTGTGGTGTGCATAGTACCTGATCTGGAACTTATCTGTCAGATTATGTTGTTTTCAGAAGGCTTTCTCAAAGCAAAGGTAATAGAATGTGTAATCATTTAGTGTTTTGCCTTGTGCTTGTCACATGGAAGGAATGTAATCTTTCTGATAAGAGACAAATACAAAGCTGTCCACTGTAAGTTTCAAGATTTGAACAAAAAGTTCCAATTTCTTAGCCAGCTGCTCTTGGAGCTTGGACCAGCGGAGTTTCTCATGTTAGCCAATGTAATAAAGGTCTAATTTTCAAACATTTCTTCTGTAGGACTAATACAACCCCCCCCCCCCCCTCCAAAACACAATACCATAAAGTATATTGCACTACAGTAAATAGTGTTTAATACAGTTTTGAATGCTGTTGCTTTTAACAGGTTTTGGCGAAGAAGATGACTGTACTGTACAAGCTGTCCCAAGAGCAACTGTCGAAACAGAATCACTATGACTTTGGTCTTCGTGCTATTAAGTCTGTTCTTGTCATGGCAGGAGATCTGAGGAGAGGTTCCCCAGAGCTCACAGAAGCTGTTGTCCTCATGAGAGCTCTCAGGTAGTACTGTCTCTTTATTTTTATTTAATTTCATTTCATCCTTTAACCTGAAAGTAGGGCTCGGAACTTAATGAAATATCCAATTTTTTCTGTGTCATCATAGGCAATGCAGAATGCAATATTAATTCATTTCTCTTAAACATGAAGTAATAGTGACTAATTTTATTATGCAGTTTTTGTATTTTTGGGAATTTTAATGTGTATTGGTCTTTTTGGGAAATATTGTACTTTTGTAGCACTTTCGTCAGTTTCTTTTCTTTTAAATGCTCTTTTTTGCGATATACGCATTATAGACATTCTTCAGACTGCTTGATGAATTCTACTGTGTATTTTCTTATGTCAGTCATTGGATAAGTGTTTATGCTTATTGTTATTGACGTAGATAATGCTTGTGTGCACTAAGAGCAGCACTAGCAGCTACTGCAGCCAGTCAGCATTTTATTTCTTCAAGTGAAGTTGTAAAAATGCCCAAAGTAAAGGACATTAGGCAAATTTTCTAGCAAAAGTTTGGTGACAATGAACTTTTCTGCAGATGGAAGGATACTTTTTTGTAAGTTGTATGAAACTAAATTAAAGTAAATACAGATAAGCGTTTTACTGTGTAGTAGCATATTGGGTGTAAAAAGCACATAAATGCTATTGCACATACTAAGGAAAGTTAGGCAACTCAATAACTTCTTAGTCAAAGTACGGGGGAAACATCCAAAACATCTATTTTTTATAGAGACCTTTGTAGAGCAATGATTTCTACCCATATTCTCTTAGCAAACATCATTAACGCTAACATTACAGCAATTTCTGTAGCAACATGTGGGACAGAACATTTCAGATGAATCCACCCTTAGAAAATGTTACTCGCAGGGTTGTTATGAAGACACAATGGCAAGAATACGTGATTTTGTGGGAAATAAGAATAAACTTGTTTCAATAGATGACACAAGTGATTCAGAGGAGCATTATATTGCAAACGTTTTTATAGGTAGATTAGAAGTTGACACCTCTCCGAAAGTGTTTCTTCTTATGATGGAAGTAATTGAAAAGGTTAACCATTAATGTATATGTAAGCTATTTTATCAAAGCATGTTTCTTTTATAGCTATAGAGCATAAAACATGAATATGTTTTACTTTTTGTAACAGATGCAGCCAAATATATGGTAATATTGTATCAAGTGGACTTTTTGATCTCTCCAGAACCTTTGTCAGTGTCTCACCTAATATTCTCTTAGATAAACTTAAATTTTATGGTTTTCGGAATAATAATTTTCAATTTTTAAGGTCTTATTTTAGCAATAGGATTCAGGCAATTTATTTTAATAGATGTTTATCTGAGTTTAAATCTGTAAATTATGGAGTTCCTCAAGGGTCAATTTTGGGACCTGTATTTTTTATAATTTATATTAACAATCTTCCTGCCTCAATCTGTGATGAAAAGTTTACTCCTTATCTTTATGCAGATGATTTAGCAATTACTTTCTCTGTACTTGTATTTCAATCAAAATCATTAAAGCTATTTTTTGAGAAAATAAAAATTTTGGAAAAATGTATGTGTAAAGTGTAGTTTGTAGTGGGGTAATTTTTTTTGAAAATATTGTGTAGCAGCCTTGAGAGATGCTGAACTTAAATACCAAGTTTGGCATTTACTGTTATGCTGTATGCATGCGCGTGCATGCACACACACTTCTTTTTCTAAAAATGCACTTTTCTTTTCTAAAAATGCTTTTTTTTTAATCCAGGTACTTTAAAACATACATTCCCGGTGAACTCTCAACATCAAATTTTTTGGTGGAACACAATACTTCCCTTACTGCATACATAGTAATGGTAGAAAAATTAATAAGGTTTTGTAAGGGTATTTTGTAGAAGAATGGATACATGTATAATTTTGTTGAGAATGGCTCATGTATCAATTGAATGCTCCACTTGAGAAATGACATTCTCTTCTCCAAAATGAAATGATGTTAGAGAATGTTGAGTAAGATGAGATGATGTTTTGTTTGCAGGGATATGAACCTACCGAAATTTGTGTACGATGATGTGCCATTGTTTCTGGGTCTGATCAAGGACCTGTTTCCAGACTTGGAGTGTGCCCGTGTTAGTCATCTGGAACTGGGAGAAGTTGTAGAGAAGTGTTTAGCCCAGGAGAAGTTCACCATTGTCCCAGCACAGGTACATTACATGCAGTAACAAAAACAACAATCATGTAAAATGTATTATTGAAACATGCACAAAGTGAAACAATCAATTATAAAGAAAATTGAGTTGACTATTGTGTTATGAGGGACATTGAATAAGTAATGCAACACAGTTTTTTCTTAAAGCATATTCAGGATTAAAATACAGCTTGTTATTCTCCAATGTTTTGGCTACAAAAGCCTATTTTTCAACATAACCTCCATTCAATGCTATGGCCGTGCACCACCTTGATGGGAGGGCCCATGTGGTATTGGTCTATGTCAGAACCAACGTCTTGCTGCATCAATAACTTCATATCATCCATGTAGTGCTTCCTGCGGAGGTCATTCTTCATTGGGCCAAACAGGTGGAAGTCAGAAGGTGTGAGATCTGGGCTGTAGGGTGGATGAGGAAGAACAGTCCACACTGAAGTTTTGTGAGCTCCTCTCGGGTGTGCAGACTTGTGTGAGGCCTTGCATTATCATGCAGAATGAGAAGTTCATTTGGATTTTTGTGGCTACAAACATGCTGAAGTCGTTTGTTCAGTTTCCTTAGAGTAGCACAATGCACTTCAGAGTGATCATTTCACCATGAGGGAGGACATCGAACAGAATAACCCCTTCAGAGTCCCAGAAAACTGTAGTCATGACTTTACTAGCTGAGGGTATATTTTCGAACTTTTTCTTTGAAGGAGAGTTGGTGTGGTGCCACTCCATGAATTGCTGTTTGTTTCGGGTTCGAAGTGATGAACCCATGTTTCATCATCTTTGACAATATTTGACAAAAAGCATCACCCTCAGCCTCATAACAAGCAAGCAATTCCACACAGATGGTGCTTCTGTGATCTTTATGGTCGTCAGGTGTCGAGGAACCCGGCGAGAGCAAACCTTTGACTGGTAGACAGAGATGCCAAGTTGAGCAGCGAGGTCGACCACCTCGAATAAGAGAGTCTGCACGTTGCAACATTGCACGAGGCACAGCAGGAGATGAGACAGGTTTGCTCACCTTGTTGTGATGATTACACACTTTTGTCCACTGCCAGATCTCCATACACATTCTGCAAGTGCCTATGTGATGCTCTGGTTTTCTGCCAAAAGTAACTGCTCTCTGTTTGGAATGCACCTCCATTACAGGCACCATTTTGAAGGCTAGTTATAGCGCTGCCACCTATTGGAAACTAATGAACTGTATGAGGTGAAGTGGGAATATTTAAAGATGTCCACAAAATTTAAATTTTTTTAAACCAAAATTGGTCGAGCAAAAAATGTGTTGCATTACTTTCTGAGCATCCCTACACATTTGTGTAGAGTCTCTCCTACATCCTCTGCTGCCAAATGTTGACTGGACTTTGTGATGAGATCTCTTTTGGGTAGTATTTTCAAATTGATCAGCTGTTCTTGTAACATTTTATGTGCACCTTTTCTTCCAAAAGTGTCTTGATGTGCTTTATAACTTTGCCTCTTTTTCAATTGTGTGATACCCTTACAAAAATGGTTAGCCATACCGACCTTTACAACTGTTTGTACTTGATGTGATGTGTTCCTTTTTTTTTTTTTCCAATTCTTCCTTCCTTTCTTTCTTTCTCTTTCTCTCTCTCTCTGGTTCCCTTACCAAAAACGATTAGCCATTTTGACCTTTACAACTGTTTGTACCTGATGTTATGTTGGTGTAACTTTTTTTTTTCCTTTCTTCTCTCTCTCTCTCTCTCTCTCTCTCTCTCTCTCTCTCTCTCTCTCTCTCTCTCTCTCTCTCTGGTTCCCTTGCCAAAATGGTTAGCCTTTACAAGATGACCTTTACAACCATTTGTTACTGATGTCGCGATGTGCATAGTGTATAGAGAAGATATTGTATTTCACCAAAAGATTTGATACCGAGATTTCATCAGAAATAAATGTTTTGAGAATGATCTGAATCCAAAAAAACATTTTTAGAAAAATGTTAATGTGTGTGTCTGTGGCAGTATAGCTCAAAAGCATAAATACCGTTAAATACCAAACTTGGTATTTAAGTTTGCTATCTTCCAAAGATGTAAGACAAAGATTTTCAAGAAAATCTCTCCCCCAACTACCCTTTACATGGAAAAAAATTCTAAAATTTTGATTTTCTGAAAAATGGCTCTAATGAGTAATAAAAACTCTTATATTTAAGGTATTTATGTGACAAATAAAATGTATGTCTTCAATTTTCTGGGAATAGCCTTTGAAGACTTCTTTATTCTGGATGAATTTTGCAGAATTTTGCATAACTGGTAAACCATAAGAAATAGACGAAAACTTACCACACAAAAAATTATAGAGCTCGTTAAAACACGTAATTTATGTTATATACATATATTTCTTTCGTGTAGTTGACCGTTTTTGAGATATTGCTTATTATTACTAATTTGATGGAATAGAAGCTAGTAACTGTGATGCATAGTCACATATAAATGAGTTGGTAAACTGGAGAATTGTTGATAATTGATTTTGCCTATTGTACTTCCATATTTCCCTTCTACTTACAAGGAAGAAAGCGGCTAATAAGACCCTTTCTGCCAATTTGTTGTCGATTAGCATGAAGTATATAGAAGAAAAAGCTTTTTAAAAAGATTTATTGCAGAGATGTAAAGAAAGTCATGTGAATGGAACACAACTGAGGTTTTCTTCTTTCTTCACTGATTGACTCAAAAGCAGCATATAGTATTTTATCAGTTGGGCCAGTTTTGAGAAAACAATAAAAAAGCACATGCTGCTTTACTTTTGCACAAGTTTAACGTGATAAGAGCCTTGCTTGTACATGAGAGAGGTTTCTCTGTTGTGCAGGTGGATAAAGTGTTGCAACTGTACGAGATCATGCTGACTCGACACTGTACCATGATTGTTGGTCCTACTGGAGGTGGCAAATCAGTCGTCATGAACACACTAGCAAAGGCCCAGACGGTCTTAGGTATACCCACAAAGCTTTACATTCTCAACCCAAAGGTAAGGTAGCAACAGTTACGAGAAACACATTTCAACTGCACATGCTCTTTCATTTTACATGTTAAATTTATTTATTCATCACATACATTTATAGTACTAAGCAATGCTCATAAATAGATGCTGCATCAAACATCTTAAAACTAAAGTACAAATTAAAATTAAATAATTAAATAAAAATAAAATAAAAGTACATAAGTCATCATAAATTCATCTATTGTGTAGAACTGGTGATCCAACAGGTATGACATTACTTCTGATTTAAATGCTTTCAGTTTTATCTGTTTTTTAATATTTTTTGATAATTTATTGAAAAATTTAACTGCATTGTAGTTAAAACTGTTCTATATGTTTTTATGCTTTTTCTTTATACATGAATGTCTGTTTTTTGTCATGTTTTGTAATTATGCATGTAAAGATGCATTATGCATTTATAAATGTGCATGCATGGTAATGTCAGGATTGGCAGTTTTTTGAAATATGGCTTACAGGAGGCATTCTGATTCTACTTTACCATATATCCAATATAAATGAGTTGGATCATAGCTGAGGATCCAGACCAAATATTCTAAGCACAAAGGTTAGTGAAGCTAGTTAAGTAGAAATTTGACTAGTGTTTTAAAAAAATGAATGAGTAGGGTGTCCATAATATTTTGTCTAAAAACAGGGACATTTATAGAAAATCCATGGAAAAATCTGGGACGTGTTACAAAAACCTGAGACATTACAAAAATCCACACATAGAATGAAAAACTGGTTATATTTACAAAATAAATGTAGTAAACACACATTATTCATACAAATTACTTGCTCAGGCGTACATATAAATGTAGTGTTTGTACACTCCAGTGGTGTTTTCTTAACATGATTCACAATATCAGAGCGTCCTCCATGTGCAATATTGAACTTTGATTTGCACAATGTACACTGCACAGCTTCTCCATTTCCCGTGATATACGGAAACTAACTCTTTATATTACTGTTGAAGGAACACTTTTTTTTGACATTTTTTACACGAATAAAATGATTACATACACACCTAAATCACTTAAATGCCACATGGTCACAGAGCTGCACTCTGAAGAAAAAATAAGTACCTACTTATACTTGAAGGAACGGTTATCACGTTTTGCAAATTTGAATTACCCAATTAGTATTTTAAATTAACAGAGTAATACGAGTACTGTCAACATATGAGAGTAAAAGATTATAGCGCACATGCTCAATCTTTCACAGGCATTTATAAAGGGTGCTTTCCAGTGTTCAAATTTGTAATTGCACGCTAAACAAAGTTTAAACTTGAAAGAGAGCAAAAATCTCTACTGCAAAGTACATCTAAAACGGATGCATCATTAATGCAAAAAGTGGGACATTTGAGCGTCCCAAAATATTTTTTCGGGACACTGGGCCATTTAGTGATAAAACAGGACTGTCCTGGGAAAAATGGAATGAATGGACACCCTAGTCTAGTTACAAAATAAACTTTACTTAAAATTGAATGTAAAAATAGCAGCTGTTAGCTTCACACTTTCTGGGTTATCTTCCACTGAAGTTGCAAATAGAGTATAAGTTGTATAATTTTGAAGCTGCTTACAGTGAAGGCATAATCAAATTGAATTAATTAATGTGGTAAGTATTAACTCACACTTCACTTACTTTTATTGTGCAGGACAATTGTTTAACTCATAAAGAAAAACCTCTCAAATTTCACAAAATCACATACAACCCACAACACCACAAGTTCAAAAAAGTATTCATGAAATTCAACATTAAACTAGCACTGATGAATAAATACAGTGTAAAAAAAAACCTCCTGGGCTCCTCTCTAAAGGAAAAGTGCCCACGAAGAAAAAATCAGGAATAAATGCAATTGAATGTGAAGACTGCAACATGAAACACATTGAGAAGACAATAAGAAATCTTGAAACGCGCAACAAAGAACACAGAAGACACATCAAGTCAAAACAGCTGGACAAATCTGCAGTAGCACATCACTTTTGGGAAGCACACCACAAAATCAACCCTAACATCAAACTCTTGAAAGAACTTTTGAATCCATTTGAATTATCAGCATGACAAAATCTACATTCACAAATACAGTCACACATTGATGAACATGGAGTTCCCCCCTAAGGATTGCTTAAGAAGTCTCACCACCCGCCCAACAGATGTCACCACAACCAACACACCTACAAGCAGTAGTGGTTCCGTAGCTGAGGATGCGGGCAACGATCAGCGAAACAGTTGTCCTGCACAATAAAAGTAAGTGAAGTGTGTGTTAATACTTACCACATTAATTAATTCAATTTCAACACATACAGTATGTTTACTGATGTGGCTCTCTGAGATGTCATATTGGATTTGTTTATTTTGGTGGCATAGGACCTTTAAGGCGATGCATCTATGAAATTTGGAAAGTACATAGCATATAAGATATCTTATTGAAGTTTATATCAATTATTACACATAATAATAGTGATATTTTTGTCATATATCAAAATTCTATCTTGCATGGGTATTTAAATAATGTTTTATGTCTAAATTCATTGTTCTAATAAATATTAGCCATGTTATGTATTTTTAAAACTATTCACATAAAGGATTCCATTTGTTCAGTAAATGAGTCTACAAATAGATGTCATATAATATTTTATTACATTAGCCCTAATTAGTGTAGAAGAATTGCTAGTTATATTCTCCAAAACTCCTGATTTTTCAAAGTATAATAGTATATTTCTCAAAATTGCGGCATTATTTTGAAAAAGTATATGATCATTTTCTTTAATATACTTTGAGAGTCAATATAAAAAGTTTGAAGCAAAATAGAAGAAATTTCATCATGTGGAGCATCTTGATTATGGAAAAGGTTAGAAAAAAGGTTAAAAGTTGAGAATGGTGATTAAGAAGCATGCATCTACCCATTTATAGCTTCTGTTATTTGATAGTTAAAGTGTACAAAGTGGGAAAAACCATATCTTTTCTTAAAGTTTAGAATTCATATCATTTTATTACAAAAATATTTGTCTTTATTTTGCACAACTTTAGAACAAAATTAATAAAAGCCAGATGTACACAGAGTAAATGAAGAACAGTATTATGAAATTCAATTATTAATAAACTCCATGAAGAATTTAAACTTTTAATTGGGGGAAAAAAAAAATTAACCCATTAATGCCTAGTGTTACCATAAGGTAGCGCATGTAACACATTCTTCAAGTTGTTTGTATGCTTTGAACAATCATGCTGAATGAATATTACCACTGCTTATCGCTCTATAAAGGAACCATGCTTACAATAATGCAGTAGATATTGTTGTGTCTGTTATGAAAACGGATAGCCAGTTTGAAAAGTGCTATCGCTGAATGTGGAGCAAAAATGGACATCCATTTCGAGTAAGTATGATTATATATGTACATTCTAAGTTATAATATGCATTATTTCTTGGAAGGAAGGTAGGTTATATGCTACAATATATATTCCCTGAGAGCTACACATAATTCTGCTGAAAAAAGGCGTAGCTATGGCTTCCTAATTTAAATGTTACCATATTGGTAATGCTAGGCGGTTATACTCAGTAACATGGATGTTTGTGTATATTATTTTAGGAAAGGGTTCTCACTAGCTAAAGCACTGGAGATTATTTATAGCGAGGATATTGACGGTGATGTGTTTATTGAGCCACCAGTACTGAATGTAGATACAGATGAAGATGAAGGTGGGTAGGTGTTAAATAATCATTTGGTTTTGAAGCGCATTGCTATTTTCTAAGCATTTTGTTTATCATTTATAATTACAGATTAGCTGACAACCTGACATCTCATCAATTACTGGCTAATGCAGAAATAAGGTTATCAAACAACAAAAGAATAGGCGTTGACCAAAGTGAGTATGACCCTTCAGCACATCTACCGTACTAAAAGCAGCTGCATGCAAAATTATATTTGATACAATATCTGAAAGTGTCATCAAATGGGCCACTGAGAGGGAAACATCTGAAAGCCTATGGGAAAAAGGAGTTGATTTTGACATTGGTAAGCTTACTGCATTCCCAGCAGTTCCAGATTATTCAAGATATGAACACATGTCAGTAATTGACATTTTCAAAATGTTTCTTGACCAAGAATTCATAGGACATTTGGTAGAGGAAACCAGGTGCTATGCATTATTTTTGAATTGCCAGGACCCAAAGATAACAGCCGAAGAAATACGCTGCTTCATTGCCATTCTGTATGTCAGTGGATACAACAACTTGCCTTCTAACAGGCATTTTTGAGATTCTAATGGTGACAGGAAGAACCTGGCAGTTTCGCAGGCGATGAGGAGAGAGAGATTTCATCAAATATGTAGGCAGACAACACTAAAATTGATCATAATGATAAGGCATGGAAAATACCACCTATAATGGAAAAGTTGAAGAAGGGATGCAATGATAATTTCATACCCGAGGAAAACCTTTCATTTGATGAATGCATGGTCAAATATTTCGGGTGCAAACAATTCATTTGTGGTAAGCCCATTAGATTTGGCTACAAAATCTGGAGTCTGAACACCAAGGACAGGTATTTAGTGAATTTTGAGATGTGCCAGGGTAAAGGACCAAAATCCAATTCTGACTACGAAAGTTCTTTGGCAAGGTGGCAAGTCCATTACTGGTACTGCTTGAGGAAGTCCCAGAGGAGAAGAGGAAATTAAGCTACAGCTTCTTCATAGCTAATTTATTTTCTAGTGCACCACTTTACTCATTTCTCAGGTATTGTGGCTATTCTGCAATTGGTACTATTACCTAAAGGATGCCCCCTGGAAAACAAGCAAATATTTTGAGACAGCACTAGAGAAGAATGATGGACTTCTTTATGTCCGATGGATGGATAGCTTAGCAGTTACAGTGATCTCTTCTTCATGTGGTGCACAAGAAGTTGGTCAAGTAAAGAGATTTTCACAGCAGCAGAAGCGTAACATAATGATTCCAAGGCCAAGGCTAGTCACCAAGTACAATAGCTATATGGGAGGTACATGCTATTGCATTGCGATACGAAGCAAAAAGTGGTACTGGCCTTTGTTTGCGTGGATGCTAGATGTGGCCGTGCAGAACACCTGGCTTTTGTACAACAAAGAGTATCTCAGCTGAAGTTCAAAAGAGAAATAGCTACCGTATATCTAAAGAGATACAAGACTGAACTAAAAGGAGCAGGAAGATCAGCAGCTCCACAGATATTGCTTAGCGGTCACATATCAGATGGCATAAGATTTTAAGAACTAATCACCTAGTCCAGCAAACAGAAGAAAAGAAAAGGAAAAGGTGTGCAAACGAAAACTGCAAATCCAGCGTGAGAACAATGTGCATGAAGTGTGATGTGGGATTGTGCATTGAATGTTTTATTCCCTTTCATACTCGCTAGACCTTTTGTGATAGTGATCTGATTTGACAAGCACTGAAAGCATTGATTTGTGTATATGAGATGTGCATTTTTGTCAATTTGCAATTGATTTTGTGTCTAGCTTAAACCTAGAATTCAAATCGCAATATTGTGTTGTAGTAGTGACATTAAACATAATAAAAAGAAGTAGTAGTCTATTGAGGTATAAGAACATCATTTATCATTAAAATGTTACTTAAAAAAACTAGGTAGTGGAAGCACTTAGCGTTACTATATGGTAACAGCAAATATTTTCAAAACTGAGTGATGAATAGTTTTTTCGGTATTTTATTCAGTGCATATGCGTTACTTAGAGACATAATGCCTAAAAAATAAATAAAAATTACAAAAAAAAATAATTCAGGCATTAATGGGTTAATAAAGGATCCATATTTCTTTTTATTTCTATTTTTTCGTGCATGAATTCTACAATTATTGCAGCAGTATAATAAAGTGATGTAACAGATATTTTCTGTAACTTTGTGAGGGAAGAAATAATGCCCTCCATGCTGGTGAAAATACTGGGATAATATTGCTTTTGAAATGGTGTTGGTCTGGTTGGCTATGTTGGTTACACGCTGCCCTTCTAATTCCAAGGTTGTAGGTTCAAACCCTGCCATGTTCTATGTTCAAGACCTGCTTGATCATCATGAAGTACAAAATGCAATCTAATCTAATAGGACCGAGCAGTGCACACCGGTGACACTGATATGATCCTGGCAATTGGCAGCGTTGAAACAAACAAGTTATTTATTCATTTGAAATGTAATTATTCATTGTTATATTTTCAAATTGGAATAATGACAGTATTGTGCTATTACCTTTTTTTCTACTTATTACTTTTGTCATTTTTAATTATGTCTGGCAATTGTCAATGAAGCCATTTGCTCTGTTATATTCCAGTATTTTGATGTATTGGTATCTAATATATAGCAGTTGTCAATAATGGATGCCGTCCAAATGGCTTCAAAGGAGTGCCTGAATACCCTTGGAGTTTTTAAAGGTTTGAAGTTTTCTCAATGTTGGTTATTACAGATGAATTCATGGGTAGCAACCAATTTAAATTGGAATCGGAGAAATCCAAGTTTTCGATCATTCGTTCCCTGATGAAGACCACAGTCAAGATGGTTGAAAGCTTGGATTTCTCCTATTCCAATTTAACTCAGTTGCTATCCCATGTAGTCATCTGTAATAACCCTTGGAATTGCCAACTTGCAGGTGGTGAACAAAGGCTTGCAAAAGCGCTGGCAGCAGTGTATTGACGCAGGATAGTCCTATTTTGAAGAATATTAACTCATCTACTTATACATCATGTTCAATAAATTTAGTTTTAAAGTTCAGCCTGATAGTTCTGAACAAATTCTGTGTAAATATTGCTGTAGTATTTTGTCTTGGAAACAATCCAAGCAGAAGGTATGTTATTTCTGTATGGCTTCCACCAAGTTCACGTAACTGCTACCTGAGATGCCATTTCATCACTAACAGTAACTCTTGGTTAACTTTTAACTAAAGGTCAAATTATCCAAATTTACAATGATTCTCAGTTAGTGTAACTGGAGCCTTAACTGCAGATTGTAATGCAGCCCATAAACTGTTTGTCTTATTCATATTCTTTGGCTACAGGATATAACTTTTTTATGTTTGAAGTTGGACTAGAAATGTGTATTTAGCTTATGAAGTGGTGTTCTTTAATGTAATACACAGAGCGTCAAACAATTCTGGAAACTTTAATCTTTTTTAATTCTTTTAAAATTGATCATAATGTTTTGTCAAATCATATGCTATAAAACTTCAGTTTACTTTATCTGGAAAATACCACTACATTCATTTTTTTCATTCTTATAACATCAATTATCATCATTTTATTGTTGTAACCCACATTATTTGATCCTTCATTTTTATCTACTCTTACATAATTTATATTGTTACATATATTGAACTGAATAAACAAATTGCCCCAAATTATGAGGATTCTAAAGTTTATTGTGGCAGCATCACAACATTAATTATGATACTGAGGATGCTGCAAAGGCTGCAGCTCTAAATGAAGATGCTCGCAGCACACATTAGCAATGCCATCAGAAGATACCACAAGACTGGAGAATACAAAAGGTGGCCTGGATGTGGTCGTTGATGGTCTACAAGCAAACGAGATGACAGATTTGTCATCCTCAGCACTTTACGAAATCGCCAGTTGCCTGCAACAATTGCTGCTCGTCGCCTAGCACAGTAAGAAGAAGGCTCAGGGAACATGGATTGCTATCAAAATGGCCTTCCAAGGTACCAAAACGTCTCTCACAGCATAGAGTTGCATGACTAAACTTTACACGTCAACACACCAATTGGACCATGGAAGACTGGGAGCATGTCTTGTCCTGTTTTACTCTGTGTTCTTCTGATGGTCGACTATGTGTATGGAGAAGACGAGGGGAGCACAACACGGAAGTTGTATTACAACCAATAGTGTCCTTTGGTGGGGGTTCGATTATGATCTGGGCTGGAGTTTCTGTTGCAAGCCACACAGAGCTCCATTGTATACACAACAGTACCATGACAGCACGTCGGTACATTGAAGAATGTATCCATGAAAAAGTCCATTTGTTGGTGATCATTTTATTCTAATGCATGATAGTGCCAAGGCACACACCGCGCATGAAGTTTCCAATACACGTAATCAATTAGGCATCAACATTATGGAATGTCCAGCACGTAGTCCTGACCTCAATCCTATTGAACATGTATGGGACATTCTCAAGAGGAGGGTTTGCCAAAGAAGAACTGTTCCAGAAACCATAAATGAACTTACAGCTGCTCTGGAAGAAGAATGGGAAAATATCCCTCAAGAAAATATTATAAGAATCATCAGGAGCATGCCACATCACCTAGAGGATGTCATTAGAGCTAGGGGTGAGTAACACATGCTACTGAAGTCACAAAACTAAAGCAAAATGTTTATCAAAATACAGAGCACTTAAAATAAGAACGGAAGCTTTCCTGGCGACGTGTTAATTCAAAATCTTCTCGGGCTTCTAGCCAAGTAAAAACTTGGCTTGACACCAACGTTTCGAAGAAGTGCATCTTCCTCGTCTTCAGGGTGAACTGATGGTTTGAGCTTGCGGAGACTGGTATTTATAAGAGCTGGGATGAAGCTAACATCTGATTGGTTCGCGTGATATTATGGCCTGGTATTTAAGATGACTGAGACATGGGCATGGACTTCGTAGAAAACTATTTATAGCAGTTATTCGGCTAATGTTTTGTGTTTGAGCACGCACCTGCTAGAAAATAAGTCTTGGAAGACTGCAGGTAGAGGATTAGGTATTAAGGCTCTTTAACGTTGGTGTCCATGCTGGCCTACAATTAAGTTCAGCTACTATATATGAGGGCACATCATAAAGTAACACACAATTTTTACTTTCTCTACACGTACTACGTACATAGTGTATAGAGAAGGTATTGCATTCCACCCAAAAACTGGATACCAAGATTTCACCAAAAATACATATTTTGGGTCCCTGTGAATCCAAAAAAAGTATTTTCAGAAAAAGCTCTGTGTATGTGTCTGTAGACAGCATAGCTCAAAAACGAAAAGACTGTCAAATACCAAACTTGTCGCCCTCCGTGGTGTAATGGTTACCATGCTAACTTCATATACCCAAGGTCGTGGGTTCAAACCTGGCGGAGGACGATGGATTTTTTTCGGGTGTAAAAATCCTTAGCATGGCTTCCTTCGGAAGGGAAGTAAAGCCGTTGGTCCTGTGTCATAGATTTACGGCACGTAAAAGATCCTCAAGCCTGATGGAGAGGCCTGCAAAATTAAGCTGTCTTTCATGCCCAGAATAGAATGGGACGCTGAGAACCACAGCAGTTAAAGAGCGTCCATAAATAACATGCTATTTCCATTTAAATACCAAACTTGGTATTTAAGTTTGGTTTCTTCCAAGGATGCAACACAAAGATTTTCAAAAATATCCCCCCACACCCAATTACCCTTTACATGGTGCTTTTTTTGAAAATTTTGATTTTCTTAAAAATGACTAACGCTTTTTATTAAAATATTGTATATTAAAGATATTTACCTGACAAATAAAATGTGTATCTTAAATTTTCTGGGAATAGTCTCTGAAGACTACTTTATTCTGGATCAATATCAATTTTTACGGAATTTTGCATAACTGCTAAACCATAAGAGATGGACAAAATCTTCCACACAAAAAATGTAGAACACGTTAAAACACACAATTTATATAATATACATTTTTTTCGTGCAGTTGATTGCTTTTTAGATATTACTTGTTTTTGGTTTCAGCTTTGCAAAATTTATTTTTCTCATACAGGAATTTGTCAACTCCTGTCCATACAAACAAAGGAACTTTAGTAACATAGCAACCAACTTTTGACTATCACTTTAACCTATGGTACTCCCTTCTTTCCCTTCTACTTACAAGGAAGCAAATAATAAAGACTATTTCTGTCAATTTTTTCTCGATTAGCATGAAGCAAATAGAAGCATAAGCTTTTTATCAATAATTTGTACAGAGATGTAGAGAAAGTCCTATGAATGGAACACAAGATTTTTTTATAAAAAATGTAATAGTTAAAAAAACAAAAAAAGAAAAAAAGATTACAAATGAACTTACACCTTTTACCTACTTTTTGACATAGTATCACCAACTTTCTCAACATATTTATCCCATCATGATACCAGTTTTAATATGCCCTGTTCGTAGAAGTCTGTTTCCCTGTAGTGCATCCATCTGAGAACTGCTGATTTCACTTCCCTATCTGTTGCAAAGCGTTGGCCAGCCAGGAATTTCTTCATAGGACCAAACAGATGAAAGTTCAAAGCTGCAAGGTCTGGTCTGTATGGTGGATGCTGGAGCACCTCCCAACCAAATTTGGTGATTTTCTGACTGACAGCATTAAATGATCCCAAGCTTGTCATCATTCGCTGGGTCCTTGTGGTTGTCTCTCAGGTTCTTAGGCACCCAGGGAGCACTAACTTGATGAAATTTCAACGTGTTATGAGCAATATCATACACTGCACCATAGGAAATGTTGAACTGTTGCGATAAGACTTGCAGTTGCACTCACCGGTCATTCAAAATTGCCTCTGCAATGCCCTCTGACATTCTGCGGATTGCAGCTGTTACTGGTCTCCCAGAGCGTGGTGAATCTCTCCCTCTTGGAAGAATGCACACCACCTGAAGACATTGTTATGGTCCATACATGCCACGCATGTCCCTGTGAATTTCACTTGGTTTATGACCTTTGGCCCACATATATCAACCACACCTCTCTGCTCTTAACGTGTGGATGAGAGTAGCATACGCACCATCTTTATCGTATAGTTTATGCTTCTCTCACCAGAGCTGCACATGAAACAAAAATACCATCTGTAGTGAAAACTTCAAACTATATCTGTGTGGAAATTGCAACATTTTAGCTGCAACAAAAAAGCAAATAAGTATAATTCCCCACAATATAAGTTATTTGGTAGAAGTTTTATATATACTGGACTTTGCCTTTATAATGGCCTACCCGAACACTTAAAAAGCATATCTGTACCACATAAATTTCAACTAGCTGTCAAAAAGTTCCTGTTAGAACATTGTTTTACAGCCCAGAGGAATTTTTTAAAAATGTCAAATATAACTAAATCAAACTGTATAACAATTCTTAGCAACTTTGTTATATGAATTTTGTAACACTTTTGAAAAATAGTTTGTATGTAGTTTTTCTTGCTTCTAATGTTATTGTATATGTCCATAAATGTGAGTCATAGTTATAGGTTTTTGGTGTGTCCTACATTATATACTATGACCAAATTTTGAATAAACTTCTATTCTTTTCTATTCTAATACCAAGGCAGAAAAAAATTATTGTGTGTTACTTTTCAATCCGCCCTTGTACCTATTACTCATTCGGGAATTCATGTTATAAGCATTGACATGTTGACAGTTTACTTTCTCTACACATACTATGTACATAGTGTATAGAGAAGGTATTGCACTCCAACCTAATATTCAATACCGAGATTTCATTGGAAATACAGGTTGTTTCAAAAATACGGGCCATAATTTCAGGTATGTATTTCCCACATGTAGACAATCAAATTAGTTCATTATAACATGTGTCCGGAAATGCTTCATTTCCGAGTTCACAACATTGAAATTCACTGGAACGTTTTTCTTTCCACAGGTTGTTGTCATTACAGAAGATGTTCAAAATGTCCACATCCTGCTTGAATACAGACCTCACATCGATGTCTCATTGACCTGCAACAAAAAAAATAATTAAATAAGACTTTAAATTATTAACTTGAAATCATTGATTTAATCTTCCCATTTTTATCAAAATATAATGTAAATTTTGAACACGATCCCAAACTCCAGGAGTATTGCGTATGTCCTCAC
Organism: Hymenopus coronatus; assembly: GCA_030762935.1. Lineage (NCBI taxonomy): Eukaryota > Metazoa > Arthropoda > Insecta > Mantodea > Hymenopodidae > Hymenopus > Hymenopus coronatus. The sequence goes on along the minus strand of CM060895.1, from coordinate 5,190,059 downwards.
AACTTGCCACAATTCGATTCCGAAGGGATTCCAAATCCGGCACCGGAGACGAATAAACCAATGATTTTAAATGGCCCCACAAGTAGAAATCAAGAGGGTTCATATCAGGTGAGCGTGGAGGCCAAGTAATTGGGCCACCTCTACCTATCCATCGATCAGGAAACCTTCGATCCAAGTACCGGCGAGCCGTAAGACTGAAGTGTGCAGGAGCGCCATCATGCAAGAAGTGAATGTGTTGATGATTGATCAGTGGAGTGTCTTCGAAAACGTCAGGTATGGTGTTTTCCAGGAAGTTTGTGTACGCCTGCCAAGTAAGTCTGTTTACAAGAACATGGGGTCCAACTAATCGATCACCAATGATACCAGCCCACATGTTGAGGGAGAACCGCACCTGGTGATGAGATACAACAGTTGCACGTGGGTTTTCATGCGACCATACATGCTGATTGTGGAAATTTGTTATGCCATCTCTTGTGAACTGTGCTTCATCTGTAAATAATACGACGGCAGAAAAGTTCGGATTTACACCACACTGCTGCAAGAACCACTGACAGAACCTAACTCGTGCAGGGTAATCTGCTGGTGACAGGGCCTGTACACGTTGCAAATGATAAGGATACAATTGATACTCGTTCAACAGTCTCCAGACAGTCGTATGAGGAACATTGACTTGCAACGCTAACCGTCTAGTGCTGATAGAAGGAGTCCTGTCCACAGCCTCCAGAATCTCCTCCTGCACTTCTGGAGTTGTAGATCTTGGCCGTCCCCTTCCCAAACCAGGAGAGGTGAATGTTCCATACTCGCACACACGGGAATGGAGACGTACAAATGTCTTCTGATCTGGACATTGTCGCTGTGGGTATCTCTCCTGTTACAAACGACGAGCCAGCGCAGCATTGCCGTCCGCCTTACGTACATGAAGTGTATCTCTGCCAGCTCTTGATTTGAATGCATGTCGCACAGTCTTAACGCCTTCCTCAGAATGAACTATCAGAGCGCCCTCCTAATGTCTCCTTTGACGGCAAAGACCTGCGGAAAGAAAAAACGTTCCAGTGAATTCCAATGTTGTGAAGGCCATAATTCGGAAAAGAAGCATTTCCAACATGAACTATTTTGATTGTCTACAGGTGGGACTTTCAATGTTGTAAAGGCCATAACTCGGAAATGAAGCATTTCCGGACACATGTTATAATGAACTATTTTGATTGTCTTCATGTGGGAAATACATATCTGAAATTATGCCCCGTATTTTTGAAACACCTGTATATGTTTTAGGGTATCCTGTATCCATAAAGTCGCCCTCCGTGGTGTAATGGTTACCATGCTAACTTCATATACCCAAGGTCGCGGGTTCAAACCCGGCGGAGGACGATGGGAAGGGAAGTAAAGCTGTGGATCCCGTGTCGTAGATTTACGGCACGTAAAAGAACCTCAAGTCTGATAAGAGAGGCCTCTGAGCAAAATTAAGCGGTCTTCCACACCCAATTTAGAATGGGACGCTGAGAACCACAGTAGTTAAAGAGCGTCCATAAATAACACGCCATTTCATTTTTGTATCCATAAAGTCGCCCTCCGTGGTGTAATGGTTACCATGCTAACTTCATTTACCCAAGGTCGCGGGTTCAAACCCGGCGGAGGACGATGGATTTTTTCGGGCGTAAAAATCCTTAGCATGGCTTCCTTCGGAAGGGAAGTAAAGCTGTGGGTCCCGTGTCGTAGATTTATGGCACGTAAAAGAACCTCAAGCCTGGTAAGAGAGGCCTCTGAGCAAAATTAAGCGATCTTTCACGCCCAATATAGAATGGGACGCTGAGAACCAAAGCGGTTAAAGAGCGTCCATAAATAACAGGCCATTTCCATTTTTTTGGTATCCATAAAAGCATTTTCAGAAAAAGGTCTGTGTGTGTGTGTGAGTGTGTGCGAACATGATAGCTCAAAAACGAAAAGTGGATAAAATACCAAACTTGGTATTTAAGTTTAGCATCTTCCAGAGATGTGACACGAAGATTTAGAGAATAACCCTACCTTCCCAAACTACGCTTTTCATGGATATTTTTTGAAAATTTTGATTTTCTCAAAAATGGCTCTAACGATCTTGATTAAAATATTGTATATTAAAGATATATACCTGACAAATAAAATATATATCTTGAATTTTCTGGGAATAGCCTCTGAAGATATCTCTATTCTGGATGAAGTTTACAGAATTTTACATAACTGCTAAACTGTAAGAGATGGACAAAACAAACCACACAAAAAATGTAGAGCACATTAAAACACACAATGTGTATTATATACATTTTTTTCATGGAGTTGATCGTTTTTGAGGTATTCCTTTTTTTTTGGTTTCAGCTTTGAAAAACATACTTTTTTCATACAGGAACTTATCAACTGCTGTCCATACAAGCAAAGGAACTTCAGTCACATAGCAACCAGCTTTTGACTATCACTTTAACCTATGGTACTCCCTTATTTCCTTTCTACTTACAAGATGCAAGTAATAGGACTATTTCTACTAATTTTTTCTCGATTAGCTGAAGTAAACAGAAGCATAAGCTTTTTAACAATAATTTGTTGCAGAGATGTGGAGAAAGTCATGTGAATGGAACACATCAGATCCTTTCTGGATTCACAGCATTATCTTGCACATTTGATAAGTTTATGGAGTCATGAGTGAAACAAGAATTGTCAGAGCTCCTGTAAGATTAATTGTTTGTGGATGTTGCAGGCTTGCTCTGTGAATGATCTATATGGTGTACTGGATCCTGTGAGCAGGGACTGGAAGGATGGAATCTTGTCTTGCATTTTCCGCGAAGTTAACAAACCTATAACTACAAATGAAAGACACTATATTGTGTTTGACGGAGATGTTGATGCACTGTGGATAGAGAACATGAACTCTGTGATGGATGATAACAGATTACTCACCTTGCCTAATGGCGAGCGTATTAGACTTCTACCTCATTGTGCTCTGCTGTTTGAGGTGAGTTACTCTCTAGTTGCAGTTCCCCATGCACAAATTATTCTTATTAATAATTTGTAACAAAACTTCACTTATCTTTATGAATAAATTCAAATTCAAGTCTAAATAAACAACAAAAACAAGTTAAGCTGATGGAGCAATAGAATTGTAATTGTGAAACTAGTCATTTGAATTTGAGTTTATTCATGAATATAAATAAAAATTTGTTACAAATTAATTGTTATATTAATATTTGTGTTGCTTGACTTTTACTAGCTTCATTTTTACTTTCTCTACACATACTATGCACATACTGTATAGAGAAGGTATTGCATTGCACCCAAAAATTTGATACCGAGATTTCACCAGAAATACATGTTTTGGGAACCCCTTAATAAAAAAAAGTATTTTTAGAAAAATGTGTGTGTGTGTGTATGTGTATCTATGGGCAGCATAACTCAAAAACAAAAAAACCGTTAAGTACCAAACTTGGTATTTAAGGTCGCTATTTTCCAAGGATGTGACACAAAGATTTTCAAGAAAATCCCCCCCACCCACAACTATCCTTTACATGGTACAAAATTAAAACTTTTTGATTTTGTCAAAAATGGCTAACAGTTTTGATTAAAAACTCTTATATTTAAAATATTTACATGCCAAATAAAATGTATATCTTGAATTTTCTGGGAATAGCCTCTAAAGATGTCTTTATTCAAGATGATTTTTATTAAATTTTGTATAACTGGTAAACCGTAAGAGATAGACAAAAACTTACTGCACAAAATATGTAGAGCACGATAACACACACAATTTATATCATATACATTTTTTTCGTGGAGTTGATCATTTTTGAGATATTCCTTGTTTTTGGTTTTTAGCTTTAAAAAACTTATACTTTTCTCATACAGGAATTTGTCAACTTGTGTCCATACAAACAAAGAAACTTCAGTCACTAGCAACCAGCTTTTGACTATCACTTTAACCTATGGTACTCCCTTGTTTCGCTTCTACTTACAAGGAAGCAAGTAATAAGACTATTTTTGGTAATTTTTTCTTGATTAGCATGAAGTAAATAGAAGCATAATTTGTTGCAGAGATGTGGCGAAAGTCATATGAATGGAACACATCAGACTTTTTTACATATTAAAGATTATAGTAATTATATTTTGAATCATGGCACAAAAAAGTGGATAGAAAAATAAGAATTTGTAAGAAATTCATAAGAACTAAGTGTTACAGTTTTAATAGCTTCACTTACCACTGTTTATCAGCTGAGTGTTTGAAGGGTGTTGCCCCCCATCAACTGTTGCCTGGTGGTGTTATTGACTACTACAATCACCAAGATTTTAAAAACTTATGAGAAATGCTTTCCATATACCTACTATGTACATAGTGTATAGAGAAGGTATTAAATTGCACTCAAAATTTGATTTTGTGATATCACTGGAAATATGTGTTTTGAGACCCCCTGAATCCACATTTTTAGAAAAATGTCTGTGCGTATCTGTCTGTCAGTGTGTGTGTGTGTGTATGTGGGTAGCATAGCTCAAAACAAAGGCTGTTAAATACCAAACTTGGTATTTAAGATCAGCATCTTCCCAGTATGCGACACAAAGATTTTCAAGAAACTTCCCCACCCCCAACTACCCTTTACATAGACATATTTTTGAAAACTTTGATTTTCTCTAAACTGGCTCTAATGATTTTGATTCAAATATTGTATATTAAAGATATTTACATGACAAATAAAATGTATATCTTGAATTTTCTGGAAACAGTTTCCAAAGACATCTTTATTCTTGAGGAGCTTTCTGGAATATGGACCTATAGAACTAGGAGTCATTTTTCGGTAAATCATTTTAAGTGATCTGCCATATTGTGTAAAATATTCCCTCCAAGTTTACATTCAGTCTTTTGCCATTTCAGTGAATGGCAACACTTTTTGTTTCCGATGTGCTGTTGTCTGGATTCTTTGCACTGAATCTGTTTAGTCAGTTTATGTAAGTTTGTTTTTACATAAAACAAAGTAAAATGGGACTAACTCCGTGGTCAGTGAACTGACTACTCACCCAGAGGTCCTGGGTTCGATTCCCAGCTGGGGAGGGGAATCTTTCTTTAGCCAGAATTATTCCCTATCCCTCGCAGTCTGGAAGTATGTATGTGTGTGTGTGTGTTTGAGGAAAATAAAATTATGTAAACCTACAGACAATGAGTTGTTGACCCCCGATATGACCTTAGATGTTAAAGGGGGCTATAGAAATGAAACAATAAAAAAAAAAAAAACGTGAAATGGAGACCAATGGAAGAAAAAGGAAAACTATTTACTGCAGCACTAGTTTGAAGAAGTTAGAATTAAGAGGAGGAGGTCAAGTGGTGATATGCATGTAAACAGTACTGGAGTTGAGCTAGGAAAAGGGCATTTTTGCCGCCAGTGAAGGGACGTTGCCAGAAAAAGTGTCACAAATCCAGGAAAAGGAATTTTACAATTATTTTATAAGAGACCTACAAGATTCTTATCTGGCACGTGCTATGGAATGGAAAGATAAGAAAGCAAATAGAAAGAAAACCGAAAACCCAAAGACCTTTTGAAACAGACATGGGATATATGTTTTATATTGCAGGATCTATCCTTTAGCTCTGTGTAAGCTTTTCCAAGTGTAATAAGGAGACTGAGAGTCATACAGAAAAAGATATTACTTAATGAAAACATTTGAAGAAGTTAACCATTCACATAAACTTGAATCGAATGTCTGGGTTAAATTAAAGGAACATTTAAGCATGATTCCTAGTGAAAAGAGTCACTATTCTGCCAGTAAAACCAATTTGAATTAGGTAGAGTCAGACTGAGAAATTCTATGCCATAGCCAGGATTTGAACCACGGATCTTGTGATCTCTAGCAAGTTGTTCTGTCACTGAGCTACAATGGCAATGACCATAATAGTTGGCTATGCTATTAATCCTGGATCTGAAATACTTACAGCATTGTAAGTTGCCATTAGGGTTGTCATTCAAAATAATTTGAGATTACCTTGTGGTTTACCAGGAAACAGTTGAGAAATTCAATGCTATGCCAGCATATTGCCATGGTGGCTCAGTGGCAGAGCAACTGGCTAGAGATCAGGAGATCCGTGATTCAAATCCTTGCTATGGTATGGAATTTTTTGGTCTGACTCTACCTATCCTATTCCTGTCCTACACACGGCTTATGTGAAAAAACAATTAATTCAATACCAATTTGAATTACTTTGAGTATCCAAACTTAAATATCAAAACATTATTTCAAATGTTCTCCAAACACTTTTTACTTTGCTGACTGTTTCGAGATATCCCTTGTTATTGGTTTCAATTTTGAACTACTTTAACTTTTCTCAAACAGGAAGTGACATTTCAATTCATTTCTCTTGTTTTAATGCAGGCCATGCAAAGCAAACCAAACTTCTCTTGTTTCATATAAGACCAGCTTTTAAAAGATATGACTATCAATTTAGCCTAGTGTATCCTTACTTACTAGGAAGTAAGTAATAAGGCAACTTCTGTTAACATTTACCTTGATTAGCTTATCGTAGATAAAAGAATAATCTTTTGTAAGGAAAGTTGTTCGTTTAACAGCTAGAGAATGTCATGTGAATGGAACACATCACTTGATGTTTTTTGTCGTAGAAGTGGATTGAGTTTTAAACTTATGTTTAATGTTCCTCAATTTCCCTTTAACTCTGTTATGTATCCAAATTTCACCATGTTTTACCTGCTATGTTCATGCACCACATTGCCCTAAATATAAAACGTTAGAATGTGCTTTTAAAAAAAGTAGTCTTATACATCTGGCATAATATTTAAGAATCATTATTGTGAAGAACTGTATTGGTTTGAGCAGTGGGAGTCACGCTGAGCTAAAGGTCACCAACAGTGACAATTACTTCCTCATTGCTTGGCCTTCTTGTGTTTAACACATTCAAGTCATGGTAGATTCAAATTATTGGTCTTTCACAAGGCTAAAATACTTATAATGCACAGACTACAGGGAAGCTCAGTGTTTCTCGGTGTAATGATTGATGGTGGAAATGCAATGCCAATACAGAGGATAATAGATGGAAATTTTAGAAATTGATACACTTGTCACCCAATATGTGTAGGAGAAATGGAACCAGTATTTTTCAATATGTTAAGAAGACTTTTTAATTGCATTTGTTATTTAGGTAATTATTCTTATGAAAACGTTGAAAAAGTCAGGGTTTTCTTATGTTCAAGCCATGCAGTAATGTAACAAATCTGCTTTTATTTCTTTCTCTACACATACTATGTGCATACTGTATAGAGGAAGTATTGTATTTCATCAAAAAATTTGATACAAAGATTTCACCGGAAATACATTAGATCCCCCTGATTCCAAAAAAAGCTCTATGTGTGTGTCAACGGACAGCATAGCTCAAAACGAAAAGACCGTTAAAGATTTGATATTTAAGTTTGGTATCTTCTAAGGATGCGACATGAAGATTTTCAAGAAAATCCCCCCAACCCAACTACCATTTACAGTAAGCTTTTTTTTTTTTTTTTCAAAAATTTTGATTTTCTAAAAAATGACTCTTAACAATTTTGATTAAAATATTATATATTAAAGATATTTACCTGACAGATAAAATGTATATCTTGAATTTTCTGGGAATAGTCTCTCTCTTTTTTTTTTTTTTTTTGGTAATATTTAACTCCCGCTTTTACTGCTCAAGCACTGCAGGCGATAGGAATAGCCTCTGAAGACTACTTTATTCTAGATGAATTTTACAGAATTTTGCATAAGTGGTCAAACTGTAAAAGATAGACAAAAGCTAACTTAACAGAAAATGTAGAGTTCTTTAAAACACACAATTTATGTTATACATTTTTTTCATGGAGTTTATCATTCGTTGTTGGTTTCAGCTTTAAAATACTTATATTTTTCTCATATGAGAATTTATCAGCTCCTGTCCATACATACAAAAAAATGAACTTCAGTCACATAGAAACCACTTTTGACTATCACTTTAACCTATGGTATTCCCTTACTTCACTTCTAACTTACAAGGAAGCAAGTTATAAGACTATTTCTGTTAATTTTTTCTCAATTATTATGAAGTAAATAGAAGCATAAGCTTTTAACAATAATTTGTTGCAGATATGAAGAGAAAGTCATGTAAATGGAACACGTCAGATTTTTAGAAAAAGATCCATGCGTGTGTCTGTCTGTCTGCCTGCCTGAGTCTGTGTCGATAGCATGGCCTAAAAAATGGAGAGTCGGTTAAATACTAAAGTTGGTATTTAAGTTCAGTATCTTTCAAGGATGCGACAGAAAGATTTTCAAAACAATGCCCCCACCCCCAACTACCCTTTACATGGAACGTTTAATGAAAATTTTGATTTTCTCAAAAATGGCTTTAATGATTTTGATTAAAGTACTGCATTTAAAACCATTTACATCAAAAACAAAATGTATACCTTGAATTTTCTGGGAATAGCTTCTGAAGACCTGTTCATTCTGGATGAATGTTGCTGAATTTTGCATAATTGATAAACCATAAAAGATAGACAAAAATTTACCATATAAGAAATATAGATCTCATTAAAATACAATTTATATCATATACTTTTTTTCCTTGGAGTTGGCCATTTTTGAAATATTTCTTGTTATTGGTTTCAGTTTTAAAATACTTAAAACTTTTTTCTTACAAGAACTTGTCAACACTTGGCCACATAAAGAAATGGATTTCAATCCCATAGCAACCACATTTTGAAACATTTGTCTGTTGGTTTAGCCTAGTGTATTCCCTTATTTGCCTCCTACTTATAAGGAACTAAGTAATAAGCCTGTTTCTGCTAATGTTTATCTCAGCATGAAACAGATAGAAGAATAAGCTTTTTAACAATAATTGTTTGCAGAGATGTAGAGAAAGTGATATGAATGGAACACATGAGATGTTTTTCCAAAGTATTAATATTGAAAACTGTATGTTGTCTTGCATTTGTGATATCTGCTCTCTGAATAGCAGGGGGAAAATGATAAATATTACACCAAGGTCGTGACATCTGCACCTGATTTTGTACATTTCATTTTGTTCTGTAAAGTTAGCAGTTAATGGACCTAAACAAATTATAAGCATTCCCATTGGTTTAAAAAAAAAAATCTCTTTGAGACTAAAATAAAAATAGATGATTTGAAACAGAAGAAGAGCAGTTTAGCTATGCATTTCCCTCCTTCAACTCCACACATTTCATTCTCCCTCTAGTTCTCACCCATTATGTAAATTTCTGCGCAAATTCAAATTAAGTAAAAAAAAGTGTCCCTTAGTTTGTTCAAAATACATGTGCAACTCTTTAAGTTTCAATTTTAAATGGTTACAACTAAGTTTATAACAGAATCTGCTCTATGCCCATTCTGTGATCTTAAGGAAGATGTGGAGAGAAACCACCTTCTCCACGGTCCAACTTTTGGTCAACATACCAACATCATATCAAAATACTAGGCTTCGTTGCCAACTTTCAGAAATTACGTGGCAACCAATCAACACTTAAAATTCATTTAAAAATTAAATTACATCTTTTTACTTTCTCTATGTGTACTATGTTCATAACGTATAGAGAAGGTAATATATTGCACCCAAAAATTTGATGTGAGATTTCACCATATTTTAGAGTCCTCTGTATAAAAAAAAAAATCAGAAAAAGGTGTGTGTGTGTATGAATGGGAACACAATAACTAAAAAACGAAAAAGTCAGTTAAACACAAAACTTGATATTTAAGTTTAGTACCTTCCAGGAATGTGACACAAACATTTTCAAGAAAATCCCCCCACTGCAAACTACCCTTTACATGGAAAAAATTTTAATAATTTTGATTTTCTCTAAAATGGCTCCAATGATTTTGATTAAAATGTCATATATTTAAGATATTTACATGACAAATAAAATGTGTATTTTGAATTTTCTGGGAATAGCCTCTAAAGATCATTTTATTCTGGATGAAATTTGCTGAATTTTGAATAACTGGTAAACCGTAAGAGATAGATAAAAACTTACTTCATAAAAAATGTACATCTCATTAAAACACACAATTTGTCTTATACATTTTTTCATGGAAATTACCTTTTTGAAATATTTCTTGTTTGTTTCAGATTTAAAATACTTAAAACATTTCTCATACGGAAAGTTGTAAACCTTGTAAACTACATGGCTACCAGCTTTTAAAAACTTTCTTGACAATCATTTTAGCCCAGTGTATTCTTTTATTTCCCTTCTACTTACAAGGAAGGAAGCAATTAAGACAATTTATGCTAATGTAGATATCCTCATATAGTAGATAGAAGAATATGCTTTTTAACAATAATTTGTTACAGTCATGTAGAGAATGTCATGTGAATGGAACACATCATATTTTTATAAAGATAAGTTAAATTTTGAAATTAAGTTCTTAAATTTCAGGTCATGTTGTATTCAGATATATAAGGTAAATGATTTATAATAAATGATATGTATTTGTGACAGGTTGGAGACCTCCAGTATGCTTCTCCTGCGACTGTATCTCGGGCAGGCATGGTTTACGTGGATCCCAAGAACCTTGGTTACCTGCCATACTGGGAGCGATGGTTAACCTCTCGGCTAAGCCAGACGCAAGTGCAGATGTTGCAGGATTTGTTTGACAAATACGTAGTGCCCATGCTGCTGGTGGTGCTGGAGGGTGTGATGGGAACCATATCCTTTACGCCACCCAAGCAAGTCATAACACAAACTGATGTCAATATGGTAAATATTGCCTGCCTTCTTACTTTTTATTTCACTTACTCAAAAATAATTCTTATGATTTTAATTAAAATTCCATATATTAAAGTTAATCACAACACAAATAAACTGTATAGTTCGAATTTTATGGGAATAGCCTCTGCAGAGCACTATATTCTGGTTAATTTTAACAGAATTTTGCATAATGGTTTAATTGTAAGAGATAGACAAAAATTTACTATGCATAAAATGTAGATCTCATTAAAACATGCAATTTATGTCATGTGCATTTTTGTTGTAGAGTTGACTGTTTCCAAGATATTCATTATTGTTGATTTCAATTTGAAAATACTTATGCTTTTTCTCTCAGTGTCTGTTTTTGTTTTGTTCTACTCCTGGCCAAGCAAAGAAGCCAATCTCAATGATAATCACATAACGATAGCTTTTAAAAATTTGGCTATCACTTTAGCATAGCACATTCCTTTAGTTCCCTTCTACTTATAAGGAACTAAGTAATAACAACATTCTGCTAATGTTTATCTCGATTACTATGGTGTAGAAAGAAGAAGTCTGTTTGTGGAGGAGTTAGAGAAAATCATGTAAGCGTAACACATAATATTTTTTTTCTTTTCGTGCATGTTGATGCAAAGAGTGGAGCAGAATTGGCCTACTTTTTGAACATTCAATAATTGCTTAAGGCTCCTGTATCCTCTTGTACTTTCAATTAAATGTAATTATGCACATTACATGCTGGCTTTGAAATACATACTCTCTGTACTAGTATAACAAACAAATGAATGATGACAGCACTTTAAAAAATGTGTAAGTACTGGAAACTTCAAACCAATAATGTCCACTCCCTCTCCCAAAAGAAAGAAAATTGACATTTGTGAGTTCTGCACTTTACATTTATATTTATCACTTATGCCTTAGAAGTTATTCCAAATTTTACAAAATTCATTCAGATTAAACCCAAAAAACTCAAGATATAGATTTTTTCATGTAAATACGTTATATTATGGAGAGGTAGAAATTGTATGCCATAGTCAGGATTTGATCCACAGGTGTTGCAGTCTCTAAACAATAGCTCTATCACATGCCAGATGGCATTAAATTCCCAAACTGACTGATAAACCACAAGGTGTTCTCAAATTATTTTCAGATGACAACCCCAATGACAACTTACAATGTTGTCAGTACTCAAGAGCCAGGATTCATTATTAGGTCAATTAATGTTAATTTAATTGTTTTTTAACACAAGCCGTGTGCAGGACAGGAGTTGGAGTTGGATTGTTAGTCACCATTGGGGTATGCCATCTCAAAATAATTTGACATCACCTTGTGGTTTCCCGGAAAACATTCAATTCAATTCAATTTTGTACATTGTACTGTGATACAGGATACATCAATGATTAGATTTATGTTACAGAAAGTTAGATATGTACATATTTACAATATAATGAGTTTAGAAGGATATGATACAAGATAGTTAATACAATGATAAGGTATATGGATGTTTATTAAATTGTAAGTATTCCTTTACAGTGCAGAAGCAGTGCTCCTGCAAGAAAGCCTTTGCTCAGGTTTTAAATGCATTATAGTTTCCAGTATTTTTTATATCACTGGGAAGGGAATTATATAATGATATACTGGAGTGCATCACTCCATTTTTACACATCATACTTCTTGCAGAGGTTAAGTGAATATCCTTTTGATTTCTAGTATAATGTGCATGTACATTTTCATTATTTTGGAAAGTAAATTTATTTTTCTTTACAAATAATATTGCATCTAATGTATAAGTACATGCCAAAGTAAGTATCCCAAGTTTTAAGAATAGTGATTTACATGAACATAACTTCTTTTCACCACATATAATGCGAACAGCTTGTTTTTGCTTAATAAATAGTTCTTTTGCTTCTGGTGAGTTTCCCCAAAATATTATTCCATACCTCATTCTAGAATGTATGCAAGTCAGTTGAGAAATTTAATGCTGCGCTGGCATATTGCCATGGTAGAGCAACTGGCTAGAGACTGGGAGATCTGTGGTCCAAATCCCTCCTTGGCATTGCATTTTTAAGTCTAATTCTACCTGTCCTACACACAGATTGTGTTAAAAACAAATTAAAACCTTATATTATGTTCATCATAATTGAATCAGTCAAAGTTGAAAGGCATAAATCAGTTTTTGAAACTTATCAGGAGGTGAAAACAATATGGGAGAATGAAAATCATACAAATATAAATGGTGCACACATTTTTACTTTCTCTACCTCTGTACTATGTACATAGCAGGTAGACATGTTATTGTATTCCACCCAAAAATTTGATGTTGAGATTTCACTTGAAATATATGTTTTAAGGCCACCTGAAACATTTTTAGAAAAGATCTGCATGCATGTATGTATGTGTGCCTATGTGTATAACTCAAAAATGAAAAGTCTGTTAAATACTTTACGTGAAATTTAAGTTCTACATCTTCCAAGGATGTGACACAGACATGTTTAGGAAAATCCCACACCCCAATATACCCTTCACATGGAAACATTTTAAAAAAACTTTTCTCAAAAATGTCTCAAATTATTTTTATTAAAATACTATATGTTTCAGATATTCTCATTACAAATAAAATGTATATCTTGAATTTTCTGGGAATAGCATCTGACCTCTTCATTCTAGATGACTTTTACATAACTGATAAACTGTAAGAGATAGACAAAATCTTACTACATAAAAAATGTAGATTAGTTAAAACACAATTTATATCAAATGCAATTTTTATGTGGAGTTAACCATTTCTGAGATATTCTTTGTAATTTTTTGTAATTCTTAAACTTTTCTCAAATGGAAAATCATTATTCACTTTTCTTTCTCCTGGTCAAGTAAAGAGAACAGCATTTCAAAACCATTACAAAATGTCTAGGTTTTAAAAGATTTGAATATCACTTTAGCCATTTTATTTCTTTATGCTTGCTTCTTTTACAAGGAAGCAATATTTAATAAAACCATTTCTGCCAATGTTTATGCTGATAAGCATGAGGCAGATAGAAGCTTTGTAAGAATATTTTTTGCAGCATAGGTAGAGAAAGTCATGTGAATGTAGTGCATCAGAGTTTTCTATGAAGCAATGTCATTATATAATATTTGTTTTATAAGCTTACCTGGCACATAAACACACATATGTTCCTTTCTGGTCCCACCGTAAATATGGCTTATATAACACATGAAGAGAACAGACAACATAACTTATATGGAAATCTAAAACAAACATCTGTGACTTACACAAATTATAATACAAAAAATCTGATGTGATCCATTCACATGACTTTCTCTTCATCTTTGCAACAAACTATTGTCAAAAAGCTTATGTTTCTATATACAGAGTGGTCCAAAAATATGTATACACTGTTTAACGGTCCATAACTCGCAAACTAATTGGCGCAAATGTCTCATTTTGTGTGAAAGTGTAGCTTAAAGTCCAACTTACAGATATCTCTGTAGGTACTGGAAATGGTCACCATTAACATCCATACACAGACGATGCCGCTGAACTGCAGTACCAACTACCGACTGCAACGTGTTCTGTTGGATATCAGCACACGAATGTACGATACATTCTTGTACATAAATTATCCAATGTGCATGGCTTTTGTCCATAAACGGCATCCTTTAGGTTCCCCATAGGTAAAAACCCAGATGCGTTAAGTCTGGGGAACATGGTGGATACTCTACAGCACCTCTTCGACCTATCCATCGTGCAGGTTGAGATACTCCCTTACACAATTATGATAGTAGAGTGGTGCACCATCTTGTTAGAAGTAAAACCTTTTGCTGGACTTGTTGCTGTTACAGGTCGTCCAGATCGTTTTTACTGTACTTCTGTAACACAGCCGTTGACTTTAAACTTGTCTCAAATGAGCGCAATTGTTAAACATGTCGGTGGCTCTGTTTGATACTCATTTAGCCACTGGCGTTGAACCTCACTAATGTTTTCGTACCTAATGTACCACTTCGAAACTGACTTCCTTTCATCGAATGCCAGCCATGTTTACTCAAGTAACTAACAACAAAAGAATGCTTATGTATCTGGTGACTGTCATCAGACACCACTTGTGTGGCGATTGCCAGAACTACAAACTATTACACTACCAAAAATGGGATGTTTCCGCCATTAGTTTGCAAGTTATGGACTGTTAAACAGTGTATACATTTTTTTGGACCACTCTGTACTAATTGAGAAAAAAATAGCAGAAATAGTCTTATTACTTGCTTCCTTGTAAGTAGGAGGGAAATAAGGGAATACCATAGGTTAAAGTGATAGTCAAAAGCTGGTTACTATGTGACTGAAGTTCCTTTGTTTGTATGGACACAAGTTGACAAATTAATGTTTGAGAAAAGTATAAGTGCTTTAAAGCTGAAACTAAAAAGAAGGAATATCTCAAAAACGATCAAATCCACGAAAAAAATGCACATAACATAAATTGTGTATTTTAATGTGCTCTACATATTTTGTGTGGTAAGTTTTTGTCTATCTCTTACAGTTTAGCAGATATGTAATATTCCATAAGATTCATCCAAAATAAAGTAGTCTTCAGAAGCTATTCCCAGAAAATTCAAGATATACATTTCATTTGTGAGATAAATATCTTTAATATATGATATTTTAATCAATATTGTTAGAGCCATTTTTGAGAAAATCAAAATTTTCGAATAAAGTTCCATGTAAAGGGTATTTGGGGGTGGGGGGATTTTTTTGAAAATCTTTGTGTCGCATACTTGGAAGATAAACTTAAATATCAAGCTATTTAACTATCTTTTCGTTTTTGAACTATGCTGTCCACAGACACACACACACACACACACACACACACACACACACACACACACACACACAAACACAGACCTTTTTCCAAAAATGCTTTTTTTGGATACAGGGGATCCAAAACATGTATTTCTGGTGAAATCTTGGTATCAAATTTTTGGGTAGAATGCAACAACTTCCCTATGCACTATGTACATAGTACATATAGAGAAAGTAAAAAATATATAAAGAGTATTTTTAACTCACAATTACCCTTTCATATTGAAATGTGACTCCGCTCTCAGATGAACTTTGAGCAACTTGTCCATATTGCCATCCAGCTCCTACATTTTGTTTCCTCCTTCACCACATGATTGATGATGTTAATCTGCAACAATGCTGGACTAACCTCTAGCAGTTTGAATGTGTTATTTCTTTCAAACATTTCACATCACTTAATCTCCACGTTTGCCAAGAGTACAGTATTTTTCCTGTTTTTGTTATGCATGATTTTCTCATGCAATAAGAAGCATACACTTGTCACCCTTTGGGTTCCTGGCCACATTGGCCTGCGCGGCAATGAGGCTGGCGTTTCAGCCCCCAGGTGTTTTAACTCTTCTGTGACCTCTGCGGACTTATGCCCCTTTTTACTTCGTTTACTCCTTTTGTGTTGGAGTGCTGACTGGGCCGAGCTACAGGGCAACAAACTTCGGCTGGCGCACATCCTCTCGCGTGTGCCGTCGCGAAGAGGTCATTTTAACTAGACATATTTTAGTCACAGTCATTTATTGTCTTCAGACCCTGCACTGCTTTGTGCTTATTGTCAGGAGCCGTTGACTGTGAGGCATGTTTTAATCGAGTGTCAGTTTTACGTTTGTCCATCGGATTACCAGCTGATATTTCGCAGGGCCTGGCTGGCGGACGAACTCATTGCTGTGGAACATGTTCTAGATACAAGCCACCGTGTGTGATTTTAATGATTTACGCTTTGTGTCCTACATTTGTCTGGCTACTTAATGGCATAGGTTCTTTTGGCAGCTCGACAGGAACCCTTTTATCGCTTTTTATTTTTACGTTCCGCAGTAGCTGACGCTGTTTTAGCCACATTTTATTGTGCTTTTAGATTTTAGATTGTGGACCCTTTTATCGCTTTTTATTTTTACGTTCCATAGCAGCTGACACTGTTTTAGCCACATTTTATTGTGTTTTTATATTTTAGTGTATGGACCTAGTCCGTAGCTTTTAATTACCCCCTTGTTCGGGCGCTAATAACCGTTGCAGTTGTGCGCCCTAAAGTTTCACTACCACCACCACCACTGCTACTATTACCCTCTGTAATTATAATGGCTGTTGATAAACCGAAACTTCATACATACATACATACATACATACATACATACATACATACATACATACATACATACATACATACATACATACATACATACATACATACATACAAAAATGAAAGTGAAATGAAGTTTTATTTATGGACATTCTTTAACTACTGTGGTTCTCAGCATCCCATTCTATACTAGGCGTGAAAGACCAATTAATTTTACTCAGAGGACTCTTTTATCAGGCTTGACGTTCTTTTACGTACCGTAAATTTACTGCACGGGACCAACGGCTATACTTCCCTTCCAAAAGAAACTATGCTAAGAATTTTTACGCCCAAAAAACTCCATCATCCTCTGCCAGGTTTGAACTTGCAACCTTAGATATATGAACCAGCATGTTAACCACTACACCATGGAGGGCGACACACACACACACACATACATAAATACATACATACATATATACATACTTACATACATATATACATATTTACATGCATACTTACATACATATATACATACATGCATACATTCACACATACATACACATATATTTACACATACATACATACATACATACATACATACTTACACATACATACAAACATACATGCATGCATGCACACACATACATACATGCTTACACACATGCATACATACTTACACACATGCATACATACTTACACATACATACATGCTCACATACTTACACACATACATGCACACTTACATATATACATACATATATACATACACGCATACATCTTACACATACATGCACACATACATGCATACTTACACACATACATACTTACACACATACATACATACACACATACATACACATACATGCACACATACATACATACTTACGCATACATACATACACACATACATGCACACATACATACATACTTACACACACATACATACATACTTACACACATACATACGCATATACATACACATACATGCACACATACATACATGCATACATGCACACATACATACATGCATACATGCACACAGACAATGTAGGGGTTTAAGTATAGGGGAGATAGTAGGGAGATACACTAGAGTTTATGTTGTTTGGAATTTTGTAGTAACATAAGAAATTTGTTAAAATTCTTTGTGGAGTAATTAAGCAGAGATTACGAGACATAGTGAAGTAATTCACTTCACTCAAGTAAACAAGTAAATGAATATAAATCCATGTAGTAATAGAAGTTAGCAGCATAACCATAATGATACAGTGTGAAAGGTGGCAAGCTATGTGTGTTAGAGTAGAAATACATTTGAGCACCGATGAGCTATTGCAAATTTAGTAGTGGAATGTTGACCAGTGTTTGCTCCCCAGCTACAGCACTGCCACGTTGTGTTGTGGTTTTAGGTGTCTCAACTGTGCTACATTCTCACTGCCATATTGCCAAATGAACCTGACGTGGAAACTGAACAAGATGAGGAGGAGGAAGATGAAGATGAAGCTGATGAAGCGAAGGAGATAGCACAGCAGACATTAGAGTGTACATTTCTTCAGGCAGTGTATGTTTCGCTCGGAGCCTCACTGGACGAGGAAGGTCGTGTTCTCTTTGACGAGTATGTCAAGAAACTGGTCACCATGTTGCAAGTGACCGACACTTTGGAGCGTAAGGCAACAATCAGTAAGTCTTCATTATATATTTCTTCTGAAACATTCACACTCAACAGTTACAGTTACTTGGTATACATCTCACGGCTGGCTGCACTGTTTGGTTAGTGTATGTATGTCTTTATTCACCATTGGAAATTTTACAATTTCATGGTTTTGTCAGGAATACATTTTTTTTTAAGGTTTAATGCCCTTTAATCTGGTTGGTCATATCAGACGAATGAATGAAATTGGTGAAATGATCTTGGGGTCCATGGAGCTTAAAATACCTTGACATTCGTCTCTCAGGATAAGGAAAATCTTCGAAAAAAACCTTATCCGGGTAACTCACCCTAAGCGAGATTCAAACTCAAACTCACAACCTTTTGAATGTGAGGCAGACATGCTACCACCACACTACCCAGGAAAACAATTTAGTATTAGATATAAATATAGATATAAAAAAACGAAGGCTTTCTTGGCTGGTGTCCATAGTTACTGAGCAAGTTTCCGGGCTTGTTGACCGTGGTCCAATGGAATCCATCTTTGAACTTCCATACGTTTCGTTCAAATCTGCGTCGAACATCTTCAGTGGTGCTGCCATGGTGTTGGCTTGGAACTCCCAGCTGCGACTCATTCAGGGCGTGCATGCGTGTCTGTAGGCTCATGGTGAGCCTAGGTGTTGTTGCTTTTTACCTACCATGGTAAGGGTTTAGCCACACGAATGAGGTGACGGTTGAGGTTTACTTTTGAGGTTTCTAGTGTGGGTGGTAAGGAGGTAGTGCTGGTAGGCTCCTTGAGCTGTTGCATTTTTCAGGAGCAGCATCCTTTCCTCTGCTCTGCTGGTGTTTTTTTTTTTAATCATGTTGGTGAAAGGGCATTTTCTTCTTCTTCTTCTTCTTCTTCTTCTTCTGGTAGGCTCGTGGTGAGCCTAGGTGTTGTTGCTGTGTACCTACCCTGGGTATATGAAGTCAGCATGGTAACCATTACACCACGGAGCATAAGAAATACACAGACACCTATATATACAATAAATGTGGTGATTAGAGTATATAAGTCTTTGTACAATAGCAAAACATAATTGGGAACATAATGAATGCTTACAATTTATATATACAGATTACAAATTGATTTGATTTGTTTCTATAGCTAGTTTGCATGCTATAGAAACTGCTCAATTAAAATTTTTTCTCACTTCTTTGCTAAACTTTGTATAGTTACTCTTATTCATTTTATTTTTGATTTGGTTGTACATATATATGCAGTATAGTTTGATTGTTCTGGCAGTTCACACTTTACTTGACTGCTTTTAACTCTTGAGATGAACTTGCTGGGTTTTCGTTGTCCATGCAAATACATGAGAGCATGTAAACATGATGTGATTGCTACTGACAACACAAATATCACTCCTCATGACACTTAGCAGTTAAAACCAAACTATATAGTTCTCAGCAATTTCAATTTATTGTCCATAGAGATTACACAAATCTATTAGACATGTTCAATTTGGTTCTATATACAACACAAATAATATAACAAACAGAAATGCTGATAAATCAATTAAATACAATAGAAATGTAAAAACTACATTAGTTACTAACAAATTCTTCAATTGAATAGAATTCCTTATTTACTAAATATTTACACAGTTCTTTAATTAATTTATTTATTTTTAATTTAGTTTATTGACTTTATTTCATAAGTTTATTATACAATAAAACTCCTTCATATTTTGGACTCTGTTCAGATATTGTTAGTCTATGGTATACTACACTGTAGCCATTGCTACGTCTAGTGTTGTATTCATGAGTTTCATAATTTATTTTATTATAATTTGTCTTTGTATACAGTAGAGTTCTGAGAATTATTAAGCTGGGAAATGTAAGTACAGGGAAAAGTCTTGCACAGCTGGACACAAGAATTTATATCAATTCATGAATGCAGGAAGCTGCCGAGAGGACACCCATTGAATTCAAGTTTGTACAGAAACAAATAACAAAAGCTACTGGTGTATGCTTTTGTTTGGTCCTTAGAATCAAAGTTGAATTAGAAGTGATCAATTAAGCAAAGTGTCTTTCTCAACACCTCATAAAGAAAGATCCAGAAGATCAAGAAAATCATCCAGAATAAAGTAGTCTTCAGAGGCTGTTCCCAGAAAATTCAAGATATACATTTTATTTTTGTCAGGTAAATATCGTTAATATATGATATTTTAATCAAAATCATTAGTCATTTTTAAGAAACTCAAAATTTTTGAAAAAAGCTCCATGTAAAAGATAGTGTGGAAGGGATTTTTCTTAAAACTTTGTATCACATCCCAGGAAGATACTAAACTTAAATACCAAATTTGGTATTTTACCGAATTTTCGTTTTTGAGTTATTGTGTTTACAGACACAGGCGCGCGCACACACACACACATGGACCTTTTTCTGAAAATGTGTTTTTTTGATAAAGGGGACCCTAAAACATATAGTTCTGGTTAAATTTTGGTATAAAATTTTTGGGTGGTGTGCAATACCTTCTCTATACACTATGTACATAGTACGTGCAGAGAAAGTAAAAAAGCATTTTTAGAAAAAACATCTCTGTATATGTTGTGCATATGCATGTGTGCAGCATAACTCAAAAACCAAAAGTTGGTTAAGTATCAAGCTAGGTATTTAGGTTTAGCGCCTTCTAAGTATGCAACATGAACATTTTCAGAAAAATTCCTCCTTCTCAAACTATCCTTTACAACGTTTTTTTAATTTTTTGATCTTTTCAAAAATGGTTCTAACAATGACAGAATCTGTATCTTGAATTTTATGGGAATAGTCTTCATCATTCTGGATGACTTTTGCATAACTGGTAAATGGTGAGAGATATACAAAATCTTATTAAATAAAAGAAAAAAATGAATCTTGTTAAAAACCCCAAAAAAATTAGGCCACATATATTTTTTTCTGTGGATTAACAATTTCCAAGATATTCACTGTTTTGGGTTTAAATTTCTCAATGAGAAGTCATTCATTTTTCATCTTTCTGGTTATGCAAATAGATCAGAATTTTAGCTATGTAATACTGTATGTTGCCAAGGCAGCTTAGGGTTAGAACAACCGGCTAGAGACTGAGAGATCCCTGGTTCAAATCCTGGCTGTGGCATTGAATTTTCAGTCTTACTTTACCCTACTAAGTTTCATATATAAGTGACTTTGTAATTTTTTAATTATGCTGCACACACAGATAGAGTTTTCCAAAATTGTTTTTATTTTATTCAGCGAGTCTGAAAATGTGTTTTTCCAATAAAATATGTTGTTGAATGGTTGGTGGATTACAACACTTCCTCTACTTACTGTTAACGCATAGCAGAGAAAATAAAAGTACTAAAACAAAGGCCCATTTTGTTTTGGATTTGCAAATGTTGGTAAAAATGCCCATTCAGCATTTAAAATTGTTTTAAAAACAAAAGGCTGCCTATTGTAGAAAATTCTGAGAGAAACTAGGCAATATATTTGCTGTATAAATAGTAATAATAACAACAACAATATGTAAAACTAACCTCTGGACGCTATTATAACATTATTTTTTGTAAATAACTTACTGTATTAATACATTCTGGTTGACTGACTATATATAGATATAAATTTTAATTTAGCTGTGTATTGACCGTATTTGGGGCAGGAGTTTCAGAAGCAAAAGCATTCAGTAATATAAAGAACAAAACACAGACATTATAATGCTTGTATTTTGTTTTTAGCTGACGTCCCTTCAACTGCACCAACTTTGTATGACTACTACTTGGATGCAGAAAACAAAGTGTGGATGCAGTGGACATGGCTTGTACCAGAATACAAGCATGACCCTCAGAAACCACTTAATGAGATTTTGGTACCTACCGTGGATACGGTGCGAACCATGTGGATGCTGGGTTTGCTAAACAAGGTAAGAGGTAACCTTGTTTCCCTGCAGCTACACAAGTATTGCACAGTTTAATTGGAATACAGTATGATTCAAAAATATTTTTACAAGGTTTGGGGTCAGGTTTCTAGTATCAAAACAAGAAAAAATGTTCATATAAACATATGTCCCAAAACCCTTTATTGAGGTTTTAAGTGCTATTAATCAATGCATTTTAAATCATTCTATTTTTGACTTTTTCAGCTTGTTAGGAGGTGTTCCACACAAACATCACTTATAACAAATGTATTTTTGATGTTTGGAGGAATTTAGTAATAGTGACGGTCAAATTATATGTGATATTAATTTGTTGAGTTGGTTTTTTAACACTACATCACATACATTTTTATTATGAGGGACTAGTTTTGAAAGCCTATGCTTTCATTTTCAACCTCACAGGTCCAACTGCCATTGCTGGTTGCGTTTGCTTCTGCTCTCTTCTTTGGTGGTGAAATGATGAACTTCTTAACTAAGCTGTCTACTGACAGGATTTCAAAGTTTATTAGGTGATCTTTGTTTTTCCATATGAGGATGTTTTCCCAGGTTGTGAGTTCAGTAGACAGCTTAGTTAAGAAGTTCATCATTTCGCCACCAGAGAAGAGAGCACAAGCAAATGCAACCAGCAACGGCAGTTGGACTCGTGAGGTTGAAAATGAAAGCATAGGCTTTCGAAACTAGTCCCTCATAATAAAAATGTAAGTGATATAGTGTTAAAAAAACCAACCCAACAAATTAATAGCACATATGATCCAAATGTTCTCATCTTGCATTTAGTCACACATGTATTTGTTGAAGCACGAAATGCCAAATATTCCAGTCAGTGTCATAAGAGTTTGTAGGCTTCCATGTCACATAGCATTAAAAGTTTCTTCATCCAAGAGGTCTGCTGCATAAAACAATGGTTTAAGGAGCCCCAAAAGATAAAAATCCAAAGGATTGAGGTCAGGGGAAGGTGAGGTTCATGGAACTGGTCCCCCTCTACCTATCCATTTGTCATGCTAGATACCAGCCAGTGAGACTAAAATGTGCTAGAGCATCATGTTTCTTCTTATTTGCAGTGACACATTTTCTAATAAGTCTGGGAGAGTGTTCTGAATGACAGCACTCGTAAGGTGTGCTGGGGGAATGTATTACACATCTGATAAATGTTAACAAGTAGCCATGGCAACACAAGGCCAACTCTGCAGGGTGAAATGGGCCAAAGCCCTCTATGAATGAGTGCATAAATAAATGAAGTTATTAGGTTGGACCTGGAAAGCCATTGAAGGACTTTCATTAATAAATGTATAATGTGAAAATGAAGCATATTAGAGCATATGTTTATATGAGCCTATTTTCTGATTTTGATGACAGGAATCCCTCTCCAAACATTATAAAGTATTTTTGAATCATCCTGTATATATAGGGTGATTAAATTCTAAGGTAGCTTCCCTCACCATCGACAGCCAGTTCCAGTTGCATCTTACTGTTACTGTTGCATGGGGTCCAGTCACTCAGTTGCCCCTGTCATTAAAATAACATGGTGCATCACTAATCTGTGCAAAAACATGTCTTTGTATGCCAATTTTATTTCAAATACAATGTGTGCAGTAAGTTCTGTACCACCTGCAAGAAAAACTACTCATATGATCATGCATAGCTTCTCTAATGAAATAATAAATGGAGACTAATTCTAGACCAGTTTTTGATTGCTTGACATTGCTTATGGTTGGTTGCAACAGCACACATGGCTACGGAATCATGAAATGAAATATGAGAGGTGTTTCATGACAATTATAAGTGTTTACATGTGGCCCCCTTGTTCCTCCAACCTAATCAGGTGTGATTTTTACTTTCTCTACACGCACTATGTACATAGTGTATAGAGAAGGTATTGTAATGCACCCAAAAATTCCATACTGACATTTCACCCGGAAATGTGTTTTGGAACCCCTGAATCAAAAGAAAAGCACTTTTAGAAAAAGGTCCATGTGTGTGTCTGTATGTCTATGTGTGTGCATGTCTGTGGGCAGCATAGCTCAAAAACAAAGAGTCTGTTAAATACCAAACTTCATATTTAAGTTCAGTATCTCTCAAGGATGCAACACGAAGATTTTCAAGAAAATTCTTCCACCCCTAACTACCGTTTATATGGAAAACATTTAAAAAAGTTTTGAATTTCTCAAAAATAGCTTTAACGATTTTGATTAAAATATTGTACATTAAAGTTATTTACATGACAAATAAAATATATACACATCTTGAATTTTCTCTGAAGATGTCTTTATCCTGGATGAATTTTGCGGAATTTTGTATAACTGGTAAACCGCAACAGACAGATAAAAGCTTACCACACAAAAAATGTGGTGCTTGTTGAAACACACAATTTATGTTAAATACATTTATTTCATGGAGTTGACCGTTTTTGAGATATTCCTTGTTGTTACTTTCAGCTTTAAAATAGTCATATGCAAATTTGTCAACTACTGTCCATACAAACAAAGGAACTTCAATCACATAGCGACCACCTTTTAAAACATTTGACCATCACTTTAATCTGGTGTACTCCCTTATTTCCCTTCTACTTACAAGGAAGCAATAAGACCCTAACTGCTAATTTTATCTCGATTAGCATGAAGTAAATAGAAGAATAAGCTTTTTAACAATAATTTGTTGTAGAGATATAGAAAAAGATCTTTATGGTTTGTTTTACTTTACCCCTATAATTATAGTGTTATGCAGCCCTACTAGCAGTCTTCTAAGTTGTGGAAATGTTGTAAAGCCTGTGTCCTATGTTGATGAAAAATTATTGAAATGGTTGATAATGTTTTAGATTGTCTAGTAGATGAAATTATACAATTTTACAGCTTTTTGGTCCTGTAGCAGTGTAATAACATAAAGGCTTCTCATTTTTACATGCCATATGTATCCGAGTACCAGACTATTTCTTTTCCAAAATATTAATATTATATGTTATATATGTTTTCCAGAGAGCATGTGGCGAAAAAGTAAGTTCTCAGGTACAGCTGTGGCAAAGCATGGGAGCAATGGTAAACATTACTGCCAACGTCATAATATAAGTGGCAGGTTTTGGGTAATTTATTTCACACGTAAAGTTAGTTTTTAATGGAAGTAGAAGGATTATAAGCATTCTCAAAGCAACAAAATTTGATGTGTTCCATTCACACGACTTTTTCTGCATCTCTATAGCAAATTTATGTTTAAAAGCTTATTGTTTTATCTATTTCATGATAATCTAGATAAACATTAGCAGAAATTGTACTTATTACTTGCTTCCTTGAAAGTAGAAGGGAAAAAATCTAATGTTCCATTCAGACGATATCCTCTAGCTGTTCGATAACAAACCTTTTATTGAAAACATTAATCTGTTATCTACATCACACTAATCAAGATAAACATAAGCAGAATTAGTCTTATTACTGACTTCCTTGTAAGTAGATGGGAAATAAGAAAATGCATGGGCTAAAGCAATAGTCTCTTCCTATAAAAATGGTCACTATGAGAAACAATTGAAATTCTAATCCCTTTGCTTGCCAGGATTAAACAAATGAGAAACAATAAGAAAGAGGTCTTCCTGTTTGAGACAAGTTTAAGTGGCTAAATTTGAAGCTAATAATCCGAAATATCTCGAAAACAGTTAACCCTACAAAAAAAATCAGATTTGTTCCATTCACGTGATTTTCTCTACATCTCTGTAACAAATTATTATTAATAAGCTATTCTTCTATCTACATCATGATAATCAATAAACATTAGCAGAAATTTCCTTATTACTTGGTCCCTTGTAAGTAGAAGGACAAAAATCTAATGTGTTCCATTCACATGATGTCCTCTAGCTGTTTGGCAAGTAAACCTTTTATTCTACATCATGCTAATCAGATAAACATAAGCTGAATCAGCGGTATTACTGGCTTCTTGTTAGTAGCAGGGAAATAAGAAAATGCACAGGCTATAGTGACTGGTAGTATTGTCCTATAAGATATGGTCACTATGTGAAACACTTGGAATTCTAACCTCTTGATTGCCAGGAGTAAGTAAAAGATGAAATGAGAAGAAAATTCGCATTTGAGAAAACTTTAAGAGGCTAAAATTGAAACCAATAATCCCGAATATCTTGAAAACAGTTAACTCTACAAAAAAAAAAAAAGTGTATATAACATAAAGTTTTAATGAGATCTACATTTTTTGTGTTGTAAGTTTTTGTATGTCTGCAGTTTGTCAGTTATATAAAAGTCATCTAGAATGAAGAGGTCTTCAAAGGCTATTCCCAGAAAATTCAAAATATACATTTTGTTTGTCATAACAATAAAACATAAGGTATTTTAATCAAAATTGTTAGAGCCATTTTTGAGATAATCAAAATTTCCGAAAAATGTAGTTGGGGATGGGATTTTCTTAAAATTTTTGGTGTTGCATCCTTGAAAGATACCAAACTTAAATACCAAGTTTGGGATTTAATGGTCATTTTGTTTTTGAGCTATGCTGTCCAGAAAAAACAAACACACACATGCACGCATGCACACACACACACACACACAAATGTAATAAAAATGCTTTTTTTTGGATTCAGGAGGTCTCAAAATATATGTTTGCAGTGAAATCTCGGTATTGAATTTTTGGGTAGAATACAATATCTTTTCTATACTTTATGTACATAGTACTTGTAGAGAAAGTAGGTAGTAAGAATGAATGAACTTAAATGTCCCTTAATTTGTTCAAAATATGTGTGCAACACTAAATTTCATTTAAAAATCAAGTTATCCTGTCTTCTTTTTATATAGATGAGTGCTAAATTGCTAAATTAAGTTCTGGTCATCTTACATTTGGATTAGTGTGGTATTAAAATGTGGTCAAAAACACACCTTTGAATGTTAATTCTCATTTCACATTTCAGGTGCAAAGACCAGTGATTCTTATTGGTGAAACTGGAGCTTCAAAAACTGCAATAATAGAAGAGTTTTTAAGATCCATAAACAAAGAACAATTTGTAAGTTGTGCGATGAAGCTTAAGTTGGGGCCTATAACCCTTGAGTTGTTTTTTCCCTATATTTTGTTGTATGTTCCAGAAAATTATGGACATCAACTTCTCATCCAGAACTACGGCAGCAGATGTGCAGATGGCCGTTGAGTCTGTTCTTGATAAACGAACCAAGGATATCTTTGGTCCTCCGATGGGGAAGAAGTTGATTTGCTTTATTGATGACCTCAACATGCCACAGGTACCACCTTATTACTTATTCCAAAATTATATCAAAATTGCAAATTTTAAAACCCTCCACATTTTGTTTTTTTATTTATCTACCAATTATTTCTTCCTCTACATGTACTATGTATTCCACCCAAAAACTTGATACCAAGATTTCTCTGAAGTCCAAAAAAGTATTTTCAGAAAAAGGTCCTGTATGTGTCTGTGGACAGCATATCTCTAAAATGAAAAGACTGTTAAATACCAAACTGGGTATTTGGGTTTGGTATGTTTCAAGGATATGATACAAAGATTTTCAAGAAAATTTCTCCGCCCCAAACTACCCTGAAAAATGTTTGAGGCATTTTTTTCCTCAAAAATGGCTCTAATGATTTTTATTAAAATACCATATATTAAAGCTATTTGCATCACAAATAAAATGTATATTTTAAATTTTCTGGGACTAGCTTAAGAAGACCTGTTCATTCTGGATGAATTTTGCATACAACTGGAAAACTGTAAGATACACAAAAGCTTTCTATGCAAAAAATACAGACGTCATTAAAACACACAATTTATGGTATACAGTTTGTTTGCAGAGTTGACCATTTGCGAGATATTCCTTGTTATTGGTTTCGATTTTTACTTTCTCTTATCTACCAATTGTTACTTTCTCTACACACACTATGTATACAGTGTACGGAGAAGGTATTGCATTCCACCCAAAATCTGATACAGAGATTTCACGGAAAATACAGTTTTAGAGTCCCCTGTATCCAAAAAAAGTATTTTAAGAAAAAGATCCATGTGTGTCAATGTGTCTGTGAACACCATAACTCAAAAATGAAAAGTCTGTAAAATGCCAAACTTTGTGTTTAAGTTTAGTATCTTCCAGGGATGTGACACGAATATTTTGAGAAAAATCTCCCTACTGTAAACTAACGTTTATGTGGAAAAATTTTCGAAAATTTTGATTTTTTAAAAAATGTCATAACGATTTTTATTAAAATGCCATATGTTAAAGATATTTATATGGCAAATAAAATGCATATCTTGAATTTTCTGGGAATAGCCTTTAAAGACCTCCTTACTCTGAGTGAATTTTGCGTAACTAGTAAACCATAAGAGATAGACAAAAACTTACTACACAAAAAATGCAGATCTCGTTAAAACACATATTTATGATATACACCTTTTCTTCATTGAATTGACCGTTTCTGAGATATTCCTTGTTATTTGTTTCAGGTGTAAAATACTTTTCTCACATAGAAAGTTGTAAACTGCTGGCCCTGCATAGAAATGGATTTCATCCACGTAGCTACCAGCATTTAAAATATTTGACTATCATTTTAGCCTAGTTTATTCCCTTTTTTCTACTTACAAAAAAAATCAACTAATTAAGATAATGAAGTAATTAATACAATTTCTGCTAATATTTATCTTGACTATCATGAAGTACAAAGAAGAATATGCTTTTTAACAATAATTTGTTACAGGGATGTAGAGAAAGTCATGTAAATGGAATACATCAGATTTTTAACAATGCATCTTTCATTTCATCTCTTTTGTTTTTCTGGAAATGCAAAGTGAACCAAACTTCAATTGTTGACATATCAATAAGCTTTTAGAAGATTTGACTCACTTTAGCTAGGTATGCTCCCTTATTTCCCTTCTCCTTATAAGGAACTAACAGCAATTGTATTAGCATTTATCTTGTATAGTATGATGTAGATAGAAGAACAATCTTTTGTAAGAATAGTTTGTTTGCAGAACAGGTAGAGAAAGGCATGAGAATGCAACACGTCAGATTTTTTGTTGCTTAAAGTTTAGATTTTCCAATACTTTCACGTTTTTAAGTGTTTGTTTATTTATTTTTTCTTGCAATAGTATGGAATTTGAAGCAACCATATAAGGACTGAATTTATAAACATTTTACTATGACTTCAGCTTCCTGTATTTCCTTATCCTGCAACAAACTAACCTTACAAAAGTTGGAAATATAAAGACAGACTGAAAAATTCAATGCCATAGCTGAGACTTGAACCATGATCTCCTGGATTGCGTGCTGTTGCTCTCACTAGTGAGCCACTTACTGATACAACATTAAATTCCCCAACTGGTTCATGTTTTTCCCAGTAACCACAGAAGGTACTTTGAGATTACATACCCTAATGTGATCTTGCAATATGTAAGTACTATAAATCGTGAGCATGGCTAGTGTGGAAGAATGAGGAAGAAGCCATTAATTCAAAATGATAGTTGGTTAAAATCTTCTTAAGCTACTTACATATTATAACTGTCTTTGGGGTACATCACTCAAAATAATCTGAGATCTTGTGTGGTTTTCCTGAAAAAATCTGAGTCAGTTGGGAAATCAGCATTAAAAAGATTATCCTATTACTATACTGAGGAGGATTTCATTCAATAAAAAAATCTGTTGTAGTATTGTAACATTGTAAATATAAATAACATGAATATTCTAAGAAAGCATGCATATGAGTAGGTTTTTGGAAACAGACATGTAATTGTAAATTATGTAAAACTGACACTTCTTAAAATTCATTGTCAGAGCTATTTGTTAATAATAAATATGAATGAGTGTAATTGTTGACATGCTCTACATCCTAGACTTTGGGCATAGAGTCTAACCTCAAAATAGGATCTACAGCTTGCAATGTTATTGGTTTCATCATGTTGCCATGGTGATTCACTGGTTAGAGCAACTGGATGGGAACCAGAACCATGGCATTCAATTATTCAGTCTGACTCTACCTGTCCTACACACACTAGTGTGGAAAGAATTATTCATTATTCTTACAAAAGTTTATTCTTTTATCTACTTCATGCTAATCAAGATAAACATTATGACAAATGGTTTTTTTAATGGGATCAAGGTGAATAAGGGAGTATACAAAGCTAAAGCAATCTTGAAATTCCATTACATTTCTATGACCAGGCTGCAAAAATAAGAAAAAGGAACAACCATTTTCATTTCAGAAAAGTAGACATATTGGGAAATTAAACCTAAAATCATGAATATATCGGAAATGCTTAACCTCATTAAAATAAAAAAAAAAATAAAAAAAAAAAAAAAAAGAGTTTGACATAAATTGTGTGTTTTAACAAGATCTACATATTTTGAGTAGTAAGATTTTGTGTATCTGCTACAGTTTACTAGTTATACTAAAGTCCTAAGATCGAAGGGAAATTCAGAGGATATTCTTAGAAAATCCAAAATATGCATTTTATTTGCCTTGTATATGTCTTTAATATATGGCATTTTAATGAAAATTGCTAGAGCTATTTTTTAAAAAATTCAAAAAGTTAAAAAATCTTCTATGTGAAGGATGGTTTTGGGAAAGGGGGATTTTCTGTAAATTTGCATCCTTGGAAGATACTGAAGTTGAATACCAAGTATGGTATTTTTATTAACTCAGGTGCATTTCTGATGAAATCTCAGTATTGCATTTTTGGGTGAAATGCAATACCTTCTCTACCTACTATATATATTGTACATGGTAAAGCAAGTAAATGAAAAGTTTATAGAGGAGAGATAAAACTAAATGGTAAGGAGTAGAACAAGTAATGTGAATGTAACACATAAGTTGATGCAGTGCTTCACAAGTGTCAGAGTGTTCTTGAATCAGTTTTGAGATGTTGTTTTACAGGTGGACACGTATGGCACCCAGCAGCCTATTGCTTACTTGAGACTCCTCATAGAAAAATCTGGCTTTTATGATCTGCAGAAAGACATGGGTTGGAAAAATGTAAAAGATACATGTAAGTAATTCACACCTCATTTTCTAATCAACTAACATATTACAAACGACAACATTTAATAGTATGTGTGTTTGTCTGTGGGCAGCATAGCTCATAAGTTCAGTATCTTCCAAGAATGCGACATGAAGATTTTCAAGAAAATACCCCCACCCCAACTACCCTTTATATGGAAATATTTTCAAAAATTTTGTTTTTCTCAAAAATGGCTCTTAACGATTTTGATTAAAATATTGTATATTAAAGATGTTTACACAACAAATAAAATGTATATCTTGAATTTTCTGGGAATAGTCTCTGAAGACATCTTTATTCTGGTTTAATTTTGTGGAATTTTACATAACTGATAAATTGTAAGAGATAGACAAAAACTGACTTCACAAAAAACGTAGAGCTTGTTAAAAAACACAATTTATGTAATGTACATTTTTTTCATGAAATTGACCGTTTTTGAGATATTCCTTGTTATTGGTTTCAGCTTTAAAATACTTATACTTTTCTCATATGGGAATTTGTCAACTCCTCTCCATACAAACAAAGCAATCTCGGTCACAAAGCAACCAGATTTTAAAAGATTTGCCTAACACTTTAGCCTATTGTATTCCCTTTTATTCCTTCTACTTATAAGGAAGCAAGTAATAAGCCAATTCTGCTAATGTTTATCTAGATAAAAGAATTATCTTTTATATGAAAAATTTGATTGTGGAACAACTAGAGAAAGAAATGTGAATGGAACACATCAGATTTTTATTATATGTTTCCACATCGTTGCTCCAATTTCAACCAAACTTGGCACAGATACAGTTTGACACAAGGCAAAAATCATTGTCTAGCTTAAAATTCAAAATTCCATTCCATTTCACATTATTAATGATTTAATTTAATGTTATGCACATTAAAATCACAAGACCATCTCTATGTTTCTCAATAATAATGTTAATAGCTTGAATAACAATTAATTTGTATATTAAGTTTTGCCTTGCTTTTGTTAATTTTCTTATTATTTGTATGCACGTATTTACTGAGAATAAACAAGCTTATTTTGACATTACTTAGCTTGCTATTATTTCTTCCGAGATGAGAGTTTCTCTACAAACAAAATGTGACAACTGGAGGCCATTCAATTGTATCATAACAAAACTGTGGTATTTGTGGTGGTTCAAATGTTTTTATGTACATACTAAGTAACAGTTTACATTGGTTACTCAGCTAATATAACACATTTAAGAAGTGAAAGTGATATTATTATCCACTGCAGAGCAGAGACCACAAGGTTATATGTTTTATAATGCACTAATTTTAATGGTGCAAGAAAAGGATGGTTTATCACATGAAAGTAATAGATTGTAATGCATTTGTTTTAAAGGAATGGTGCAAGGAAAGCATAGTTGCTAAAATAGCATATTTAAGAAGTGAAACAGGAATTACTATCTGCTGCTGAGCATCTCAATGCCACAATGTTAAAATATGTTTTGTAATGCATTCATTTTAAAGGAAAAGATTTACTGTTTCATTATTTTTGTTTTACAAAATTAAAACTATTTTCTTTTACAATTATTTACTGCTTTGTGCATTTTTTTGCGTTTCACTTTTCTATTACTGTATAACATTTTGCAACTCTACCAACTTCTTGAGCATTTTCTTTGCCCACAGCAATTTTTATGTTTAACAGTTGGTGGCTGATATTGTGCATTGACAGCTTCTGCCATGACATGTCAAGCTCTGAATCAACATTACCAAGGTAGTTTCAGTGCTGTTACCAACATAACCAGTCAAGGATGTATGCAGCAGCCTCTTTGGATGTGCTGAGACTTTTAACTGGCTTGTGTAATCATTTTGGTATCATTCCATGACTGTTCCAGGTGCCTTTAAAACTGAAATAAGTCTTACTGTACACTATGGAACATCTAGAAGCCATGACAACTTGAAACAACATGCCACAGCCTTCCTAAAGCCACTTGCTTATATACCAAAAATTTGGAAAATATGTATCATAGGGAAGAAAAGCATACCATTTTGCCACATAATACAGGGAGTGAAACTCACTAAATTGCTACCTGGATTGAATGAAAATCAGTTTGTTTATTTACACGCACACATGCACACACACACACACATGCACACACACTCTCACACACTCACACAGACCTAGACTTAAAATACTGCACAAGAATGGTTTTGGTGAAACATGTTGGCAGCTCTGCAGTTGTGTTTTATATAGCACATCAAAGCTAGCAAAGTACTTTTGGTGTTAAAGGGTATAAATCATATTTTTTAGAACTTTAGTGACCAAATATACACCTGAGAAATTGCTAAAGCTTTGTAGTACCAGTGTAGAAATAATAATAATACATTAACATATTGATAGGTGAGACAGTAGTAATATACTTTTTAAATGCCTCTAAAGAAACACAAGGCTATTGAGGAAGTGCAATCTAAGGCTAAATGTTATAGAGGAACGTTGGGGGTTCAGCTAGTTTGTAAATAATCTTCACTTGAAAGTATCTGTTCAATTCTATTATTGTACTCTTTATCTCCTAGTGGTTATAAGCTTTGTTTGCTTTAAAAATGTTATTGGTTTATCATTTTGTGATTTTATTTCTTTGATAATCATAAGGCTTTGATACTTTTGACTTAATTACTTCATGGCAGTTTTCTTTGATGTAATTTTCCCATCTGCTAAGTTAGCTCTTGCCCTTTTTTACATTGATTATATTAGATGAAAAATTAATACAAGTATTGACACCTTTCTGTAGTACACTCATGTGTTGTTTACTTACTGTTTGATAGATTTACATTTACAGCATTCTGCTGTGTTTGAGTTGTATCTTGTAGTTTGACTTTTTTGCCTAACAACTGTTTAATTTTCTTAAGTAATTTCTCATTTTCCAATTTCATCAATTTATTTGGTCTCCTGTATAGATGGTTTTCTAGATTAGGTATACCACACTTGTGATCCCAGTTATTTGTTAGCATAAGATCGCTTTATATAATTCTAAATCCCAATGGATAAGCTTACCATAGTGTTTTTTTAATTTATGATTCAATAACCCTCTATATGACACTGATGGGTGCTTTGTAGTAGCATAACTGAATAAAAGTATTTCAAAGAACTTCTGTGACTGTAATTTCTTTTGTCATCTTAAACCAATAATACAGTTGAACCTACCCAAATTGAGCAGTGAATAAGCCAAAATTTTGTATAATGCTGAAAAAAATATTGGTTCTGGTAGAAATCACATACTTTATGTGCAACTTTTCCTGAATAATGCAGAAACTGCTCAATGTGGCAACAGAAACCATCTGGAACTGCTTAAGCTGGAAATATGCAGTATTAAAACACATTTTGCTGTGGGATATCCCATACTTCCAGGGCAAATCTTTTATGTATATTATTGTGGGGCATACTGTACTTGCAAGGAAAAGTCAGTATGAAACACACCTAACCAGAGACACCATCAAGAACAAAAGAAATAGGTTACAGTACTAAATGTTTGTTTTCTTTCAGTATTGTCTGTTTGAAATGGTGTATTGTGAGGAAAGCTGTACATTTTGTGATTAAGAACGTCTCTTAAAAATGTGGCACTTTTACTCAAGGATAAAATGAAAATGATTGAATTAATGGAAAAAGAGAAATTCACTGTTAAAGCACTAATGCTGCAGTTTAAATGTGGCATATCTACAAAAATTTGAAAATTCAAAAGGCATAGGAAGTGAATGGTTTAGATGCAGCCAAGGTGACAAGAATAGTAGGATAGGAAGAAATCAGTGAAATGTTTTGGAAGTGGTTTGCTAGTGCTCCATATTGCCTAATTCTGGTGTACTTTAGAAGCAAGTCTTTCAAATTGTAAGAAAACTGAATAAGCCAGAATTCAAGACTTCAAATATTTGGTTGAAAAACTTCAGAAACAGGTACAAAATCATTTGGAATCAGGAGAATGGGGAAGCCAGCAATATATTAAGGCAACTGATTTGTGATAAAAATAATATTGAAAATATTGTCAATTAGTAAAATTATAAATTAGAAAATTTAAATGTGTAAATAAGAAAAAACAACTCAAAGAGAAAATGTCATTGCTACTGAGACTATTACTATTAAACATCAGCTCAATCTAAAATATGAAAATGTTAGTCCTGTTATAGCTAAAGCCCTTACACTAGAAACCTTACTGTATACACAGATGGGGCTGGAGCAGGTGATGTATGCCACTTCTTCTTTTATACAAATGTTGCAAAAAATAACACAAATTTTCATGGAGAAATAGAAGCTAGTTTATATAACACTACACATTTTATTTCCCTGGCTGCATCAATGTAACAATATGGTTAGTTATTCTTTCAGACTCACAGGCTGCTATATAAGCAACAGTAAGACTCCCTAAAATGGAAAAAATTAAGGAAATCCAGAAGATGATTCCACAAATTAATAAACTGGGGAAAAAATTTGTATTACAATGGATTTCATCTCATTGTGGAGTGGATGGTAATGAAAAAGCAGATTTTTTGGCAAAGAAAAGAACCCAAATTAAACAAAAAAGTATTATAAAATTTCTTTATAAATCAATCAAACACATTGTAAAAAGAAAAATAGATACAAATTATATAAATAAAATAGCACAAGAAAATGAACATTCAAAGCGGATATAAATTGTACAAAATCCTAATTTAATTCCAAAATTATCAAGGAAATCAGCTGTTGTCAACTTTCGTCTCACAACTGGACACGATTGTCTGGATAAACATCTCTTTCAACCTGACCAAACTGCACTCTATGTCCCAGACAAGAAATTATGTATGAATATGGAACATCTAGAATCATATTCTAACATTGTCACACAAAAAAAACATCTCTCTATCTCCCTCTCTCTCTCTCCCTTCCTCTCACTCTCCCTCCCTCTCCTCTCTCTCTCTCTTCTCTCTGTAGAATATCTGTATAAGATGGAAAGCTTGCCAAAAACTGAAAAATAATTTGGGATCATGTCATTTCCATCATGAACAGCTTTCACTAGGTATACTTCTAGAACATGTTAGTGAACACCTGGAGGTAGTATTACATTATTGTATCCACAATTGCTGAAGGTGTTTGCTTAACATTAGCAGTGCCAGTGAATATGTTTGCCAACCAAATGTATGAAACACATTTTTGTTTCAGGCTACATGGCAGCGATGGGCAAGCCTGGGGGTGGCAGAAATGAGGTAGACACACGTTTTGTAACGCTATTCAGTGTGTACAATGTGACGTTCCCACTCGATGTGAATGTAAAACATATTTATCTCTCCATCCTGACTGGTCATACAGCAAATTATATTGATGAGGTGAAGGCGATTGTGCCTGTGTTGATAAACATCACACTTGAGATATATAAGGTAAGATGTCCAAACAGCGTAGCATGTGTGTCGTACAGAGCCTGTTGCAGGCAAGTAAGAGCGTTCTCTTGGCTGTGCGCAGCTCATCATCACTCAGCTGCCACCAACACCAAGGAGGTTCCACTACATATTCAACCTGCGAGATCTGTCTATGGTGTGTGCTGGCATGCTCCTAACTAGAAGCACTTACATCACAAGCCCAGGCCTGTTCGTCAGAACTTGGAGAAATGAAGTCATGCGTGTGTTTTATGATAGACTCATCTGTCCTGAGGTAAGCTGGCTTTCTCTACACGAGAAGGTATTGCATTTGATAAAGACATTTCACCAGAAGTAGATGTTTTAGGGTCCCCTGTTTCCAAAAAACAATTTTTAGAAAAAGGTTCATGTGTGTGAGTCTGTGAACATGATAACTCAAAAACAAAAGGTTGGTAAAATACTAAACTTGGTACTTAACTGTAGTATCTTCCAAGGATGCGACATGAAGATTTTCAAGAAAATACCCCCACCCCCAACTACCCTTTACATGGAAAAAATTTAAAACATGTTGGTTTTCTCAAAAATGACTCTTAACGATTTTGATCAAAATCTCTTAAATTTAAGATACTTACATGATAAATAAAATGTATATCTTGAATTTTCTGGAAATAGCCTCTGAGACCCCTTTATTTTGGATGAATTTTTCTGCATTTTGCGCAACTGGTAAACCGTAAGAGATAGACAAAAACTTACATAGATCTTGTTAAACACACAATTTTGTCATATACATTTTCTTCATGGAGTTGACTGTTTTTGAAATATTCCATATTATTGATTTCAGTTTTAAAACAGTTGAATTTTTCTCATATGGGAACTTATCTACTCCTGGCCATGCAAAGAAATGGACTTCAATCCCATAGCAATCACATTTTAAAACATTGATTGTCGGTTTTACCCAGTGTATTCCCTTATTTCTGTTCTACTTATAAGGGACTAAATAATAAGACCGTTTTTCTAGTGTTTATCTCAATTAACATTTAGTAGATACAAGAATAAGCTTATTAACAGTGATTCAGTAATTTGTCACAAAGATGTAGAGAAAGTCATGTGAATGGAGCACATCAGTGTTTTTTTTTTAAGGCTTCTATAAACTTAGCGCTTATTTAATTATACACATTTCACTGTAGATGTAAGAGAGTTAGACAAAAACAAGTTGATAAATAATAAAAGTAGCTTCCCAGATGCTGATCTTGAAATTCCATACTGTTTCCATTACATTGCGACAAACTAACAAGTAAATAGAAACAGCATTTTAAAAGAATGGGAAGTGTTGATAAACTAAAATTAATAACAATGAATATCTTGAAAATGCTTAATGCCACAAAGAAGGTTATTTAAAATAAATTGTATTATAAAGAGATGTTAATTTGTTTGTATATAACTTCTTTTGCCTATCTATTAACATTTACCAGTTATACAAATTTGCACTTAAGCACAGATGGTATTGTTTTCATCACCTCACTTTTCCCCAGCATCTCTATTAAGTTTATTCTTGTTCTCAAGAAATGGCTTGCTCAAAAATACATCTCTACTGATGAAACAGAAGACCTAAACTTCCCCAGCAATGCATCAATCAGAACTTTTTTTACCAAGCAATGGAAAATTTTACCAACAGGCATTTGGCCTAGCAATGGACAATTGCTGTATGCTTCCAGCATTAATGTGGAGTGTGCATGGATTCCTAGTAACATTGGCTTGCCGGGGAATGAACTGGCGGATTTGGCAACCACAGACCCAGTACTAAAATTTCTTGTGTAACATCAGAAGACTTTAAGCGTGTTGTGTGCAGAGCAGTACTTTTGGCATGAAGAGTGGTCAGCTCTCTGTGGAAACAAGCTTAGAGCAGTGAAGGACCTTTCAATACATGGGAGGAAGTGATATTGGATCGTTTGCTTCTTAGCCACTGCAATTTTATACATAGTTACCTTCTTAACACATTGGAGCCCAAGCCCGAGTATAGCTCGAGCCGTGTTTTAAATGTTCATGAGGCCCATACCCGAATATAGCTTGGGCAGGTATTTCTAATGCTTTTAATGCAATTCCACGACCTTAACTCAGTCTTGGGCTATACTGCAAAGAACATACATCAGTTATCATTTAGTTGTCTGATTTGTGCTGTCATCTGTCCTCGCTTTAGTCAACAATTAGGAAATTTAGGAGAGTTAGTAACATTGGCTGCTCTCAGGTTGTCGCACCATTTTCTTTAAGGTGGTAATCTATTTGTTACGTTTGTGCTCTTAAATGTTAAAATGCGCATTTTCCTTGATTTCTGTGAATGAAGCTGAAATTCAAGATACAAATGAAGCTGTGGAAAATTCTGATTCTGAGGTAGAGTTTTTCGAACTTTGAATAAATGGAGTGTAAGCTGCTTTATGCAGGTTTTTTCAAATTCATATTTGATATTTGTAAATTTAAAATAAAATATTAATACGGAAGTTATAATATTTTCTTACTTGTTGAGAAATCCTTGAATACCACTTTTAGATTGTCCCAATACTTTTTAGCAGATTTAATTGATGTACTGTAAATAATAACTCAAAGTAGGCGTATAAACCGTGGGTTTCTTGGCACTTCAACTAAAGAAACGCCTGGGCTTCAATGTGTTAAGAGGGAATCTGCTCCTGTCTATCCGCTATGTAGAGAAGATTTGTCATATGTTGCTAGAGTATGTTAATCTAGCACATATTTGGGAATCCCTGCACTGCCGGTCAGTCTTGCAGAGGTCCTGGCAGACAATAACGAGCAGTAGATGAGGTTCTAAAATTTTTATCAAGGGTAACCTTTCTGCTGAGGATTTAGTTGTGTTTATCCATGTTTTTGCATCATTTTTCAAAATATTTTGTAAATCCAACAATTTATGGTTTTTGCCATGGTTACCTTTATATACATTGAATTTTATATTTAGCTTTCGTCCTTATTTATATCTATGATATTTTAATTGATCTTTATCTCTGGCTTTTGCCATGATTTGTTTAATAAGGGTGCAGGTGACCCTTAAACACAAATTATCAACATCATCACACAAAGGGCAGTTTCACCGTTCCTAACTTCAGGAGCTTCTGTGAAATCTCATTTCAACATACATTTTCAAATGCTGGTATAGGTTTGTTGACTTTATGTAACAGGATGAAGAAGTAGTGAGTGGGCATGTGCTTAAGGCAGTACAAGATAATTTTGCAGACGATGCTGAAGAGGTGTTGCGTGATCCATTGCTTTATGGAGACTTCCGAAATGCACTTAATGAAGATGAACCACGCATTTATGAAGACTTAATTGACTATGACAGTGTTCGAACTTTATTTACTGAGGTAAGCTCTCTAATTGTATATTTGTATTACGAAATCTGGTGTCGCTTGAGAGAGGTATAAATACACTTATTTTGGAATGGATGTTATAATTTATCTTATAGAGCACTATTTAAGTCAAATTTATACACTTAGCCTCTCTAACATGTTACTATAGAACATGTCAGCTATGATCATTTGCTGCAGTTGTTGGGTCTACTTCTCAAATTACAATGTCCTTGCTGGGAATTTCAAGATTGATGAAAACTGTTTCTTGATGAATTTGTCCCATGTATCATTATTTAGAGACCCTTTAAGAATTTGATACAAATAGAAGTATGCAGGGGAAACCCTGAGTTATGAATTTTGTTCTGAAACTTCTTCTAAAATTTCTTGCCTAGTTCTGTCACCCTCCAAGGTGTAGTGGTTACCATGCTAACTTCATATACTCATTGTCACGGGTTCAAACCCGGCAGAGGACAATGGATTTTTTCGGGCATAAAAATCCTTAGTATAACTTCCTTCAGAAGGGAAGTAAAGCCGTGGGTCCTGTGTCATAGATTTGTGGCACATAAAAACCCTCAAGCCTGATAGAGGCCTCTGAGCTAAATTAAGCGATCTTTCACGTCCAGTATAGAATGGGATGCTGAGAACCACAGCAGTTAAAGAGCATCCATAAATAAATGTCCATTTCCATATTGCTTATGATACAACTTAAGCAGGTGTTTCTCCTTCTCTGTGTTGGTGTGTTCAAGTCCATTATAAGCTGCTCTTCTCTTGAATTACTTTGTTGCCACAAACTGAAGGACATGAAATTCTATTTCATCATATGAGTATTTAAAAAAAACATGGTGCACAACTCACATTTGCTATGCTGATCCACACCATCTTCATCCATTTTACTTTTTCTCCATTATCTTCCTTTTTCCTGTTGGTCATGATGTCATGTATACAGTTGTCTATCATTCAGGTGGACCGAAAATGTCAGTATTCTTACTTCTTGTTGCTATTGTGACATGAACGTAATCCACTTCCATTTGAGAAACTCTGATTAATCATGAAATGTTTCAGGTACTAACAGCACAAAGACGTATTAACATTTTCACAGTCAGAAAACTGCATGCGATCAAAATGCAAGAGAAAACCTGTTTTCCCATTCCACTCATCCCACATAAAGTAATCAACTTTTCTGGAACCTACACCAATAATAGTGAGGTTTTACAATCATGCACTTTTGCAGCACACATGAACTTACTTATTCTCCTGAATTAGAAAGTACCTTCTTGTTCTTATTCCTTCAGGATGCCCTCTTTTTAAACTTTATCATCTCTCACTAGAGTGTTAGGATAATATATTTGTAATTTAGTAAATGCAATTTCAATAAGGTATGATGGGTGTTGCCTCTATCTTGTACAGGAACTTCTGTCTGCCTGTGTCAGTCAACTTGGTGC
Organism: Hymenopus coronatus; assembly: GCA_030762935.1. NCBI lineage: Eukaryota > Metazoa > Arthropoda > Insecta > Mantodea > Hymenopodidae > Hymenopus > Hymenopus coronatus. The sequence continues at coordinate 5,148,545 of CM060895.1, read as the reverse complement.
TTGTCTTGTGGTATCTCATCCTTAAGTTTATTACATTACAACATATCAGTATTCTGTAAATTTTACTCAAATAGTGGTCACCTTGTTTTACTTCAAACTACTTCCGAATATAATTCATGTTTTAATTTACAGATGTTCTCAAAGATTGTTCCTTCTCGATAATAAGTTGGAATATTCCATTTTTAGATACTAGAAGAATACAATGACCATAACACACATATGGATGTTGTGCTCTTTGATGATGCTTTGGAACACATAACAAGAGTGCACAGAATGTTGAGGATACATCGTGGCAACATTATGGTCGTGGGTTTTTCAGGCAGTGGCAAGCAAAGTATTGCTCGATTAGCAGGCTTTACAGCAGGTATGTTTGTTTTAACTACCAGTTAATGCAATACCTGAACTTGTTATTGTCATCTCTGTTTGGTTTCCTGGGATTTTGTGTTAACCATTAGCTGTATGCGCACAGTGCTTCCGCTTTGCTCTGAGTCAGTTGCTTTCAGAGGAAAAACTCAATTAGATAGGACAAAAATTAGAACAGAGCCCAAGAAAATCTCTGAGTAGGTTATCACAGGAAACAGGAGAGTTTCACAATTCTCGGCTTGGAAAGTCACTAAACTTTTGAAATTAAAACCTTATAAGATAACCATAGTTCAGGAACTGCAATCAAGTGATACTGTGAGCACAGTACATTTCTGCAATTGGGTGTCTGGTAAAGTTAATAATGGCTATATGGCCCCAAAGTAATTTTTTTTGCAGACAAAGCATGGTTTTATTTAAATGGCCATGAATCAACAGATATGGTTGGTTGCTATCTAATGTTGAGTAGTAGGCAGTGAAGCCATTCGCTCTCTTGCATTCCAGTATTTTGATGTTATATTATCCTGTTGACTAAAGGTTGGGCAGCGCAGTAAATGGTTTCCATCCATATCTTCTTTAAGTGTACAGAAAGGAGATCTCACTATACCAATTTTGAGACAGTCATGGCCTGTTAGGAGTCTAAAAGTTGCTAAAGAGAATTTTCTGGTACTGTAGTGATTCTGGTCGTGTTTTTACATACATTTTCCTTTTGTTTGTAATACATTATCTTGTTTAATTTTGTTATTATATGTTGAGGCATTCTTTAGCTAGAGTGATAACTTATTGGATCAGATGAATTTGAGGCAAATATTGGAATGCAGAAAAATTAAATGCCATTGCATGACTTGAAAATTGGTGTTCTGTGAATGTGAATGTATACCAAATTGAGGATACAGTTTAAGTTTATTGAACTGCTATGTTGTGCTGCCCACTAGAATTTGGCCCAGGCCACTTGAGGATACAGTTAATGGACAGAGGTACAGGGACGCAATAACCAAACTATTCCTGGAATATTTGTGTGACATTGAGTATACACAACAAGACTCTGCTACAGCACATACAGCTGATCTCTCGTTGAAATTTATTGAGGACATTTTTGAAGATAGGTTCATCAGCAAAGGACTAGGGCCACCATGCTCATGTATTAGACTCCATAAAAGTAATGTATTAGTATCAGTAGTTATTAAGTGATACAGATTATGCAATTCACACAATTTCAATCTTATTCTGTGGCCCTTAAATTCGATTGAATAGAACTGATTATTAAATAGGAATGTATGGATTTTATTTTTGAATTGTGTTATGCAACTTTTGTTTCTCAAATATATAGGAAGATGATTGTACAGTTTAATTCCAGTATGTTTAAATGGTTTCTCAAAGAGACTGGTTCTATAAAAGCTCATATTCAGATTATTTTTATTTCTAATATATATATATATATATATATATATATATATATATATATATATATATATATGTGTGTGTGAGTGTATCTCAGAATTGGTTGACAAACATGTATTTTTCTTAACATGAACTAGTAGTTCTTTTGTGTATAAACTTGGTAATGTTAGAATATTTAAATTTTTTAAAGTGCTCATGATAACTTTCTGAATTAGATATTCCCAATATTATTCTTATGGCCTCTTTTTTTTGCAGTTTGAAAATTAAATTACTGTTGTGTTACCCCACATCAAGTTATTTCAGGATAAAACAAAGTGAGATGCAGGTTTTTCTTTAGATCGAAATTCTTTTATTGGTACTGTTACCAACCTGCAATTTTCAGAGACAAGACTTCTTACTTGATTACTTATTTGGTATCTTGTATGTATTGCAACTAATAACTTCTTTTTGTTGAATTTCTAGATAAGATAAGATGAGATGAGTTACTGTCACATACGCTTACAAATGATTGAGCAAAAGCCCCATAAACTGGTGACTCATCAATAAGTTTCATAATATGTACAGTTTAACAAAATTTGAATATATAATATAATATACAGGGTGTTAATGAACTGCACCGAAATAATTTGTGAGATTGTGCACGTGACTGATTTAAGTAATTTGAGATCGGTGATACATGGTCCCCGGATAAACATAACATTCAACATGTGGGTATCAGGTACTGATAAGTTGGCGTTGAAGCAAAGCGGGTTGACAAAATGGCTTAGAATGTCTTTAAAACTGCTGCCCGAGTATAGAAATATCGATTTTTAGCAGCTCATTACTAGCACTCTGAAGATTTAATGTTGCAAAACTCTGTAAAATCTTGAATTAATCACTTGCGACACTGAACTTCATAGCAGTGTTCTTGAGATAGCCTACTCTGGAGGCATTTTTTCAACTGCTCTGGAGGCGTAATGCGTAACAGGGGAAGCTGCTATCCCAAAGGTCATGAGTTCGATTCCTGTCGTTGAGTAAATGTTTTTTATTATTATTTTTTTCATTCCAGACGAAGTGCTGCGATACGTGAATGAGACCCAGACTCAGAAACTATCTTTCACTTGAAAGCCAGTATCATAACCACTATGCCAGAGAGGTATGCTGTAATATGTCACTTCATTTTTCATGTTATACTCTTGAATGGTTACTAAATTAGCCAGTGGCGTACTGGCACTTCAGAAACTTATAGTCGTTACCTCAACATTTCAATAAACAGACTATAAGTCTCCTATCTCAAATTACTTATTTAAGTAATCTACATATTCTGTGAAAATTTTTCGGCATAGTTCATTAACACCCTGTATACAATTTTAATATACACGACAATAATGTTACCATTATACATGTAAGTTACAAAATGACAAAAGTATTACTCTTGTTCACGATTCAAGTATTCGGATACTGTCCATAAAACGTTTTAGATCTAATTTGTCTAATGTTGCTAGGCAATTTGTTGAATACTCTTACTCCAGCATATAATAGACTTTTTTCATGTAGTGCCAAGGGGTTTCACATTATTCTTGGTTCTTGTTCCATGACCATGATGAGCTGATGGTTATATCGAGATTTAAAGTTTATTATATTTATTTAATCCATATAGCATTGAGATGGCAGATTTTAAAAAGATTTCTATACAATTCTTTAGCTTTAGTTTGTGTCACTATGCAGATTATTTTTTTCTGACTCTTAAAGATGGTTTCCCATTACCCCATAATATAAATCAGACGTCATTATTGAACGGAAAATACTAAAGTAAACAAGTTTCCTTGTTTCTATTTCTAAACATTCTTTTTGCTTCATGGTATGAAGATGCACAAGTTAAATTAAAGTTTTATTTTTGTAAATTTAAATCAAATGCACACTTTCTATGTAAAATGAAAAAATCTGATGTGTCCCTTCACATGACTTTCTCTACATCTCTACAATAAATTAGTGTTAAAAAGCTTATTCTTCTATTTACTTAATACTAAATCGATAGTTAAATCTTTTAAAGGGTGGTTGCTATGAGATTAAAGTACCTTTGTTTGCATGGACAGGAGTTGACAAATTCCCATATGAGAAAAGTAGAAGTATTTTAAAGCTGAACCTAATAACAAGGAATATCTCAAAAACGGTCAACCTCACGAAACATAACTTGTGTATTGTAACGAGCTCTACATTTTTTGTTAACTAAGTTTTTGCCTACTCGTATGGTTTACTTGTTATGCAAAATTCATCCAGAATAAAGATGTCTTTAGAGGCTATTTCCAGAAAATTGAAGATATACATTTTATTTGTCATGTAAATATTTTAAATAATAAGAGATTTTAATCAAAATCGTTAGCGCCATTTTTGAGAAAATCAAAATTACTGAAATTTTTTCCACCTAATTGGTAGTTGGGAATGGGGGGATTTTCTTGAAAATGTTTGTGTGGCATCCTTGGAATATAACAAACTTAAATACCAAGTTTGATTTTTAACAGTATTTTTATTTATGAGCTATACTGCCCACAGACACACAAACATGCACACACACACACACACACACACACACACACATACGCACGTGCACATGTGGACATTTTTCTAAAAATGATTTTTTTTCTTCTTATTTTTGATTCATGGGTTCTCAAAACATGTATTTCTGGTGAAACCATGGTATAAAACTTGTGGGTGGAATACAATTCCTTCTCTATACACTATGTACATATAGAGAAAGTAAAAATGGATATATCTGATTTATTGGTGAAGAAAACAACAATATTCTCAAAAACATTAAAAATCCTAAAATCTTTTTGGAGATTTTGTACTTTACATAATTTGCTTCAGTCTCTTCTTTGAGTCGGCGTAGGTCTCACCTTATCCATCTTTTCGTTATCTTGTTGATCTATGTGTATTGAACTCGGAAGGAAGTATTGAATTATAGCGTTTCTTGGCTTCTGCTCTTAGCTCTATCCATTCTTGAGTTTGGTTCTCCTTTTCTCTTCTTTGTTGTTTGTTATGTCCTGTGATGCCTTTTACTATTTCTGTGTATAAGGTTTGAGCTTTAATGGTGCATTACTTGTTAGTTTCTCTGTGTGCTGGGCAAGCATTTTGTGTTGGAATGAGTTTGTGCTGAAATCTCTTACTGCTGATGTGATGCTTGTTTACTTCTATTGTTGTGCAAACTCTTCTGTGGTCATTGTGGTTGAGTAATTTTTAACCTTTTTTAATTTGAGAGTAGTATATTTAAAAATGTTAATACTTTCTGGTAAATAATTATGTAATACCATGCCATTGTTTATTATATTATTGTTGCTGAGTAAACCCCATAATGAATATGAATGTCAGTATCTTGGTGGTTTGCTCATACTTAATGGAATTGTATACAGGGTGAGAGGTAAAGAAGTACAAATATGTGTATCAGCACTTGAGGATGATGCAATGATCCAGTATTTGCAGTTTTACAATGTTTTTAGGATGACTATTATTCCCTATCTTAGATGTTCAGTGACTGTTTACAAAACAGGTCACATGGTTGACTCTCCTCTGCCCAGCTTTAGGTGGTGTGATGTGAGGGAAGAATATCAACCTTTGTAACCATACATTATCTGATTATGACTCACAGTGTATTTAGGGTTGAATTTAAAAATATTGAACTAATGCCATTATTGTGCTTTATTTGAATGTGGTTTTATTGATCAAACATATAACTCAAACCAACATGCAATCATTTGCACTTCCATTCTTTAAACTCCAAAGTCACCCTCAATGCCCTTACAATGCTCCATAGTTACAAAAACCTCCAAATTGGGAATTAAGAGAACCTGTGTCACAGATCCTTATACACTCTGCAGTTAACACTTATCTGATGGGAAGATGGCATTGTTACAGTCCCTTGCAGCATTGGCGGGTAATTAAATGAATATCTGCTAATTCAGCCATTCTTTGTGTAAAGTAAAGTTTCTGTCTCATGTGAGTCATATGAGTGCAGACAGTGTGCGATGTACTAAACACAGGAGCTGGTCGTTACGTGATGTATGTAAACACAAGAGCTGGGCTCTTCAAATTTCTGCTTCATTTATGACAATGCTATTTGTAGGTGAATAAAATGAGATTCTTGTATATGCTATATGTACTGATCTCAAGTGTACATTTTAGCCAAGTTATGTTGTGTTGCTTGTTTAGGTTGCCAGACTTTCATGATACAGCTAAGTCGAGGCTATGACGAGGAAAGTTTCAAGGATGATCTGAAGAAACTGTATCATCAGGTTGGCATTGACAGAAAGCCCACAGTGTTCATGTTCACTGCTGCACAGATTGCTGAGGAGAGTAAGTTACACTTCTCTAGACTAGATCGATTCTAACAAATTCACTTGTTTCTAGAACTGGCTTCATACAGGCCTCATCATGCACTAAAGGACACTATATTTTACACTAAGAAATCTGAAATGACCGGAGTAAGAAATAGGTTGAACAGTATAGGGCATAATTTACAGATGTATTGCAATTCTGAGGTTGTATGGGACCTTAGAGAGAAATATACACTTACATTGTACTCAAACATGTAAAATTCTAGCAATGTATTGGAGGAAGGAGTGAGAAACTCAAATAAGATTGTGGAAATACAGAAATTCTGACACACAATAAGATCATTAGTTGATCAAAATATCCTGAGATAATGTTTGACAATGCAGATGAAAACCAGTGCTGGGCTCAGGGTTTGAGGAGAATTTTACAGGGAAGGGATGGATGGACAAGCTAAAGGTTTGGAACAGAGTAGAGGATATAGAGAAACAGGAATTATTCCAAAATCTAGAGGTAAGAAAAGTTTAATACTATACAACCAAAAGAAGATGGATCAGGACAGAGAGAAGTGATAGATTGTAAATATTAGGGAGAGAAGGTTGGGTGTAGACTACTAATTAAGAGTAGGTACATAAGTTAAGAGGAGACAGGAACGTAGATAGCTGCCCTTTATGAGGGGGGGCAGCTAATGATAATGAGAAGAAACAAAAGTTGTGGAGGGAGTAGTATACACCGAAAATGGGAGATTTCCAGTTTAAAAGTTAAAAATAAAGGTAATGAAGCTAAAGAAGGAAGGGAATATAAAAATGTTAGGGAAATTTATGGGTTCATGGAAGAGCGAGAGAAAAACAAAAGGAACATGAACCAAGCTAAGGTCCACTATACATAAATAACCATGGCATAAAAATGTATGGTGGATTAAGAGATGAAATAGCAACTCAAAGTAATGTATAAGCTTTTATGTAATGTATTATGGTAAATAAATAAATACAAATACAAGGATCAGGAATTTGCCAGATTGATGGTGAAGACTATCACAAAAATCTAGAGAAACCTACAAACCAGACTAAAGGAATATTAGAAGTTTAAAACTTCAGCAAATAAACGGTCTGAAAGAGCACAACAAATCTCAAAATTAAACAGGAAATAAAGCTTTTAAAACATGGTAAAATACCAGCTCAACAAAATTCAAATTACCAAAAATGCATCCAGAGTGACAAATTTTGAGCTTTGCAGCATATGACTTAACAAAATTTTCTACTACACAACTAAATGGCAGTGCAACTATAGCTGACGATGGAGATGAACATGTCACAAGTGAAATCCACTTACAATTTGATGAAAAAGTGCCAGTTGCTGTGAATGTGCATTGATAACATAGCAATAACGAGAAGTATTTTCTTCCAGGCTACACATTGAATACAAAATCTCTGCATTTCTTTGTTTTTACTAAATCTCTCAGACATAAGTGGAAATAGTTGACCATTTAGAACACTTGTCTGGCTTATGTTGAAACCTGGGAATAATACCAGTAGCATTATAGACAACCTTAAGTCATAATACTTGATGAATTTTATAACTATTTTTTATTTTTTTAATTGTTTCATTTATACTCCACTTTTAACTCATCCCAACAACCTTTTACCTTTGCACACACAGACACACATACCACACTCTTATTTATACTTCCAAACTTTGGAGAGGATAAGGGAATACCTTAGCTGGAGGTCCAGTGGGGAAATCAAACTTGAGACTCCTTGCACAGCATGTGACAATATTATAGCTATTCTGCAATCTTTTCAAGCTCTGTTGATAGTGGTGGTTGTGCATTAGAGCTTCCTTGTCTTTTCCATCACAAATGTGACATGCGGTCACTAGGTGAGAGGCGAGTGGCCCCTTCATGACCTATGTGATGGATATAGTTAGTTTTACATATTGCAACACTTATGTTGATCAGCAAAATGTTTCTTTTGCTTGCAACAATACAAAAGCCAATAAAATAAACATATGTGCATATTTCCATGTCAATAAACAGCACTGCCTAGAACTGATAGGCAGCAGATGTTAGTTGTGTAAAATCTTACAGAGCGAGGTGGGCTTCACACATACATAAACAGCGATACAGCTATTTGATCCTATAAGTATTCAAAATACTTTTACAAGGATTTTACATCAATACAAGAAAAAATGCCCATATAAGCACATTGACCAAAACCCTTCATTTTCAATTTATTGGGGTTCAAAATGTTACATATCAAACCACTTTAAAGTGACACGTTATTCTATTTCTGACATTGTCAGCTTGTTAGGAGTTGTTCCACACAAACATCACTAAGAGCAAATGCTCAAAATGTCCTCCTCTTGCTTCTAGGCACACATGGACTGTCAAACACTCTCTGTTAGTGTCATATGGTTTTGCAACCTTCCATAACACATAGATAAGACTTTCTTCAACTGGGATGTCTGCAGCATAAACTAATTTTTAAGGTGCCCCAAAGATAAAAACCCAAAGGATTGATGTTGGGGGAATGCACAGGCCATAGGATTGGTCCTCTTCTAGATATCCATCTGTCATGTTCAATAATAGCCAGAGCATCTCCACATGTTTCTCATTATTTGCAGGAGAATGTTGTGAATGAATTCCCTATAGACAGCACCTGTAAGGAATGTGGGAGAGTGCATTACACAAATGACAAATGTAAATAAGCAACCATGGCAACACAAGACAGGGTACAATGGCTGAACGCCTTCTACCAATAAGTGTATACATAAATGAAGTTGTTGGGTTGGACCTGGAAAGCCGTTGAACGTAAACTTTCATTAATAAATTGAAATATGAAAACAATGGTTTTTAAGCACATGTTTATGTGAAACTATTAAGGAATCCATCCCCAAATGTTGTAAAAGTTTTTTTGAATCAGCCTGTATGTACGCTTTTATAGGATGTTGGTAGGTGTTGTAGAGGCTTTACTGATATTCTGTGGTCACTGTTAGGTTTCCTGGAACTTATAAACAACATGCTAAAGATTGGTATGGTACCGGCTCTCTTCTCTGACGATGATAAGGAAGAGGTCTACAGCTCCTGCTCAAGTGCGGCAAAAAATGAAGGATATGAACTGTCCAAGTAAGTACCTATACAATTGCAACACTAACTTCACTTACCTAAAATTTGATTTTAGAGTAAGTTTCAGAAGCATCAGCCTTAGTGTGACTGGCAATGCTGGAAACAAACTTACTGGGTTCATTGCATCTAGTTTCCTTGTGCTGTGCTTAGGATGCCATTATATGCTTTTTGCCATGTGGATGCTTTCCCAAACTTTTGTTTCAGCAGACATATTGACATTTCAAAGCCATAGTCTGGATTTGAACTGAGGAGCTCCCATATCTAGCTGGTTGCTCTAACCACTGAGCTACTATGCCAACATGCAAAAGACTTGCATGTTTCCCAGTAGACCACAAGGTGATCTCAAATGATTTCATATGACTTATGATATTATCACAATGCAAACTGGGAAATCTGTGGTTCAAATCCCAGCTTTGGCTCTACCTATCCAACTTCTGTCCTACACACGGCTTGTGCAATAAAACAATTGGCTAACATATTGACATTTCTCAATAACATAACTTTTGAATTGATGTCGTGTTGGTAATTCAAAAATGTTTCCATAAGATACATTTTTACTTCCTCTACCATGTATATACAATGTATATAGTAAGTAGAGAAGGTGTGGATATCAAAATTCCAGTAGAAATGTATCTTTTAAGGACACCTGAATCCAAAAAGTATTTATAGAAAAATGTCTATGAGTGTAGTGTCAAAAGCAACATGCTGGTTAAGTACCAAACTTGATATTTAAGTTTAGAATCATCTAAGGATGTAATACAAAGATTTTCAAGTAAATCTCCCACCCTTTATATGGAATATTTTTTATTTTCTTAAATATGGCTAACCAGTTTGGTTAAAATGACATGAAAAAAAAGTAATAAAATATATATATTTAATTTTCTGGAAATAGCCTCTTGCAAGATAGAGACAAAACATTAGTCAGAAAAATTTAGATTTTAGTTAAAACAAGCAATTTATACCCAATACATTTTTTTCATAGCATAACTATTTTGGATGTTTTTGTCATTATTGTAAAACATTTTCCAATTATACTTTTCTCAAAGAGGAAGACATTTTTTTTCTTTCTTTTGTTCATTCTGTCTTTCTTTCTCAACTCTTTGTCACACAAAGAGAACAATATTTCAGTGAGAAGGTTATATGAAAGGAAAACATTTGATTCTTCTGTTTGTTTGCTGGTAATGCAACTGAAATGCTTTTTCTTCTTAATTCGTGGTTCTCTTTATTTAACCTACATAATTATGTATGTCCTGTTACAGCATTTGCAATTGGTAAGTGCTAGAAGCCTGATTTTTGTTCTGGTGGTGTTTATCTTTCAAGCAAATTCTGTATGGCATACTTATTCTGTGGACCTGTATAGTACTGTGTTTCTTGAAAATTGTATTAACATTGTAGTGAGACTAGTATGGTAATTATTGTGGTTGTTGTGTGCTTTTCTCACTTTTTTGTTTTCCCTGCCTAAATGTATAATGTACATAGGTACATTGAAGGTATTGAATTTCACCCAAAATTTTGATACCAAGATTTCACCAGAAATATATGTTTTTGGGTCCCCTGAGTCCAAAAAAAAGCATTTTTTTGAAAAAAGGTCTGTGTGCATGTATGCATGCATGCGTGGACAGCATAGCTCAAAAACGAAAACTATGTTAAACACCAAGTTTGGTATTTAAGTTCAGCATCTTCCAAGGATGTGACACAAAGATTTTCAAGAAAATCCCTCCACCCTCAACCACCCTTTACATGGAACATTTTTCAAAATTTTTGATTTTCTCAAAAATGGCTCAGACAATTTTGATTAAAATCCTGTATATTAAACATGTTCACATTGCAAATAAAATTTATATTTTGAATTTTCTGGGAATGTTTTAATGAGATGTCATATACATTTTACTTTCTCTACATGTACTATGTACATAGTCTATAGAGAAGGTATTGCATTCCAATAAAAATTTGATACCCAAATTTCACCAGAAATACATGTTTTGGGTCCCCCTGAATCCAAAAAAAGCATTTTTAGAAAATGGTCTGTGTGTGTGTGTGTGTGTGTGTGTGTGTGTGAGTGAGTGTGTGTGTCTAGACAGCATAGCTCAGAAACGAAAAAGCTGTTGAATATCAAACTTGGTATTTAAGTTTGGTTTCTTCCAAGGATGTAACACAAAGATTTTCAAGAAAATACTCCCACCCCCAGCTACCCTTTACATGGAACTTTTTTTGAAAATTTTTATTTTGATTTTCTCAAAAATGGCTCTAACGATTTTGATTAAAATATTGTATATTAAAGATATTTACCTGACAAATAATATGTATATTTTGAATTTTCTGGGAATAGTCTCTGAAGACTAATTTATTCTGGATGAAATTTTTGCATAACTGCTAAACCGTATGAGATAAACAAAAACTTACCACACAAAAAATGTAGAACACATTAAAACACACAATTTATGTTATATAATTTTTTTTTCGTGGAGTTGATAGTTTTTAAGATATTCATTGTTTTTGGTTTCAGCTTTAAAAACTTTTCTCATACAGGAATGTGTCAACTCCTGTCCATACAAACAAAGCAATTTCAGTCACATAACAACCAGCTTTTGACTATCACTTTAACCTGTGGTACTCCATTATTTCGCTTCTACTTACAAGGAAGCAAGTAATAAGACTTTCTGCCTATTTTTTTCTCAATTAGCATGAAGTAAATAGAAGCATAAGCTTTTTAACAATAATTTGTTGCAGAGATGTAGAGAAAATCGTGTGAATGGAATACATCAGATTTTTTCTTGTAGAGTTGACCATTTTTACTTTCTCTACACGTGCTATGTACATAGTTTATAGAGAAGGTATTGCACTCCACCAAAAAATTTGATACCGAGATTTCACCGGAAATATACGTTTTAGGGCCCCCTGTATCCAAAAAAAGTATTTTCAGAAAAAGGTCTGTGTGTGTGTGTGTGTCTGTGTATCGGTGAACACGATAACTCAAAAACGAAAAGTCGGTTAAATACCAAACTTGGTATTAAAGTTTAGTATATTCCAGGGATGCGACATGAAGATTTTGAGAAAAATCCTCCCACCCCCAACTACCCTTTACATGGAACATTTTTCGAAAATTTTGATTTTCTAAAAAAATGGCTCTAATGATTTTGATTAAAATATCGTATATTAAAGTTATTTACCTGAGAAATAAAATGTATGTTTTTAATTTTCTGGGAATAGCCTCTGAAGGCTACTTTATTCTGGGTCAATTTTACGGAATTTTGCATAACTGCTAAATCGTAAGAGATGGACAAAAACTTACCACACAACAAATGTAGAGCACCTTAAAACACACAATTTATGTTAAATACATTTTTTCATGGAGTTGATTGTTTTTGAGATATTCCTTGTTTTTGGTTTCATCTATAAAAACTTATACTTTTCTCATACAGGACTTTGTGAACTCGTGTCCATACAAACAAAGGAACTTAAGTCGCAGAGCAACCAGCTTTTGACTATCACTTTAACCTATGGTAACCCCTTATTTCGCTTCTACTAACAAGGAAGCAAGTAATAAGACTATTTCTGCTAATTTTTGCTCCATTAGATGAAGTAAATAGAATAATTTGTTGTAGTGATATAGAGAAAGTCATGTGAATGGAACACATCAGATTTTTGAGATATTCATTGCTATAAGTTTCAATTTTAAACTTATTAACTTTTCTCAAATGGGACCATGCAAAGCGATCTGAACCTCAATTGCTTAACATAGCAACCAGCTTTTAAAGGATTTGACTATCAGTTCAGCCTAGTGTATTCCCTTATGTCCCTTTTACTTAGAAGGAAGTAAGTAGTAAATCCAATTCTGCTAATTTATCTAGATTAGCATGGCGTAGAGGTAAGAAAAATTTATTTCTGGAAGAGCTAGAGAAAGTTATGTGAATAAAACACATAAGATATTTTGTTTCTGAAATACTTTTATATTGTGGAAAGGATATAATTATGTGCTTGTGATATTCTTCTGTGCTGAGAGTAGTTTGTTGGGTTTGAGATTGGAGCTGTCACTCTTGATATGGCTGTTGTCTGTATGGGTGTCTAAGAGAAGAATCAATTGGTGCATGTAGCAAAAACAAAAAGAAACACATTTCAGTTTTATTAGTAGTAAACAAATGAAAGATTGACCCTTGTGAACCATTTTTGAATGACAACTGTAACTTGTGACATCAATCCAAAAGTTACATTATTGAGAAATGTCAGTATGCCCACTGAATTAGAAGCATAGGAAAACATCCACATCATAAAAAGTAAAAAGATCTAATGAACTTTGAAATTCCAGCCTTAAAAAACCTCAATAGTTTTATCTCAAGCAGTATAGATGACACCACCTATGCAATCAATACCAGTAATTTTGTCTCCAGTGTTGCTAAGGATGCAAGCAACTGTTTCTGAAACATGTTCCAAAATAAAATCTTAAGTAAGTGAAGTTGGTGTTAAAACCTACTCAACAATTTTTGCAGTGTGCATATAACTTTATTTTTTAATATCTGCAATTCACAAAATGCATTTTTTAAAGTTATTTTTATTCTGTGTTTGCTTATTTCTTAAGTTAATTGATTGCAACATATTCAGTGGTGCTAAAACCTCAGAAAAAAGCTATTGGGATGATTATAGCTGAGAAATGTTTTAAACAGTTAGTTAAAATTAGTTTTTTTTTTTAAAAAAAAGAGTAAAATTAGCACTAGATTGTGACAGTGGCGGGTCGTGCCTTGCAAAGCAGGTGAAGGCATTCACTTAGGCATGGCTGCCATAAAGTAAATGTCACCTAGTTCTTGTAAGTTAAGTCAATCTTCCTAGTTTTAGAGTGGAAAATCAATAATGTTGTCGTATTATTTTTGTTGCTAAAAATGAGCAAACAAGGCCACCAGAGGAGTGATTGCAAACTACAGCTACTGTACAAACAAGAAAAGTTATCAAAGCAAGAGCTTTTGAAGTTAATATTGTACAGCTTCTCTATTTCCTTATTGTCTCTTTTGATGAGCTTGTCGATGATATCAGTGAGCCACTCAACGTCTAGAACATCTTTCCACCTAGAAAAAGAAGTTTCTAACAAACTATATTGTTCATAGAATTCATTAGCAAACACAGGGATCTACAAATATTGTAAACTTTACCAACTGCTCACACTTTTATGAAACATCAGTTTTACATTTGCATCCTCAAGTTGAAACAGCAACAATGACTGTTATTATTTGTTAGTAAGTGAAAACATCTCTTCTACCCTAAAGGTCTTTGCTTTGCCACTCCATTATAAGTAAAAATATTTCCTGCTTGCCTAAAACATATCAAGAGGGATGGTCCATATATATATATATATATATATATATATATATATATATATATATATATATTCTATATTTCTATATATTCCAAAGGTTAAGCTATTGGAATATATAGAAAGAATGCCTATACTGACAACTATAAAGAAAACAATAGTTTCAAACCCCGTCACAAAAGTTGCAGTTTTTAACAGTTTGACCTACAGACTGGTGAAAATTCCCCTTATTGAGAAGGAATGCAACCTAGAATATCTTAAAAAGAGCGGGAATGTATGGTTACAAAAAAGAGATGCTGGATAGATAGGTCAGAAAATTCAAGCAGCAAAAATTAAAGTAAATACTACCCTCAAACCACAAAACAATATCCAGTATTCAAAAAGGTCACATTCCATTCATGAGCGCTAGAGATTTCAGAGACAGCAACACAGCACTCATTCCCAAAAATAAATTCAGCATGAAATTCCTCATAAAAGCAAACCAAAAAGAAAAAATAGCCAATTCATAAAGAATCCAGGATTTATAAAATGGATTTGAAGAATGTGATCAAATCTATATAGGTCAAACTAAGCGAAACATAGAAATGAGGCTTAAGGAACACTTTAGAGACATCAAATCCAGGGAAGAAGAAAAATCAGCAGTTGGAGCACATTTTTAGATACAAGGGCACAAAATTGCTAACACTGCATCGCTTGTTAGGCAGGTAGAAAAACCCTTCAATTTAAATATTTGGGAGAAAATATTTCTTTGGAAATATTATCAAAGATTAATGAATTTCAAGATCCCAATGGACAAAATCTGATCACCAAATTTGTAGAACCACCGCCAGAGGAACTAAGAGACAATTGTAACCAACCAGTTGCAATTAGCTGATGATGAGGAAGAGATTCCTCGAAACTAGTTCTGAGGTAAACAACCTATTTAATGAAATTGTATATATGCAACTGCTTCTAATCTATATTAGGGTTAATTCAGTAATGAAAATAGTTTCATGAGAGTGAATTAGTACAAAACGAATTTAATTAATCTCATGATGGCTAAAATACTAGTAACATGCTCAGAAAAATGTTAAATATAGCAACAGCCCTTGTTGAATTGAGATTGGACTGCTTTTGTTTTTCAGAGAGTCTCTGTGGCAGTATTTTGTGAAAACATGCAATAAGAACCTGCATGTGGTGTTGTGTATGTCTCCATCTGGTGATATTCTCAGGAACTACTGTCGCAAGTTCCCAGGTCTAATTAACAACACATACATTGACTGGATGTTCTCGTGGCCAAAGGAAGCCCTCAAAGCAGTCGCCAGTAAACTGGTTCATGTGGTGAGCATGTAGCATAATGCAAAATATACAACTGCTTATTTTCTGTAACATCTACCATTAATAGAGAGAGGAATTACTTTATTCCGTTCACGACTTCAATACAGAAATACATGGTTATTGCTTAACGTTCTTTAACTTAGTTTGTCATATTGGACAATGAATGAAATTGGTGAAATGATGCTCAAATGTTCTCGGGGTCCATGGAGCTTAAAGTTATTCAACATTTGTCTTCTCAGGATAAGGGAAAACCCAAAAAAACCTTATCTGGGTAACTCACCCTTAGCGAGATTCAAACTCATGACCTTTTGAATGTGAGGCAGACATGCTATCACCACACTACCCAGGCGGGCAGATAAACCTTTATGTGTGCAAGCATGCTGAAAGTGTGCAACTTCGAAACAACATGTTATAGAAATTCCAAGGTTGGTTCTGACTTTCAGCAACTTCCAGAGTCATTCTTTACATGAAGGTTTTCAAGAAAATTTCTCCACCCTTAATGTAGAAAATACTGAAAAATCACTCTTAATGATTTTATGTGTAAAATTTTCTACAGATATGTAGCTGTGAAGTGTTAATTTCTTTTATATACATTTATTTATTAAAGTGTAAAGTACATACTTAGTTAGGACTGAACTTAACCTAGTTAGTTGGCCAGACTATAACTATTTCACAATACAAAGTTTTATAATATTACTGCATCTAAAATCTGTTCTAGGTACCATATTTTTCAAATTACCATTTCTGTTTCCTATTTATCTTCCACAAAAACTCCCTTAATTTAGGTATCTGCTTCTGAGCTTCAAAAGGCTTCCTAAGTACAATTCCTTTGTTCCTCAATAACCATTTCGTATTTATTAGACTTTCTCTTCAATCCTTTGTGGCCTTACATTGAAGTAAAATGTGAATTTCACCTTTCTTACCCCCACAGATGGGGCACATTCCTGGGATAACATCCCTCCTCATTCCCCTTAGTTTCCAAACACCCAATCTAAACTAAGCTAATCCTTCTCTTTCATGTCTTTTAAAAATTAAAATATACTTCACCTTCTCTGGGTCATATATTAGTTCCTTGTGCAATAACTGACCTTGGCAAATATGATCTGTATCTATATCTTCCATCCTCAATCTCACCCCCTTCCTAAAGTATCCTGCTTTGATCCAAATATCTCCTAACCCAGTTTTACTTTCTCTTTATGTACATAGTGTATAGAGAAGGTAATGTATTTCACTCAAAAATTTGATTCCGAGATTTCACCAGAAATATGTTTTGCGATCCCCTGAGTCTGAAAAAAGTATTTTTAGAAAAAGATCCATGTGTATGTGTCTGTGTGTCCATGGACAGCATTGCTCAAAAACGAAAAGTCGGTTAAATACCAAACTTGGTATTTAAGTTCAGTTCTTTCAAGGATGCGACACAAAGATTTTCAAGAAAATCCCTCCTCCCCCCCCCCAAACTATCTTTTACAAGGAATATTTTTCGAAAATTTTTATTTTCTCAAAAATGACTAACGATTTTGATTAAAATACTGCATATTAAAGCTGTTTACATCACAAATAAATTGTATATCTCAAATTTTCAGGGAATAGTTTCTGAAGACCTGTTCATTCTGGATGAATTTTGCATAATTGGTAAATCATAAGAGAGAGACAAAAATTTACTACACAAAAAATGTAGAGCTCCTTGAAACACATAATTTATGTTATATATATATATATATATTTTTTGTGTGTGTGTGTGTGTGTGTGTGTGTGTGTGTGGAGTTGACCATTCCTTATTTTTGGTTTCAGTTTTAAAATATTTAAACTTTTCTCATATGGGAAATTGTCAACTCCTGGCCATACAAAGAAATAGATTTCAATCCCATAGCAGCCCATTTTAAAACATGTGACTGTCGCTTTAACCTAGTGTATTCCCTTTATTTCCATTCTACTTATAAGGAACTAAGTAATAAAGACCATTTCTGCTAATGTTTATCTTGATTAGCATGATAGAAGAGTAAGCTTAGTAAAATAATTTGTTACAGGGATGTAGAGAGATAGTCATGTGCATGGAACACATCAGATCTTTAATGATCTGTTCTCTGATTTTTCTCAACCACCCATTAGATATAGTATCCAGAGTTTCCTCTTGATATATCAGACATATTTCCATTAATTCTGTATCAGGTAGCTCTTGGACTTGAAATAAATATTTCAGAATTTTCTCTGTCATTAACCTTCTCACACTTACCTTTCCTAACTCAAATAAAGCTGCTGCATTTGCAGTATTAATGGTTTGTTTCCATGATTTCCTTTGTAAAGTATATAGGCATTTATACCTGCAATGTTGAGCAAAGCAAAGAAAATTGCTAATGGGCATCTCCTTGTCACACCTCTTGCAGTTCCCTTTACTCCAGGAAAAGTTTTTATATTCTTTTTCTTTGTTTTGGAAAGCGTTTTGTATGGAGTCTTACTCCAAACAGTGATACCATCTTTCCCTTTATAGAAGTTATCAGTATCATCTAGACATAATTCAGTATCAGTGCCTTCCTACTCAGAATTGGAACTATGAGTCGCATCATCTTGAAGTAGTTCATCCGAGGAGTCGCTCAGATTCAACTCATCATTATCAACTGCATCACTTCCACAAAGCAATAGTTTCTGAACTTCAGCATTGTTCATTTCCTTCCTATTCCAAGACCAGAAGAATTTAGCAAAAGAAATAAACAATTTCAGAGTATGCCACTGAGTTACATTTTACTACAGTAAACTGATTCAGATATAGTAATTTATTTGTTGCCTTCTAATAAATCACATTAGTGCCTTTGATTTGAGAAAGAATCACTTTTCGGTAATGGTATTCACTCGTTTATATTTGGTGATTATTATCAGGTTATACTAACTTTGCTTTTTATACATTTATTTACAATCTCATTTGTATTTCTAAATAAAAAGGGGATACATTAATCCATGCTAATGGAAAATTCCTCTCCACCAGCTAGAAATTGAACCCAGGTGCTGTAGAGATAGCAGTCAACTTGTTTCATAATAAAAACGCATTATATACAATTAATGCAATATTACTCACCTGACCAGCAGCGCTGCGTTGTAACAAACCCTTGTTGCTAGACGCACAGCTATACACTGTGAAGTCAAAAATGCGACTGAAGGACCGATAGAACATTAGCTAAAGCTACAATGTGGTACGGCCATTGTTGCAACAATAATAAAGAAAACAAATTCGTTGGTAGTAGATTTGCACCACCAGCTCTGTCGCTCGAAAAAAAAATGGTGTGTTTTTTATGGACGCTCTTTAACTGCTGTGGTTCTCAGCATCCCATTCTAAATTGGGCGTTACAGACCGCTTAATTTTGCTCAGAGGCCTCTCTATCAGGCTTGAGGTTCTTTTACGTGCCGTAAATCTACGACATGGGACCCACGTCTTGACTTCCCTTCCAAAGGAAGCCATGCTAAAGATTTTTACACCCAATAAAATCCATCGTCCTCTGCCGGGTTTGAACCCACGACCTTGGGTATATGAAGTCAGCATGATAACCATTACACCACGGAGGGCGACACTGTCGCTCGAGGGTTAATATTCATTACTGGCTTATATGTAAAAATTTTTGTATTGCTGCTTTCATGGCCATTCTCCCCATAACTGTTGCATTTCTATTCTGTTTCTCCCAGCTTCCTTACTGCTTAATTTGATACCTGGATATAAGAACTTATTGGCAACTTGAATTTCTTTATATAATTTGTGTGCAGAAATTAGTAACTGTGATGTATTTGAATTAGAAGTTCTTTTGAGTTTGATCATAGTAACATTGTAACATTACTAACAGATAATTTTTAACCTGGACATGTTTCAAAGTGTGTGTGTGTGCGCGCACATGCTTTGACTTCAGCAGACTCCAACTGACACAGAATTTCCTCTGGTGGTTTTTGAAGTATTGATTGGTGTTCTTGTTATGTATTTCCACAGGGTGCTGTGTGGTGGCAAATCAAAATTTGTTATGTTATTTTGGTTCTGTATGATGTGAATCTTCTCCCAAACATCCAATTCTGCTGCATAACTTGCTGGTTTTATAAGTATTATGTTTGGTTTATTTCACGGTAGTGGGTAACAGCAGATTTGTCTGTCTGTTTGTATTAAGATGTTCTTTCAGTCTTGTTTCTAAAGTTCTCTTCAGTTTTCCTATGTAGAGTTTGATGCAATCTCAAAATTCTATTTTGTAAATGCTGGATTTTTGGTGTTCTGGAATGGGACTGGTGCACAGTATTTTCTGCAGTTTGCGGTTGTTTTGGGGTACTAATGTGATATTGCATTTTTTTGAAAGTCTATATGACGCAGACGTGAATGGTATATGATTTTCTTGAAGATGAGTTTGTCTTTTGTTTAGCTTAGTTTTGTGATATCTGTGATTCTTTTTTATTGTTTGTAATTTTTTATTTTCTTGTCTATTAGTTGCAGACTGAAACTATTGTTAATTGCTGTTTTCATATTCACTCTTATATTCTTCTTCTTTTAATGGTGTAAACACTAATCTATGGGCTAGGACGTGTTTTTATGTAGTTGCTCACTTGGATTGGTTTGTGATAAATTGCAACTTTAAGCCAATCACTGATATTGAATGTACCCCGGATCATCAGCATACAGCAATCCTGGGATTTATAACAAGCATGCTGCAATATCATCAGTAATAAGTATGGGGATTAATTTACAACCTTGTCCCACAGCCCTAGTTACTTACCCCAGGCCACTCTTGACACAACATCTGTTCTCATAGTAGAATTCCTGTAGAATGCTCACCTTAACCATTCTCCTTTAATTTGTACGATAGCACTTTTCTTCCGTTCTATCAAAAGCTTTTTCTAGGTCAATAAAATACAGCAAACAATCTATCCCTTTTCTTTCCTAGATATTTATCTCTTGTAGTTTTAATTATGAATATTTTTGTCCACTGTTCTTTTCCCTTTCCTAAAGCTTGCTTGGTACTTTTTGTTTTCTTCAGCCTAATGTAGTATTCCCTCTGCCAAAATCCGTGTAAAGTTTTCCCAAAATTGGATAATAGTGCAATTTCTCTATAGTATTTCAGGTTTGTTTCATTCCCTTTCCCTTTATTTAAGGGATGTATAATTGCTGCATGCCAACTATGTGGCACCTTCTTCTTCTCTTTTAATTCCGTTCATAAGTCTTGTCTGCATCTTCACACCACATTTTCAAAAACTCTATAGGTAGACCATCAGTGGTCCTACTGCTTTGTTTTTTTAACTTAGCTTTTTTTTTTTTTTTACAAAATGGAATTTGTGAGTATGAAAAATATACTAAAAGTATTGTTAATGGAACTAATGTTTTGTAATTTTTTTAGAAAATGAAATTTGGGGAAAATTCTTCTTTTTTAAAGGTAAGGCCTCTGTTTTATTTTACTGAATCCACCCCTCACAAACCAAACCAAACCAACTCCTCCACATAATTATTAAAAGCTTGCAATATGAGACGACTTCTGCCTCTTGTTTCAAGTGTTCATTGTGAATCAGTTTTGTGTAAGTGGTAAATGAAAATTGTTACACAAAAAATCTGAGTGTTACACTCCCATGACTTTCTCTAGCTGCTCTCAAACAAAGTTCTTACAAAAGATTCTTCTTCTTTCTACACAATGCTAATCGAGATAAACATTAGCAGAACGTTCTTATTACTTAGTTCCTTTAAAAGAAGGGAACTAAAGGAATATGCTATGTTAAAGTGATAGTCAAATGTTTTAAAAGCTGTAGTTATACGATAGTCATTTCAAATTGCTTCTTTGCTTGGCCAAAAGTAGAACAAAACAAAAATGGACACTTCCTGTCTGAGAAAAGTGTAAGTACTTTACAATTAAAACTAATAACAAGGAATATCTCAAAATGCCACGAAAAAATGTGACATAAACTGTGTATTTTAACAAGATGTACATTTTTTGTGAAATAAGTTTTTGTCTATCTCTTACAGTTTATTAGTTATGCAAAATTCATCAACAATAAATAGGTCTTCGGAACTATTCCCAAAAAATCTGATGCGTTCCATTCACATGACTTTCTCTACATCTCTGCAATGAATTAGTTTTAAAAAGCTCATGCATCTATTTACTTCATGCTAATCGACAAAAAAGTATTACTTGCTTCCTTGTAAGTAGAAGGGAAATAAGGGAGTACCATAGGTTAAAGTGATAGTCAAAAGCTGGTTGCTAAGTTTTTCGAACCTGAAAACAAAAACAAGGAATATCTAAAAAACGATCAACTTCACGAAAAAAATGTATACAACATAAATTGTGTGTTTTAATGTGCTCTACATTTTATGTGTGGTAAGTTTTTGTCTATCTCTTACGGTTTAACAGTTATGCAAAATTCTGTAAAATTCACTCAGAATAAAGTAGTCTTCAGAGGCTATTCCCAGAAAATTCAAAATATACATTTTGTTTGTCAGGTAAATATCTTTAATATACGATATTTTAATCAAAATCGTTAGAGCCATTTTTTAGAAAATCAAAATTTTCGAAAAAAGTTCCGTGTAAAGGGTAGTTTGGGGTGGGGGGATTTTTCTCAATATCTTCGTGTCGCATCCCTGGAAGATTCTTAACTTAAATACCAAGTTTGGTATTTTACTGACTTTTTGTTTTTGAGTTATCGTGTTCATGGACACACACGGACCTTTTTCTGAAAATATTTTTTTTTGATACAGGGGATCCTAAAACATATATTACCGGTGAAATCTTGGTATCGAATTTTTTGATGGAGTGCAATACTTTCTCTATACACTATGTACATAGTGCGTATAGAGAAAGTAAAAATTCAAGATATACATTTTATTTATGATGGAAATAGCTTTAATATGTGGCATTTTAATCAAAATTGTTAGAGCCATTTTCAAGGAAAACAAAATTTCGAAAATTTGTCCATGTAGAGAGTAGTTAGGGGTGGGGGGATTTTCTTGAAAATCTGTGTGTTGCATCCTTGGAAGACACCAAACTTAAATACCAAGTTTGGTATTTAACCGTCTTTTAGTTTTTAAGCTATGTTGTCTACACACACATACACACACACACACTGGGGCGGGTTTCTCCGGGTTCTCCGGTTTCCCCCACCATCGCATTCCACCGGTGCTCCATCTTCATTCATGTATCATCAGTGTCTCCGCCTGCGGTGCCATAAGTAGTTAAAATGGGTGTTAAACACTACAAAAAAAAAACACACACTCACAGGCCGTGCTGTGGCCGAGTGATTAGACCTCTTGCCTCTCACCTAGATGGCCCGGGTTCAATCCCAAGCGACCACAAGTAAGATTTCTGATGGATAAAGCGGCACTGGGGCGGTTTTTCTCTGGGTTCTCCGGTTTCCTTTGCCATCGCATTCCACTGGTGCTCCATCTTCATTCATGTATCATCAGTGTCAACGTCTGCGGTGCCATAAGTAGTTAAGCACTACAAAAAAAAAAACACACACACACACCCACAATCTTTTTCTATTTTTTTTTTTTTATTCAGGGGCTCTCAAAACATGTACTTCTGGTGAAATCTTTGTGTAAAATTTTTTGGTGGTAATAAATACCTTCTGTATGTACTATGTATGTTGTACATGTGTACCAGAGAAAGGAAAAAAATTGTTTTAAATATTATGTTTTATTGGTGACACCGAGAAAGTATATCTTTAAGAGTGAAACTGAGGGTAGACTGTTCTGTTTCAGGATCAGAAACTGCCAGAAGATTATCAGGAGGCTATTGTAGACCACGTTGTTCATGTCCATGCATCTGCTACAGAATATGTAGAAGAGTTTCTTGTATCATTTCGTCGCAAGATTTATATAACACCAAAACATTACTTAATGTTTATTAATGGGTATCTCTTACTGCTGGAGGAAAAGAGGGAATTCATAGCAGCACAGGTAACGATGTTATACACTTAGCATATGTTACCATTTTATGCATACCATTTTATGTTAATTTCAATGTTTTCTACTCACTTGGTTGGTCAGCACCAACCTTAAAAACATTGCATGTAAATGTCTGTAGAATTACCAACTTTATTTTCAAATAATTTGATTTATGAACAATTTTACTGAAAGGGTGTTTTGGAACGGTGATACATATGAAATGAATATTTTTGAGTTGAGTTTGTAACACTTAAGCATCACTTACGTATAATTTTTCAGACTGGTTTCGAAACCTTGTGGGCATCATTGTTGATGCTTTCCAACTGAATTCTCACAAAGTTGAATACATGGTATTGGTTTGGTTCAACTTTGAATTGACGCCACAAAATATATTGTGGAAGTTTGTCACCCAGCCACTAGGGACCGTCACACCTCAACATAGAACACCCTGTGGAAACTACCAACAATGATGCCCATATGGCGTCGAAACTGGTCTGGAAAAGTTATATGTAAGTGATACTTAAGTATTACAAAACCGACTCAAAAATATTCTACAAGTTTGATTACTTCCTCCTGATATAAGGAGGGTGGTTCAATTGCTACCTGAAGATAGCAATTTCTCTTAACACACATTATTTATTTCTCAACAGTAATTGTTCATCATTTTACTAAGAAGTCAATGAGAATAACACCCTTTGCATGCCTGTTGCCCTCCGCTAGCTAACCTCATATACCCAAGGTTGCAGGTTCAAACCCGGCAGTTTTGGGTATAAAAATCTATAGCATGGCCTCCTTCAGAAGGATAGTAGTCCTGTGTCATAGATTTATGGCATGTAAAAGAGCCTCAAGCCTGATAAAGATGCCTCTGAGCAACATTTAACAGTGTTTATGCCCAGTAGAGAATTGCATGCTGAGAACCACAGCAGTTGAAGAGCATCCATAAATAAAACTCCATTTCCATGTTTGCTTCCCCAAAAAATCATTTATCCCCTTTCTGACCTTTGCCTCTTTAGAGCAGATTCACTGGAAGGAACTCATTTATTTGATTGCTGCTTGGTTTCCGGAGGTAACAATGGATCCATTGACAGTGATGACTCAATGCAAAACGTTTTTCAGATTTCATTAAATAGCTCCAAACACAGTTTCAAAGATGAAAGCTGCACCTGCTTCTTGTCTACTGTGAGCAATTGTGCCACCCATCAGATCAACATTTTCATCTTCAACTTTTTTCATAGTCAGCTTACCCTTCCCGTATTTAGAACTGACACTACCCAAGGACTAACAAGCGAATGTCCAGGGGTCAGAAGACTGTCGAGGAGCCGACACGAAACCACAGAATGAAGAACCTGACCTATAGCCAAGCATGAACGTGAGGAAGTGGATGATAGTAAAGGTGAAGATGGAGCAATTGGTGGAATGAGTGGTGGGGGAAACCAGAGGAATTGGAGAAAACCCACCTATATGCCACTTTGTCCACCACAAATGCCACATGTAGGCACTTGGGATCAAACACGGGCCACCTAGTTGGGAAGTGAGCGGTCAAACCACTCAGCCACGGTACTGCCTTCATCTCCAACTTATCATGCAAAATATTAATTGCTGTTCCTGATGACACTCCTCAATAACCACATCTGCTGAGCCTCCTGGGCACTCCTCATCAAAAACAGATGTTCGATTACATTTCCAATATCTATCTGTTATCACAGATGGTGAAGATTCCCATAAACAAACAATTTTGTTTTTATCCTCTCGCAAGTTTCCCTCCAAAAGTAAAAAGTGAATCACCAAATGATACTGCATTTTTTTCCATTTTAATAAAAATACATTGAACAACTAACTGAAATTCCTGATAAATCCAAACTAACTTTTTTTTTTCCCCTAGCTTAACATCCTTTAACCTGATTGGTCAATTCGGATGATGAATGAAATTGGTGAAATGATGTTCAAATGATCTCGGAGTCCATGGAGCTTAAAGTTACTCGACAATTGTCTTCTCAGGATAAGGGAAAACCCCAAAAACAACTTCTCACCCTAAGCAATGCAATCTGTTGAATGTGAGGCAGACACGCTACCACCCCACAACTCAGGCAGGCATAAATTAACCTTTGAGTCAGTTCCAAATTTGTTTTGGCGATGTATAACAGTACCCCAATTTGCCTTAGCAACACCATCTATAAAAAGTAGATTTTCAAATTTCATATTTGACAGTTTTAATTATATATTTGATATAGTTATGTTAATACTCTTTTTACTTTCTCTGCTGCGTAGATATAGTAGCCAAAGGAAGTGTTATATTCCACCCAGTGTTCCATATCAACATTTCTCTGAAAATAAATGTTTTCATGGCATTGAACCAAAAGAAGGCCTTTTTTTAGAAACAGAATTGTTTTGGAGTTTATGAACTTTGGTCAATATATCCATAAAAATAATTTTTCCAACATATTCAATTCAAATTTGCTTACCATAGGATTTCATTACAGAAGTATTGGCTTCATCAGTTACAAACAATACAATATTACAGATACAAATAAGTTATGGACAAGTATGTACAGATTAATAAAAGTTAAATGGATTTCTGTGTCTGCTTGATTAGTATAGCTGAGTTAACAATTTTGTGCTCTTTGTTTAGAACTGCTAATTTCCGTTTTCCTGGGATTTGATGCTCTCAAAGGGCTCTTTAAGCTTGTTTCTGTGTTTTATTTTGTTTGCCCTATATCAATTGTGTCACAGACCTTGCAATTTATCCTGTAAATCCCAGTCATGTGATTGTAAAACATCAGATTTTGTTTTTAATAAAGCTCTTAAAATTTTATTTGTAATGTAGAAAAAATAACTAATTCATATACATAAACACTTTTTCATTAAAATAAAGCCTATTTAGGTGCAAATGTGAGGTACAAATTTCAGCCCTTAGTGTCAGTTTCTGAGATAATGGGTCATTTGTATAGAAAATTTTCCTTTTTCAGAGATTGCTTTCAAACAAAATTAAACAGAAAGTGTAACCTAACTTTCCAAACACAACTTTGCATTACTTTGAAACCCTCACATTAATGAAAATGAGTGGGATGCCAGTGCTGTCAATGGCTAAAGTAAAACTTTCCGATCAAAATAAAAAAAGATTTCTGCTCTAACACTAATATTAACAAAGTTATTAATGTTTACCAAGTGATTGTACCAAAATGTTCTAAAAAACTACTATGCAGGATTATTTTCAACAATATTTGAAAACTATTTGCAATTAGCGTACCTCTATGAAAGTTATACCAAAATAAGCAGGAGATTCAAAATATTGATATGCAATTAAAACAGGAAAATGTAAAAAGTATTATGAAAATCCCTTAATGCTTCAGTCTCTTGTATCCCTGTTGTGCCCACAAGGAAAATGAAATGCATAAAGTTTAACCTTGACTTATAAGTTAGGAACTTATCTGTGTGCAGTGCAACAGACTGGCGGGAGGAATGACCAAAATACTGGAAGCCAGTGAAGAGCTGAAAGTGCTGAATGATAAACTTGATGTGCAGAGAGTTGCTGTGGCTAAGAAAACAGCTGCTTGTGAAGAACTGCTCAAGGAAATCAATGACGGTAATTTTATCCTAAGAATTGTTAGTCTTTTTTTTGTGTCTATGTGCACTGATGCTGATGACAGGTGTTTTTTACAGCAACTTCGAAAGCAAACGAAATGAAGGAAGCAGCCACTGTGAAGAGCAAAGAGATTGATGAGAAGAGTAAAGTTATTGAAGTTGAGAAGGGTGAAGCACAAGAAGCTTTAGAGGCAGCTCTGCCAGCACTAGAAGCTGCTAAACTAGCACTACAAGACCTCAACAAGAATGACATCACAGAGATCAGGTTTTTATTAAACATTATATGTACATGAATGAAAATGCAACTACAGTTGAGCCTGATTTATGCGGATATCGAGGGAAAGAGGGAAGATTACTTGTAACTCAGAATTACTTTCAATAAAGCATCATAATGCAGTGGGCCTACATGTGCAAAATTTTACAAATAATAAAGATACGTACAAAGAAAACATTATTTTGAACTTGGTCCTGCTTTAAAGAAATCAGTTAATTTAGCTTGTTTCACTTTTCTTGCACTAAGAGCATCAACCTCTTCATTTTGCAGACTTATTAATGAATTTAGAGCTTTTTCATTACCACTTTTAGCACTGATGTAACGCCTACACTTAACACTTCACTCACCTTAGGTATTTCAAGATTTGAGTAGTCATCCACATTACTGTGAGTGTCGCTTGAAGCTGGTCCACACATCAGCAATAATCTCCTCATCTTGTAGTTCCCCACACACAGCTAGATTGTCATCAAAATGCACAAAGGTTTCAAAATTTGCACCCTCCAGTTTTGGTTTTGTGTGAATTTCACTTTCTGATCTAGCGTATAACATTTTCTTTTTCTGTTCTCCACGGCTGATAAACAGCAGTTTGTCTTTCAGTTTTAAACAATAAACACCAGATACCAAACATTTTTATCTTTACTTCTCATTTGTTGCTGCCTTGTCGCACTTTACTAGCAAACGTATTATTATCTTTTGTTTCCGAGGCCAAAAGCTGCCCCCTCAGCTTGCATCTTTGTCAACAGAGATAAGGAAAATACCCTCGAGTTTCTTTTAGGATAGTGTGTGCCATATGCTCATTATAATTACGATAAACTCAGTTGCATTTCACTGAAATTTAATACGTATAACAGCGAATTACATATAAATAAGGTTCTGTTAACAGGTTTCTAAATTACACTGATATATGGTGGACTTTGAGACAGTGATGTGTTCTAAATTATATTTTGCCGGGACCTACGAAAAGTATATATAATGTGAATCATTTACAACTGGGTTATGTACAAAACAGGTTCAACTGTCTTTATCATTATTTATATAGAGATCTTGAATTGAGTGGAAACTGATTGTTTAAATGTGGCTTTAAGGACATCTTACTGTGTTTATCTTTATATGCTCTTTTGACAGGAAGGTGTTAACATGCAGATTTGAGTTACATCTTGTATTAGTATGCTTCATCATTACTTATAAAAGACAAATCTGCATTGTTCTTATATCAGTTTTATACTACATACCATGTACATTTTCCAGAATTTTCTGAGTGTCCATGTATGTTATAGAGCTGGATGTACTGGAAATATTCAGTCTTGAAGGCTCATTGAAACAATATTTCAGGAGCACATTTTCTGGGAAGAGTAACGTGCAACCAAATCATGACTAGCATTTTTGTCTACCTGGAAAACACTTTCATACAGAAATACAAAGAAGACTTAATGATTTGTTATGCATTCTTTAAAGAAAGCATGATTACTAAATATATCTGCCACCTGAGGAGGAACACAGTTACTGTGGATAAAAACCCAGATAGGAAGTTGTGTGTTAAATTTAACTTTTTACTTTCTCTGCTTAGTAAATTGTATGTAAGTAGAGTAGGTATTGCATTCCACCAAACAATTCAATGCCTGAATTTCAAAGTAAACACAGGTTTTAGGTCCCTTTGTATCCAAAACAGCATATTTTGAAAAAGGGTGTCTGTGTGCGTGTACAAACATAAACTGAAAAACAAAAAGTTGGTTAAATACTAAACTTGATAATAAGTTCAGCATCTCCCAAGAATACGACACAAAATTTTCAAGAAAATCCTCCCACCCCAAACTACCCTTTTTCTAAAAAGTCTGATGTGTTCCATTCACATGACTTTATCTACATCTATGCAATACATTATTGTTGAAAAGATTATTCTTCTTCCAGAAAAAAATTAGCAGAAATGGTCTTATTACTTGCTTTCTTGTAAGTAGAGGCAAAATAAGGGAGTACACTAGGTTAAAACATTAGTCAAATCTTTTAAAAGCTGGTTGCTGTGTGATTGAAGTTCCTTTGTATGCCCAGGATTTGACATGTTCCTATATAAGAAAAGTATAAGTGTTTTCAAACTGAAACCAATAACAAGGAATATGTCAAAAATGGTCAACTCCATGAAAAAATGTAAATAACATAAATTGTGTGTTTAATCGTGCTCTACATTTTTTAAGTAAGTTTTTGTCTATTGCTTATGATTTACCAGTTATACAAAATTTATCCAAAATAAAGATGTATGCAGAGGCTATTCCCAGAAGATTCAAGTTGTACATTTTATTTGGCATGTAAATATCTTTAACATAGGATATTTTAATCAATATCATTAAAGTCATTTTTGAAAAAATAAAAAATTTCAAAAAAATTTCTCTGTAAAGGGTAGTTGGGGTTGGGAGGGATTTTCTTGAAAATCTTTGTGTTGCATCCTTGGAAGATCCTGATCTTAAACACCAAGTTTAATACCCAAGGTACTTTTCGTTTTTGAGCTATACTGCCCATACACACACACACACAGACCTTTTTCTAAAAATGTTTTTTTTTATATATACAGGGGACCCTAAAATGTGTATTTCCGGTGAAATCTTGGTACCAAATTTTTAGGTGCAATGCAGTATCTTCTTTATACACTATGTATATAGTACGTATAGAGAAAGTAAAAAAGGCTGTAATGAGTTTGATTCAAATACTTTATACTAAGGACATTTACACGACAAACAAAATATATATCTTGAATTTTCTGGGAATAGCCTCTGAAGGCTTGTCACTTTTGCATAACTGGTAAACTGTAAGAGATATAAAAAACTTACTACACAAAAAAATGTAGATCTCCTTAAAACACACAATTTATGGCACATACTTTTTTTGTGGAGTTAATCATTTCTGACATATTCCTTGTTTATGGTTTCAATTTTAAAATACTTAAACTTATCTCAAATGAGAATTTTTCATTCCTTTTTCTTTTGTTTTACTTCTGGTTACACAAAGAGAAAAGAATTTCAATCACGTAGCAACCAGCTTTTAAAAGACTTATATTTTAGTCTGGTGTATTCCCTTATTTCCCTTCTACGTACAAAGAAGCGAGTAATAAGACCATTTCTGCTATCTATCTTGAATAGCATGAAGTAGGTAAAAGAATAAGCTTTTGTAAGAATATGTTTTCGTAAACTTCCACGGCCAATATTAAAATTATCTTGGTCCAGAGTTTCCGGTGTAGACCGCGTCTTAAGGCTAAAATCTGCCGACGTTTCGCCCATCTTGCGGCAGTTAGCCCTGAGGAAGCCTTATCATAAGATGGGCGAAACGTCGGCAGATTTTAGCCTTAAGACGCGGTCTACACCGGAAACTCTGGACCAAGATAATTTTGTAAGAATAGTTTGTTACAGAAAAGGTAGAGAAAGTCATATGAATGAAGCAAATCAGATTTTTTTATTATTATTTAGATTTTAGTTTATGACCCATGTTCATCTATCTAGTCATAAAATTAGACAGTTGTGGAAAGTTAGAAGTTGTTTTATTACAATGGAATGTGCTTACAGATCCTTTGCAACTCCACCAGAGCCAGTAATGGTGATATGCGAGTGTGTGGCCATCGTCAGAGGCTACAAGGAGGTCTCTTGGAAGGTGGCCAAGGGCATGATGGCTGATCCCAACTTTCTGAGGACGCTCATGGAGACTAACTGTGACCTTATTACTGGCAAACAGGTCCAGGCAATTAAAGACCACATGAAGGTGAGTCTAGTGAACCTATATTACCATATCTTCATACTTCACGATTTGGAACAATATGTTCAAAAGATGGGACAACATATAAATCAAATCAAATCATTTGTTCATCCAGAAAGATAAGTACATGATATTGGATACATCAATTTAGTACATAACATTTACAAATAGATTAATTATATCATTATAATAGGTACAAAACACTTAAAACAGAATATAAAAATATATATATGTATGTCTAAGGATAAATATTATAGTGTTGTACAAATTCAGTTGCAGAATATAAGCAATGTTGTATTAATACTATTTTAAGTTTGGCTTCTGAGGTGACAGACAACTTTGTAGCGAGTGGGTGGTATGTTATATAAGTAAATGACTGAACAGTGTAGTTCTAGTGAAATGAGGCTTAAACAATCCTTGTTAATGGTAAGCTAATTAAGCTAAGTCACTAGTTTCAAAATCTTTTGTTTTCTTACACATAATAATAATAATTAATACATACATGTATGGAAGTTTCTTTTTGTAGTGTTTAATGCCCGCTTTTACTACTTGTGGCACTGCTGGCAATGACGCTGGTGATACATGAAATGAATATGGAGCACTGGTGGAATGCAATCACAGGGAAACCTGGATAAAACCTGCCCCTGTGCTGCTTTGTCCATCACAAATGTCATATGCAGTTGCTTGGATTCGAACCCAGACTGTCTAGGTGAGAGGCGAGTGGTCTAATCACTCGGCCATGGCACGGCCATGCATGGAAGTCATAGTATGCCTAATTGTTTAGATCCTGGTTTACAGAAGTCTGTCTCTTATAAAATCATTATTGTTCTGACCACCTTTATCTGTGGCTTAAAGATTGCATTTCTTGCAGTAGAATTTCCCCAGAGTATTATACAAAATCTAATTGAACTATGGAAATATCAAAGTACAGGTTCTTCATTGTGCTAAGGCTTATCCCTCTGAAAGAAAAGTTTACTGTACTTAGTTTACGAGTGTGTGTCCATTTCAAGTGCTCAATGAATATAACTAGAAACTTTGTGCTAAGTTTGTATTTAATGTTTTCCTTGTCTAATATCAGTTCCCTGTATGGATTAGGTTGCTGTTTGCCAAAAATGATATAGCTACAGATTTATCTGTGTTAAGCAGTTTATTTTTTATGAACCGTTTTTGAAATTTGTTGGTTATTATTTTACATCTGATTTATTATTGCTTTTAATATCTATTATTGTATCATGAGCAAACAGAGTGCCAGTCTTTGTGGCCAAGTAGGTTGGCAAATTATTTATATATAGCAGGAATAATAAAAGCCCAAGGCTCCCACAGGGCATATGCGTTCTGCCTGACTGGTATGCTTCAAAAGTATTTGTCTTTTCATTTTTCTGATATTTCAACTACTTTCTCCTGTTCTGAGCCACAAGTTTGCTGTCCCTTGTATGCCATAACAGTCTAACTTTTACTTTCTCTAGCCATATGTACATATAGTGTACATAGTAGCTAGAGAAGGTTTTTGCATTCCATCCAAAAATTTCATGTCAAGATTGCACTGGAAATATATATTTTGAGATTCTCTGAGTCCAAGAAAAGCAGTTTTAGAAAAAGTCAGTGTGTGTGTCTGTGGAAAGCATAGCTCGAAAATGAAAACACTGTTAAATACCAAACTTGGTTTTTATGTGTAGCATCTTCAAAGGATGCAACATGAAAATCTTCATGAAAATCCCCCTCCAAAAACTACCCTTTACATGAACATTTTTGAAAACGTTATTTTTCTCAAAAATGGCTCTAACAATTTTGATTAAAATACTATGTTTTAAAGATACTCACATCACGAATAAAATGTATATCTTGAATTTTCTGGGAATAACCTCTGAAGACCTCTTTATTCTGGATGACTTTTGCAAAATTGTGCATAACATTTAAACTGTAAGCCATAGATAAAACTTTGCTGAACAAAAAAATGTAGATCTCATTAAAACACATAATTTATGTCATATATATTTTTATTTTGGAGTTGACAATTTTTCAAATATTCTTTGTTATTGGTTTCAGTTTTAAACTATGTAACTTTTTTCAAATAGAACCATACAAAGCAAAGCAAACCTCAACTGTTTCACATAGTGACCAACTTTTAAAAGGTTTGACTTGCCTTAGGATAATATATTCCCTTATTTCCCTCCTACTTACAATGAAGCAAGTAATAAGATAAATTCTGCAGATGTTTATTTTGATTAGCATGATGTAAATAACAGAATAATCTTTTGTAAGGATAGTTTGTATTTGGAACAGCTAGAGAAAGCTATGTGAACCGAAGGCATGAGATTTTTTTAATAGTATATTATTAATAACAAGATGGAATGCTCTAGATAAATGTAAAACGAGTGCTACATTGGTTCCCTACTGCCCACAGAATCAAGTACATTAGCAATAAAGATAAATATTGCTGTTTCTGCTGATTTCTGTTTTGTGAACCCACGTCATGCAGAAGTTATTGGTCCATATTTTAAAGCAAAATTTTCCAGTCTGTTATACATTAATCTCTCTAGTAGTTTTGATGTGGAGGACAACAGTGCTATTGGTCTATAATCTTCAACTTGATCTTTTCCTCCCTTTTTATGGATGCATGTAATTTCTTTTGAAAATGAGAAATTACTAAATAACAAAGCGGATCTGACAAAGACTGCCCACATTTTTAAGGAAACAATCAAGTATATCATCTATTCTATGTGAGTGTTTTTTATCTTTTTAAGGACTGTATTAATTTTCTCAAGAGAAGTTGAATATTTAAATATTTTATTTAAATTTATTGGGATATTTTCATTTTACCACGGTTTGTCATTTTTCAGAGATAAAATGTTATACTAGATAAATAATTTATAGGTTATACCATAAAGGTGTTTCCATGCTTGCATGCATGCCCTTCCAAACTATGCTTTACTAATTCCTTTAGATTTCCTTAAAAATGACTCTTAAAACCTTTAGCATACCTGTATTGAAGATATCTATTTATTTACATAACAAATGAAATTTATATCTTGAATTTTTGGGAATATCCTGTGAAATCTTCATTATTCTGAAGGAATTTTGTATAATTGGTTGACTCTAAGTCATGGACAAGAATGTAGCTAAACACACCGTTCAATTCAGGTAACCTTTCTGTTGCATTAGGCTTTCCCATATTATTAGTTTGAATTTTTCAGTACCTCATTTAACCTTCAGTAGTTTCTTTCAATATCAAGGTCAGTATATAACAACCAGTTTGTAAATATTTGAGAATTATTCCTTTCAATCTATAAGTATAGATTGAAAGTATTTATGCAGATGTTTATCACAATTAACTTGAATTAGATACAAAATTAAACTTTTGCAATAATGAATAGAGAAAGTCATATGAATGTAGCAATCATATTTGTATTCTAGTAGTCTGTAAATGTATTTTATTACAATTTCTAGTGGTATGTTGATATATGATGTTGAGTGAAATTTGTTTTTATACAGTATAAAGTTTCTTATAATATTAACAGAAGATAAGTGATAGAATGTGAACTACATTAAACATATATATTACTCCATTTATCAAATTGTTGGCAGGAATTATTGTCCTCATTTTCAGCCACATGTATGTACAGCTTAGCTCAAAAATGTTGTAAATAAATTCATTAGCAGTTAAATACGAGGTTGATCCAGAAAGTAACAAATGTTTGGCATAATAAATAATAATGAAAGATATGAACACAAACTTTATTTACAAAGTTACAGTACCTTACTCTATTTCTCAATGTAATTGCCATTACTATCAAGATATTTATTATCTTGTGGTACTGGTGATTCAATGCCCATGTTATACTCTTCTGCCGCTAAAGATCTGAGCCAAGATATTGAGGTTTTCACTGGTTGTAAAATCTTTTCCATCCAAAAAGTCATAAATTATGTGTCATTTCCTCACTGAAGACTCCGTCATTGCATAATCACTGCACACTTGCATTATTTATCTATAAAATTTGATTGAACATTTTGTGCATTCATGAAAATAAATAAGTTCTTTGGGGTAGAAAAGTATAACAGCATTAAAAAGTGGCATTACATGACAATAGATGCCTTGACAGAATGGAGATTATGATGAGAAATAGAGTAAGGTACTGTAACTTTGTAAATAAAGTTATGTCAATGTGTTTTGTTATTATTTATTTATGCCAAAACGTGCCTGAATTTTGTACCGCAGGAATTCTTTTACATGCCAGTAAATCTACTGACATGGGGCTATCACTTTTAAGCACACTTGAAAACCATCAGTCTGGGCCGAGTTTGAACCCATGACTTGAGATCAGAAGATCAGTGCCTAACCAACTGAGCTACCCAGACGACAATCAATGAAATTATGCTTAAATTACCTCAAGATCCATTTAGCTTTAAACTTACTTGACATTCTGATATTCGTCTTCTCGGGATAAGGGAAAGCCCTGAGTAAAACCTTATCCAGGTAACTGACTCTAAGTGAGATCCAAGCTTGCAACCTCTTGAAAGTGAGGCAGACAGTTCACATGCTAGTCCGTCACTACTGAGGCAGGCAGATTTGCAAGTTTTGTCCCATATTTTGTAAATTTGATGTTAACCCTAATGTGAAAACTGTGTAGTCTTTATGCTGTTAAATTCTATGGGACCAGAGAAAAGGTACAACAATTCAAAATGTTATCTACTGCATTTATCTAAAATTTATTCAACCCAGTAAGTTTGCAGACTATAATGATTGTGTTATTAAATGTACAGGAATCATTGTCACAGTGATGTCGACCTGGGATATTTTTGTAAAAGTAGATCAAAAACAAAAATACACATATCCTGATATCTCCCAAAGGCCCAAGTTGGAAAGAAAAAATTTACAAATTAGAATGATTCACTAATTTAATTTCTTACACACATCAGAGTTTAAAAAGTATTAAATGAGAGAGTTTACAAAAATCAGCACTTTTTATCCCTTTTTCTTTCTTTCTTTCTTTCTTTTCTTTCATGGAGGCACCGATCAGTAGGGAAGAAATTTACAGCCATTATTCTCTTCACTAAATGAGCTTTTGGTTGTAAGTTGTTTTTAGTATGGTGTTACTCTTATAGCCTCAGTGCAGGCAATGGTCATTATTGGTACCAGGCAGCTGGGCGTTGGACAGAAGACGTAATCTTTTTTTCCATCAAATAGGGGCTCTGTGGGAAGGAAAGCTGAGTGGTAGGTATCTTCCCTAAAAATAATGCCACTCAATGTGTGACAAGGATCTCCTGTTAGTAGTTATGTTTGCTCTACAGCGCAGCAAGAAGCTGGACCAGATGCAGTCCATCAGCAAGGCTGGTTATGGACTACTCAAGTTTGTAGAAGCAGTGCTGGAGTATTGTGCTGTGTTTAAAGATGTCAAACCTAAGAAAGAGCGTGTGGCAGCTTTAGAAAAAGAGTATAAACAGGTAAGCTAACATTTTTGTTTTCCCTGTACAGTAAATTGGCTTTAGATGCTATGTAATATGTTTTTAATGATTCATATAAACTTGCTACAGAACTGCTGTATTCTAATCTCTCATATAAATAAGCAGAGCCCCAGTTTCAAACACATGTGCTGACCTTGACATCTATCAGGAAAATACTAAATAAACAAGGTCATTGATATTGTTGAACAGAAATAAATGCTCCATTTGAGAAAACAATTAAGGGGAGACAAAATGCCCTATCTCAGCAACTATTCAACAAAATGAGCTAAAACTTTCAAGGATATGCAACAATGCCTTTGCTGTTGATTAATGAAAAATACAATACTTCTATTCATTAGAAGAAAGGATATGATTTTTTAAATAAAGCTCTTAAAATTTTATTAGAAACTTATGATTTTTAAATTTTAAAAAAATAACTAATCCATACACATAAAACTTTTTTGTTAAACTAAAGCATATTTAGATGCAAATGTGTGGTAAAAATTTCAGCTCTTGGTGTCAATTAGTTTCTGAGATAATAGGTATTTGTATAGACAATTTTACTTCTTCAGAAATTGCATTCAAGCATAACATTTAAAACAATGTAACCTGACTTTCCAAACACAACTTCACGGTGCTTTGAAACTCTCACATGAAGGAAATATGAATGGGATGCCAATGCTGTGAATAGCTAAAGTAAAACTTTTGGATCGAAATAAAAAAGATCTCTTCTCTAGCAATATTTACAAAGTTATTGATGTTTTACCAAATGAATGTACCAGAATGTTCTATAAACTACTATGGAGGAATATTTTCAACAATATTTTTGAACTATTTACAGTTAGCATACCTCTATGAAAGTTATACCAAAATGAGCAGAAGATTCAAAATATTCATATGCAATTAAAACATGAAAATGGAAAAAAAATTATGAAAATCCCATTTCAACCCCCCTTAAGAGTGAGCTACCCAGTTAAAGGGCACTAAACTCACAAAAAGGTAGCATCTACCACCATAATTTATTTTTGCTGTAAGATATCCCAGTGATTTCTGATCTGAGTTCTTACAATGACTAAATTAACTTCTTTCTTCACATACATGATAGCAATAAATACACACACACACATGCACAGTTAAATAATGTATGAATGAATTTATTTATTTCTTCATATACTTGGTAACAATGAAATACAAAAGAGTTTCTCTTCCTCCTCCTAGGAGTTGCTTAAGATGAGGATGATTACACCTAATACCCTGGTATCTCTGCTTACATGATAAGGGAATTCTACATGAATAGACGTCAAAAGTTAAGCTCAAACTTTGCACACACACAAAATTAATTGCTTAAAAACTGTCCTAAACTGTCCTAGAATGTTGCATTTAAAAACAATGGCAGGTCTGAATTTACACGAGCACATATCTTCATGGTTAGGGTTTGGTATTGATTAGTTTAAATATTTGCAGCACAAGTGAGAGCATTTGATTGTATGATTTAAACACATGTTTCATTTACTCACACACATTCATGTTGCATTCTCCTTCTTCACGCTGTTGTTTTGTTTTATCTAGACAAGAACTCTGGTGCTCTTCAATGTAATATTACACTCAGACCATGAGTATTTGACTCCGTTATGAAGTCTGGGAGAACAAAACTGAAAATGAATAAAGGAACACAGTTTTACAATACTGACTCTCTTGAGAATTGAACATTTAAACATTGTTTATCTTGAAATTCTAATGATATTTCTACACAAATGGTCCCCCCCCAAACAGACTATTAACTGAACTATACTGCCCAGCTGTTTAAATTCCTTCAGGTCAGGGATAACAATTTGTTGCACATATCGGAACATTCAATGGATTCAATGCAGGCTTAGATATTTTGAATTTGAAAGTATTTCACATCCCTCAGTATTACAAACTATGGATAGTCACACAGAGAAAAGCATAGTGGAGTGGTTTAGGCAGGGCAAGGACCACACCACCATGACAGGTCACAACAGTATGGCACCTAAAAAAGGCTACTCAATATTTCAGAATTGCAATACAAACTTTTTAATCTCACATGCTTAAGAGTTAATTTAGGCAGCTGATATTTTATGTGTACCTAACTATGGTGTGCAAAATTTTTAGGTTAGCTTTCGATATGCACTCATTTCCTTTGTGAGTATATTTTCTCAATTCCAGTTTTATAAGCTCCTTCCTCATCATTTATGTTGGTAACTTCCTTTCTTTGTTTAGTAATTTTCCTCAAGCACTTCTCTTTTATTATCTTTACTACATATATGCCTGTTTTAAAAAAGTTTAAAGGCAATATTTCTACCTTTAACTTATCCCCACTGTTTGTTCCATATTTTGGTTTCTGAAGATTCTAGAACATAGAACAAATTCTTATCTGCACTGTCACATAACATGCATCTTTCTTTATCAACTTTAAAGCATTTAACATCATAGTTCTGTTGTTGCCCTTGCCAGACTCTCCCTTTCCATTTTGTCACATATATTAATGTACTGGGTGATCCAAAAATGTCCAAACCGGCTGCACTGTGTTTTGCCTGTCTGCACCCTTGGTGCTCATTGCTGTTTACCCTATCATAGAAAGTCGTGGACGAAACCATGCAACGTTTTTAAAACTATTTTTAAGGCTTTACTTAGCAATGTTATTAAAGGAGATACTGAGACTGGCCACATACATTTTTGGTACCTCTTTAGGAAACTATCCATCACTTGTAGTTCATGTTGAGAAATGCTGGCAGTTTCCTAGCAGATATTTTGTTTTAATTCTTCAAAGGTGTGTGGGTACAGCAGCTGTGTGTTATGTTTCTACTCCTTTAATAACATTGGTGAGTAAAAGTAGTTGTCAAAATGGTGTAAGGTTTCATCCGCCCCTTTCTATGATAATGGCAGATGGCAGCGCGTGCTGAGAGCATGAACAGGCAGGTGGGATGTTTTTGGATCACCTGATTTTTCTCCCTATAACTCCTGTGGTATTTCAGAGAGCTCTTATCCCTTAAGATCATCATCAATTCTTAGTTTTACCTTATTCTATAAACTTATCTATTTGTCTGACAGTCCTCTGGCTCTCCCATTGCAATTTCTCACACAATTTTCTTCAATTGGGATAGTCAGCTTCTATCCCAATTTGCTGTCTGATTGATAGTTTATCATGTTTGATGTAAATGTAAACATAAAAGCTTGCAACTTGCAAACTTCTATGTTTACATTATAATTTATATCATTGTCAGTCAATGTGAACACTACATTAAGATAATATAAAACAAGTCTCTTTGCTTATGTTTATGTCTAAGTTTGATTGTGAATGGCCCCTAGTTCTTTGGAACAAATGTGTGATGCAAATTGATAAACTATAAGTTAACACTGGTGAAACAGCTGATACACAATCTGAGCATTTGTCCAGGCAAAAGATGAATATAGCAGAGTATGCAACGACATTACTCGCCTGGAAGATGATCTTGCTCAGTTGGGACAGAAATACGACTCTGCTATGACAGAGCGGCAGGTTCTACAGGAAGAAACAGATGTTATGGAGAGACGTTTGATTGCAGCAGGAAAGCTCATATCAGGCTTGAGCTCTGAAAGAGACAGGTAATTGTTTTGAGCACTTTTAGGTTCTAACCAAACTTAAGTGACATGCCACTGAGTGGTGGTAGGAGAAAATGGACACATTTTATACATCTCTTATGAGTGTCTGCCAAGTACCTTCATTCTGACTTAGTATTTGTATGCATTTTTCCATTACTGCATGTTGCTTACATTGTGATCTCACAATTACAGATATGAAGGAGCAATGTATTGGCATGAAGGTTTTCTGTGTCTCCTTCTTTCTTTAACATCCTCTAACCTGGTAAATCAACCAGGACAATGAATATATGATACAGGTAAAGTGATACTCAGATGCTCCCAGGGTCCACAGATCTTAAAAGTTGCCCAGCATTTATTTTCCCAGGAAACCCTGCAAAAAAAAAATCTGATGTGTTACACTCACATGACTTTCTTTAGCTGCTCTACAAACAGACTTCTTACAAAAGACTATTCTTCTTTCTTCACAATACTAATCGAGATAAACATTAGCAGAATGTTCTTATTACTTAGTTCCTTATAAGTAGAAGGGAACTAAAGGAATATGCTATGCTAAAGTGATAGTCACGTGTTTTAAAAGCTGCCATTATGCAATTGTCATTGCAAATCACTTCTTTGCTTTGCCAGAAGAACAAAAGACAAACGGGCACTTCCTGTCTGAGAAAAGTATAAGTACTTTACAATTGAAACCAATAATAAGGAATATCTCAGAAACGGTTACCTCCACAACAAAAACATAAAAGACATAAATTGTATGTTTTGACAAGATCCATATTTTTTGTGCAGTGAGTTTCTGTTTATCTGTTACTATTTAGCAGTTAAGCAAAATGCTTTTTTTTGGACTCAGGGGACCCCAAAACATATATTTCTGGTGAAATCTCAATATCAAATTTTTCGGTGCAATACAACACTTTCTCTATCCACTATTGTATATTGTACAATGTGGGCTAGAGAAAATAAAAAACAAAAACTCTTATCCAATTAAGTCACCCTAACCAAGAGTCAAAACTTGGGACGCATTGAATGTGAGGCAAACCCATACACTACAGAGGTGAGCTGTAAAGTTTTATTTCAAACTCAGGAAAACTGGAGCAGAAATAAATGCATAAAATGTTTGGAGATGCTGTGCTAGGGCAGACCCAAACCTGCACGTGGTTTAAGTACTTTAAAAATGTGTGAAGTTGAAGGCATTAATGTGACAGTTGTGTGATCTGGCAGACCATCCCAATATATGGCGTCTACTTCAGTGATGGGTGACTGAAGCTGCTTCCTCATCCTCTTGCCATCTGCTGTTATTAACACTTCATTCAACGGCAGTATTTCAAAATTTACTATTTTGTAACTATTTTTGATGATATGTATTTTCTCCCAAATATCCAATTTTGTTGGTGATGTAAGGAGTTTTAACAGTTTTATATATTTACCAATGTAGTGGTTTTCTATCCAAAAATGGTGTGATGCAGTTGATTTGTCTGTTTGTTTTTGTTTCTCTGCTGTTCTCTTAGTCTAATTTCCAATTAACTTTTCACTTTGGATATGTAGTATTACTCACATCTTCATAGCTCATCTGTTAGATTCTGGATTTTAATGTATTTGGATTTGTATTTTTAGGGGCTTTGTTAAACATATTCTTCAGGCTGAATTTGTCCTGTGGAGCTAACCATAGGCAAAATGAAAAGAAACTTGGATATTAGACTGAGAGAACACCAGATGGCAAAAGGATCAATCACAGCAAAAAATGG
Source organism: Hymenopus coronatus (assembly GCA_030762935.1). NCBI lineage: Eukaryota > Metazoa > Arthropoda > Insecta > Mantodea > Hymenopodidae > Hymenopus > Hymenopus coronatus. The sequence goes on along the minus strand of CM060895.1, from coordinate 5,106,473 downwards.
AAATAGATGTTCTTTAACTGCAATTTTACACATAGTTTCCTTTTTAAGAGTGAATCTGCTCCATTGTGTCCGCTTTGTGGAAAAGATTTGTCTGTCCGTCATGTGTTGCTAGATTGTATTAATCTAGCACATATTCAGGAATCACTGCAACTGCCGGTCAGTCTTGCAGAAGTCCTGGCGGACAATAGTCGAGCGGTAGCTAAGATTTTTGAATTTTTATTGAAGATACTCTTCAAATTTCGGATTTAGTTGTTTTTATCCTTGTTTTTGTATTAGTTTTGATTTTTTTTGTTTTTTTTTCCTTTTCTCAAATCACCAATCTGTGGCTTTTTCTATGATTACCTTTTTACATTAATTTTTAGACTAATCTTTCGTTCTTATTAATAATGTTTCCTATTGAGCTTTATCTCTGGCTTTTTCCATAATTTGTTTAATAAGGGCACTGATGACCTTGTCGTTGAGCGCCCATAAACACTAACCATCATCATCATATAACTGCTGTGATTCTCAGCGCCTCATTCTATGTGGGCATGTAAGACTGCTTAATTTTGCTCAGAGGCCTTTCTATCAGGCTTGAGGTTCTTTTACGTGCTGTAAATCTACGATACAGAACCCATGACTTTACTTCCCTTCCAAAGGAAGCCATGCTAAGGATTTTTACGCCTGAAAAAAATCCATCGTTCTCCGCCAGGTTTGAACCTGCAACCTTGGGTATATGAAGTTAGCATGGTAACCATTACACCACGGAGGGAAACTCAATCACAGCAGGAAGAGCAAGTAAACAGAATGGAGCTTCAGTCACCAGCTGCTGAAGATGAGGACAAATGTCCTTGAAAATATTTCGATGAGGTTTGAACTCGCAACCTCTTGAATGTGAGGCAGACACACTTCTGAGACTTGCTGACATATTACTTTCTCTATATGTACTATGTACATAGTGTACACAGATGGTATTATATTGCACACAAAAATTTGCTACCGAGATTTCACTGGAAATACATTTTTAGGACTTCCTTGTTTGTGTGTGTGTGCATATGCGTGTGTGTATGAGCAGTATAGCTCAAAAACAAAAAGTCTGTTAAATACCAAACTTGATATTTAAGTTCAGTATCTTCCAAGGATGCAACACAAAGGTTTTCAAGAAAATTCCCTTCACTCTAATTATTACCCTTTACATGGAAAAAATTTCTAAAATTTTGATTTTCTCAAAAATGGCTCTTTATGATTTTGATTAAAATTTCTTATATTTAAGATATTCACATCCCAAATAAAATTACTATCTTGATTTTCTGGGAATAGCCTCTAAAGACCTCTTTATTCTGGATGAATTTTTTTTTAAGTTTGCATAACTAGTAAACCGTAAGAGATAGACAAAATTCTACCCTAGAAAATATGTAGATTTTGTTAAAACACACAATTTATGTCATATATTTTTTTCATGGAATTGACCGTTTTGGAGATATTCCTTGTTATTGGTTTCAGTTTTAAAATACTTAAGCTTTTCTCATAAAGTAACTGTCAATTTCTGGCCACACAAAGAAATAGATTTCAATCCCATAGTAACCACATTTTAAATCATGTGACTGTTGTTTTATCCTAGAGTATTCCCTTATTTCCATTCTACTTATAAGGAAGTAACAATAAGACCGTTTCTGGTAGTGTTTATATCAATTAGCATGAGGCAGATAGAAGAATAAGCTTATTAACAGCAATTTGTTACAGAGAAGTAGAGAAAGTCATGTGAATGGGACACAAGGGAATGTTATCCAGGATGGTAGGTCTCACTTGTACTTGCTCATCCAGGTTTAGCCAACTGTTCTACTGTAAGAGCACCATGTGTTTCTCTGATTTGCTGTGTTTAAACTCAAGTCAAGCTTCACAAAATTTGCACATTAACACATTACCTGATACTATGTAGACCTGAGACTTAAATTCCTGCAACAGAACTTTAGTGGTTATGAAACCAAGGACTAGGCTAAAGGTGGGAATCCAAGGGAAGCCAACAATGAATAAGCACCTAATAACAATAGTGATGCCTCCCCTGCCTGTGCAGATGAAGTTTTGTGATTGGTTCTTGGAGGGGTCAAAACATGGTTACAACCAGTATACCCAGAAATTTTCCTGCAAAATGCTAAAAATCTCACAGTTACCAAATTTAACACAAAATGTTTCTATTTCATGGAAAATGATAAGAGTTTCATTTTATCGTGTGATTTAAATTATTGCCAAATTGTTATAGTACTGCAATATAAAATCAATAATTTGTTCTTATCTCTAATTGACAAAAGCTGACCTGTATCTAAGCATTATTGAAACATCAGATAAAAATTTACCGTATTTATCTGAATACTAGACAATGTTTTTTCCCAAAATATTAATGTTCATCTTACATTTGCAACATAGGTATGTTTTCTGAATATCATGTGGAGAAACAATAAATTTCCAACTGTGCTGGTATGATAGTGGTGAAGCCTGGGGGAAGTGGTAAAGATTACTGTCAAATTTGCGACGTTTGCAGCAGATTTTATGTCAAAAATTGGCTGTTAATGGGCCTATGAGCATTCTCATTGGAAAAAAAGATTAATCTTTGAGATTGAAATAAAACTAGAGGATTTTCACTTCAGTGGCTCCACGTAATGTATTGGAAGCCTATGGTAGAACAGAAAACTTGCTTCAACTCCTTCTGCTACACATAAACCAGTACGTTTCCCCTCTTTCGCTCTGTACTACCCTCAACATGAATATATGCACAAATTCGAATTAGGTAATTGTTTTACAACATATATTAAGTATGTTGTCTTAATAGAAAATAGCATCCATAATCATTGTTATAGCTATGTACTGCCACTGCCACCATTGTCATTTTCTATCATCGCACATCCATACATCTCCACACTCATGCTCAAAATACAAATTTACGCACAAATTCAATTTTGATGGTATGTTGTCTTAATTGAAAATCGTATCCATAATCATCGTTATAACACATACTGGTACACTTCCGTTTTCTCTTCTTCGCCTCTCTCCTGCTCGCAATGTGAATTTCTGTGCAAACCCAAATTAGGTAAAAACATTAGTAAGTATAAAATAAGAACTAAAGCTTTCCTGGCGACGTGTTAATTCAAAATCTTCTCGGGCTTCTAGCCAGGTAAAAACTTGGCTTGACACCAACGTTTCGAAGAAGTACATCTTCCTCGTCTTCAGGGTGAACTGATGATTTGAGCTTGCGGAGTCTTCCTGAAGACGAGGAAGATGTACTTCTTCGAAACGTTGGTGTCAAGCCAAGTTTTTACCTGGCTAGAAGCCCGAGAAGATTTTGAATTAGTAAGTATGTTTCCCAAATAAAAAATCATATCTATCACCATCGATCCATTATCAAATGTAAATACCGTACATTTAGATTCTCCCTTCTATTTGTCCAAATACAAATTATATCCATCATCGTCGTTACAGTTGCGCTGTTGCCACCACTGCCATCACGTTATACCATCACACTCATACACTGTAAATTTCCAAACTTCTGTACTACTCTCTTCGTAAATGCTCAAAATGTGAATTTCTGCAAATTTAAATTAAGCATTAAAAAAAAGGGACTTATTCAGCTTAAGTGTCCATTAGTTTGTTTAAAATATGTGGCAAAGCATTAAATATCATTTAAAAATTAAGTTATCCTGTCTTCTTTTTACATATGAAAATGCTAAATTCCAAAATTATGTTCTGAAAATTGGGAGTCATTTTGCATTTGAGGTCATCTTGTATTCCGATAAATATGGTACATGAAACTATAATAGCTAACAAAAACTTTTGTAAAGAGCTTATGAATCTTAACTGTTGTATTAAATTCCAAAATTATGTTCTGAAAATTGGGAGTCATTTTGCATTTGAGGTCATCTTGTATTCCGATAAATATGGTACATGAAACTATAATAGCTAACAAAAACTTTTGTAAAGAGCTTATGAATCTTAACTGTTGTATCTAACCGAATTACATACTTAAGAGTTGTGAAACTGATTGAAAAGACTTTGTTAATAAAAGGGTCCAAAGCTCCTCTTTTATAATTTATTCCAATTTGACGTACATTTGTCTGTAACAATGCTGATTATGTATGTGTGTTATGATTGTCCATTCAGATATTTTAAATTGCATTTAGCATGTATTCACATGCCACCTGGAAGATCTTCAATGTTTTGAACAATTCTCTATATTTAGTTTTATATGTCTTTATGTTTGTTGTTATTGAATACTTTTTCCACTCTATAGCAGCTCCCAAAATAAGAAAGCTAGCTGTGACTAACCTGTGCACTTGTAACATATAGTATCATTATTTTTTTATGTATAATTTGTTGTGTCATGTAACATTGTACATCATATTTGAAGGTGGTTTATGAAACACAAAAATGAATATTACTACTATTATTGTTACTACTATTAACTGGAGATAATTGAGTAGAGACCTTAATTTTCATAAGTGAGCTTTTTGTCAAAAAAGTAGTGTTTGAAATGATGGAAAATGCTTTGCTGTGCTCATAGTTAATGTATATGTAGGTAGACTTTTCTATCAAATTTGTTTGTTTTCAGGTTTTCACACTAACATATGTTAATGCCTCATACTCATTTCTTTCATTGTGATGAATAATACATTGTTAATACAATGATAACACTGATATTAAACAGATGGACGCTGGAGTTGGAAAACCTTCACAAAGAGAAGGAGTACATTATAGGAGATTGTCTGATATCTGCAGCCTTCCTGGCTTATACTGGAGCCTTTACGTTTGAGTTTAGACATCGCATGTTGTACGAAGACTGGGAGAAAGATCTGCGCTCCAAAAAAGTGCCCATGTCTGCCGTGTATCAAGTGGAGAAATACCTGTCTAATGATGTGGAAGTGAGCACGTATGTAGCCACTGTATCTAGTAGGTGGAGAAAGTATTGCATTCCACTTTAAAATTCCTCAAAGTACATCTTTTGGGACCTTTTGAATCCAAAAAATAATTTTTAGTTCCTCTAGTCCCACATGTACTATATACATGGTGGATAGAAAAAGTATTGTATTCCACCCAAAAATTCAATACCGAGATTTTGCTGGAAGTATGTGTTTTGAAGCCCCAGGAATCCAAAAAAATTATTTATAGAAAATGGTCCATGTATGTGTGTGTGTGTGTGTGTCTATGGATAGCATAGCTCAAAAACGAAAAGACTATTATATTCAAAACTTGGTATTTAGATTTAGTATCTTCCAAGGAACACCAAGATTTTCAAGAAAATCCCCCCACTGCAAATTTTTTGAAAATTTTGATTTTCTCAAAAATGACTCTTAACAATTTTTATTAAAATACCATATATTAAAGATATTTACATCCCAAATAAAATATATATCTTGAATTTTCTGGGAATTTCCCCTTTATTCTGGATGAATTGTGCCAAATTTTGCTCAACTACTAAACTATAAGAGATAAACAAAAACTTACTGCACAAAAAATGTAGATCACATCAAAACACAATTTATGTCCTTTATATTCTTGCTGTGGAGGTAACCGTTTCCAAGATATTCCTTGTTGTTGGTTTCAATTGTAAAGTACTTATACTTTTCTCAGACAGAAAATGCCTGTTCTTCTTTTGTTCTACTCCTCACCAAGCTAGGAAGTGTTTTGCAATGACAATTGCATAGCAACAGATTTTAAAACATTTGATTGTCGGTTTAGCTTAGTATATTCCTTTAGTTCCCTTCTACTTATAAGGTACTAAGTAATAAGAACATTCTGCTAATGATTATCTCGATTAGCATAGTGTAGAAAGAAGAATAATCTTTTGTAAGAGGTTTGTTGTACAGCTAGAGAAAGTCATGTGAGTGTAACACATTAGACTTTTTTAAAAAGAAAAGATCCATGTATGTGTCAGTGAACAGCATTATTCAAAAACAAGCTTTCAATTTCAATAACTACTAAACTTGATAATTAATTCTGCACCTTCCTAAGATGTGACATGCTTTTCAGTAAAATTTCCCAATCCCAAACTACCTTTAATATTATTCTTCTTCACATGGAAGTTTGAAATCCTTTAATATACAAAATTGTTCAAAATATTTTATTTTCTCAAAAAATTATTCAAACAATTTTGATTAAAATGCCTCCACAAGTAATGCACGACCTCCACATTGTTGATGCCAATGAAGCAAGATTTAGTCGGAATTAAGAGTTGAAAATGGGAACAAGTGCTCCCGAAATCGGCTTCAGTAAGTAAAAAAAAATCTGATGTGTTCCATTCACATGACTTTCTCTATATTTCTGTAAATTATTATTGTTAATAAGCTTATCTTTTATGTATTTCATGCTAATCGAGAAAAATTAGCAGAAATAGTCTTATTTCTTGCTTTATTGTAAGTAGAAGCGAAATAAGGGAGTACCATAGGTTAAAGTGATAGCCAAAAGCTGGTTGCTATGTGACTGATGTTCCTTTGTTTGTATGGACAGGAGTTGACAAATTCCTGTATAAGAAATGTATAAGTTTTTCAAAGCTGAAACCAAGAAAAAGGAATATCTCAAAAACGAACAACTCCACGAAAAATGTATATAACATAAATTGTGTGTTTTAACATGCTCTACATTTTTTGTGGGTTAAGTTTTTGTCCATCTCTTACAGTTTAGTAGTTATGAAAAATTCATCCAGAATAAAGTAGTCTTCAGAGGCAATTCCCAGAAAATTCAAAATATACATTTTATTTGTCAGGTAAATAACTTTAATATACAATATTTTAATCAAAATCGTTAGAGCCATTTTTTAGAAAATCAAAATTTTTGAAAAAAAAGTTCCATGTAAAGGGTAGTTTGGGGTGGGGGGATTTTTCTCAAAATCTTCATATCGCATCCCTGGAAGATACTAAACTTAAATACCAAATATGGTATTTTACCAACTTTTCATTTTTGAGCTATCGTGTTTACAGATACATGGACACACTGACACACGGACACACACACAGACTTTTTCTGAAAATACTTTTTTGGATACAGGAGACCCTAAAATATATATTTCCGGTGAAATCTTGGTATCGAATTTTTTGGTGGAGTGCAATACTTTCTCTATACACTATATACATAGTGCATAGTTACAAAAACCAACTCAAATTCTTTTGTTTTTAATTTAATCACATCACTGTCACAAGCTTCTTTGCATATTTGCAAGTTTTCAAATTACAAATGTATTTGCAGGTACAGAATACTTACAAATTTCAATTTTCAAGCAATACATACTAATATGGTTTAAGGCATAGGGTACAGTATACTTTAATAATAATCTAATTAGGTACTTCTATATTTTACATGAAATTTAGATAAATTCGCTAGCTTGAATATTGTACTCTAAGTATTCTTGTACAGAATAAAATGCCTTTTGTTTAAACCAGTTTTTTTAGCTTTTTAACAAATCAATTTGTGGAAGTTGTTTTACTTGTGAAGGAAGCTTGTTAAATAATTTTAAATGTTGATAGCAGTGACTATTTATGGTGTTGCTCAGTCGGTTGTGGAGTGCGCCTAGTATTGAAACCATGTACTGAGGAATAATTTTAATTTTCTTTAACATGTACAATATTAGTGTATATATGCATTGAGGGTAGTGTGACTGTGTTAAAGCTAGGTTTACATGAACCCTTTGTCCTAATCCTAACATTTTTTGAGGTAGCCCAAAGTGTAACCCTATACAGTATATGTGCATGAAAAAAGGCATAGTAACTTATGCATTTCTTTAAGAGATGCCAAATTCTAGCAAGTTGGCAGATTGAGAGGCTGGGTGCAATTGGAGCATCTACATGGCAAATAGAAGCAATTTGAAAATGTTGCTTCCTTCTCTAACTGCTTGTCAACGGAAGTTGATCCTTAGTATGTCTTTCTCTAATCTCCCTTTGACTGCAGAGGTTTTAAAAATGGTGTTTATTAACTTGATTAATTAATTGTCCAAGTTTTGATATTTATCCAATGTTTCATTTTTGAATTATGCTGTTCAGACATATACATATACACTTTATTATTCAGGGGGACTCAAATTATGTGTGATAAATCTCCACATTGCGTTTTTGGGTGGAGTGAAACTAGGCTTGTAATGGCCTGATATTATCTCAATGGTGGTATGTGTATTTGCATATTGAATATATTGTTTTACTAGGATCAGCTGATAAGTCCCGGGCCTCTCATTGAAAACAGCATTTAAAATTTTTTGTTTTGTTTTATTTCTCAATATAATCTCCAGAAAGGCTAATACGTTTGTCATATTGGTGTTCTAATTTAATTAAATCATCTCTGTAGTGTGATTTATCAGGGTCCTCAAAATGGCTGTTTACCGCATCAATGACTTCCTCGTTGCTGTGAAATCTTCGACCTCCAAGAAATTTTTTGAGGTTTGGAAACAGGTGGTAGTCAATGGGTGCTAGATCTGGCAAATAGGGTGGATGTTCAAGCAATTCCAACTTTAATTCACACATTTTTCCCATTGCAATGACTGAGGACCGGAGCATTGTCATGATGAAACAAGACTTATTTTTTTTTTGCCAAATGAGGTCTTTTTCTTTTCATCTCATCACTCAAATGTCATCAGTGATACTTTTACCCTTTTCCAAGTAATCAATAAAAATAATTCCCTGTGTATCCCAGAAAACACTTGCCATAACCTTGTTAGCTGACAGAATTGACTTCGCCTCTTTTGGAGTTGGCTCACCTGGCACATCCACTGTTTTGACTGTGATTTACTTTCTGGAGTGTAGTCATGTATCCAAGTTTCATCCATGGTCTCAAAATTTCGCTGGGAGTTTTATGGTAGAGCTCCACATTCTTAACAGAAAGTTTTTCTTTGTAACTTTTGATCAGGTGTAAACAAATGCAGCATCTATCTTGCACAGACCTTGTGAAAGCTCAAACCATTACTTAAAATATTACCTGCACGTTCTTTTGATATGTTTACAGACTTTGCTATCTCAAACAACTTTAATCTGTGGTCTTCCAGTACTAAACGATGAATTTTTTCAATGATCTCTGGAGTTGTCACTTCTACAGGGCCTCCAGAGTGAGGCTCATCACTGGTGCTCGTACGTCCCATTTTAAACTGTGCAACCCACCTTTTAATCACTGAATATGAAGAGGCAAATTCTTTCAATGTACTATCCATTTTATCCTTGATTTCCTTAAGCGTTAAGCTTTTCAAATGGAAGTATTTAATCACTGGTCGTTTTTCCTCCATTTTCGTGAAAACTCTAAAATTGTCTTGTTTAAAATGCTGTCATTCAAAAACTAAACAAGCTATTGACCTGTAACTATGGATACAAGGTAGCCTAGAGTTAAACTATACAATGCTACTGTCTAACTGGCCTAGTGACGCCATATCTGTGTGAGGCCTGGGACTTATCAGCCGACCCTTGTATTATCACAGTAAATTTGGCACATAGGAATAAAGATGCTTTAAAACAAAGCTGACTGATATATGTACAGATGGAACGCCCAAGGTCTTCCTCCAGATGATCTCTCAGTTCAGAACGGAATCCTAACAACAAGAGCAGGGTGCTTTCCTCTCTGCATAGATCCACAAATCCAGGTAAGTGCTTGTTTACATTACAATAATCCCTTTTTGTTGAATTTATAAATCACTACACTTACTTGGTGGCCCAAACACTGTGATGTGAGCCACTGAGCCCTATTTACTACTAGCTTTCCACATTCATATACTTGTTATAGGCCTAAATATTTTACTGTTTCTTCTTTCTTTCAACATCTTTTCTCCTTAATTACTTTCTCTATACGTACTATGTACATAGTCTATAGAGAAGGTATTGTATTGCACCCAAACATTCAATATCGAGATTTCACCATAAATACATGTTTTGGGACCCGCTGAATCCAAAAAAAAGGCAGTTTTAGAAAAAGGCCTGTGTGTGTGTGTCTTTAGGCAGCATAGCTCAAAAAGGAAAACTCTGTTAAATACCAAACTTTTAAGATCAGTATCTCCCAAGGATGCATCACAAAGATTTTCAAGAAAATGCCCACAGCCCCAACTACGCTTTAGATGGAAAAAATTTTGAAAATTTTGATTTTCTCAAAAATGGCTGTAACTATTTTGATTAAGATATTTAGATACATGATAAACAAAATGTATATTTAATTTTCTGGAAATAGCTTCTGAAGACCTCTTTACTCTGGAAGAATTTTTTTTTTAATTTTACATAACTAGTTCCTAAAAACACACAATTTATACGATGTACATTTTTTTTTCGGAGTTGGCCATTTTTTATATATTGCTTGTTATTGGTTTCAGTTTTAAAACACTTAAAACTTCTCTCATACAGGAATTTGTCAACCCTTGGCCATGCAAAGAAACATATTTCAATCGCATAGCAACCACATTAAAAACATTTGACTGTCAGTTTCTCCTAAAGTATTCCCTTATTTACCTTCTACTTATAAGGAGCTAAGTAATAAGACCATTTCTGCTAATGTTTATCTCGATTATCATGAAGCAGATGGAAGAATAAGCTTGTTAACAATAATTTGTTACAGAGATGTATAGAAAGTCATGTGAATGGAACACATAAATTTTTTTCTCTTCGTGAATCAAACAAGTTCCTCTTTCCCAATTTCTTCCTTAAAATCCTAGTTTGTTCACATTCTAGAATTACATGCCTGGTTACACAAAGTTTATTTTTACTTTCTCTACACATACTATGTACATAGTGTATAGAGAAGGTATGTATTGTATCCAAAAATTCAATACCAAAATTTCACCAGAAATACATGTTTTGGATCCCCCTGAATCCAAAAAAAGTATTTTTGAAAAAAGGTCTGTGTGTACAAGTGTGTGTGTATGTGTGTGTGTGTCTGTGGACAGCATAGTTCAAAAACGAAAAGACCATTAAATACCAAACTTGGCATCTAAGTTTGGTATCTTCCATCGATGCGACAAAGATTTTCAAGAAAACCCCCCACCCCAAACTACTCTTTATAAGGAAAAAAATGTTGAACATTTTTATTTTTTCAAAAATGGCTCTAATGATTTTGATTAAAATGTCTTATGTTTAAGATACTTACATGACAAATAAAATGTATATCTTGAATTTACTGGGAATAGCCTCTGAAGTATTTTTATTGAATTTTGCATAACTGGAAAACCGTAAGAGATGGACAAAAACTTACTATACAAAAGCTGTAGAGCGTGTTAAAATACACGATATATGTCCTATACATTTTTTTTGTGGAGTTGATGATTTTTGAGATATTACTTGTTATTAGTTTCAGCTTTAAAAACTTACTTTTCTCATACGGGAATTTGTCAACTTGTGTCCATACAAACAAAGGAACTTAGTCACATAGATACCAGCTTTTGACGTCACTTTAACCTATGGTACTCCCTTATTTCACTTCTAATTACGAGGAAGCAAGTTAGACTATTTCTACTAATTTTTCTTCGTTAGCATGAAGTAGATAGAAGAATGAGCTTTTTAACAATAATTTGTTGCAGAGATGTAGAGAAAAATCATGTGAGTGGAACACATCAGATTTTTCTCTGTCCTCCTTGCTCTTAAAGCTTTTGGTTGCTTCAGCTGCAGTCAAGCACAGGCAAAGTCTTCTCTTGTTGCTTTGTCTCATATTTCAATATATCTTTCTCTAGAGCAAACCCTTTTCAGTTTATTGGTACCTGGGGAAAGGGGTAAAGTCCAAAACTTGTATTTTACACATTTTATTATATTGTAACAAAACCTGCTGTTTATTACACAAACAATTCTTCATTTCTTCCACTAGTTGCAAATGAAAATCTGTTTACAATGCTTCCATAACAATTGTACTGTATACAATGCTGGTTACAGTGGTGGCTGGTACTGCATGCTCCAAATTTCCCACTGAAACTCACTCAACCATTGCATGCTGTACATTGAAATTGAACTTTCTGCGAGACTCGTGTTCCCCTTTTACATCTGTCAGTGACGTGACAAGAAACTTGCACGTGTAACAATACATGCCTTGGTGTCAAAGAACTTGCTGATGCCATTATGTGTCCACTCACGCAGGTGTAACAAAATTATGAATTCCAAAACACATGTGTAGTGGTTACCATGTTAGCCTCGTATACCCAAGATCACGGGTTCAAACCCACCGGAGGATGATGGATTTTTTTTAGGTGTAATAAGACCATTTCTGCTAATGTTTATCTTGATTAGCATGAAGTAGATAGAAGAATAAGCTATTTAACAATAATTTCTTACAAAGAAGTAGAGAAGTCATGTGAATAAAATACATTAGATTTTTAATAGGACATTTTTAGGTGAAAGGTTTGAAGTTAAATCACTTTAACCCTGCCATGTATATTTGTCATTGATGGTATGCATCTGGTTTTCTTGGATTGTGCATGCAATAGATGGTATTTTGTTTATATAAATGACCGCTAGTCATACAAGTACGTTTTTGTATTTTGTTGGTTGAAGAAGGACTAGCTTGCAATACTTAGAAAGTACTTATTATATAGTGTTTAATCTTTTTATTCTTGTCTTTTCTTCTCTATTTAAAGAAGAATGGAAATGGAGTTTTATTTATGGATGCTCTTTAACTGCTGTAGTTCTCAGCGTCCCATTCTATACTAAGCGGTGAAAGACCACTTCATTTTGCTCAGAGGCCTCTTTTGTAAGGCTTGAGGTTCATTTATGTGCCATAAATCTATAACACAGTACCAACAGCTTTACTTCCCTTCCAAGGAAGCCATGCTAAGGGTTTTTACACCTGAAAAAAATCCATCGTCCTCCTCTGGATTTGAACCTGCGACCTTGGGTATGTGAAGTTATCATGGTAGCCTTACACCATGGAGGGCGACTAAAGAAGAGTGGATTTTACCATTGCAGACTATGAGAAATGTTCTTTGACCAATGACTTATATAGAACACTCCTGTTATACTAACAGATGATGACTAAAAAGTAACTCATTTTTATTTATGAAAAATACCTTTGTACATGGGTATTCACTACATGTGCAAAAATTAATCCTTGTACAAGTGAAATATTTTATTTGTCTACAGCCAGTGACAGACTCACATTTTTCTTGCTTTCAGGCCTTGAACTGGATAAAAAGGAAAGAAGAAAAGTCAAATTTAAAAATTTTGACGTTCATTGATCCAGATTTTATTAATCAGCTGGAAATGGCTATTCGTTACGGTAATCCTGTACTCTTTCAGGATGTAGATGATTATATTGATCCAATTATTAATAACGTTTTGGAGAAAAGTATAATCAGTAAGTGTTTCTTTTTTAAAGTTTCTCACTCTCTTGCTTAAGGTAGGGATAGTAGACTCCACAAATAAACATAGCATTACATTTTGTAACAATGTTAAAAATAACACATTTTAGCAGCTCCTCCATATAAATTTCTATTGATTTCAAACAAATTATATCCATGAATATTAATTTAGCATTTTTTATTATGTTCTTGTTTCATTATTTAAGTAATAAAAACACAATACTATTGACATTCATTAAAAACATCTCTTAAACCTTTCTGGCACCAACAAAGAAATCAGCAACTTGCAAAGGTGGTTTATAATACATTCAGTTGCATTGGAAAGGTAGAGTCAACTGATAAATTCAATGCCATTGGACCTCTCAATGTCCATCCAGTCGCTCTAACCACTGAGCTACCATGGCAGCATGCCAACACAACTTAAATGCCTGAGCTGTCTCAAAATTTTCCCAGTAAATCACAATGTGATCTGAAATAATTTTGAGATGACATACCCCAATAGCAACTTACAATGTCGTAAGTACTTAAAGTCCCAGGTTTCAGACATTGTCAATTAATTGTTTCATCCACACTAGCTGCTTATAGCACAGAGCTGGAAAAGTCAGACTGAAAAATTGAGTGCCATAACCAGGATTTGAACCATGGATTTCCCAGTATCCCCCTTCCTCACTGAGAATTGTCTCAAGCCGAGCCAAGTTGGACTGAAGCTTGGTGATTTAATAATGAGGTGCAGGACCTCCTTTTAATGAATTTCTTTTAGCAACTTTAAGGAAAAGTTTGTTCTTTAATTTTGTATTTCATTTCCTTTGACCATATAGATTTTAAAATGTTCAAATTTTTTTTTTTTCTTTTTTTTTGTAGTTTAACGTCCATTTACCTTGTTGGTCATATCGGACGATGAATGAAATTGGTGAAATGATGCTCAAATGATCTTGGGGTCCATGGAGCTCAAAGTTACTTGACATTTGTCTTCTCAGGATAAGGGAAAAACCCCCAAAAAAAACCTTACCCAGGTAATCCACCCTAAGCAAGTTTCGAACTCACAACCTGTTGAATATGAGGCAGACACACTATCACACTACCCAGGCGGCCATATTTAAATATTGTCTTTTCTCCCCCCTGTATTGCATACTGTTTAAAAAACTGAGGAATTATTAGCATTTGAAACAAATGAAAATGTTCATGGAAACACTTTCTTGGCCAATGATGTATTTATAACATTCCTTCAATAGTAACAAGTACATAATTAAAAGGTAACTAATTTTTACTTTCTCTACACACACTATGCGTATTGTAGGTAGAGATGGTATTGTATTCCACCCAAAAATTTGAATATTTCAATATTGAGGTGCCCTCAATCCAAAAAGACATTTTTTAGAAAAAGGTCTCTGTGTGTGCATACATATTTACATGACAAATAAAATGTATATTTTTTATTTTCTGGGAACAGCCTCTGAAGGTCTGTATTGAATTTTGCATAACTGCTAAAGTGTAAGAAATAGAAAAAACTTGCTACACAAAAAATGTAGATATCATTAAAACACACAATTTATATCATATACATTTTAATAAAGCTAACTATTTCAAGAGATATTCCTTGTTATTGGTTTAAATTTGAAACTTTTTTCAAACAGGAGGCCATCTTTTGTTGCATCCCTCCTTTGTTTTCTCCTGGCCGTGCAAAGCAAATCAATTTTCAATTGTTTCACATAGCATTTTAAAATATTTGACTGGGGCTTTAACTCAGTGTATTCCCCTATTTCCTTTCTACTTAGAAGGAACTATAGAACTATTTCTGCTTATGATTATCTCGATTAATGATGAAGATAAAAGATTAATCTTTCGTAACAATAGTTTCTAGAGAAAATCATGGAAACACATCAGATTTTTTTGCTGTAAGATTTTTCCTATCTCTTACAGTTTACAGTTATGCAAGATTCATCCAGTATGAAGGATTATTCAGAGGCTATTCCCAGAAAAATTTAAGATATACATTTTATTTTTCATATAGATATCTTTAATATATATATATATATGGTATTTATGAAATTTTAATCAAAATTGTTAGAGTCATTTTTGAGAAAAACAAAATTTTCAAAAAATGTTCAATGTTAGGGAAAGTTTGGGGTCGGGATTTTATTTAAAGTTTCTGTGTTGCATCCTTGGAAGATACTAAGCTTAAATACTAAATTTGATATTTAACAGTCTCTTCATTTTTGAACTATGCTGTCTACAGAGACACTCGCGTATCTTTTTCTAAAAATTCTCTTTTCCTTTGAGAACCTCAAAACATGTACTTCTGGTGAAACTTCCACATCAAATTTTTGGGTGGATTACGATTCCTTCTCCAACTACTATGTGCATAGTACATGTAGAGAAGGTAATAAGCTTTTCATAAGAATAGTTTGTAGATGATTTATAAAAAAATGCATGTTTGTAGATAGAGAAGGTGATGTGACTGTTATTAAAATGAAGTTTGAATGAGAAATATGATTTCAGGACAAGCAGGTAGAGTGTACGTGGAGCTGGGAGGAACCGAGGTGGACTATGATGAAAACTTTAGACTTTATTTGACAACAAAAATGGCAAACCCCATTTTCACTGCTGCTGTGTATACAAAGGCTACTGTCATCAATTATACTGTTGCTGTGTCTGTGAGTATTATCTAATTCATCACAAGGTGGCCATAACAAAGTGATTTAATATTACAGTACAGCCTGTGTTCAAAGTTTTGATACCTTTTGAGAAAAATACCAGGGCCATCCAGAAAGTGCTAGACAATTTGGCATAACTAAACAATAATTAAAGTTATCAACACAAAACTTTGTTTACAAAGTTACACTACCTTACTCTATTTCTCACCACAATCCCTATTCTGTGAAGACATTTACTGTCTCATGAGACCAGTTTTTCAATGTGGATCTTATACTTTTCTACCGCCAAAGAACTTATTCCTTTTTTTGAATGCACAAAATGTTCGGCCAATCAAATTTTATAGGCAAATAATGCAATTGTATAGCAATAATACAATGAACAAGTCTTGAGCGAGGAAATGGCACATAATTTACGAATAATCAAGGAAGAACCCGTGTGTAGATAAAGTGGAAGTTCATCGATCATTATGGACAAGTTGAAAGCAAATGTTCATAAAAGAATTAAGAAAACTGGTGTTTCACTTTGGACACTGTACATGACTTTTTGGATGGAAAACATTTCCCCACCAATGAAGACCTCAGAGTGACAGTGACATCTTGGCTCAGAACTCTAGTGGTGAAAGAATACAACATCTGCATTGAAAAACTTACCATGTGACAATAAATACCTTGATAGCAATTACAATTATGATGAAAAATAGAGTAGGTAAGTACTGTAACTTTGTAAATAAAGTTTTGCGTTGATAACTCATTATTGTTTAGTTATGCCAAATCATGTCAGTTTCTGGATGACCCTCGTAAGGGGGTAACTCTGAAAGTTTTGAGAATTGTGGTAAGCCAATGTAGCTCTTGCTAACTTTAGTTTGAAGTTCAGATAGTAACATGTGCAAGGCTTGGCATACTGCTGTCTGTGTATGTGCATGCAGGTATTACTATGCCATATGCTATGATTGGTGAGAAATTAGCTTGTGATTGACGTTCCATCTGACATGTGGCTATTTCGGTACACGGTACTTCTGCAGCAGCTGCACTCTCAGATCATCAGCTTCCTCCAGTTCCTCTTCACTGAGAATGTTTTACTATCTTCACTGGTATCGCTGATGTTACTTAAGTTTATAATCACACGTTCCACTGCTTCTTCTTTTCATGCATTTTCTATCTCACCTCTCTTTCTCACTAGTCACCTCATATATTCCTTTCAACATTAGCTCCTGTACTTCACTAAACATAAAAGTTTTATTATTTTGGCTAATGTAACCTCACACCTTTATGATGCCTGTAAGACATTTTCAAATCTCACTCATGGTAGTTCTAGGATAAGAAAGATATAAATGTTTGAAAGATGTAAAACGTAGTAACAATTATAAATGTAAATCATTGCAGAATCACTGTATATAACACAATCAAAGTTTTCGCAGAATGAAATTAATCAGATTGCAAACAATTAGATAAGTCATGCATGAGAAAATGTGTATAAAATGTCCACAAGACCCGAGGTGTTGCAATGTTGATGACATGATGTCTTTGGGATAAGGAATTTTTACACTAGGAGTGATCAGCAACCTGACGAGCCCCTGCCAGCTAATGACAGACCCCACAAATGTCAATCACAAGGAAATTTCTCACCAACTATAGTATGGATCTCAAGCTAGAGCATTTCCATGCTATAATTTTCTATGACTTTAAAGTCAGTTTAGAGGAGAGAGAATTCCTTGAAAAACTGCATCATGCCTTTTGGGACCTTTGCTCTTTACAATCCAGCATTTATTGACAGAGTTTAGAAGAGGAAGGGATTCCATCCATGATGAAGATTGCACAGAATGATCAGCTTCAATAACAAATGAAATGTGGTGAAAGTAGAGCACATGGAGCAGGAAGATGATCATTGCACATATCAGAACCAAGAATCTCTGAAAATTGGATCAGCAGCAGCAAGGAAAATCTTCATGTCAGTCATTGTCTTTCCTACCTTTTACAAATAAGCTGAAACAGGCACATTTGGAATGGTGCCAGGAAATGACAGAAAAATTGATGGGGGAAGATCCAAAAACATTGGGGACGAAAGCTGGGTATTGCAATATTGTCCAGAAACCAAGTGACAGTCATTAGTTTGGGTCTTCCCAAGAGAGGATCCCCCAACAAAGGTGAGGTGAGAAGAAAGGTTGGCTAGTGTTCATATTGTGACCATTCCTCTTGAGGGATAATAGACTGTCACTGCCAGATGGTATGCCACAAGTGTTGTCAAGTGAGAACAAAGCATCCTAATTCTGGTTGCTCCATGACAATGCCTTTACCCACACTGCACAAGAATCAACTCAATTTTTGTAGGAGTCAGATATTTGTCCCATCCTCCTTACAGTCTAGATCTGGCCCCTATTACTTTTTTCTATTCTCCAAAATAATACAAAAAATTCTAGGTCAACAATTTGAATCACCTGCAACTGCAGTAGTTGCTTAAGAAGAATGTATTTGTACCCTGTCCAAAGAAGTCTGGCATTAGGCATTTGAAATATATCTATGAACTTCCAAAGGTTGCTGTACAGCGGTAAATCAAAATGGTTCTTTTTCATCATGATGTAGATCTTCTCCCAGACATCTAACTCTGTGTGTTGATAGCTGGTTTTAACAATCTTATTTCAATGTCTTGATGATCACAAGTGGTGGGCAATTGCTTATTTGTATTTTGCATATGTTCTTTTAATCTGGTTTCCAAACTTCTTTTCATCCTTTCTATGTATGCTAGATTCATTCTGAACATTCAATTTCATAAATTCCCATTTCTTTTTTTTTTTTTTTTTTTTTTTTTTTTTTTTTTTTTTTTTTTTTGCTGGAATAGAATTCTTTAATTTTTACTTTCTCTACACGTACTATGTACATATTGTATAGAGAAGATGTTGTATTACACCCAACCGAGATTTCACCAGAAATACATGTTTTGGGTCCCCCTGAATCCAAAAAAAGTATTTTTGAAAAAAGGTCTGTGTGTGTCTGTGGGCAGCATAACTCGGAAACGAAAAGACCATTGAATACCAAACTTGGTATTTAAGTTTGGTATCTTCCAAGGATACGACACGAAGATTTTTAAGAAAATCCCCCCCACCCCCAACTACCCTTTACATGGAAATTTTTTCGAAAATATTGATTTTCTTAAAAATGGCTCTAACCATTTTGATTAAAATATTATATATAAAAGATATTTACCTGACAAATAAAATGTATATCTTGAATTTTCTTGGAATAGCCTCTGAAGACTACTTTATTCTGGATCAATTGTATGGAATTTTGCATAACTGCTAAACTGTAAGAGATGGACATAAACTTACCATACAAAAAATGTAAAGCACATTAAAACACACAATTTATGTTATATATATTTTTTTTTTGTGGATTTGATTGTTTTTTTAGATATTCCTTGTTTTTGGTTTCAAGTTTGAAAAATTTGTATTTTTCTCATACAGGAATTTGTCAATTCCTGACCATACAAACAAAGGAACTTCTGTCACATAGCAACCAGCTTTTGACTATCACTTTAACCTATGCTACTCCCTTATTTCACTTCTACACAAGGAAGCAAGTAATAAGATTATTTCTGCTAATTTTTCTCAATTAGTATGAAGTAAATAGAAGCATAAGCTTTTTAACAACAATTTGTTACAGAGATGTTGAGAAAGTCATGTGAATGAAACACATCAGATTTTTTATATTGTAATTTCTGAATGCTGTAGTTGTTTAGTGATGTTATGATTGTTGAAAAATCTTGTGAATTTTGTTGTGTGCCCAAGGATGATAGGTGAACTGAGGTTAGTGTTGTTGTGTGTGTGTGTTATGCGATTCAGCTTTTTGTGTTTGTATATTCTCTTGTGTACTGCGCTATTGTGGAAGCCGTGGTTGGTATTCACTACTTCCCATGGGAATGTGTACTAGTCTGATGCAGGACTGCATGTTTGTGTGCTGTGGGATTGTAGCTGTCTGGCTTTTCTGTGTGCTCCAAATGTTAGGTTTTGCTTGTAGGTCCTCATTATTTTGAGTCTAGAGATGGTAAAAGTTGAGCTGTTTCGTTTCTATGATGAACTGAATTGATTTATTTGGTATACTAAGGAGTTTGAGAGTATCATCTACGAGTTTCTGGGAAACAATGGCAATGATGTCATCTATGCACCTGTTCCACTTTTAGTAGAAGTGTGGAATGCTTCAATGATATGTATCTTCATGAACAGGTCTGATAGAAATGGTGACCAAGGATTTTCTCTTACTAGCCCGTAGTTTATTGGTTGAAGCAGTTCTCTCTGATTGGTTAGCAGAACAAAATCTCCTGCTTTCTCTGTTGGCAGATTTATATTTTGTAGCCAGGTTTATACATATTTTTCAAGTTTGTCTATGGCTATAAAGAGAAATGGGGAGGATACAAGACAATCTATACCCCCACCGCTGAATCCTTGCACTTGACAGTTGGGTGTTAGGTTGGTAAAACCAAAGAAAACAGATGAAAAGCTTTACCCGTTTGATTTTAACCAATCACAAAGCAGCATTCCATTTGGTCGGTCAGACAACTGAAACGGCTCACTGTTGCAATATCTGGCTATTTCCAACCACGTGCATTGAGCTCTTCTGTACAAGCTACATATTATTCGTTGCTATTGTTGATGTTTGTACGCGAGGGAACATAACAAGACTTTCACACTTACAGAGGTGGATAGACTTTTGCAGGAAGGTGTGGCGAGAGTGGATGCAGCTTCTGGAAGAAGAAAGTGAATCATGTGCACAAAATAATATGAAAAACACAGGAATTAGACAGAATCGTCAGTGAATGTGAACCACTAATGATATGTCTTGGTGATGACAACGATGATGATACTTCTGAGAATGATGACAATGTAGACTTGGATGGAATTGAGCCAATAAAATTCTAAAGCGGTGAAAATCACTTTGTCATATCTTTCTCTCATTGTAACAAGCTATTTTGCATTTTTGTTCAATATTGTCATATATATTTATGTTAAATATGTTACCGTATCACTGTTATCTTCAATTAACATCAATAATAACGAATTAGTTTCATTATTCACCGACATTCATTAACTATGTACACTGTTTCTATTTGTTGTTACACACGATAGAGATATTTGTAATCAGCTGTTGTTGTTTACTAGTTACTCTGGCTACGTCGCAAAAGCAGCATAGCCAACCTTACCTAAACTGTCAAGTGCAAGGATTCAGCGGCGGGGGTGTAGTATCTTGAAAACAGTAAGTTTGTACTTGTAATGTTGGTTGGTATCTAATGTTGAGCAGTTGGCAATGAAGCCATTCGCTCTCTTGCATTCCAGTATTTTGATGTTGTAATATCATGTTGACTAAAGGTTGGGCAGTGCAGATGGTTTCCATCCATTTCTTCTTTAAGTGTACAGAAAGGACACAGAGGAGATCTCACTATACCAATCTTGAGACAGTCATGGCCTGTTAGGAGTCTAAAAGTTGCTACAGAGGATTTTCTTGGCAATGTAGTGATTCTGGTCGTGTTATTACATACATTTTCCCATGGTTTTCCTTTTGTTTGTAATACATTATCTTCTTTAATTTTGTAATTATATGTTGATATAATGATTTTTTGTTGGAGTGATAACTTATTGGATCAGATGAATTTGATGTAATTTTACTACCTTTCTTGACTAGAAAGTCAGCTATTTCATTACCCTGTATTCCACAATGTGCTGTATCCATTGAAGTATTAATCTTTTATTTAAGTTCATTAGTTGTTTTATGATTTTGTGGCATTGTGCAATATTTAGGTTATTAGGTGTTACATCAGATGTTATGGATATAATATCTGCTTTAGAGTAAGATAATAATACAGTTTTTTTCAAATTTGTTTATATGACATAGTAGGTTTTGTAAGCTCTGAAGTATTGCCGAAATCTCTCCAACAAAATTTGTGGTATTTAAACTTAATCTTTTGTAGAAAGAGAAGAGAGGGCATATTGCACCTGCACCAGTACCACTGTTATTTGGTAAGCTAGAATCGTCAGTATAAACATGTAGTCATTCATTGGTAGGGTATCTTAAATTTATTATTTCTAGTGTCATTTGTTTCAGAACACACGAAGAGGTTTCAGATTTTATAAATTCTTCAGCTAAGTGTAGATAGTGTTCAATATCAAATAGTTCTAAGAGGTTAATATTTGTTTGTATGTTTTCTTTTAAGTAAGGAAGTTTTAATCTATGTTTGACTTCTTTGACTTTATTAAGGAAACTTTGTTGAGTTTTTAGGTTTATTTGTGGTTTTCTTTTTTCCCAGTCATTATAAGGTAAGTAAAAGTACTAGTAAGTAAAGGGGCTTATACAAGTTTTAATTACAAGGAAAGCTTAATGTTTTTGCAGGGCCTGGAGGACCAGCTGCTGAGTATAGTAGTGAGGAATGAGAGACCAGACTTGGAGGAAAGACGAGAGAATCTCATCACTGAAACTATGAATAACAAAAACCTTCTGAGTGAGTTAGAGAACTCTTTACTGAGAGAGTTGTCAGTAACTACTGGCAACATGCTGGACAATGTGGAGCTGGTACAGACTCTGGAGGAAACCAAGGAGAAAGCTAGCGAGGTAATTACACCCTTCTCTGTGTTTCTTCATAATTCTTTCTCAGTGAACACAAGTAATTAAACAGCTTGTAATTTCAATTCCCAAATCACAAGGCCCGGACATTCGGATAAGAACATATTGCAGCTACAAAAGAGTAGATTTGCAAAAAGGCTTTGACTTTTATTTTGAGATTGCCTTGTAGTAGAAAATGTCATTCAACAGAAAATATGATAAAAATAATTCAAAAGTGTTGTCTATTTCGTTCCAAGAAATATGCACACAAAGTCACAATTTAGCAACTGCGAAAACAAAACACAAAACAAACACCTCAATGGTGTTGTCACATCACAGACTTATTTTTACTTTCTCTATGCGTACTATGTACACGGTGTACAGAGAAGGTATTGTAATGCACCCAAAAATTCAATACCAAAATTTCACAGGAAATATATGTTTTGGGTCCTCCTGAATACAAAAAAAAAGCATTTTTAGATAAATGTCCGGGTGTGTGTCTGTGAGCAGCATAGCTCAAAAATGAAAAGCCTGTCAAATACCAAACTTGGTATTTAAGTTCAGGATCTTCCAAGGATGCAATATGATTTTGAACAAATTCCCCCCCCCTCCCCACAACTACCCCTTTACATGGAAAAATTTTTGAAAATCTTTTGATTTTCTCAAAACTGGCTCTAATAATTTTGATTAAAATATTGTATATTAAAGACATGAACATTATATCTTTAATTTTTTGGGAGTAGCCTCTAAAGACATTTTTATTCTGTATGAATTTTGCGGAATTTTGCATAAATGGTAAACCATAAGAGAAAAAACTTACTGAACATAAAATATAGAGCTTGTTAAAACACACAATTTGTGTTATACAAATTTTTTTCGTGGAGTTGACTGTTTTAGAGAAATTCCTTGTTATTGGTTTTAGCTTTGAAATACTTATAATTTTCTCATACAGGAATTTGTCAACTTGTGTCCATACAAACAAAGGAACTTCAGTCACATTACAACCAGCTTTTAAAAGATTTGACCATTGATTTAGCCTATGATACTCCCTTATTTCCTCTCTACTTATAAGTAAACAAGCAATAAGACCATTTCTGGTAATTTCTTCTTGATTAGCATAGAAGAATAAGCTTTTTAACAATGATTTGTTGCAGAGATGTAAAAAAAATTCATGTGAATGGAACACATGAGATTTTTTCTCCCCAAGAAAGCATTCTACATACTGTGGCTGCTGTACTGAACATCAATTGCCAGTCATTAATAACTCACGTTGATCTCAAATGGCGTGTTATTTATGGACGCTCTTTAACTGCTGTGGTTCTCAGCGCCCCATTCTATACTGGGCATGAAAGACCACTTAATTTTGCTCAGAGGCCTCTCTATCAGGCTTGAGGTTCTTTTAGGTGCCGTAAATCTATGACACGGGACCCACAGCTTTACTTCCCTTCCGAAGGAAGCCATGCTAAGGATTTTTACACCCGAAAAAATCCATCGTCCTCCGCCGGGTTTGAACCTGCGACCTTGGGTATATAAAGTCAGCATGGTAACCATTACACCACGGAGGGCGACTACATGTTGATCTCTTGCCTCATATCTTGCAAGACATCACAATCACAGAAGTATGATTTGGTTCAGCTTGATTATATCAATTCCAGCCTTAAAGTGTTGAGTGTGCAGCACTTGCAGCAATTTCCATGACAATTCAGCTCAACCATTAAAGTGTCAATTGCAAGCAATCGCTGTCATCTGACTGGAGCAATATTGTTGAAACACCTTATCACAGATGATGTTCATTTCTTTGAAATCTTGTCATGCGTTTCTTTAATCTCCTGTCAGCCATAACATTTCATGATGGCATTGGTTAGACAACCGCACAACAAATAAAACAAATCATTAATGAAGCCAGAACTCTTAATGTGGATAAAAACTGAGCTAATACATGCAATACAGTTCATGCAATTTTGCTTAGAAAGAAGGCACAAGCTTTTTCTATTGTTGCTATCGATATTTATACAGTGGGTGTAGACACAGTCGGCCTTAACATAATTCAGGAGGCAGTGAAGAAAGAAAAAAAAAAAACATTTGGTAAATAAAGATGGTCAAATGCATCATCTATCATTTGAGAACTAATGTAAGTATTACAATGATAAAATCTCCCTTCCTATATATTATAAATTATTAATAGTCTATTATCTTATCAAATACAAGTTGTGTTTTTATCACTTTGCTCTGGTCATGAATTATCGACAACATGAAAACACTCGTGCTATTACTTATGGGAATGCACACTCTGAAATGGTCAATGAAATGCCCATCTCCCAGAGAGATAAGATTCCCATGATTCTATGTACTCTCATGGGAAATTCACTCTCTTGTTATCAATACTTCTTAAACCACACAGTTTTCACTGCATGAATTTGTCTTTATGTAAACAAAGCACAAAATGTATCCCTCTGCTTTCTTGCTCTAATTGGAGGAGTAAGCACTTGGCAACAGGAAGATAACTACATGGTACCTTGAACTGTCATCTTGTTCACCTCTTCACAGGAGAGTTTTAGTGCCAAGAGCTTTCAGCATTAAAAAAATTTCCTTAGCTCAGTTTCCACAACAAAATAACATCACTACAGCAACACAATTTTCATACACTCCCCACTCCATCTTTCTCTCTTGCCTGTTACTGGCACACTGCTGGTCAGTTCCTCGTGTGGTAGTGTGGGCAACAATATACAGCATTGTCATATTTCTTCATTCACAATTTCCATACAAAATTTTACTGACAACTTGAGGCAGTACTGTGTATTATATTAGATGTTTCATCTAAATAGAAAATGTTATGCATCATTGTTACTACCATTGCCTTATATACCAGTATATTTCTGTTGTACCTCTCTCTATCATCCTAAATGTGAATTTCCATGCAAACTCAAATTAGGTAAAACAAATAAAGCACTTTAATCAGCTTAAGTGTCCCTTAATTTGCTCAAAATAAGGCATGTTCATAAAAATACTACCACACTTCAAACTGGCACCACGTCAACTTGGATAATCGTATTTAAATTGAATTGCTGAAATTCAAAAGAAAAACTGAAATATTTTTGTGTATTTTAACAACGGACAACAATGGACGGGATCATGGTAACAAACACAGAAACTATATTCACTCACGTTTGTGATTAGTTGATATGGGTTCATTGTTGGAAAATTTAGCAGGTAGGTTACATGTGGATGTTTGCTTTTAAAATTGTGTATTTACCTGTGAGAGGGGAATACATATTTCAAACACAAAATGTTGCATAATGCCAGAGCACTGAGAGAACTACCTGTTCTTGCTTTCTGCACAGTAGACGATTTCCAGGAACATCGAGCAAATTTGCTCTCTTTGTTTTACTCAAAGGGATACCAATTATGACCCCTGGTATATTCCTTTTTAACCTCTACAGGCTTTGAATTGAGATACAACTGTTAGTGTTAGTTTTCTTTTATTCAGATGATTTCTACCTTTGGTGAGATTTGAACCTGTTTATTTTTTTGATTTTCTCAAAAATAGCTGCTAACAATTTTGATGAATATTTTATAATTATATTTAAGATACTTGCATGGAAAGTAGAATTTTGTGTGAATAACCTGTAAAGTCCTCTTCATTCTGGATGACTTTGGTATAATTGTTTAACCATAACATGTACACCCACTTAAATAGTTTTATGGATATAACCAACTCTGAACTAATGTTCATGTTAGTTGTACCTTCAACTAGAATGTTGCTTATCCACCCCTTGGTCATGTTTCAAAGCCATCACACAACAACATGCTTTTTAAAAATGTGACTCTCTACTCTATTCTTGTTTTATCTACAATAAAATGTGTAATGAAAGTTTATCTCAGTTAACTAGAATTGGACAGAATAGTTTTTTGATCATATCGGACGATGAATGAAATTGGTGAAATGATACTCAAATGACCTCGGGGTCAATGGAGTTTAAAGTTACTCAACATTCGTCTTCTCAGGACAAGGTAAAACCCTGAACAAAACCTCACCCTAAGCGAGATTCAAACTCACAACCTTTTGAATGTGAGGCAGACACACTATCACCACACTACCCCGACAGGTACAGAATAGTTTGTAGAAGAGGGATTATAGAATGTCATGTGAATGCAACATACAAGATTTATTTCAAATATTTGACTGTCATGTAAGTCTATCTTCTAACCTCCTTGTACCTACAACAAACTCTATATTGAAAGTATATGATTAATTAGAGGTAGGTAGAAAAATAAGATTTTGTAAGAAGATTGTAAATACTTTTTGTGAGCATAGTTCATTATTTTTTGTGTTTTTGAGTAAATAAACGCACATACACACTTTTTCTCTGTTTCTAAAGTATGATGAAAAGGAGATTGTTTGTGACGCAGGTGAAGGAGAAACTGGAGCAGGCCATCATCACGGCAGCCGACACTGATAAGTTGAGAAGTGTTTACTACCCTGTAGCTCAGCGAGGGGCAATCTTGTTCTTCGCTTTGGCAGACATGGCTGGGGTCAACCCCATGTACCAGTATTCCCTGTCTGCTTACATGGGCGTGTTCACATATTCTCTTCGCAAGGCTCTTCCAGACACCGCCCTAGCAAAGAGACTCCATAACATCATCAACACACTCACCAAGAACGTCTATGACTACGGATGTATTGGTAAGTAGCCAACATTCCTCTACCCTTATTGCAGACAAACTGTTTGTTACAAAGTTGCATTTCCTTACAGGAATATTTGAGCGACATAAACTCCTGTATTCATTTCAAATAACTGCCAAACTGCAAGAAAGCATGAATTTGTTAACACAAAAGGAGCTCAACTTCTTCATTAAGGGAAACGTATCACTGGAGAAGTCAACTCGTGCTGTACCAGCTCCTTGGCTAACTGTAAGTGCACCATTTTCTTAATCACACATATAACAACCTCCCATCTCTAGTGGTAGCTAAAGACATTATCATTTTGTTGATTAAAAAGAACCTTGAGTATACTAGGGTCGGCTGATAAGCCCCGGGCCTCTCAATGAAAACAGCATTTAAAAATACTTTTTTTGCTTTATTTCTCAACTAATCTCCAGAAAGACTGATACATTTGCCATATCAGTGTTCTATTTAATTAAACCATCTCTGTAGTGCGATTTATCACGGTCCTCAAAATAGCTGTTTACTGCATCAATGATCTCGTTGCTGTGAAATCTTTGTCCTCCAAGAAATTTTTTGAAGTTTGGGAATAGGTGGTAGTGACTGGGTGCTAGATCTGGCGAATAGGGTGAATCTTCAAGCAATTCCAACTTTAATTCGCATATTTTTCCCCTTGCAATGATTGAACAATGTGCCTGAGCATTGTCGTTATGAAACAAGATTTTTTTTTTTTTTTCACCTCATTACTCAAACGTTGCAGTAAACTTGTGTAGTAGTCACCAGTGATACTTTTACTCTTTTCCAAGTAATCAATAAAAATAATATTCTGTGTATCCCAGAAAACACTTGCTACAACCTTGTTAGCTGACAAAATTGACTTTGCCTTTTTTGGGGTTGGTTCACCTGGCGCAATCCACTGTTTGACTGTGATTTACTTTCTAGAGTGTAGTGATGTATCCAAATTTCATCCATGGTAATAAGTTGTCTGAAAAATTCACTGGGATTTTTACGGTAGAGAGTCACATTCTTAACAGAAACAGTTTTCCTTTGCAACTTTTGATCAGGTGTCAACAAACGCAGCACCCATCTTGCACAGACCTTGTGAAAGCTCAAAACATTACTTAAACTATTCCTGCACGTTCTTGTGATATGTTTACAGCCTCTGCTATCTCAAACAACTTTAATCTGCGGTCTTCCAGTATTAAACGATGGATTTTTTCAATGATATCTGGAGTTGTCATTTCTACAGGATGTCTAGAGCAAGGCTCATCACTAGTGCTCGTACGTCCCATTTTAAACTCTACAATCCACCTTTTAATCATTGAATATGAGGGGGCAGAGCCTTTCAATGTACTGTCCAGTTCCTCCTGGATTTCTTTAGGTGCTAAACCTTTCAAATGGAAGTATTTAACCACTGCTCATTTTTCCAAATTCTCCATTTTCATGAAAACTCTAAAGTTGTCTTGTTTAAAATGCTGACATTAGAAAACTAAACAAGCTATTGACCTGCAACTATGGATATAAGCTAGTCTAGAGTTAAATTATACGATGCTACTGTCTAACTGGCCTAGTGGCGTCATATCTGTGTGAGGCCTGGGACTTATCAGCCAACCATCGTAACTCTATTGTAAATAATAATGAAGTAATCTATACACAGTAGAGCCTTGGCATTTCAAGGTTCCATGTACTTTGAGTTGGTCTTAAGAAAATTAAAATATTACACAGAACTGGAGTAAAATCCCAATTTATATGTTGTCTGCATATAGATGCACTCAGGAATGTGTTACACTTTGAACATTTATTGCAATTTTCCTTGTACAATACAGTCAAAACTGTCTCACTTAGGATTTTCGTTCCTAATGCACTTGGCCTCAGACTGATAATGGATTTCTATTAGGTTGTTCTTTGTGGACCATTCAATAATTGGGTCCACATGTCAACTAACACAAAGAAAATTCCTCTATATGCTTTATTAATTTGTTGAGTTGGTTTTTTTAACGCTATGTCACTTACATTGTTAAAAAACCAACTCAACAAATTAATAAAACATATAATTTGACCGTCACCGTTACTAAATTCCTCCAAACATCAATCAAAAAATTCCTCTAACCCAAATTACCGTTAAAGTAGAAATTTGTTCAATATTTTTTATTTTTTTCAAATGATAGCTCAAGTAGTTTTTATTAAAATACCATATGTTTCAAGATATTTTCATGAAAATGAAATGCATATGTGCAATTATCTGGGAATAGCATGTGTATGAGTAGGCTTTTGAAAACAACATGTTATGCAAAATTGACACTTCTGAAAATTCATTGTGAGAGTTACTATTTATAAATAAATGTATTAATAAGTATTAATAAATGTAATTGTTGACATGATCTATATCCTAGAGTTTGGGCATAGAGTCTAATCTCATAATAGGACAACAGATTACAATGCTGTGTGTGTGTGTGTTGGGGGGGAGGTTAAATTTTGCAATACTTATACTTTTTTGAAATGGAAAATCATTATTCACTTTTTTCATTCTGGTCATGCAAAGACAATTGAATTTCAATGCCATCATTGCGACCAGATCATAAAACATTGAAGTATTGCTTTAACATAGTGTATAACCTTATTCCCCATTCCTACAAGGAAGTAATGTAATAAACTCATTTATTCTAAACTTTTATCTCAATTGGCATGAAGTAGATAGAAGAATAAGCTCATGCAAGAATATTTTGTTTCAGAATGGGTTGAGAAACTCAAGCGAATGTAGCTCATTAGATCTTTATGTGGAAAAAGTTTTGAAATGTTTTTAAAAGCACTTTTCACTTATTTTAAAAAATGTTAAGTTCTTCTCATTTAAAAAAGGAACTTGGTGTCACATCTGGTAAGACATTAAATATTATAAAATGTTGAGGTTTTATTTGCATTAATTAATTTAATAATTTCTAATATATTAACCCCAGATCTGAGATTTGAAGGAACTACTTGAAACAGTTTTCAGGTACTGTAGCAGCTGTTTGTAGGCAGTAAATGATTGCATTTTGTTTTACAGCACTGGGAAGATATTCTGAAGCTTAGCGCGGATTTTCCTGAATGCTTCAAGGAACTGCCAACAAGCATTGAGCGAAATGTTGACACTTGGGAGAAGGTATGTGCATCCTGTTTGAGAGGCTTGTCTGCATAGGCTCACCATGTAAGGAGAAGGGACAGGGTTTTATGCAAATGCAACATTTCAATTTAATCAGTATGTTATGTTGTATAGAATGCATATTTTGCCTGGTTTTTTTTAATAAGCTTAAAGTAACTTACATTTTGGAAAGGCAATTTTTACTTTCTCTACACATACTAAAATATGGAGAAGGTAATTGCATTTGATCTAAAGATTTGATGGGTACCGAGATTTCACCAGAAATACACATTTTAAGGTTTCCTGTATCCAAAATATCTGATGTGTTCTATTTACATAACTTTCTCTACATCTCTGCAAAAAATTATTATTGATGAATAATAATTTATGGAATGTTAGGATTAATAATTTTTGTTATTCTTCTATTTATTTAATGCTAATCGAGAACAAATGGGCAGTAAGAGTCTTATTACTTGCTTCCTTGTAAGCAGATGGCAAATAAGGGAATGCGCTAGGCTAAATGGATAGTCAAATCTTTTAAAAGCTGGTTGCTATGTGATTGAAATACCTTTGTTTGTATGGACAGGAGTTGACAAATTCTTGTATGAGAAAAGTATAAGTATTTTAAAGCTGAAAGTAATAGCAAGGAATTCCTCAAAAATGGTCAACTCCATGAAAAAAATGTATATAACATAAATTGTGTTTTAGTGAGCTCTACATTATATGTGTTCTGTAAGTTTTTTTCTATCTATTACGGTTTACCAGTTATGCAAACTTCCACAAAAATTATTCAGAGGCTACTCCCATAAAATTTAAGATATGCATTTTATTTGTCACATAAATATCTTATATATAAGAGATTTAAATCAAAATTGTTAGAGCCATTTTTCAGAAAATCTAAATTTTAGAAATTTTTTCCATATAAAGGTTAGTTTGGTGTGGGGGGGATTTTTCTCAAAAACCTCGTGTCACATCCCTGGAAGGTGCTAAATTTAAATACCAAGTTTAGCATTTTACCAACTTTTCGTTTTTGAGTTATCGTGTTCACGGACACACACACACACACTGGACCTTTTTCTGAAAATACTTAGTGAAATCTCTGTATCAAATTTTTGGATGGAATGCAATTCCTTCTCTATACGCTATGTACATAGTATGAGTAGAGAAAGTAAAAAATCATTTTTAGAAAAAGATCTGTGCATGTGTGTGTGTGTGTGTGTCTGTGAACATGATGACTCAAAAACAAAAAGTTGGTAAAATACCAAACTTGGTATTTAAGTTTAGTATCTTCCAGGGATGTGACACAAAGCTTTTGAGAAAAATCCTCCCCACCCCAAACTACCCTTTAAATGGAAAAAAATTAAAAAAGTTTTATTTTCTCAAAAATGGCACTAACAATTTGGATTAAAATACTGGATCTTAAAGATATTTTACATGACAAATAAAATGTACATCAGGAATTTTCTGGGAGTAGCCTCTAAAGACAACTTTATTCTGGGTGAAATTTGCTGAATTTTGTGTGTTTTTTTCCCTGTGGAATTGGCCATTTCTGGGGTAATCCTTATTTGTTTCAGATTTAAAATACTTCAACTTTTCTCACATGGAAAGTTGTAAACTCCTGGCCATGCATAGAAATAGGCCGCACCATTTGTTTGTTTTTTTTTTTTTTTTTCTTCCCCTGTGGAATTGGCCATTTCTGCGGTAATCCTTATTTGTTTCAGATTTAAAATACTTCAACTTTTCTCACATGGAAAGTTGTAAACTCCTGGCCATGCATAGAAATAGGCCGCACTGTGGCCGAGTGGTTAGACCACTCGCCTCTCACCTAGACGACCCAGGTTTGATCCCAAGCAACCGCATGTGAGATTTGTGGTGGGGCGGGTTTTCTTCAGGTTCTCTGGTTTCCCCCGCCATCACATTACACCAATGCTCCATCGCCATTCATGCATCACCAGTGTCACCACCTGTGGTGCCATAAGTAGTTAAAGCGGGTGTTAAACACTACCCAAAAAAAAAATGCAGAGAAATGGATTTCAACCACATAGCAACCAGCTTTTAAAAGATTGTCAATTGTTTTATCCTAGTGTATTCCCTTATTTCCCCTTTCCTTACAGAAAAGCAAGTAATAAGGCAATTTCTGCTAATGTTTATGTCAATTATAATGAAGTAGATAGACGAATAAACTTTTTATCAATAATTTGTTATAGAAATGTAGAGGAAGTTATGTGAATGGAACACATCAGATTTTTTTTTTTGGTGTAAATATAATAGAGCATATTCTCTACTTTTCAAACATTTATAGTTTATATGACATTTCTAATTAGAAGGATAATGTAGCATTCTGCACTGCTGCTGAGCACATTATTGATATTTCTTGGAACTAAACTCCTTTGCTACTATAAACCAAATCTCTTTAGTAGGCACTACAACTTCATTGATTGAAAGTTTTGGCCTTGTCTGCAATTTTCTTCCATTCAATTTCGTCTCTACCTATTTCTTATTTTCATATTTTTTAAGTCTTGAATTATGTCATCTTGCAATCTATTTTTAGGTCTACTCCTTAATCTTGAGTCGAGAATGTTCCATGTACATATTTTCTTAACTACTCTCTCATCTGACATTCTATATAAATATCCAAAACACCCAAGTCTGTGCTATTTTGAAACTAATAATTGTTTCTTTTTTAGTTCTTTTATATAACTCCTCATTTCTCTGTCCTCTGTCTTTAACTGGATGTATCATCTATTCGTCTTTGTAAATCCTCATACAATAATTCTTTATCTTCATCTTCTTTTTCTTCGGTAGCTTATAAGTGTCATGTTATGTTATTTCCCTTTTATTCTTAGCTTACATAGTCCCTCATTAAATGCCAAGAAGCCTATCATGTGGCTCTTTATCTTCTTGTTTATAAGGAAGTCTGGCCTGTTTTATCTTTATCACTATAATAAACTGAATAGTCCTCTTTGTTGAACCATTTCTTTTCTACCTTATTTCTTGTATCGCTACAAGGCCAATTAATATAGTTGCAATTTGTTCAGCTAATTCTTGCATTTTCCCGGGTTTCAGAAATATATGTATGTTCCATGTGCCAATTGAAATTTTATTCTTAATCCTTTTAACAGGCCTTGGTTGTCAAGCTGTTTGCTACAGCAATTAATTCTATCTCAAGGTGTGTTCCCCCAGATGAGATGTTGCCTCCTGCTGGTTCATAGATGGCTTTGCTGTCTATTGTACTTCTCAGCATATGCCGTTTTTGTAAAGCTGCCATCTTTCAGAATTGAGTTCTAAAAACAGATTTATTTCTCAACAGATAAGGAGAAGATTACCATATTTGCTCTCATTTAGTCCAGATTTACTACCATTTGCAGAGTAGGTGAGTTTCCTTGGGTTGATATTCGATACAAATCTTTGTTGGTCACCACATATAGCACAGCTGAAAGCACGAACATTCTCTGAATATTTTATAGGTTTTAAATGGGTAATCTTGGGTAGCAGATATGGCAGTCTTGCTGCGACTTTAGTGTGCACTGATATAATGTAAGTTAGATTATGGATGCATAATTTACTGTTCAACTCATCCATCTGTGCTGAAGAATCCAGAAGATTAGACACTACGTATAAATGAGGCATCTGTGTGACTGTTGGAGCTTTTCCAACCTCCCATTGCTAGCCTTTCTGCAGAACCCCCCTCTGTAATGTAGGTGTGATGTCCTGTTAGCAAATTATGGCTGTGGGCTTAAGTGTATACCTTCACATCCAACGTTCAGTCCGTTTTTCAACACGGTGTGATATTGAAAGGTCTAGGACATTTCCTAAGGTGCAGAGGGTGCACCCACCTTGGTTACATGCGACACCACAAGTAAATTTCAGGATGATGGCATACCAGTACTCTATGATGCCTGTGTCTAGCATCCACAAGTGATGTTTTCTTTCTCTACAGGTACTATGTACATAATGTATAGAGAAGGTAATGTATTGCACCCAAAAATTTGATACCGAGATTTCACCGGAAGTATATGTTTTATCCAAAAAAAATATTTTCAGAAAAAGGTCTGTGTGTCTGTGAACACAATAACTCAAAAACGAAAAGTCGGTAAAGCACCAAACTCGATATTTAAGTTAAGTATCTTCTAGGGATGCAACACAAGATTTTGTGAAAAATCCCACCACCCCAAAACTACCCTTTACATAGAACTTTTTTCGAAAATTTTGATTTTCTCAAAAATGGCTCAAATGTTTTTGAATAAAATATTATATATTAAAGATATTTACCTGACATATCAAATGTATATCTTGAATTTTCTGGGAATAGTCTCTGAAGACTACTTTATTCTGAATGAATTTTATGCAATTTTACATAACTGCTAAACCATAAGAGATGGGCAAAAACTTATCACACAGAAAATGTAGTGCACATTAAAACATACAATTTATATTATATACATTTTTTTCGTGGAGTGGTTCATTTTCGAGGTATTCTTTGAAATTAGTTTCAGCTTTAAAGTGCTTATACATTTCTCATATGGAAATTTGTCAACTCTGTCCATAGAAACAAAGGAACTTCACGGTCATAGCAACCAGCTTCTGACTATTACTTTAACCTATAGTACTCTCTTATTTCCCTTCTACTTACAAGGAAGCAAGTAATAAGATTATTTCTGCTCATTTTTTCTCAATTAGCATGAAGTAGTTAGAAGCATAAGCTTTTTAACAATAATTTGTTGCAGAGATGTAGAGAAAGTCATGTGAATGCAACACATCAATTTTTTAAAATTTTTGTCAAATTACAATGACCAAATTTGTTTATTCATGATGGAAGTAACACTGATAGTGTTGGGTCTCCCATGTTTATGAAACTGACCATATGCATTCAGTTGTCATAATACCACATCCCTTTATAGTGCAGAACTGTATGTATGCCATACACCGAGCCATTCTGTATGTATGTCATGGAAATTTAGATGACTACCTTATTAGGGCGGTTCCCTGAGTACACAAGAGAACCTTCATAAGCTGTACAGCTATCATCCTATCAAGGATGCCCTCCATATTTTATGTGCTTCTGGCAT
Organism: Hymenopus coronatus; assembly: GCA_030762935.1. NCBI lineage: Eukaryota > Metazoa > Arthropoda > Insecta > Mantodea > Hymenopodidae > Hymenopus > Hymenopus coronatus. The sequence goes on along the minus strand of CM060895.1, from coordinate 5,071,126 downwards.
TAATGTGGAGTGTGCATGGATTCCTGGTCACATTGGCATGTCAAGGAACAAATTGGCAGATTTGGCATCCAAAGACAGCGGCCATTGAACCCAGTGCTACAATTCTTTTGTAACATTGAAAGGGAGCAGAGCAGTGCTATCATGCTGGTATGAAAAGTGGTTAGCTCTTCATGGAAACAAGCTTAGAGTAGTGAGAGACTATCTCAACATGAGGAAGTGATATTGGCTCAATTGCATATTTTGACACATATTTACCTTCTGCTCCAGTGTGTCCGCTATGTGGAGAAGCTTTGTCTGTCCGTCATGTATTGCTAGAGTATGTTAATCTAGCACATATTCGGGAATCACTGCAACTGCTGGTCAGTCTTGCAGAAGTCCTGGCAGATGACAACCGAGCATTAGATAAGGTTGATTGATGTTTGGAGGAATTTAGTGACAGTGACGGTCAAATTAATAAAACATATTAGATAAGGTGTTTGCATTTATATCAAAGGTAACTTTTCAAATGAATTTCTTGTACATTTTGGCTTAGATTTTTATATCTATCTCAGGCTATGATTAGTTTTTATGTACTGAATTTTATATTCTGATTTTTGCAATTACTTGTACTTATAACTTATTTTTATATTGATTATATATTTTATTTCTGGCTTGTGCCATGATTTGCTTTATAAGGGCAGTTATGACCTTGTAGTGAGCACTGTTAAATAAACACCTTGCCCATGGATCTAAAGAAATGGAAATGTAATAATGTAAAGGTTTACATAGTGGAGCAACAACAGGTAAAAACAATATGAAAAGCTTTGGAGGCTCTTATTATTTAAGATTTAATGATTAAGGGACATAGGAACTGTTGTTTTTTATAGTAGCTAAAATTTTCAATAATAAAACTTTTCTATAAGAAACAGTACATCTTTACTGGGACCAAATGTCTGTTCACCTTAAGCAAGAATGTGTAACAGAAATTTTGTTCAGTAAATCTTATCAAATATCATTTATGGTTTTATGTTGTTTGTGAAGCTTACTAGAAGATTTGACAGATGTATGATGTGTATCTTTACAGTGGTACGTGCTGGACAGCCCTGAAAGTGTGGCCTTTCCAATGAACTTCTCACAGAATATCAGCGAGTTCCAAAAGCTGATGTTCATAAGGTGTTTCCGCGTTGATCGTGTGTATGGAGCAATTGTAAATTACATTGCCAGTGTGATGGGCATTGAATTCATTACACCTCCACCGTTAAGGTAAGCACATATGTGTTTAGAGATCAACCCCAAACTTGGCATTCAAGTTGGTTATGTAGCAAAAAGCATTCAAAGTAAATCCCCCAAATTCAAACTTCCCATATATATATATATACTTTTCTTTTTTTTAAAATTAATTTACTGGGAATGGTTTCAAGATTACCTGTTCCCATTTTCAGCCCTTAATTCTGACTAAATCTTGCTTCGTTGGTGTCAGCAATGAAGGTGGAGCTGCATCACTTGTGGAGGCATCTGGTTCTGGATCTATGAACTTCCAGAGGTTGCTGTATAACAGTATATCAAAATTAATGAATTGGTTCTTCTTTTTCTTCATGACATAGATCTTCTCCCAGACATCTAATTCTGTGTGTTTATAAGCAATAGGAAAAACAACAGAAGAAGTGCGAGAATACATCATATTAACGAATCTGTGCATAAATCAAAATTTTTTCACCAATATTAGCAGATCTCGTTATGAGCACTATGGAAACTAGGATTAAAAAGGCATTCCTCTGGATGTTCAAAATATGGTACCGCTATGTAGACGACATCTTTGCAATAGTCCCAGAAAGACACCTAGAAGATGCACTAAAACTCCTAAATATGCAAGAAAAGTCTATAAAGTTCACAATGGAGAAGGAATGTGATGGACAACTACCATTCCTCGACCTAAAAATCATAAAAACTAATAATCACCTTACATTTGGCATCTACAGAAAACCTACCCACACCAACAGCTATATAAAACAAAAGAGTTACAATCCCATTCCCCATCAGCATGCTTTACTCAACAGCCTTACACACAGATTGGTAAATGTACCAATGGGAAAAACAGAATACCAATGTGAACTTACTAAAATATTGGACATAGCTACAGAGAATGGATTTCGGGCAGAACTGGTGTACAAAAAAGTTAATAAAGCCAAAAATAGAAAGAGAATTAAAGAAGTCAGCACACTCACTCAAAACCAGAAAGAAAACATGATCTACAAGAAGTTTACATACCACCCTAAAACTTTCTACAAATTCCAGAGGATCTTCAAACGACATAACATCATTCTAGCCCCTAAAAACAATTACTCTATAAAAAACATTTTAAATTCTAAATTAAAAGATGATATCCCACAAGAAAACAAACCAGGAATATATCAGTTCAGCTGTAATGACTGTGAAAAAATCTACATCGGCCAAACAAAAAGAAATATAAAAACCAGGGCAAAAGAACACCACAGAAATATTAAACTCAAACAAGAAGAAAAATCTGCAGTAGCTTGGCATTTTTGGAAAGAGAAACACACTATAAATAGAAGCCCAAAAATCCTCAAAAACATCACAAGGAAGACAGAATTAAAAGTTTGGGAAAACATATATATTTGGAAAAACAAGAACCGGGTTTTCAATTTTGAAATCCCGCCAGGCGATCTACTCATCCAGAAGTTCATCAAACCACCACCAGGGACAGAGACAACCATCACAGCAAGCAATGCCGGCAGTCGACAAAAGGAATTGACAATGGAAGCACATGGCTTCTGAAACATGTTTTCCGAAATAAAAAAGTAAGCGATGTAGTGTTACAAAATCGACTCAACTAAATTTTAATGGTTTTAACAGTTTTATATTAGCTGTGATTTCATGTCTCATGACCAGAAATGATAGGTAACTGCTGATTTTGTATTTTAGGTTTGTCATATGTTTTTTTAATCCAGTTCCCAAACTTCTTTTTGTTCTTCCTATTTATACAAGTTTACAGTCTGAGGATTTAATTTCATAAGTTCTTGGTTTTTTGTTTGCTGGGATAGGATCTTTAATTTTTTGCCTAGCAGTTTCTGAATGCCATACAGCAACCTTTGGAAGTTCATAGATCCAGCACCAAATGCCTCCACAAATGATGCACCTCCACCCTCATCATTGAAGGCAACGAAGCAAGATTTAGTCAAAATTAAGGGTTGAAAATAGGAATAAGTGTTCCTGGAACCAAAAATAAGAACTATCTCAAAAATGATCAACTCCACGAAAAAAATGTATATAACATAAATTGTGTGCTTTAACGTGCTCTACATTTTTTGTATGGTAAGTTTTTGTCCATCTCTTACGGTTTAGCAGTTATGCAAAATTCCATAAAATTTATACAGAATAAAGTAGTCTTCAGAGGCTCTTCCCAGAAAATTCAAGATATACATAAATATTGTTAATATATGATATTTTAATCAAAATCATTAGAGCCATTTTTGAGAAAATGAAAATTTTAAAAAAAAATTTCCATGTAAAGGGTAGTTTGGAGTGGGAGGATTTTTCTCAAAATCTTTGTATCGCATCTCTGGAAAATACTAAACTTAACCCTGCAGTGGTCGCATGGCGTCTCACAGACGCCAGGCGTTCTTTATTTACATGTTGCTATTGAACAGATACTCTGGCTGACTTGTTTTGCCATCTACCTTCCTATTAACTAAATACAAATATATTTTGCTCATCAACTTCACATTAGTTTCAATTCAGTGTGCGAAGGAAGAGATTGTTTCCGGAGCCGCATTGCTGGAGTCTACCAGACGCCACGTGACCTTCTACGGTACTGAAGGTGAATATTTTATTTTTTTATTTTGTACAGTAGTTTACATATGAATACTAATAGTTGTTGCTAAATAAGTAATTTTGTTAAATTTCTGATCCAATATGACCTCAAAGAAGACCTACAACCTGGAAAATGCATGTGATCGGGAAATAGTACTCCGGCTGTTGCAGGAAAAAGATGAATCTGGTGACGAGTTTGATATTTATAGTGACTTGGAAGAAGACGGACTGGAATCGAGAGAAGAAAATACGGACACTGAGCAAGAAGCGGACTCCAATGATGGTGACAGTGATAACCATGTTGAATAATTTTTGGGAAGGAATAAATGTTCAAAATGGTCAAAAGTGTGTCCACCAAAAAATGTTTGCATATGACGACAGAATAATGTCACCCATTTACCGGGAATGAAAGGTGCCACGAAAAATGCGAAAACGCCAATGGAATGTTGGAAAGCCTTTTTCGACAATGAGTTGTTGAGTACTCAAATAAAAAGATTATGAAGTTCAAGGACATTATTCCAGGGAAAGGGATGCTCACTTGACAGACATAATTGAAATAAAAGCTCTATTAGGAATATTTATATATGCGCGTCTAGGAAAGACAATCATACACACACCCAAGATATATGGGCTTCAAATAAAATGGGAATTGAGTTATGCCGTCTGATGCCTGAAAGACGATTTAGGTTCCTATTATACTGTTTGAGTTTTGATAACAAAAATACTAGAAAAGAAAGAAAGCTGATAATTTAGCCCCTATACGTGAAATATTTATTTCTTTTGTGGGAAATTGTAAAAATGCTTATTCAGTTGGGGAGTACTGCACTATTGATGAAATGCTAGAAGCTTTTAGGGGCAATCATTTTTTCAGGCAGTACATCCCTAGCAAACCAAATGAGTATGGACTTAAAATATATGCTTTGGTGGATGCTAGGATCTATTACACTGTCAACCTAGAAATTTATGCTGGTAAACAACCTGCAGGGCCCCTTGAACTTAGCAACAAACTAGCAGATGTTGCGAAACGTCTCATTTCTGTGATTCTCAGGAACTGGGTGTAATATAACCGTGGACAATTGGTTTAGCTCCTTAGATTTAGCTGACTATTTGCTTCAGAATAACCGTACTCTGGTTGGAACCACGAGAAAGAAAAAACTAGAAATTCCCCCGGAGTTTACACGAGCAAAAAACCTGGAGGTGGGAACAACATTTTTTGGGTTTCAGAAAAATGCAACCCTAATATCCTATGTCGCCAAGAAAAACAAAAATGATTCTGATTCTTTCAACAATGCATCATGATAATGCAATTGATGCAACGTCTGGCGATAAGAAAAAGCCGGAAATGATAACCTTCTATAATATAACCAAATCGGGTATTGATACTGTGGATCAATTGTACAGCACGTACCATGTATCCAGAAAAACCAACAGATGGCCTATGGTAATCTTTTATAGCATGATGAACATTACAGCTATAAATGCACAAATAATATACCATGCAAATGATTCTGATGTTAACAGCAGGAGCAGTGAATTTTTGAAACTTTTAGGACGTAATCTAGCAGATGATTACTTGCATTTACATTTTCAATGTTCATCATTGCCAAGAAACCTCAAACGAGACATTGAAAGTCTTTTTCCAGATGAACATGTAGTGCAAACTACAGAAGAGGACCGAGGCACAAAAAGACAGAGGTGCTGTGAATGTGATCGTTCAAAGGACCGATATACCAAATATAAATGCCGCAGCTGTAACAAATTTTTGTGTTTAGAACATGCCCAGCAAGTATGCACTGATTGCTAATTGTACTACTCAATGTATAAACTGCATTATGTATATTATGTTAAGAGTACATGAATAGAAACATTTGTTTTTTGCTAAGGGATTTTCACCCATAGTTTGTATTGAATGAGAAGAAGTTTCATGCAGCAAACACCTTTGTGGATTACATGTATAGCTAAAAACCACAATAATAAAATATATATACTAGTGAGAATGTAATCTTCTCTTTAGTTTTATATAAAATAGTACATTTACACTCATAAATTTGAACTGAGTTAAAAACACATAGAGAACGCAGAAACGTATTGGCGTCTGTGGGACGCCGCGCGACCTTTAATGTAACTATGAACTACGCGACCACTGCAGGGTTAAATACCAAGTTTGGTATTTTACCAAATTTTCGTTTTTGAGTTATCATGCTCACACATGCACACACACACACACACACACACAAAATGTCTTTAATATATGTCATATTAATCAAAATGTTGCTGCTATTTTTGAGAAAATCAAAATCTTTTACAATTTTTCCATGTAAATGGAATTTTGGGATGGGGAGATTTTCCTGAAAATCTTTGTATCGCATTCTTGGAAGATAAGCTTAAATACTATGTTTGAAATTTAACCGACTTCGTTTTTGTACGCATGCACACACCCACATGCGCAAGCGTGCGCACAAACCTTTTTCTAACATTGCTTTTTTGGGATTCAGAGGATGCTAAAATGTGTATTCCCGGTGAAATCTTGGTATCGATTTTTGGGTGAAATGCACTTCCTTGAAGAAAGTGAAGGCATGACAGTAAGAAACTAATTGATAGTGTTCTTTTAACAGGACCTGGAAAGGCTGAAACATTTATTGTGATGTGCTTTGCTAGAAAAGCAGCAGAAGCCACTCTTACTGTTGATTTGTTTGCAGCCTGGACTCCATTTCTGAGCAGAGCACCCCATTAATGCCAGTTGTGTTTATACTGAGCCCAGGGTCTGACCCAACAAATGACCTCATAAAACTGGCAGACAACAGTGGCTTTGGAGGAAGCAAATTCCAGTACTTGTCCCTGGGCCAGGGTCAGGAGCCTGTAAGTCTTGTCTTTGTCCTTGACCTTTTATACCATCACACACAACAAATATGGTCAAGTTTTTCAACATAAAGATTATACAAAATGATAGGGACTTGGAGAAATATGCTGATGTTAAGACCCTACATCAGTTGTATCAAAAAGATCAAAAAGTTCCAAAATTCATAAACATGGATTTTAGCTTTATTAAATGCTGCAGAGATTCTACTTCATTTCTGTGTAATCTTTCTAGCTGCACAACTTTTTAAGCATGACATGTAGCAATTGAAATATCTGCTTGTAAGCCTAGATCTTATACGAATTAAAATCCAATATATATAAAGAGGGCAATAAAACAGAAATAAATAATTAGTGACCTATTAACCTAACTTCAGTAGCCTGTAAAATAATGGAGCATTTAATTACAGAATACATACAGGAGTTAGAAAACAAGAAAATGGTTCAAAGAAGGGCAATATGGTTTTAGATCTGGGTATTTGTGTGAAAGTCAGATAACCTCATTATTTCAGAATATGGCAAGGGGAAAGGACTGATGCAGTGGTGATAGACTGTCTTAAAGCTTTAGACGTAGTGCCACATAATTTACTCATCCAGAATCTAGCAAAAACAGGAATGGATAATCACGTAGTATTAGGGATAGAACGTTTTTTGAAAGGGAGCACACAAAGTGAAAGAGGAGGTAAAAAACTGTCTGAAAGGGTGTGCCCCAAGGCTTGGTGCTGAGTATGTTACTTTTTCTTATCTTTGTTAATGATATATAAATATTAAATGTTAGATAAGATTGTTCTCAGACGACTATATTATTTACAACAAGATTTGGAGTACCACGCTTGAGACCACTCTTCAGGATGACCTAATTGAAATAAGTAGGTGGACCGCCACAAACAAAATGGCAGTTAATACTAGAAAAAGTAACTCAATTGTTTTTAGACGAACTAAGCTAGCTATCATATGGGCAGGGAACAAATTCCACAGGTGGACAGCTGCAAATATTTGGGAGTGTGCTTTGTCATATAATGCTGAATGGGAGGATCAGATAAATTCTATATCTAAGAAAGTGAGGAAGATATTGCACTTTGTAATGATAATACTGAAAAAGGGGGGTGCAAAGGCCAGAGAAATAACCTACAAGTCCTTAGTTATTGAATATGGAGTAGCATGCTGGAACCCATACAGGGTTAATCTAACTCATTCACTGGAAAAGGGTTGTAACATACATAAAGAGAGCTAAAGCCGCTAAAAGTTTGACATAGGTTAGTCACACTATTTAAACCTTATGATGAGTGGACGTTAGAAAGCCTTCCATACTATGGACAAAACTATCATTTGTATAAAATTAAGGGTAGAAGGTACAAAACCGATGTAGGAAAATTTTCTTTTGTTAATAGGAGCATTGAAGAATGGAATGAATTGCCTGTAGCAGCCTTTCTGACCTTAAACAAGTTTAGGGGGAGTTTAAAGAGAATAAATATTAGATAAAGTAATTATTGTGAAGTAATTAAGGATCTGTAACTATTAATGTTAGTAACTATATATATGTGTGTGTGTGTGTGTGTGTGTGTGTAGTATGTTAGCTATATTACCATCATTAATTTGACTGATTTGATCCATGGATCTCTTGATCTCTAGCTGGTTGCTCTAAGTACTGGGCTAATTAGCAACAAACCAACATGGCACAAAATTCCCCAAAAGACTTTCCTGGTAAACCACAAAGTGAGAAAACATACCCCAGTGGTGACTTATGATGCTGTAAATACTTTAGGTCCTGGGCTTCATAGTTTAACCAACTGTCAGGTTAGTTGACCAATAATATTGATATCGCCTGCCAGGGTAGTGTGGGGCACGTGTCTGCCTCACATTTACAAAGTCATGAGCTCATATCTCGCTTAGGGTGAGTTACCTGGATAAGGTTCCTTTCTCAGGATTTCCCTTATTCTGAGAAGACGAATGTTAAGTAAATTTAATCTCCATGAACCTCAAGATCATTTGAGTGTCATATCACCAATTTCATTCATTGTCTGATATGATGAACCAAGTTAAAGAATGTTAAGCCACATAAAAAAAAATCTGATGTGTGTCATTCACATGACTTTCTCTACATCTCTGAAACAAATTATTGTTAAAAGGCTTATGCCTCTATTTACTTAATGTTAATTGAGAAAAAATTAGCAGAAATAGTCTTATTACTTGCCTCCATGCAAGTAGAAGAATAGGGGAGTACCATAAGCTAAAGTGATAGTCAAAAGCTGGTTGCTAAGTGACTGAGGTTCCTTTGTTTGAATGGACAGGAGTTTACAAATTCCCATATGAGAAAGGTATACGTTTTTAAAGCTGAAACCAATAAAGGTATATCTAAAAAATTATCCACTCCACAAAAAAAATGCAGGTATACAAAATAAATTGTGTGTTTTAACGAGCTCTACATTTTCTGTTAGGTAAGTTTTTGTCTATCTGTTATGGTTTGCCAGTTATGCAAAATTCTGTAAAATTCATTCAGAATAAGGTACTCTTCAGCGGCTATTCCCAAAAATTTCAAGATATGCATTTCATTTGGGATGTAAATATCTTTCATATACAATACTTTAATCAAAATTGTTACAGCCATTTTTGAGAAAATCAAACTTTCGAAAATTTTTCCATGTAAAGGGTAGTTTCTTGAAAATCTTTGTGTCGCATCCTTGGAAGGTTGGTATTTAACAGACTTTTCATTTTTGAGCTATGCTGTCCACATACACACACACCTTTTTCCAAAAATGATTTTTTTTGGATCAGGGGGTCTCAAAACATTAATTTCTGGTGAAATCTCGGTATTGCATTTTGGTGTGCATTACAATACCTTCTGTATACACTATGTATAAGTATGTGTAAAGAAAGTAAAAATATTGATTTATTTGTTGGGGGTTGAAAATAAGGATTGAATGTAAGAGTAGCAACATTTTAAAAGATTATAGGGTAGCTTATAATTTCTGACAGACTCTAAAACTCAAGATTAGCAAGTTTTATCAGAATCATACCAAAAATACTCATTGATAGCAAAGTTGAGTGAAATGAAAGGGAAATATGGCAACATAACATGATATACTGTTCAGAGTGTTGGTTTCTCTGAGGGAAACCCGGGTTGGCAAGCCTAGTGGACTAAAAAAAGTTATTACGAGTGAATGCATTATAGCGGGCGACTAGACGCATTGACTTACCTAGTTTGTTATTCTAAATTTAAATGGTTATTGTATTGTGTTGTAAAGGTTGCACTTGTAAGTATAAACGAGATTGAATGTACAGAGCTTATGTGTGTAATCATCCAGCAAGATAAACTGTGTAATAATAAAATGCAGTGATATGAAATTGAGTGTAGATGCTTTATCTGGCAATGTTTGTTTATAGTGTTTGTACAGTCCATTTTAGGTGTGTTTAGTCAGACATGAATACACATTCTATACCAAGAAGACAACTCATACAACTGTCTCCCTTCAATAACTCTATTAAGGGAAAGAAGACTTTGAAGTTATAGGAAACTGAAAAATGGACTCTTTAAATTTGAAGGGCACCAAAGAAGATTGTGAATTTTGATAAAAGAATGCAGGAGTGTAGGATGTCTGCTGAGTGTGTGACCAGGGCCTACTTCAGTATGCAATCCTATATACTGTAAATCTCTTAGCACAAATAAATAACTCCGTTTTAAAATATCTTAAGCCACTCTATTTACCTGTTTACAGGCAGCACTGGCCCTTTTGGAAACCAGCATTGGTAGAGGGCAGTGGTTGTTGTTACAAAACTGCCATCTGCTGTTGTCCTTCCTGAGGACTTTAGAGAAGATACTTGATGCCACAACCAAGCCACATCCAGATTTCAGACTTTGGATTACAACCGACCCTGTCTCAACATTCCCAATTGGCATTCTACAGCGATCTCTTAAAGGTAATAAAACTTCATTCAACAATTAACATGCAATGCTTGCTCTTTTCTTTCCTTCATAGAAGCTTATTACCATGAAACAACATTTGTCTACTGTTTCCACTTGGTGTAACTAAACTCATAATGATTAATTGTGGTTATGGTTTCTGGTGTAGGCTGTGTCACTTCTTACACTGCAACCTGTTGAGCTTTTTCCTCGGGTCACTGGTACCACAAGCCCTAGCAAGCTAATATTTATACTTGTGTGCCCCTCCTCTCTTCTCCTATTGGCTATTGGTCTGCCAATCCCCTCTCACTCTGTCTTCCTCAGGTCACTGGCACCACAAGCCCTAGTGAGCTGGTGGCTTGTGAGGTTAAGCATTAGTGTGAAAGCTCCCATATTTTTGTTCATTTTTTGTAAAAATTTGATTGTAAAGAAGGCAAAAGCTTGATAAGTGGGACGTTAATCATTGTGTGAAATAGTGTGTGAAATAACTTAGTGTATAGTATTTGTTAAAGTGTAGATTTTGTGTTATTTCTGTTGTCCGTAAATCATCTGTGAAATCCGCCATATTGGAAGAAGTGTTTTGTTTATAGCAGCTGTATCTCCTGTTTTTTGGTCATACAGTTTGTTTTGTGTTTGTCTTTTCGTTAGTGTTTGGTGAATAAATTACTTTTATAGTGTGAATATAAATCTTCGGCAAGCTAGTGCTGTGTTGTATCATATTTCATACGTTTAACTCTTGTGACAAACCTGTTCTAACTGGTTAAGCCATACCTGTTTTTGAATTTAAGTGTAGTGTTTGTGCAAAGTGCTGTGCAATGAGTGGAAAAGCGTGTGATCTTAGTGGAATTTGTGGTGCATGCCGTCGTAAGGTTAGTCAAGGTGTCTTTGGTTTCATTGGGCGTGCAGTAACACTGTTAGTGATGATGTGAGAGATTGTAGTGAATGGTTCTGTGAATGTTGTAGACTTAAAGAATTGGTCAAAAAGCACGAGGAAACCATTTCTAACCTCAGAAAAGAACTGGATTTTTTCAAAAAGGACTTTAAAGGACGCGAACTTGCTCCTTTAGAAAATTTGGATTGTAAATCACCTGATTTTAAGGTGCCATCCAGACAAAGTCTGAGGAGGAAACGGCGTTTCTCTGCCAATGACCGTCATGATGTCAAACTGAGCAACAGATTCAGTGTCCTTGAAACTGTTGATCAGTCCCCAAATCCTCCTGTGCAGGTTTTAGATGATAACTGCACTAAAAGCAAGGTTTTGTTGCTTGGGAGTAGCCATGGTAGGGGCATAGCATCCCTGCTAAAGGAGGATTTGGGAAGCAGTTATGATGTAGTAGGCATAGTTAAACCTAGTGCTGGGCTCTCTCATGTCACTGAAGATCTGGTAAAACTGACTTCTGGTTTTACTAAGAGGGATCATGTAGTTATAGTGGGTGGGCCAGGAAATAACCTGGATAGAGATAGTAATTATTCATTTGAAAAAGATCTGTGTGACATAAGGGAATCCAGTAGCCATACTAGTGTGAAGTTTATGGGGCTTTTCGATAGGCACAACAAGCAGCAGCTTCATAGGAGAGTGACGAAGATGAATCTGCAACTTGAGCATGCCTTGTTGAGCCCTGCTGCCTCTCACATTGATATGATACATGTTAGCAGTATAAGCCGAGATGGTTACACATCTCATGGTCTACACCTCAATTCTAGAGGCAAAAGGCAGCTTTCGCAGCTAATTGCCGACAGAATTATAGGTAGAATTCCTGTTATGATATCTGATAGGGCTTTTTTAGGTTAAAGGAAATCCCCCAAAATAGTCCTGAAAGAACTCTAAAGTCAATTGAAATAAATAAAAGTTCACCAACAAAGAATTTTAGGAATACAGAAAATATCAGTAATTCTATTAAGATAGATAATAGCAGTAGCTCTTTGTGTATATTTCACCAAAATATTAGGGGGTTTAAGAAACAAAGTTGATGATCTTTCTCTTAGTCTTGCTTCTGAAAAATTACAGCCTCACGTTTTATGCTTATCTGAACATCACTTAACAGAACAGGAATTCTTGCCAATTTCACTGCATGGGTACTCTTTAGGAGCAGCATATTCAAGGAAAAATCTAAAAAAAGGAGGGGTTTGCATATTTGTAAGACACGATGTACCCTATAAAGTCATTAATCTAAACAAGTTTTGCTTTGAGATAGACATAGAGATGTGCGCAGTTCAGGTAAACATAAATCAAGTAAATTTTGAATTAATAGCTCTATATCGGTCCCCACTAGGTAACTATGAGTTATTCAAAAAACAATTAGATGATTCCTTAAAGTTTATATTGAAACCAAAACGAGAAATGATAATTTGTGGTGACATAAATATTGATTATCTTATGCCTAGTCTCCGAAAGGACCAACTCAATTCTATATTTTTTACATACAACATGTCTCACACACAGTACATTTTCCTACAAGAATTCAGGGTAGCTCCTCTTCAGCAATAGATAACATATTCATTAATATAGATAGAATTAAACTTCAATAACCTTACCATTTGCAAATGGCCATTCAGATCATGAGGCACAAATACCTCTCATTAAAGAGATAAATTTAAAGTTAAAACCAATCTATAAATATTGTAGAACACGAAAAATAGATGAAAGCTCCCTCACATTGTTTAAGTATGCCCTTCAACAAGAATCATGGACTGAAATCTATGAAATAAATGGAGTAAATGACAAGTTCAATCATTTCCTACAACATTTCAACTCTCATTTTGTAGCATCCTTTCCAGTCAAATATTGTAAAATATATAATCAGAAGGAAAATAACACCTGGATTACAACAGGCATTAAAACTTCTTACAAACATAAGCGAAAATTATACCAAGAGTTGAAACATAAGTCCCCAAACTTAGAATGTCACTACAAAAAGTACTGTAAAATTCTAAAAGAAACAATTAAAGCTGCTAAAATATTGCATTATAATAAAGAGATATCCAATTCTAATAATAAAATAAAAACTATCTGGAATATAATAAAAAGGGAAACAGGTAAGAGCTCTCAAGAAAGCCCCTCAATTGCACTGAATTCCAGTAATCAAAAAATTGATGATCCTCAAAAGGTTGCAGATATTTTCAACAACTTCTTTTTGAATGTAACAGACAAATTAAAAATAAACTATGGATGTAAAGAATCAGCAATAAATTTTTTGAAAACTTCTTTTGTAAACAAAGTCCCTGAATTTAAAGTAAAAATGACTACACCATTTGAAATAAAAAATATAATAAATTTGCTCAAGACCAAAAATTCCTCTGGATATGATGAAATATCAAGTAAAATCCTAAAAGCTTGTTCTGACCTAATATGCATTCCCCTTAGCTATTTATGTAACAAATCACTAAAGAGTGGAATATTTCCTGACAGAATGAAGTACTCTATTGTCAAACCACTTTTTAAAAAAGGAAAACAAGATAATACATCAAATTATAGACCTATATCTCTCTTGTCTGTTTTCTCAAAAGTATTTGAGAAAGTAATGTTCAATAGGCTCTATAATTACTTGGAAAAGAATAACTTATTTGCCAAAGAACAGTTTGGCTTTAGAAAAGGAGTAGCGACAGATAATGCAACCTACAAGCTCACACATAAAGTGTTAACAGCGTTAAATGTAAAGGAACATGTCGGTGGAATCTTTTGTGACCTAGCGAAGGCTTTTGAGTGTGTGAATCATGAGATTCTGGTAGCTAAACTAAATTTCTATGGAATAAAGAATAACATATTAGATTGGTTCATTTCATACCTAGAGAAGAGAAAACAAAGGGTCGAAATTAATAACTCCAATGGTTATCAAAATAGTGCCTAAGAATGGAAATCAGTAAAACATGGTGTTCCCCAGGGATCAATCTTAGGGCCTATTTTGTTCTTGGTTTACATAAATGACCTCCCATTATACATTAACAATTTTGCAAGTATTTATTTATTCGCAGATGACACTAGTGTTCTAGTAACAAGTAAATATTTCAATGAATGTGTAGTTAAATTAAACTATGTTCTAAATTGTATGTCAAATTGGTTCAAAGCAAACAAACCCTCAGTAAACCTTGAAAAAACAAAAATAATCAAATTTATAACTACTCGCTCACCACAAACGCACATAGAAATAGGAATTAATGATACATTGTTAGAACAGCTAAATGAAGTCAAATTTCTTGGCCTTCGGGTAGATAAGCATTTGGACTGGAAGTCACATATTAGCTACATCACACCTAAACTTAGCTCAGCATGTTATGCTCTCTGTGCACTGGTTAAATTTCACTCAATCGATATACTTAAGTTGGTGTATTTTGGCTACTTTAACTCCACCATCGAGTATGGAATAATATTATGGGGTAATTCAGTAGATAGTAAATGCATATTCCGGATACGGAAGAAAGCTATACGAATAATCTGTAATGCTTATAGCAGACAGTTATGCAAAGAACTATTTAAAAAATTGGGCACCCTCACCTTACCTTGTGTTTATATATTATCCATTTTAAAATTCTATGCAGTTAATCGACATAGTTTTATAACAAACATGGAAATTCATAACATTAATACTAGACAAAAGGGATTGATTCATCGTCCCAATGCCAATCTTTGTTGCTTTCAGAAAGGTGTATATTATGAAACAATCAAGATATTTAATGCTCTCCCCAGTAATCTCAAAGAAAATGTTGGGAATTTCAGGGCTTTTAAGGCCTCTCTTAAGGAGCACCTTTGCAATAAATCATTTTACTCTGTAGATGAATATTTAAGTGACAAATCTGGCTGGCAATACCGTTAATAATCGTTGTACTTATAAATATTACAATGTATTGCATTTTGTGTACATTAGTGTGTGTGTTTTATATTAAAATTAAACTGATTTATACTTTGACTTGCACGAATGTGTCAAATGAATTTTTTTTTTAGTATTTAGCAATGACACAAGGTCTGTAAAGCCTAATGTTTTGATATTTTTCACTCTAGTACATAATTGTAAATCTTTGCATTGGAAATTTTATAACATATTTGTAAATATGTATTGTAATTTGTTGACATTTATGAAGAGTACATAATACAATAATCAAGTTTTAATTTATATGATTGCTACTAGTAACTATTATATCAATAATTTGAAAACTATCATCTGACATAACATTAGTTTTTACATATAATGAAATTATATTTATTTATTTATTTATCATTTTAACACTATATTTTGATACTCTTTGTTTTTATGTGCATGCAAAAAAAAAAAAAAAAAAAAAAGATTCTGTTGTTTTTGTAACCTATGCTTTTAGCACTAGAGCTTTATACATTTTTTTTTTCATAGTATATAAACATATGTATACATGTATATGCCTTGACAAGTTCTATGTTCAGTGGCTTTCTGGCCTAAACGAACCTACAGAATGCTTTCTAATCTAATCTATTTATACTTGTGTGCCCCTCCTCTCTTCTCCTATTGGCTATTGATCTGCTGATATTTATTCTTGTGTGCTGGTGGGCCCCTCCTCTCTTCTCCTATTGGCTGTTGGTCCACCAATCCCCTCTCACTCTGTCTTCCTCAGGTCATTGGCACCACAAGCCCTAGCAAACTTATATTTCTACTTGTGTGCCCCTCCTCTCTTCTCCAATTTGCTATTGGTCTGCCAATCCCCTCTCACTCTGTCTTCTTCAGGTCACTGGCACCACAAGCCCTAGCAAGCTCATATTTATTCTTGTCTGCTGGTGAGCCCCTCCTCTCCTCTCCTATTGGATGTTGGTCCACCAATCCCCTCTCACTCTGTCTTCCTCAGGTCACTGGCACCACAAGCCCTAGCAAGCTAATATTTATTCTTGTCTGCTGGTGAGCCACTCCTCTTTTCTCCTATTGGCTGTCGGTCCACCAATCCCCTTTCACTCCTTCTCCCTCAGGTGACTGGCACCACAAGCCCTAGCAAGCTGATATTTATTCTTGTCTGCTGGCGTGCCCCTCCTCTCTTCTCCTTATGGCTATTGGTCCACCAATCCCCTCTCACTCCGTCTTCCTCAGGTCACTGGCACCACAAGCCCTAGTGAGCTGATATTTATACTTGTGTGCTGGTGTGCCCCTCCTCTCTTCTCCTATTGGCTGTTGGTCCACCAATCCCCCTCTCACTCTGTCTTCCTCAGGTCACTGGCAGCACAAGCCCTAGCAAGCTGATACTTATTCTTGTGTGCTGGTGGGCCCCTCCTCTCTTCTCCTATTGGCTGTTGTTCCACAATCCCTTCTCACCGTCTTCCTCAGATCACTGGCACCACAAGCCCTAGTGAGCTGATATTTATACTTGTGTGCTGGTATGCCCCTCCTCTCTTCTCCTATTGACTATTGGTCTGCCAATCCCCTCTCACTCTTGTCTTCCTCAGGTCACTGGCACCACAAGCCCTAGCAAGCTGATATTTATTCTTGTCTACTGGTGAGCCCCTCCTCTCTTCTCCTATTGGCTGTTGGTCCACCAATCCCCTTTCACTCCTTCTTCCTCAGGTCACTGGCACCACAAGCCCTAGTGAGCTGATATTTATTCTTGTGTGCTGGTGTGCCCCTCCTCTCTTCTCCTAATGGCTGTTGGCCTACCAATCCCCTCTCACTCTGTCAGTAAGGCTTTTCAAATTGAGTTCATTGGTTTTCCTCTGTCTGTGTTGAGTTTGCCATTTTGTTTAAAGATATGGATGCTCTCTCTTATTATTCTGTGTGTTTCATGATTGCATACTGCCAGAATCTTTATAAAGTCACAATCTATGTGATGTCCAGTTTTTTCCATGTGTTCTGCCAGGGCACATTCTTCTGCTTGCAATTGTTTTATATGTCTAATGTGCTCATTTCTGCAGGTTTGGGTGGATCTGCCAATCTGAGTCCCCACAATCACAGGTTATTTGATACCCCCGGGACTTAGTAGAGGTGTTGCTTTATCTTTGACAGCTGCTACTTTAGATCATAGTGTCCTGCTGGCAGCAAACTCAACAGGGACAGAGGAAAACCATTGTTTTCAAATTTTCAGGCTTAAATATCCTTAGCAATGGCTTCCTTCGGAAGGGAAGTAAAGCCATTGGTCCTGTGTCATAGATTTAGGCATGTAAAAGAACCTCAAGCCTGATAAAGAGACCTCTGAGCAAAATTAAGTGGACTTTCATGCCCAGTATAGAATAGGATGCTGAGAACCATAGCAGTTAAAGAGCGTCCATAAATAAAACTACATTTCCATATTTGTTTGTGATCTTATATAGTGTAGGGGTACCATGCTAGCTTCTAGTTTCTTAGACCATGGGTTCAAATCTGGCTGAGGACAAAGCATTTCTTAGGGCACAAAAATCCTTAGCATGGCTTCCTTCAGAAGGGAAGTTGCATGAGAACCCCAAGCCTGAGCAAAATTTCCAACCTTTCACACTCAACATAGAATGGGACACTGAGAAATTAAACTCAATTTCATTTTGTTGCAGTGGTTACAGAAGCTCCCGATGGATTGAAACTGAATCTCAAGAGCACTTATACCAAACTGAGACAACAGGTTCTGGAAAGTTGTGAACATCCTTCCTTCCGATCACTGGTGTATGTACTGGCATTCTTTCATGCTGTGGTGCAGGTAAGTGTTCTCATATGGCTTGTTTAATTGCATGATGTTGCACAAAGACGACTAACCAAAGCTTTCAGTGTTTTTAGTGCACTTTTTTCTAATTTCATATTACTAACCTTCAGCAATAAAATTAAACTAGTTATAGCTGTTCTATATTGTAAAATTATTAATATTTGTACAATAAAACTGTAGTGTTTTAATTTTTTAAATAAAAAAGAGCAAAATCCATACAACTGCAAATGTAGCCCTGTCAGCATTCAAGTGTATCAGCACACCGGTTATTTTACTTGGTCCCTCCCCATCCCTTATCACAGGCACATTTGACTGAAGTCACTGGGACTTGAACTCGTGATGTTCAGCTTTGAGTGGATGTCCAGTCCACTTTGTATCACACTAGTAATCATGACTATTCAAGTCGCTTCAGTTGTGGTGCCAGTGAAAGGGTCACAAAACCTGGTCTGTGAAATAGAGGAAGAATGGCATTTGTAGAAAAGTAATTCATGTAATTAAGGGTTAAGTTACAGTAAGCATATATCTCAAGCTCCTCCCTATCCCTTGATAGTATCTTAGTGTTCCCATCACACACAACTGATACAGCAAAACAACCAACAATTAGGTATTCTTATAATATGCATATGATACTTTGATGGTTAATATAGTAATGGGCTAAAACGTGGTTCTATATGCAAAGCTTACTTACACTTAGATGAGCCCATCTATTTGGAAATCTTTCTTGGTAAATTCTTTCCACATTACAATGTGTTTCACCGCAAATGAGTAACATTTCAAGATATTGAGCATTAGTAAAGTAAATCATTTTGTGACTGATAATCACTGTTTTGAAAAGAAGTATAAGTGCAATAAAAAACATAAGAAGTGTGCTCCTTACAATCTTATGGTGTTGTCATATTGTGCAGACTCATGAATAATTATGCAAAATCAACTAAGACAAATTTCAAAAGCTTAATAAGACTCTGAATTGTTTTAGTCAAAATGTATTGAATTTTGTCTAAGAAATATTTGAAGAAAGTGTTTAATTTTTATAAAATCAACATTTAAACTAGGGTTGTTATGCAATAGTTGCCTTTCACAATCGTTGCAATTAATTTTGTAATTGCCTGGTTTATAGTTTTTTGGAATTTTGTTGAAGTTGCTGAAAGGGATGAGAATGTGATAAAATAAACCTTGGCAGGACAAAAAGAAATATAGGTACACTTTACTCATGTAATAAACAAACATACAAATAAATCAGCTGTTTGAGCCCACTACTGATGGGAGCAATATAAAAATAATAGAACACAAAAGACAGTTGAACTAGACACCTGGTAGTATGTATGGAAACATTCAAAGCAAGACCCATGAACTTTTATCTCCCCCTCAAAGAAAATTGTGTGTTGAAGTTTGAGAGCTCCCTACCAGAGAGTATAATACTTCTGGTAATGGTGTGCAGTCCTTGTAACAGTTTTCATGAGCTTTGTGTAAAAAACAACTCTTAGATTTATTACTGCATTAATGGGGCTTCAGTGTACCACTTCCAGTCTATTATTAATGTCTTGATGGTTATTTTGAAACATGATATAAATTGCACAAGTGTCCCAAATAAAATGTTGTTTTGTGTTACAGGAGAGACGCAAATATGATAAAATTGGATGGAACGTTCGCTATGACTTCAATGAGTCTGACTTCAATGTGTGTGTCCAGATATTGGAAACATACCTGACAAAAGCACACACCAGTGACGATCCTAGGATCCCCTGGGAAACATTGAAGTACTTGATTGGTGAGGTAAAATTCAAGAATTCAGTTTGAAGTGCATACAGAATACTTCTATAAAGTTTGTGGACAGGAACCTTATGTTAAAACAAGAAAAAATGTTCATATAAGCATATGTCCCAAAAGCCTTTGTTCTCGATTTATTGAGGTTCAAAATGCTATTAATAAAACATTTTAAAGTGACACTTTATTCTATTTTTGACGTTGTCAGCTTATTAGGAGGTGTTCCACACAAACACCACTTATAGCAAATGATCCAAATGTTCTCCTCTTGCATTTAGACATGCATGCATTTGTCAAAGCATGGAATGTCAAATACTCCTAGTCAGTGTTGCATGATTTTGTAGGCTTACACGACACATAGATTAAGAGTTTCTCATCTAGGATGTTTGTTACATATACCAATGGTTTAAGGTGCCCCCAAAACATAAAAACCAAAGGATTAAGGTTGGGGAAATGTGTAGTCCATGGAACTGGTCCTCCTCTATCTATGCATTTGTCATGCTAAGATACCAGCCAGTGTATCTCGAACAAAGAGACTGAAATGTGCTAGAGCATCATGTTTCTTCTTATTTGCAGGGACACATTTTCTAATAAGTCTGGGAGAGTGTTCTGAATGACAGCTGAGGGAATGTATTACACATCTGATAAATGTTAACAAGTAGCCATGGCAACACAAGGCCAACTCTGTAGGGTAAAATAAGCCAAAGACTTCTATAAATGAATGCATAAATAAATTAAGTTATTGGTTGAACCCAGAAAGCTGTTGAAGGTAACTTTCATTAATTAATTGATAATACAAAAATGAAACATTTTAGAGCATATGTTTAGATAAACCTATTTTCATGTTTTGATGCTATTTGACGGGTGTGATGCTTTGTCACAGGTTATTTACGGTGGCAGAGTGATAGACAGCTATGATCGCCGTATTGTGATGACATACATGAATGAGTATCTTGGTGACTTCTTATACGACAGTTTCCAACCTTATCATTTCTACCAGGATGAGACAGTAGACTACGTGATTCTAACCGATGGTGATAAGGATGACTATCTGGGTTGGTATACATGTTGACTTCTCTACCAGCTACCTGGAAATACCAGCTCACTCATCTCGATTACATTCTCTGCCCACTATTGCTTTTTCTCTCTCTTCTACAAACCATTGTTATAGGGGACACAGTCTACTAAAATCAAAATAGCTAATGCCACATGTCAGGGTGATCAACAATCTAGTTAGATGCTCTAAGACATGTAACCAGAGAATTCACCAGGTAACATATTTACAAAGGAAGCACTATTTCAGTCTTCTGCTAGTATTAAGAGAAATTGTTACTTTCTCTGTACACAGTGTATAGAGAAGGTATTGTAATGCACCCAAAAATGTATACCAAGATTTCACTGTAAATACATGTTTTGAGACCACCTGAATCCAAAAAAAGCATTTTTAGAAAAATGTCCATGTGTGTGTCTGTATATGTGTGTGTCTGTGGGCACCATAGTTCAAAAACGAAAAGCCTGTTAAAAACCAAACTTGGTATTTAGGTTTGGTATCTTCCAAGAATTTGATACAAAGATTTTCAAGAAAATCCTCCCACCCCCAACTACCCTTTAGATGGAACTTTTTACAAATATTTTGATTTTCTAAAAAATGGCTCTAATGATTTTGATTAAAATATTGTATATTAAAGATATATTTACCTGACAAGTAATATGCATGTCTTGAATTTTCTGGGAATAGCCTCTGAGGACTATTTTATTCTGAATGAATTTTGCGGAATTTTGCATAACTGCTAAACCGTAAAGAGATAGACAAAAAGTTACCACACAAAAAATGTAGAGCACATTAAAATTTTGTCAACTCGTGTCCATATGAACAAAGGAACTTCAGTCACATAGCAACCAGTTTTTGACTATCACTGTAACCTATGGTACTCCCTTATTTTGCTTCTACTTGCATGGAGGCAAGTAATAGGCCTATTTCTGCTAATTTCTTTCAATTAGCATGAAATAAATTGAAGCATAAGCTTTTTAAGAATAGTTTGTTGCAGAAATGTAGAGAAAGTCATATGAATGGAACACATCAGATTTTTTACTGTCTGTACACATACTATGTGGAAAAGACAAAAATAATAACAGATTTTGGAAAGGTGAAAACTGGAACGCGATATAGAAAATGAAGAAATATCATAAAGTTTAGAAAACAACAAATCATTAAGCCTGTACAGATAAACAAAAACAAAATGGTAGACCAATGTGGCGGAGATGAAAAAGAAGGTGTAGGGTGGATGAGAATGAAAGTGGTACATCCAAAAGGGTTAACAGCAAAACAAAGAAAGTTTGTTAACTGTGCCAGGGGAAAGAGAACATAATGCCTAAGTTATAGAATATATGCAGGTTGGAAAAAAAATGGGACAGATTGAATAAAATGCTAACTGGAAAACAGCAAAAGAGAAGCAGGACCATAGGAGAATTTCTGAGTTCGGTAAAAGAAAAATGGATTAGGTAAAGGAAACAAGGGACAGAGAAGGTCACAAGGGAGAAAAGGAGCCATAAGGCAGGCAAACTAGATAGCATACAAGTTTGTACAGGAAATTGTAATGAAAGTAGTACTATAAATTGAAATGAAGTAAATATAATTTTTGTTTGACTTTAGATGGTATTGATCAGTTACCACTTGTCAATGGTCCTGAAGTGTTTGGTTTGCACGCCAACGCAGAGATTGGCTTCAATACACAATCTGCTAAAGAAATCTGGGGGCATCTGATTAACCTCCAGCCTCAGACAGGTAAGTCTGACTGATAATAAACAATTGAAGAGATACACAATCACAGAATACTCTTTGATACATGTTTGTTGTGTTTCAGTGACTGTGAGTGGAAGTGTCAGTTACGAGGACTACATCGATGGCGTGGCTAAGGGTATTCTGGACAGCGTGCCACCAATGTTTGATCTTGCAAAGATCCGCAAGACGTTACAGATGGGTGCAAGTCCAACAGATGTGGTGCTGCTTCAAGAACTTGAACATATAAACAGATTAATGGCTTACATGAAAACTAGTCTCACGTTGCTAAGAAAGGCAAGTGCAGGTCACACTGTGTACGTCATCACTCTTGTTCACTTTCTCTACACGTACAATGTACAGAGAAGGTATTTGGTACTGCACCCAAAAATTCAATACCGAGACTTCACCAGAAATATGTGTTTTAGGACCCCCTGAATCCAAAAAAAATCTGATGTAATCCATTCACATGACTTTCTCTTCTTATTGTTATAAAGCTTATTCTTCTATTTCCTTCATGCTAATGGAGAAAAAATTACCAGAAATGGTTTTATTACTAGCTTCCCTGTAAGTAGAAGGGAAATAAGGGAATACACTAGGCTAAAGTGATAGTCAAAAGCTGATTGAAGTTCCTTTGTATGGATAGGAGTTGATAAATTCCCGTATGAGAAAGCATAAGTATTTTAAAACTGAAACCTATAACAAGAAATATAAAAAATGATCAACTCTACAAAAAACATTTATATTACATAAACTGTGTGTTTTAACAATCTCTACATTTTCTATTAAGTAAGCTTTTGTCTATTTCTTACAGTTTACAAGTTATACAAAATTCCACAAAATTCTTCCAGTAAAAAATGTCAAGAGGCTATTCCCAGAAAATTCAAGATATGCATTTTATTTGTAATGCAAATATCTTTAGTATTCAATATTTTAATCAAAATCATTAGTAACATTTTTGAAAAAATCAACATTTTCCATGTAAAGGGTAGTTGGGGGTGGGGAGATTTTCCTGAAAATCTTTGTGTCACATCCTTGGAGGATACAGAACTTAAATACCAAGTTTGGAATTTAACACATTTTTTGTTTTTGAGCTATACTGCCCACAGACTCAGACACACACACACACACAGACATTTTTCTAAAAATGCTTTTTTTGGATTCAGGGGGTCTCAAAATATATATTTGTGGTGATTTCTCAGTATCAAATTTTTTGGTGCAATATAACTTCTCTATACATTATGTACACAATAGGTGTAGAAAAAGTGAAACACATTTTTAGAAAAAGGTCCATGTGTGTATCTGTGGACAGCATAGCCCAAAAATGAAGAATCCATTAAATACCAAACTTGGTATTTCTTCCAAGGATGCAACACAAAGATTTTCAAGAAAATTCCCCCACCTCCAACTATCCTTTAAAGGAAAACATTTTTAAATTTTTTATTTTCTCAAAAACGGCTGTAATGATTTTGATTAAAATTTCTTACATTTAAAATATATACATGACAAATAAAATGTATGTCTTAAATTTTCTGGGAATAGCCTCTAAAGAACTCTTTATTCTGGATGAATTGTTCTGAATTTTGCATAAATGATAATGTGTAAGAGAAACAAAAACTTATTAAACATAAAATGTAGATCTTGTTAAACACATAATTTGTCATATATATTTTTTTCATGGGATTGACCATTTCTGAGATATTTCTTGTTATTGGTTTCAGTTTTAAAATACTTATACTTTTCTCATTCTGGAACTTGTCAGCTTCTGCCCATGCAAAGAAATGGATTTCAATCCCATAGCAATCACATTTTGAAACATATATCTTTTGGCTTAACCTAGCATATTCCCTTATTCCCCTTCTACTTATAAGGAACTAAGTAATAAAACTGTTTCTGTTAATGTTTATCTTGATTAGTAAATATTAGCTTAGTCTTTAAGCTTATTGACAATAATTTGTTGCAGAGGTGTAGAGAAAGGCATGTGCATGGAGCACATCACATTTTTAGTTAGCATATTAATTGTTTTTGAATACAAAAAGCTTCCAGAAACAGTGACATGTGCAAATGATACACAGCTTCAATGTTAAAGAACTTGCCAACAGTAAATACTTAAGTCATCAGATTGTACCTCTGTTATTTACTGCAGGTAGTTTGTTATGGGCAAAACATGTGCATAAGGAATTGCAAGATGTTCATGTGTTTTGTACTTCTTGTTACGAACAATCTACTTTCACTTCTCCACTATCTAATACAAGTTTATGCCGTTGTTGTGAGTGGAAAAATATTAGCAATACTACGACAAACTTGGAAAATAAGTCAGATACGGTTTTGCATATATTTCCTAATTTGGCCAAATAGTACTTTTCAAAGGTAATTAAGAAATACAAGTTTTCCAAGAAAGTATAAACATTGCTGTCAGATAATATTCTCTGTATAAATGCAGTCAGTAATACAAAAGCTTGCTTTTAGCAGTTCATTAGGCCTGAGAGCTGAAAAAGATGCCATGGGGACCATTGCCAAGTTGAATTAATTAAGGAGCCAGAAAAAATACTTTTTTTTTTTTTTTTTTTTTTATACTTTTTTTTTTTTTTTTAAACCTGGTTTGGTCATATCGGACGATGAATGCAATTGATGATATGATGCCCAAATGATCTTGGGGTCCATGGAGCTTAAAGTTACTCCACATTCGTCTTCTCAGGATACGGGAAAACCCCGAAAAAAAACCTTACCCGGGTAACTCACCCTAAGCGAGATTCGAACTCACGACCTTTTGAACGTGAGGCAGACATGCTACCACCACGCTACCCAGGCGGGCAAAAAATACTTTTGAAATACTTGATATGTAAGTTAATCATTCTGAACACATATTTGGTAATGTAAGCTAAATTTACAATTAAATTGTCATGCCAACAAGCACTGTAAGAGTTTGAGAGGTCATTAATACTTACAGTACAATTAGGAAATGACGTAACACTCAAGACATGTGCTACTTCAAATAAAGAATCTATTGCAAAATTCATTAACAAAAGAGTGTATAAGAAGGCTTTGTCCATGCATTTTAGAAGTAGCCTTTCATTTATCTCTGACTTTTGCCATGATTTGTTTTGTAAGGGTACTGATGACCTTGTAGTTGAATGCCTTTAAACTCTTATCACCATCATCATCATTTGTTGACATCAAGAATTCATTTTTGCTTAATGTTCAACAAAATATTCAGAAGACATTTTTATTTATTTTTTTTTTTTCAGTTTTTTCAAGTATTTCAAAAAGTAATTGGCTAACCACAAACTGTAAGTTACTTATCAGATCTCGGCTCCGCGGGCCTCTTATTCCCAACATGCATTGTCGACTAGATTAAGTATAACTTACAGTTCTTAGTACACAATATACTATTGATTAGGAACACAATATAAAATTTCATTTGCCAAAGATAAAAATAAATCTTCTAGAGATAACAATGCAGTTGCAAAATCAAACACTCTTTTATCACACAAGGCACTGTACATTTCTTAAACACAAAAATGAAAAAAAAACAGTTGTAGTACACCCAATGCTAAGGTAAATATTAAAACTAAAGAATCTGATGTGTTCCATTCACATAACTTTCTCTAGCTGTTCCACATACAAACTATTTTTATAAACAATTATTCTTTTAGCTATGTCATGCTAATCAAGGTAAACATTAACAGAAACAGTCTTATTACTTGCTTCCTTGTAAGTTGAAGGGAAATAAGGGAATGCACTAGGCTAAAGTGATAGTCAAACATACTGAAAGCTGGTCACTAGGTGAAACAATTGAGGTTTGGAATCGCTTTGCATGGTCTCATTTGAGAAAAGCTAATTTGTTTAAAATTGAAACCAATCAAAATATATATCTCGAAAATGGGTTACTCTTTAAGAAAAGTAAATATGGCATAAATTATGTGCTTTAACGAGATGTACAGTTTTTCTGTAGTAAATTTTTTTCTATCTCTTACAGTTTACTAGTTATGGAAAATTCTGCAAAACTCAACCTTTTTAGCCCTCAAAGCACAGTTGCTACATGCAAGTTTATTTACACTGATGGCTCCAAGGATGCTAGGGGAGTAGAGTGTGCTTTTATTCATGACGATGAGAGCCGCTAGCAGCTACCCGCCACCGCTACCGCTCCTGCTACTGCTACTATCAACCAGAACAAAGAGCTCTTCAGAGGCTATTCCTAGAAAATTAAAAATCTGCATTTTATTTGTGATGTCAATATCTTTAAAATAAAGTATTTTAATCAAAATTGTTGGAGACATTTTTGAGAACGTCAAAACTTTCGAAAAAAAGTTCCATGTAAATGGTA
This sequence comes from Hymenopus coronatus, assembly GCA_030762935.1. Taxonomy (NCBI): domain Eukaryota; kingdom Metazoa; phylum Arthropoda; class Insecta; order Mantodea; family Hymenopodidae; genus Hymenopus; species Hymenopus coronatus. The sequence continues at coordinate 5,044,075 of CM060895.1, read as the reverse complement.
ATTCGAGTGAGGGGATTCTTGAAATGTTTGTGTCACATCCTTGGAAGATATTGAGCTTAAATTGCAAGTTTGCTATTTAACAGTGTGTTAGTTTTAGAGCTATGCTGTCCACACACACGCACACATACACACACACACATGCACACGCTCACACACACCCACATACATGAACCTTTTACTAAAAATGCTTTTTTCAGACTCAGGAGACCTCAAAACCTATATTTCTGGTAAAATGTTGCTATCAAACTTTTGGGTGGAATACAATACCTTCTCTATCCATCATGTACATTGTACATACGGGCTAGAGAAAGTAAAAAGGGATGTCAATACATGGTTGAGTTTCTGCAGCTATACAACTTCATTTTACCTACATTCCTGCAAAGCTTGCTTAATCTTAACTTGGACATTTCCTATTTTCTAAACAAAAATTGTTTTATTAAAATATTAACTGAAAATAAAAATTTGCACAATAAGGACATAAATGGAAAACAAAGTTGAACATTTTGGCAGCTAAATTAATATTCCAGAATGTATGCAACTTAACTGAAACTAGTGCTGGAAAAGAATGTTTGGTTTGATATGCATTAAGAATAGCAGAGCCTGCCTGGGTAGTGTGGTGGCAGTGTGTCTGCTTCACATTCAAAAGGTTGTGAGTTCGAATCTCACTTAGGGTAGTTGCCCAGATAAGGTATTTTTTGGGGTTTTCCCTTATCCTGAGAAGACGAATATCGAGTAACTTTAAGCTCCATGGACCCCGAGATCATCTGAGTATCAGTTCACCAATTTCATTCCTCGTCCAATATGACCAAACAGGTTAAAGGACGTTAAGGTACAAAAAAAAGAATAGCAGTGTGCATGCTGTGTTCCATCCTTCTCCATGCCAAATCAACAGAAAGGGCTGCTCTTACCTCATGTTTGCTTCAAGAAGTTAGAAATGATTGTCTCTTTAATTAACTCTATGCAAACAGATTGTGGGGTGATATATTTTTGGAATACCTACAAGTTTTAGATGTGAAATGGTTGAGTTTTGTTGCTGTGATATGTCTTCTGCCTAAACTTGTGCTTCATTCTTCAAATGCACAATTTTGTTCCACACTAAAGATATAAAGAAGGAGTTCTCTACATCTAAAGCAACATCATATGTCCTGAAATACTAACAAATTTCCAACAGCTGAAGATTTCAAAAATTTCATTTTCTGATGTTTTATAATAAGTACTTAATTGTGAATACTTGGTTTACTTCCATTACCACCAGTACCAGTACCAGCTGAGTAGTGGAACACAGCAGGTTTGGGAGTGCTAGGGTATGTGTGTTTCATTGATAAAAATACAACATATGGTATTTTAATCAAAATTGGAGATATTTTGAGGAAATAAAAATAACAAACTTTTAACATATAAAGGGTCTCTTTTACATACACACATTTTTCTAAAATGTTTCTTTTTTATGGTTCAGTGTACCTCAAAATATGCATTTGCACTGAAATCTTGACGTTGAATTTTTGTTAGAATTAAGGATTTGCCTGTATAGTGATAAATGGCAAGGAAAGTACAAGGTGATCCAAAAATGTCCAAACCAGCTGCATGGTATTTTGCCTGTCCGTGCTCTCGGCACTTGTTACTGTCCACTGCTATCATAGAAAGCTGCAGATGAAACCATTGAACATTTTTAAAACTACTTTTAAAGGCTTGATGTACCAATGCTATTAAAGGAAATGCTGAAACTGACCACATTCATTTTTGGCACCTCTTTATAAAACTGTCCATCATTCGCCATAGTTCACGTTGAGAAATGCTGGAAATTTCCTGGCAGATATTTTGTTTTAATTCTTCCAGAGTGTGTGGGTTTGTCTTGTACACTTTATACTTTAAGTTACTCCAGAGATAAAAATCGCAGAGGGTTAGGTTAGGGGATTGAGGGGTCCATAAATCTCTACTAATAATTCTGTCCTGAAACATACCTTCAATTGTTCTCATCGAAAGATTGGCTCAGTGAGCTGCCGCAGAGTCTTGTTGAAAAAAGGCAAAATCATGCTCCCTGTCTATTAAGTTCCTAAAAAAAGGCAACAAAATTGAATTCATGCATGTATGGGCACTGTTGAATCAGAAAAAATTGGGTCTATAACTCTTTTCTGCTAATGGCACACTATACACCATTTTTTTCATCTCAGAGCTCCAATAACTATTATTTTGTGTACACACACATCCATGAAAGTGGAACCAAGCCTCGTCTGTGGGTCAATTTCACCATTGTATACACTATTGAGAGTCCACTCACAAAATGTGTTAACACGTACACATTACAAAAATACACGCTGTGCAGTAGAAAACATGCTGAGCCATAATACACTTTGTGATAAGTGCTGGACAAAATAATAAAGCACAGTGTTAGTAACTCAACCGCACGATATCAATCAGCTCAGTACTGCTCTTTCAAGGTAGAGAAAAAAGAAGTAAGCACCATGACCTTGTGTACAGCAGCTGTGTGTTATATTTCTGTGTCTGCAGCAAATTGAATGGTTTTGGGTCACACAGTATAAAAAGCCATGTAGTGTTGCTAGTATATGTGGAAACGTTTTTGTTAATGCTGGATGATCTTTGGCCTAGTGAGAGATTTGTGTTTGATTGCAGGCGCTGGTAGGAGACATTGGTATGGACGACACTCTGGACAACCTCGCCTCGTCCCTGTTTAATGGACACCTGCCAGCTAAGTGGAGATCACTTTCACCACCCACTTGTAAAAGTCTAGCAGACTGGATCATGTACCTGCTCAAGAGGATAGAGCAGTACAGCAACTGGGTTAGTCACAGCTAGTACATTATAGTCAAATTGTGTATTCCTTGCAACATCACACGCTTTATCTGATGCTCTAGAAAAAGGAATAATAACCAGACACATGCACGCGCACACATATTCATTCATTGTATTATGAAATTACTCTCTATGCCCAACTCTAGGATGTAAATCATGTCAACAATTACATTTATTCATACCTATTAATGCATTTATTTACAAATAATAACTCTGACAGTTTTGCATAATTTACAATTATATGTTTGTTTCCAAAAACCTACTCGTATTTATACATTCTTAGAATATTCATGTTTATTATATTTACAATGTTACATTATTACCAGTGTTTTTTGATTGAATGAAATTCTCATCTGTATAGAAGGTGTGAGTAATAAGGTACTTTTTAATTCTGATCTAAACTTGTTTTTGTTCATTTTCAATTCTTTTATAGAAGAGGGAAGTGAATTAAACAAAATTATTCCTTTGTATTAAACCTCTTTTTGGAATGTAAGTCCTGCCTATGTCTGGTCTCTTTGTTATGAATATCTGCATTTTTTGTAAACTTTTCTGGGTTATTTATTACAAATGACAATATGTCTAGAATATATTCACAGACTAATGGTAAAATTCCAACATTTTGAAAAGTGGTTTGCAGTGAGTTAATCATCTTGCCCCTGACATTATTCTTATTACCTTTTGCTGCATAATGATTACTTTTTTAGCATTTACTGAATTTCCCCAAAATATTATTCCAAGGTGATCAATGAATGAAAGTATGTAAAAAGCTGTTTGAAGTCTGTAAGAAATCTGTAAGAAGTCTGTTTGTAGAACAGTTAGAGAAAGTTATGTGAATGTAGAACATGAGACTTTTATACATATAGATGGAAGAACCTTAAAGCTGTCTGTCCCATTTGTACAGTGGTCGGGGGGAACCTGGGTTTGATTATCAGTACCAGCATGGAAGACTTTCATCAGCACCCTGCAGAAGGGAAATGGCAACACCACCGAACTCCAAGGTTGGGTTGTGGTCTCTCTCACAATTCCATTCACATCTTTGGGTACAATATTCATCACCTTAAACTTATCGGAGTGGTTTATAACAATGTTAATAGTAGGAAGAGAAGATATTGTGTTCCACCTAAAATTGTCATACCAAGATTTCACCAGAAATGCCTGTTTTGAGGACCCCTGAATCCAAAAGAAAACATTTCTAGAAAAAGCTCTATATATATGACCTGTGAACAGCATAACTCAATAATAAAAGATTTGAGAAATACTAAATTTTATATTTAGTTTAATATCTTCAAGGATGTGACATAGATTTTCAAGAAAATCCCCACACTCCAAACTATCCTTTACATGGAAGAATTTTTGAAATTTTTGATTATCACAAAAATGGCTCTAACCATTTCAATTAAAATTTCATATATTAAATATTTTCACATGACAAACAATGTCTACCTTGAATTTTCTGGGAATAGTCTCTGAAGTGCTCTTTATTCTGAATGACTTTTTCATAACTGTTAAACCATACACAACAAATGTAGATCTCATTAAAGCACACAATTCATGTAATTGGTTTAAATTTTGCAAACATTCCTTTTTTCAAATGAGAAATCATCATTCACTCCTTTTTTCACTTGTTTTTCCATTACAAAAATCTTTGACTGATACTTTAGTCTTTATTTTGCTGGTACCTATAAGTAATAAGAACATTTGTGCTATTAGTATGAAGTAGAAGAAGGAACTGTTTGCTGCAGAATAGGTAGAGAATGCGACATGATATTTTTGTTACAGGCGGTGCAAGGGGAACCTATAGTGATGTGGCTATCAGGCCTGCACGTTCCTGAGGCATATCTGACTGCATTGCTGCAGATGGCATGTCGTAAAAACAAGTGGCCTTTAGACGAATCAACTCTGTACACCGTAGTCTCCGAGTTTAGAGAAGTGGATGAGGTTGAGGAACGTCCTAGCTTGGTAAGTGTGCGCGTTGTTGTTGACCATATCTGTAACATGAACCAGACACTAGATACCTGCATGGTTGTCTATTTGCAGGGAAGTTACCTCCATGGTTTATACATGGAGGGTGCTCACTGGGACCATGAAAACGGTTGTCTGGCCAGGTCACATCACAGGGTTCTGGTTGAGGAACTGCCACTCATGCTGGTCACTCCCATTCAGACATTCAAGCTCAAGCTTCAAGTAAGTAGCAACCTCACCTAACATCATGTTGCCATGCAATTTTGTATTATTGCAACAGTTCCAGGGTTGGCAACCATTGTCGTCAGCTATTAAGCCTCTTAGATTGGCTTACCTGGCTTGTCTGGATTGGCGGCAAGCTCTTTGTTCACCCCAACAATCACTACACAATTCTTGCTCGTTCAGAAGCTGGAGGTTATATTGGTTATCATTCGTTCAGCTAGCATTTAATTAATTGTGTTAACTATTTTTAGTACCTTAATTGAGCATGAAATAATATATGTGTAGGGAGATAGGAGGAGATTCAACTACTGAATGAGGTTGAGGTCTTTTAATTTATTTTCTTTAAATTATATAGATGTGAACGTAACGAACCAAAACAAATTTCACAATAAATGCTTTTATTGGCTTTCTTAATTAAACCAATCTTATAACACATTACTGATATTAACATACAATTCTTCCCAAACAAGGTATAACAATTTTGATTCCATTAGTATGTGTTATAATGGTGTGTGTGGTACAAAATTTGTTGATTATCATTTACTTACTTTTTTGTTTTTCTTATATTTAACTATACATGCACCTTCTGTATCACACATTACTCGAAGCATACAATATATTTAAGAATATCAAGGTTTACAACACTCGTTTATTCGAATTGCACAACACTAACTTTTTATGCTTCTGAGAGTGAAAACTTTTTTAAACAGTGTTTGTTTGGTAACCATAATAGAATAAAATCTTATCTACATACATAAGATTATCTTTTGTTATTTCCATAGATATTTCATGTGTATTAATACCAATGCAATTAAGCCAAAATGCATGGTGTATTATACAATCTACTGCCACACCTTCAACAATAAAATTAGCTTATTTATTGCTTTATATATTGTAAAAATGTTAATATTTTTGCAACAAAACTATAGTGCCTTTTTTTTAATAATAAAGTGCAAAATCCATACAACTGCAGTCAAATATAACCCCATCAGCGTTTAAGTGTATCAGCACACCGGTTATTTTACTTGGTCCCTCCCCCTCCCTTATCACAGGCACATTTGACTGAAGTCACTGGGACTCGAACTCGTGATGTTGAGCTTTGAGTGGATGTCCAGTCCACTTTGTATCACACTAATAATCACCATGGCTATTCAAGTCGTTTCAGTTGTGGTGCCGGTGAAAGGGTTACAAAACCTGGTCTGTGAAATAGAGGAAGAACGGCATATGTAGAAAAGTAAGTCATGCAATGTTGGGTTAAACTATGAAAGAGCATGTTGTTTTGATTATTTTTTCTTAATAAACTTTTCCATGACTTTTTTGTTATTGAGATAGTTACTATATTATGTTGTACCTTATTGCAACAGGTTAACTTTTAATTCTCAGCTTTTGCTGTTATGGCAACAACTTCTGGTATACAAATAAATAAAAAGCTACACATGATTTTAACATAACCTAAAGTATCATATAGAACTGAGCAATCATTTACAATATTATAGGAACAGTCACTTATCTTCTTCTCCAATTCCTTTCCTTCCTAATACCTCCTAGAGGTCAACGTCTGGGACCAGAAAATAAGTGGTCACATGTTGCTGAGCACTGTGAGATAATATTTGATGAGTTGCAAGCCACACCAGCTAAGTGGCACAGTGGCACAGTCATCCAGTGCAAACATTTAATTTCATTTTATTTCATTCTTTAGATTTACATACAAAGGATATATCATATCACATTATTAATACATAAAGATTACTATTTACAATTGCTTAGAAATCTATTACATTATGCATCATTTACTCATTGCAAACCACTTTTCAAAATGTTTGGAACTTTGCCATTAGCCTGTGAATACATTCTAACTATATTGTCATTTGTAAATCTACAAAAAATGCAGATATTCTTAACTAAGAGGCCATACATAGGCAGGACTTACATAGACCAGACATTCCTAAAAGGGGTTTACTACAAAGGAATAGTTTTCTTTAATTTACTTCCCTCTTCTATAAAAGAATTGCAAATGAACAAAAACAAGTTTAGACCAGAATTAAAAAGATACCTTATAACTCACAGCTTCTATACAGAAGAGGATTTCATTTAATCAAAAAACTTTAATAATGTAACACTGTAAATATAATAAAAATGAGTATTCTAAGAATGTAAGTGTACGAATTGGTTTTTGGAAACAGACATGTAATTGTAAAGTATGCAAAATTGACACCTCTGCAAAATTCCAATATCACAGTTATTCTTTGTAAATAAGTATATTAATTATATTAATAATTATCGAGAGTAATCAATCTGACTCAGTCTACATCCTGGAGCTCCACTTTGTGTGTAACCTTAAAACAGGAGCCACAGATTGCAATGTAATGTAATGTAGTTTAAAGCTGAAACCAATAACAAGGAATATCTAAAATATGGTAGAAGTAAAACATATATGCCATAAATTATATGTTTTAACAAGATCTAAACTTTTTGTGTAATACATTTTTGTCTCTTACAGTTTAACAGTTTACAAACTTTAACAAAATTCATCAAAAATAAAGAGATATTTGTGGGCTATTCCCAGAAAATTCAAAATATAAATTTTATTCGCATTGTAGATATCTTTAATATACACTATTTTGATCAAAATCATTAGAGCAATTTTTAAGAAAAACAAAATTTTCCAAACTTTTTCCATGTAAAGGGTAATTGTAGTGAGAGGATTTTCTGGAAAATCTTCATGTCGCTTCCTTGCAAGATATTAAACATAAATACCAAGTTTGATATTTAAGAGTCTATTTGTTTTTCAAGTATCCTGTACACACACACACACACACATGCGCCGCAAGCACACCTTTTACCAAAAGAAAAATTTTGGACACATGGGACCTCAAAACATATACTTCTGGTGAAATCTCGACATGTAATTTTTGGGTGGAATACAATATCTTCTCTAGCTACTATCTACTTTGTATGTTACTATCTGCCAGAGAAGGTATTTTTTTGGATTCAGGGAATCTTAAAACATACACTTATTGTGAAATCTTGGTATCAAATTTTTGGGTGGAATGCAATACCTTCTCTATATATGTGCATAGTATGTATAGAGAAAGTAAAAATTTGCTCCCAGTTGTAAGGAAATGGATGACATTGTTTGATATTCTGTAACAGATAAGTGTAATGATTGGTTACAGAATACATTGTTAACACCTATATATGGTACATCACAGCGAAGAAATGCCATGGGTGTTGGTTTTGTCTTTAACGCCAACCTGGCTACACGGGAACATGAAAGTCATTGGATCCTGCAGGGGGTCTGCATTATTTTAAATAAAGATTAATATTTGTTATTGTATCATTTTGAACAAAGGTGAGTATTTGTAATATGTTTTTGTTGAAGATTGCCAATAAAATGTGAGTTGTTGATGTGCATTATTATTATTATTATTTAAGGTAGGTACACATATGCTAATGTGAATTAAATATGTGATGTGATGCATACATAGAGTTGAGCATAATGTAACAACACATTTTAGATTTTATGCATCTAGTCGGTATGAGCCACCGTGTGTGATTTTAACGTTTTACGCTTTGTGTCCTGTATTTGTCTGGCTACTTATTGGCATTGTTCATTTGGTGGCTCATCAGGAACCCTGCTATTGCTTTTTATTTTTACGTTCCGCAGAAGCTGACACTGTTTTAGCCGCTTTTTATTGTGTTTTTAGATTTTAGTTTGTGGTCCCTTTTATCGCTTTCTATTTTTTATGTTCTGCAGTAACTGACACTATTTTAGCCACATTTTATTGTGTTTTTAGATTTCCTTGTGAGGACCTAGTCCATAGCTTTTTTATTACCCCCTTGTTCGGGTGTTAATAACTGTTGCAGTTGTGTGCCCTAAAGCTTCACTACTACTACTAAAATCTCTCTCTATTGCTCCAACCAATAACTATTTATTTAAAACATTAATGGGAGTGCACAGTGAAGTAACCATCAATTAAATGTAAAAGTTAAACTTCACTAGTTAATATAAGTAATTTACTTCAATCATGTTTCACCGGCTATTGCCTCCATCTTCCTTGTGCCCTGTTCCTTACCTTTGATCAGGTAGATGTCCCTCAAAGGATTGCCCTTGGGATTAGGCCATACATCCTAAATCCATTCAGATACTACCCGTATGTGTCAGCACTTTGCACACAAGCAATTTTTGCAATGGTTAGTCACCATGATGAAGCATCTAGCTCCTTCTTTTGTTAACTGCAGTGGTGAACAGCATCTAGTTGACGAGAATGCCCCTATTTTGCAGAGGAGAGAGCGATCCAGGAGGTACAGGTAAGAGAAGGTCTCCTCATAGGCGTGTGCATCTGTCAACCCTCTGTCCCAAAGTCCGGTACTTATAGTTAAGTTGCAGCTATAGTCAAAACATCTCAGCTCAGACCAGCCATATAAATGAGACCATAATTGCAGAAAATATTTTCATTGCCAGAACACTGCCAAATCTTCAGGGTCCTCCCCTGTGGAGGAGCTGGAGCAGGAGGATACTGTGCACCCTTTCACAAGGGCAGTGAATAAGAAGCATGGTCATCTTGCTATGCAAGCTGTTAGCCCAAACACTAACAAAAAAATTAAACCAACATGCACAGACCTCAATGTAGAAATATCCTATGATTGCAAACTTATCCAAATAAAGACCTTGGCTATTCTATGGTAGAACATAGGTGGAATTACATCATACCAACCAAAGCAGGTTGACGCCAACATTCTGGAAGGGAGTCATATCACAATGTTATCTCCGCACAAAACCTCTTCATTTGAATGCTTTATAGTTGGGACCTTGGCCTGCGAGACGAAAACAGTGCGAGATATTAGTCCCTTCTATATCTAACGAGAAATTGGATTTGCAGTAAAGTGATCAATGCTACCAGAACGAGAGATGGTACCCTTCTAGTGGAAACCAAGACAGAGGACCAGTCAAAGAAGTTCATTAAAGCCAGGTAGTTAGGTCGTACCCCATAACAGTGGCTCCATACAAGTCTTTGAACACTTGTAGAGGTGCGGTGGCTACCTCTTGTTTAGATGGTCTTTCTGAGGCAGATATTGTCACAAATTTAGCCGACCAGGGGCCAAGGATACCGTCTTCTCGGGAAGCATGATGGACTGCGTACAGTCTTTCTAACCCTCAAGGGTACCACAACACTCCAGACCTTGTATTGTGGATATGAACGCGTATCTGTGCGTCCGTATGTGCCGAACCCAATGCGCTGTTTTCGGTGTCAACGGTTTGGCCATATGCAAACCCGGTCCCCCCAGGGGCCTACTACGGTAAGTAGATTTAGGCATACCCGGGGTCCCGAGCCACCTTTGTCTCCCTCTGTGGGCAACCTCTAAGTGGTGAGGGAGTCAGTAGGGTGAAATGCCCACTCACGTGTAGGCCACGCATGGAGGCCCGTGTCGGTGGAAAGGAATATCCTGGTTGGTTGAGGGTTGCGTACCTGAGCCTGGGCTTCTGACTTTCAGTAACTGGGGAGGGTGAGCAGCCTAATACACCACTTTGGTTTCTGCTTCACCTAAACGGGAGGCTAGGGACTAGCCCACCCCTAGTCAATCGGCCAGGACTAGGTATTATACCGAACTCCAGGGTGAGTGGAACGGCGAGCCTGCTATATCCTCTGTGTAGCCCTGTTATCCCAGTGGGGTGACCCCTTGTTGGACTCCGTGGTGGGTGGGGAGCACCGGGGGATGACCATTAAATTAAATGGTGTTTTATTTATGGACGCTCTTTAACTGCTGTGGTTCTCAGCGTCCCATTCTATATTGGGCGTGAAAGACCGCTTAATTTTGCTCAGAGGCCTCTCTAAATCTACGACACGGGACCCACGGCTTTACTTCCCTTCCGAAGGGAGCCATGCCGGGTTTGAACCCGCGACCTTGGGTATATGAAGTTAGCATGGCATCTATTACACCACGGAGGGCGAAAAAGTTTTGTATTCATAAATACAAAAAAAAAAAAAAAAAAAAAATACAATGGAACTTACGTGAAATAAGAGCACATTGATCTGAGCTTGAACTGTTGCTTAACCACAATGATCCTTTGGTCGTCTGTTTGCAAGAGACTAAGCTTCGTCCACAAGACATTTTCAAAATCAAACTGCACACGCTTGTAAGGTGTCATTTATCCCCGGAAGACCTGCGCACGGAGGCACTATGAAACTCATCAGAGATGATATATTCGCGCAATGAGTATCATTACAGTCAGAGACTGTAAGGATTAAACTGTCACATAACAGATTCACAATTTGTAATATATACCTTCCTCCGAGTGACGATCTCTCGCTCACTGATTAGGGGATCTAGTTTCTCAACAAACAAAACATCTTTTCTTTTGGTAGGTGATGTGAATGCCCACCATCCACTTTGGGGCTCACCTTGGGCTTGTGCGAGAAGTAAGTTAATTGCCGATTTCTTGAACAATTATAACCTAACTCTTCTGAACACCGGAAAACCTACATTTCTTTCTGATGCTTCCAACAGTTTTTCACACCTGGATTTAGCAGTTTGTTCATCACCATTAGTAGCTTCTTTTCAGTGGAATATCATCTCTGATTTACATTCTAGTGACCACTTTCCATGTTTATTAGTCTCTTGCCACATGTTATATGTTCCACACGTTTAGCTAGATGGCGCATCGATCAAGCCAACTGGAACCTTTACTTCCGGTTGGCTGCCTTTTATTACAACGAGCACGACTCTGTGAATGTTTTAGTAGAATTCTTGATGCTGCTGAGCAGTTTATGCCACGGTCAACGACCCAAACCTGTCGTCGATTTGCGATGCCTTGGTGGACGGATGAATTCCGGAATGCCATTCGTGCTCGCAGGCGTGCTCTCAGGATTTTCCAACGTCGCCCAACACTGGATAACCTGATTGAGTATAAAAAGATGCGTGCCAAATCTAGGCAGGTTGTTAAGGATAGCAAAAAGGCATAATGAAGCAAGTTTGTAGCGTCATTCAATCGACATACACCTTCCTCTACCGTATGGGATAAGTTAACGTGCGTGAATGGAAAAACGACATATGTGCCAATTACCGGTCTTAAAACAGCTGTAGGAGATGTTGATAAGTTTGACGAGGTCAACACTTTTGGCAGTGTTTTCGCTCAAGTGTCTAGCTCAGAGAATTATTCGCCTGATTTTCTTCCTGTTAAGGCTCAGGTGGAATCTTAAGGTTTCAAATTTCGTTCTAAAATCTTGAAAATTACAATCGTCTATTCACCATGAGGGAGTTAGACCATGCACTATAATCTTCGCGAAACTCTGCACCAGGTCCTGATGGAATACACGTCCAAATGTTGCAACATCTCACTCCTGAAGGTAAGGCCTTCCTGCTCGAGGTCTATAACCGTGTTTGGGTTGACGCCACTTTTCCAGAAAAGTGATGGAACGCATGATCAATGGACGGTTGACATGGTGGCTGGAAACTCACAACCTACTGACCAACACGCAGTGCGGTTTTCGACGACGTCGTTCAGCAGCTGACCACCTTGTCTCGATTTCGACGCAGATAATGAATGGATTCATGAACTATCAAACCGTTGGGGTGTTCTTTGACCTCGAAAAGGTTTATGATACGTGTTGGCGGGCAGTAATAATAAGTTCCCTATACAACTGGAACATACGTGGACGCCTTCCGTTATTCATTCAGGAGTTTATGAGGGACCGCGTTTTCCGAGTAAGGGTCAGCTCGGTTTTGTTCAAGAGAACGGAGTTTCACAGGGATCGGTACTAAGCGTCAGCTGTTTGCTATAGCAATTAATTCTATCTCGAAATGTACTCTCCCAGGGGTATCGTCCTGCTTATTCGTAGACGACTTTGCCATCTATTGTACTTCTCAGCACACACCTTTTTTGGAACGCCGTCTGCAGCGATGTTTAGATAACCTTTCAGATTGGAGATCTAAAAACGGGTTTCGCTTCTCTGCTGAGAAGTCACTCTGCGTGAACTTCTGGCGCCGCAGGAGGCGATTACCACCTTCGCTGCGGCTTGGTACAGTTTTACTACCATTCGCGGATGAAACGAGACTCTTTCGGTTGATATTCGATAGAAAACTTTGTTGGTCACTACATATAGCTCAGCTGAAAGCGCGCTGTAACCTTTCTCTGAATATTCTACGGATACTAAGTGGCAAATCTTGGGGAGCGGATCGAACAGTCTTGCTGTAACTTTATCACGCACTTATCCGAGCCAAGTTAGATTACGGATGCATAGTTTATTCTTCGGCAAGACCATCTGTGCTGAGAAGATTAGACACTGTCCATAATCAGGGTATACGTGTGGCTGTTGGAGCGTTTCCAACCAGTCCAGTAGCCAGCCTTTATGCTGAATCGGCAGAACCCCCTCTGCAGTGTAGGCGCGATATCCTGTTAACAAATTATGGTTGTAGGCTAAAGAGCATACCTTCGCATCCAAAGTGCACTTCTTTTTTTAACACCGAGCTGGACGAACGTTATAGAAATATCTTAATTAGTCCACGGCCTGCAGGTGTTCGCTTCCGAGAGCTTCATAAACACGATATCGTAATGCCTAGAATGTTTCCCAAGGGGGAAAGGGTGCACCCACCTTAGTTACGTACAACATCCCACGTAAACCTCGGGATGACGGTATTTCGAAAGTCTACAATGCCTTTTTCTAGTATCCGTAGATGTTTTTACTTTACCTATACGCACTATGTACATAGTGTATAGAGAATGTATTACACTCTACCAAAAATTCGATACGGGGATTTCACCGGAAATATATGTTTTAGGGTCCCTGTATCCAAAAAAAAAAGTATTTTCAGAAAAACGTGCGCGCGCGTGTGTGTGTGTGTGTGTGTGTCAGTGTGTCCGTGTGTCTTTGAACACGATAACTCAAAAACGAAAAGTCGGTAAAATACCAAACTTGGTATTTAAGTTTAGTATCTTCCGGGGATGCGACACGAAGATTTTGAGAGAAATCACCCCCACTCCAAACTACCCTTTACATGGAACTTTTTTCGAAAAATTTGATTTTGTAAAAAATGACTCTAACGATTTTGATTAAAATATCGTATATTAAAGATATTTACTTGACAAATAAAATGTATATTTTGAATTTTCTGGAAATAATCTTTGAAGACTGCTTTATTCTGAGTGAATTTTACGGAATTTTGCATAAGTGCTAAACCGTAAGAGAGAAACAAATACTTACCACAAAAAAATGTAGAACACATTAAAACACACAATTTATGTTGAATACATTTTTTCGTGGAGTTGATTGTTTTTGAGATATTCCTTGTTTTTGGTTTAAGCTATAAAAACTTATATTTTTCTCATACAGGACTTTGTGAACTCGTGTCCATACAAACAAAGGAACTTCAGTCACATAGCAACCAGCTTTTGACTATCACTTTAACCTATGGTACTCCCTTATTTCGCTTCTACTTACAAGGAAGCAAGAAATACGACTATTTCTGCTAATTTTTTCTCCATTAGCAGGAAGTAAATAGAAGCATAAGGTTTTTAAAAATAATTTATTGCAGAGATATAGAGAAAATCATGTGAATGGAACACATCAGATTTTTTTAGAATTTTTGTCAAGCTACAATGACCGAACTTGTATATATACTGACGGAAATAAGTGCACTGTTGGTGTTGGGTGGGCCTTTGTTTATGATACCGAACAATATAATTCGGTTTTCATAGTGGTACCTTCATTTAAAGTGCGGAGCTGTACGCAATATATCGAGCCGTTCTGCACGTTGGCCGTCGAAATTTGAGTGACTGCCTTATATTGAGTAATTCCCTGAGTGCACTTCAGAGCTTTAGTGGGCTGTACAACTACCATCCTATCGTGCAGCGTATCCAGGATGCCCTCCACGCTTTATATACTTCCAGTATTAATCTGGAGTGTGCATGGATTCCTAGTCACGTTGGCTTGCCGGGGAATGAACTGGCAGATTTTGCAGCAAATACGGCAACCACCAAGCCCAGTACAAACATGTCTTATGTAACATCGGAAGACTTTAAGCATTTTGTGCGCAGGGCGATACTTTCGTGCTGGCACGAAGAGTGGTCAGCTCTCCGCGGAAACAAGCTTAGAGTAGTGAAGGACCTTCCAACAAACTGGGGAACTTCATCTCGTCATTCTCGACGGGAGGAAGTGATTTTAGCTCGTTTGTATATTGGCCACTGCAATTTTACACATAGTTTCCTTCTTAAGAGTGAATCTGCTCCATTGTGTCCGCTATGTGGAGAAGATTTGTCTGTTCGTTATGTGTTGCTAGATTGTGTTAATCTAGCACATATTCGGGAATCACTGCAACTGCCGGTCAGTCTTGCAGAAGTCCTGGCGGACGATAGTCGAGCGGTAGCTAAGATTTTTACATTTTTATCAAAAATAACCTTCAGATTACGGATTTGTTGTTTTTACTCTTGTTTTTGTATTGGTTTTGAATTTTTTTCTTAAATCTCCAATCTTTGGCTTTTTCCACGATTACTTTTATACATTGATTTTTAGATTTATCTTTCGTTGTTGTTTATAATATTTTTATTAAGCTTTATCACTGGCTTTTGCCATGATTTGTTTGATAAGGGCGCTGATGATCTTGTAGTTGAGCACCCTTAAACACTAACCATCATCATCATCATAACGAAAAGACCGTTAAAAACCAAACTTGGTATTTAAGTTTGGTATCTTCCAAGGATGTGACACGAAGCTTTTGAGAAAAATTCTCCCACTCCCAACTACCCTTTACATGGAACTTTTTTCGAAAATTTTGATTTTCTCAAAAATTGCTCTAATGATTTTGATTAAAATGTCATATATTAAAGATATTTATACGACAAATAAAATGTATATCTTGAAGACTGCTTTATTCTGGATGAATTCTACGGAATTTTGCATAGCTGCCAAACCGTAAGAGATGGACAAAAACTTACCACACAAAAAATGTAGAGCACGTTAAAACACACAATTTATGTTATATACCTACATTTCTTTCGTGGAGTTGAACGTTTTTGAGATATTCCTCGCTATTGGTTTCAGATTTGAAAAATTTATACTTTTCTCATACAGGAATTGGTCAACTCGTGTCCATATAAACAAAGGAACTTCAGTCACATAGCAACCAGCTTTTGACTATCACTTTAACCTATGGTATTCCCTTATTTCTCTTCTACTTACAAGGAAGCAAGTAATAAGACTATTTCTGCTAATTTATTGTCGATTAGTATGAAGTAAATAGAAGCATGAGGTTTTTAACAATAATTTGTTGCAGAAGTGTAGAGAAAGTCATGTGAATGGAACACTCAGATTTTTTGCTCATATTTTACATTATTTTACAGTATTTTCTAATATAGGCACTTTAGCATATTTTGGGACTATTTTCATTGCTTACACATACATTTTTGGGGATTTATAAGGCGATTTTAGTGTTGACATAATTGTTTCGAATTCTTTTAGTGACGGTCTATACCATTTGGAGGGTGTTTAGGACTAGAACAGTGAGTTTTAGGGTATCCACTAATTCGTGACATTTTATGTGATGCAATAAATGCTTTTAAATATATTAAACGTCATTTTTTTGAGGGTATTTAGGCACTAGCACAGAGTTTCAGGATATGCATTAATACCTTTTAGCTCTTTTCCAGTCACTTCGAGCCATTTGGGGCTCTAAATCAGGTATTTAGCTCTTTTTAGACCTTTTGCTCACATTTACATTTTTTGGAGACTTTTCTAATGATTTTAACACTTTTACAGGCATTTTAGGTGTATTTTTACTTTCTCTTCACGTACTATGAACATACCGTATATAGATAAGGTATTGTATTGCATCCAAAAATTTCATATCGAAATTTCACCGGAAATATATATTTTGAGACCCCTTGAATCCAAAAAAAAAAAAAATTTAGAAAAATATTTGTATGTGTTGTCTATCTGTGTCATTGGGCAGCATAGCTTCAAAAGGAAAAGATTGTTAAATGCCAAACTTTGTATTTCAGTTCAGTGTCTTCCAAGGATGCGACACGAAGATTTAAAAAAAAAAAATCCCCCCACTTCCAATTACCATTAACATGGGCATTTTTTCGAAAATTTTGGTTTTCTCAAAAATGGCTCTAACGATTTTGGTTAAAATATCATATATTAAAGATATTTACATGACAAATTAAATGTATATCCTGAATTTTCTGGGAATAGCTTTTGAAGACCTCTTTATTCTGGATGAATTTTACGGAATTTTGCATAACTGGCAAACTGTAAGAGATAGGCAAAAATCTAGTACACAAAAAAATGTAGATCTCGTTAAAATAAACAATTTATGTTAACATATTTTCGTGGAGTTGGCCTTTTTTGAGATATTCCTTGTTATGGGTTTCAGTCTTAAAAACATACTTTTCTTAAACGGGAAGTTTTTAATTCCTGGCCACGCAAAGAAACGGATTTCAATGCCATAGCAACCACATTTTAAAACATTTGACTGTCGTTTTATTGTAGTGTATTCCCTACAGAAAGTCATGTGAATGGTACATATCACATTTTTTAGTTTTGTAGTGATTTTCCTTGTATTCTGGGATATTTGAGGATATTTAGGACTCTAAATACATGTTTGCCTCTAAAGAATTATTCAGTACTTGACAGGTTTTACATACATTTTAGTACCTTTTAAGACTATTTTATTTTCTCTACACATACTATGTACTATGTGTATAGAGAAGGTATTGTAATGCACCCAAAAATTTGATACCGAGATTTCACCGGAAATATATGTTTTAGGGTCCCTTGTATAAAAAAAACATTTTTAAAAAAGGTCCTATGTGTGTCCGTGTGTCTGTGAACACGATCACTCAAAAACGAAAAGTCGGTAAAATACCAAACTTGGTATTTAGATTTAGTATCTTACGAACATTTTGAGAAAAATCCCCCCCCCCAAACTATCTCTTACATGGAACATTTTTCGAAAGTTTTTTATTTTTTAAAAAAGATGGCTTTAACAATTTTGATTAAAATATTGTATATTAAAGATACTTACCTGAAAAATAAAATGTATATCTTGAATTTTCTGGGAATAACCTCTGAAGAGTACTTTATTCTGGATACATTTTGAGGAATTTTGCATAACTGCTAAACCGTAAGAGATAGAAAAAAACTTACCACGCCAAAAATGTAGAGCACGTTAAAACACACAATTTGTGTTATATACATTTTCTCGTGCAGTTGTACGTTATTGAGGTTTTCCTTGTTTTAGATTTCATCTTAAAAAGCTTATAATTTTCTCATACAGGAATTTGTCAACTCCTGGCCATATAAACAAAGGAATTTCAGTCACATAGCAACCAGCTTTTGACTATCACTTTAACCTATGGTACTCCCTTATTTAGCCTCTACTTATAAGGGAGCAAGTAATAAGACTATTTCTGCTAATTTTTTCTCGATTAACATGAAGTAAATAGAAGTATAAGCTTTTTAACAATACTTTCTTGCAGAGATATAGAGAGAGTCATGTGAATGGAACACATCAAATGTTTTGCATACGATGTCTCCAGTGCTACGTTGTAAAACTGTGAATCACGTTTGAAGTTTTATTCAAATTTTCTGCTTTGCGCCGGAAAAAAATTGACTGACTTGTGTTTACATTCGCCGTGATTAGTTACCGAATGCCTGTGAAGTAGGGACAGAGTTTGGTTGTAAACAATGCTGAGGTGGATCGCTAGAAGCCATATTTAACGTGAGATTCACTCTATTTCTCGGGCTTTTCGACTTGGCGTAAAGAAAACGAAGTCACGAAAATATACTGAGTAACTCGGTAGATTAACAGTTAAATGACGTACATTCTCAGCCAGTTATTGTTGTCGGCGTTTGAAAGAAACAACACAAATTGTAAGCGAGCGCAGCTGTATGCTAGCATTGTCTGGTTGAAATATTGTTCGTTACTTTGTGATTATTCAGGAAACACATTATATGTACCCCTCAGTGGCGGCCTTTAGGGGCACGTGCCCTCCCTAAACAATTTCAGACATTAATTTATTCATTATATTATTAGGTAAAATGCTAATCTATAACGCATTTTGTATAAATTTAAACCTACTATGCACACTGGACAGTTGTAGTGAAGATGGCTGTCGGAATTAGTAACCGGCCGCATTTTTCGGACACAAACGATTTTGTGGTCATCCTATGCGCACGCGCAGAAGAATTCGTAGTTTCATATGTAGTTAATTTGTCGATTCGGGGTTCAAGGTGCTCAGAGAGGAAGGTTCTCTTAGGGCAGGAAAGCCTCTGCGGCCATTTGCCGCGCAAGCACAAAGAGAAAATAAGAACCGACCATAACCAAAAATTAAAGTTTGAGTCAAATCCCTGACAAAAAATTTAGCCAAAGATCTCTTCACGTGTAAGAGTATATAATAAGAAACATTTCTTAAGTTTGAATGTCTTCTTATTTGAAAACAAAGTTGGTCTATAAACCTTCCGAACGAAATATACAAAAATAAGCTTATATGGTAAAAATGTACAATGTTGGCACTTGGTACCAAGCAGACGACAATGTACTCTCGCGCGCCAATGCTCAAGTCATACAAGCAGTGTGTTGTGTAACTACCCTAAGTTTACTAGGAAATAGAATAGCGACACATTTGAAGCTTCACTTGAAAACAGGAAAAGGCCAAATAGCCAATGCTTATTGAAATTATGGACGTGAACAAGCAGTTAAATGGACCTGACTTGCGGGAGGTGATTAGTGGCTAGTGTTTTGAGAATGAGTGCTGAGTTACAATATCCACCTTAAGAGTAAACGATAAGTGGTGAAACTGCATTGAATGTATTTCAGTATTAATGGAACATAATCCGAATGAGCTGGAGAATAATTTGGTGAAATTAACTGCAGAATAACATGCTGATTTAGCAGTTGCTAGCGTTCAAAGAAACGGCAGTGTTAAAACTCGCCCGCCTTAAGAGGGAGAATCCTAAACACTGTTACGAAAGATAGGCATGGTTTGTAAAGTATACAATTGCTTATAAAGAAAATGCTTAAGATATTAATATCATGATCGCATTCTACTTTACTTTAAGCGTAGCTTCCTTAATTTTCTGAGAGAAAAGCGAACTTCCTTTGTGAAAAGAAACATCGTGAACGTTAAAATTGACAATCATAAGCTATTAAAGTTGTGTAAGGTAGTATTGAAGACTGGAATCAGCTGTTAAGACCTGCTATGCATCAATTTGCAGCAGTATCACCTCTTTGATAATGTTGTTGACATATGGTAAACAGTGAAGGTGACCAATCGTGTTCAAATTTCTCGGAATATGTCGCGTTCAATTTCTGACCGTAGATTTACGGCATGTAGAAGACTCCTCAATCCTGATAAAGAGGCCTCTGAGCATTATTAAGCGGTATTTCGCGCCCACAATAGAATGGGATGCTTAGAACCGTAGCAGTTAAAGAGCGTCCATAAATAACGCTCAATTAGTTTTTAATTTTAGTCAATCTTAAAATTGTGCCCTACCAGATAATTTGGTCACGAGCCGCCACTAGTACCCCTAAGAAGTCTTCGCGTACCCCCGAGGGTATGCGTACCCTAGGTTGCTATATGCCTGCTTTAACGACATCTACATTTTTGTACATAAGTTTTTGTCTATCTCTTACGGTTTACTAGTTATGCAAAATTAAAAAAAAACAGATATCCAGAATGAACAGGACTTCAGAAACTATTCCAGAAAATTCAAGAACTACCTACATTTTTACTTTCTCTACCAAATTTGGTATTTAGGTTTAGTATATTTCAGGGATGCGACACGAAGATTTTGAGAAAAATCCCCCCACCCCAAACTACCCTTTATATGGAAAAAATTTCGAAAATTTTTATTTTCTTAAAAATGGCTCTAAAGATTTTGATTAAAATATCGTATATTAAAGATATTTACCTGCCAAATAAAATGTATTTATTGAATTTTCTGGGAATAGCCTCTTATTCTGGAGCAATTTTACGGAATTTTGCATAACTGCTACACCGTAAGAGATGGAAAATAATTTACAACACAAAACATGTAGAGCACGTTAAGACACACAATTTATGTAATATACCTACATTTTTTTTTCATGGGTTTGATCGTTTTTAAGACATTTCTTGTTTTTAGTTTCAGCTTTGAAAATCATACAGGAATCTGTCAACTCCTGTCCATACAGACAAAGGAACTTCAGTCACATAGCAACCAGCTTTTGCCTATCACTTTAACCTATGGTACTCCCTTATTTTCCTTCTACTTACAAGGAAGCAAGTAATAAGACTGTTTCCGCTAGTTTTTTACTGATTAGCATGAAGAAAATAGAAGCATAAGCTGTTTAACAATAATTTGTTGCAGAAATGTAGAGAAAGTCATGTGAATGGAACACATAAGATTTTTTTTTTTTGTTATTTAATATCTGTAATATACGGTATTTTAATTAAACTTGTTAAGAGAAATTTTTGAGCAAATCAAAATTTTCAAAAAAAATTCCCTATAAAGGGTAGTTTAGGGTGGGGTTTTGTTTGCAATCTTCGTGTCGTATCCTTGGAAGATAATAAAGTTAAGTACCAAGTTTGGAATTTACAGGTCTCTTAGTTTTGAGCTGTGCTGTTTACACACACACACACACACACACACACACACACACACACACACACACACACACACACGGACATTTGTCTAAAAAAAGTTCCTTTTTTGGACTCAGGGGGCCTTTAAACATATATTTCCAGTATTGAATTTTTGGGTGCATTCTCTATACAGTAAGTACATGTACGGATAGAGAAAGTAATACAGGAGTCAAACTAGGGAAATGTGGACTGGAAACCGTATAAAAGCGATCAGATCGTCCAGGAACATATAACGTAACAAATAGCGTGAAAACGGCACAGAAATTACTGCAAAAATGTGGAGAATTTTAAAAACATAAAATCAATTACTATCAAGCATAGGAAAACGGGCTGCAAGGCAGCATGAAAAGTACATCGCCCCAAACATGCTTAGTGCCCCTCCTATGCCGCTGTCACAAACCCCTTAGAGAGTTCTGCAAAATACTTTCAAAGTGGACCTAAATATCTATTGCCTGAGGGCTTAACACTCTTCTACAGTTCTGAACATCTTAAAAAATCTGATGTGGAGCGTAATACTTTCTGTATACACTATGTACATTGTACGCGTAGAGAAAGTAAACTTAAATCACCTTATACCGCAGTTGAATTCTTATTATTCCTGGTTCTTTGATTATAGCAGATAAAATGTTTCACAAAGATTCCGCTAAAGTAATTCAAACAATTCCGAATTCTGACATAAGTGTAGAGCACAGAATTCATGATATGGCACAAGTTATTGTTGATCAAATAGTAGAGACAAAAGATTTGCTATTCAAATCGATGAAACGGTAGATGTGTCTGGATGTTCGGTATTTTGATGTTAAAAAGGGTGCTACTGCTGATGAAACTGTAGGATGTAAACAATTACCAAAACATACGGGCGGGGAGGATGTTTTTAATTTTATAAGAGTAAAATTAAATTTGTCATGAGACTGGTGTCTGGTGTGTAAGTTTGTGCACAGATGGTGCTGCTTCATTGACAGGTAAAAAACGCTCTTATTGTTCGTATTCGCGAAATTAACCCCAAAATAATTTGTCTCAGAGAAAGTTTGGTAGTGAAAAAAATAACTGAGTCTGATTTACACGAAGTATTCAACACTGCTATAAAAGAAGTCAATTTAATAAAGTCACGTGCTCTAAACTCCTTGTTTTTGCACACCCAGGTTATCACGAGGACGCGCATTGATTCGTCTTTTTGAACTGAAAAATAAAGTGAAATGTTTCCTTACAAAATTGAAATCCAATCTCGTGTGGCATTTTGAAGACGAAGAGTGGATTTGCCAATTAGCTTATCTGACGAATATATTCAACAAATTTAACGAGCTTAATCTTCACTCCAAGGTTTTGTGAGAAACATTTTTAAAGCTCATGAGAAAATAAAGGGGTTTTATAAGAAGGTTTTATTTTGAATTGATTGCATTAATAGAGGGCATATTGCAGTTTTTCCAACTCTTTTGGAACATAATGGACAAAATGAAGTTAATATTGCTGATGGACTTTTGAAATAATCAATTTCCACCTACAAAATCCCTGTTTATAGTTTTTAAAACACTTCCCAGAAGTTGAGAAAGACGACATTACACGAGAATGGATTACAAATCCGTCTTGTACACCGCCATCAATTTCTTTGATCTTCCCGTAAAATTACAAGAAAGTATTTTGGAAATGTTCGTTGACAGTTCACTGAAAACATGTCAATTTGTGATTTCTAGTGTTACGCACGCAAAGAGTAGGTACACTGAACTTAGTGAAGCCGCCTGCGGTGCCATAAGTAGTTAAAGCGGGCGTTAAACACTACCAAAAAAAAAATGAACTTAGTGACGCCTTCTCAACTGTGTGAGCAGGGTTTCTCTGCAATCAAAACGAAACAGAAATCGCTTGAATCCTCATTGATACTCGCACTACCTAAGATTCAGCCACGAACAGAGGAGCTGGGGTCCAGAAAACAAGGTCAATCATCTCATTAACAGGTCAGAAACTTATAACTTCATACAATTTTGTGTCTATGTGCTATCTGCAACGTATTTACATAGTTCCTCCTTTCTGTAATATTTAATAAATTGTAAATGTTATGATCTATTTTCGATATGGTTATGTATAATTTAAATTGGGGAAAACTCTAGGACTAGGCCCAGGGGTACAGGCTGGAATGGAAAATTGTCAGTGAGGGTACGCGGAGAAATATGTTAAATACACTGCGTTAAAGCACAAAATTTACGTCATACTCATTTTTTCGTGGAGTTGCCCATTTTCGAGATATTCCTTGTTATTGGTTTCAGTTTTAAAATACTTAAAACTTTTCTCATACAGGAACTTGTCAACTCCCTGACCACGCAAAGCAATGAATTTCGATCCCATAGCAACCACATTTTAAAACACGTGACTGTCGGTTTAGTCTAGGTATTCCCTTATTTCTCTTCTACTTATAAGGAACTGAGTAATGAGACCGTTTCTGCTAATGTTTATCTCGATTAGCATGAAGTAGATAGAGGAATAAGCTTATTAACAATAATTTGCTACAAATATGTAGATAAATTCGTTTGAATAGAACACATGCAATATTTGTTTCTTTGTTATAAATAACGACGAAACGCAGTACCCGCTGAGCGCGCATAGCAAACAGCACCGCCGGTCGGTCGAGAGCCGTGACACCTGTTCCTCTCTATGCTGATCAAGCAATATTTGTTGTTTAGTCATTTAAAGATTAAGGACAAACATCCCTTTGTGATTATAATATACTGAGAGCACCCGACTGCGCAGCGATGGTGTCAGGGAAGGGACGCTGGACATTGTTGGAGGAGCGAGCAACAATCGATAGAGTGTGTCGAGATGACATGCGTGGTTGTGATGACGCGTGTGACGGTGTTGTCGGCGATGTCAGTAGCGATGTACCACATCCTGTTGCTCGGGATGACCCTCGAGGTCCTCGGGTGGGCCAGCGAGATGAGAGTGTACAACGTGGGCGTCCTGATGGCCTCGAGACTGGACTCGCCCTTCGACCTGGAGCGATGTGGTCCTGCCGTGGACATGGCCCTGGAGAGGGTCAACAGCGAGTTCCTCAGCCACCACAACATTCGTCTCCAAAAGGTGCAGGCCAGGTCAGTCGCTACCTTTATCATCAGCTTTATTTACAGTCTGCAATTGGGTGACACAGTTAAATATACATTTAATAATAGTAATACAATAAAAAAAATCTGATGTGTTCCCTTCACATGACTTTCTCTACATCTCTGCCACAAATTATTGTTAAACAGCCTATGCTTCTATTTACTTCATGCTAATCGAGAAAAAATTAGCAGAAACAGTCTTATTACTTGCTTCCTTGTAAGTACAAGCGAATTAAGGGAGTACCATAGGTTAAAGTGATAGTGAAAAGCTGGTTGCTATGTGACTGAAGCTCCTTTGTATGTATGGACACGAATTGACAAATTCCTGTATGAGAAAAGTGTAAGTTTTTTAAAGCTGAAACCAAAAACAATGAATATCTCAAAACCGATCAACTCCACGAAAAAAATGTACATGACATTAATTGTGTGTTTAAATATGCTCTAAATTTACTGTGTGGTAAGTTTTTGTCCATCTTTTAGGTTTAGCAGCTATGTAAAATTCCGTAAAATTCGTCCAGAATGAAGAGGTCTTCAGCGACTATTCCCAGACAATTCAAGATATATATTTTTATTTGTCAGATAAATATTTTTAATATACGATATTTTAATCAAAATCGTTCGAGACATTTTTGAGAAAATCAAAATTTTGGAAAAAAGTTCCATGTAAAGGGTAGTTCTGGGTGCGGGGATGTTCTTGAAAATCTTCGTGTCGCATCCTTGGAAGATACTGAACTTAAACGGTCTGGTATATAAAGGACTTTTCGTTTTTGAGCTATGGAGCGTACAAACACACACAAACGGGTATTTTTCTAAAAATTGCTTTGGATTCAGGGGTCTCAAAACTTATGTTTCCAGTGAAATCTCGGTGTCAAAATTTTGAGTGCAATACCTTCTTTATAAACTATGTACGTAGTACGTGTAGAGAAAATAAAGTAAATACAAATTAATAATAGTAATAATAGAACTAACATATACATGGTTAATGAAACACCTAACTCTTATTAGTCAGTATAGCAATACTGAAGTTAATTACCAGCATGTTTATAAACAGTTACAGATCCTTAATTACTTATCTAACATTTAGTCTCTTTAAACTTGTTTAAGGTCAGAAAGGCTGCTACAGGCAATTCAATGCTCCTATTAACAAAGCAGCATTTTCCTATGTCGGTTTTGTACCTTCTACCCTTAATTTTAAAGAAGTGATCGTTTCGTCCCTAATATGCCGAGTTTTCTAACGTCCACCCATCATTTTAACCATCATAAGGTTTAAATAGTGTGACTAACCTATGTCTAACTTTTAGCGGCTTCGCCTTTCCTAAGTCCAAAATCTTTACCTCTCTTTATGAATGTTACCGCCCGTCTCCGTATCTTTTCCAGTGAATCAGTTAGATTCAGCCTGTATGGGTCCCAGCAGGCTACTCCATATTCCATTACCGCTCGTAGGCAATTTCCCTCGACTTTACTTCCTCTACATGTACTGTGTACAAAGTGTATAGAGAAGCTATTGTAATTCACACATGTCAACAAAGTCGACACGGATGTTCCATCGCAAATACATTTTTTGTGGTCCTTCGAATCCAAAAAAATTAGAAAAAGGTCAGTGTGACTGTGAACACGATAACTAAGAAACGAAGAGTCAGTAAAATACCAAACTTGATTATTAAGTGTAGTATCTTCCAGGGATGCGACACGAAGACTTGTAGAAAAATTCCCCACTCCAAACTACCGTTTACATGGTAAAAATTTCAAAGAAATTTATTTTCTCAAAAATGGCTAACGATTTTGATTAAAATACCGTGTATTAAAGATATGAACTCAACAAATATAATGTATATCTTGAATTTTCTGCGATTAGTCTTTAAAGACTTCTTTATTCTGAATGAATTTTTCTGAATTTTGCATAATTAATAAACAGTAAGAGATACACAAAAACTTACTACACAAAATATGAAGACTTCCTTAAAAAGACTTCATAAATGTTTTTTTTTTTTTATAGTTAAGTTTACCATTTCTGAGATATTCCTTTTTATTGATTTCAGTTTTAAAACATTTCTCTCACATATGGGAATTTGTCAACTCCTGGCAATGCAAAAAAATCTGATGTGTTCAATTCACATTACTTTCTCTATATCTCTGCAACAAATTATCGTTAAAAATCTCATGCTTATATTTACTTCATGCTAGTCGAGAAAAAAAATAGCAGAAATAGTCGTATTACTTGCTTCCATATAAGTAGAAGTGAAATAAGGGAGTGCCATAGGTTAAAGTCATAGTCAAAAGCTGGTTGCTATGTGACTGAAGTTCCTTTGTTTGTATGGACACGAGTTCACAAAGTCCAGTATGAGAAAAGTATGTTTTTACAGCTGAAACCAAAAACAAGGAATATCTCAAAAACAATAAACTCCACGAAAAAATGTATATAACATAAATTGTGTGTTTTAAAGTGCTCTACATTTGTTGTGTGGTAAGTTTTTGTCCATCTCTTACGGTTTAGCAGTTATGCAAAATTCCGTAAAATTGACCCAGAATAAAGTAGTCTTCAGAGGCTATTCCCAGAAAATTTCAAATATACATTTTATTTGTCAGGTAAATATCTTTTATATACGATATTTTAATCAAAATCGTTAGAGCCATTTTTTAGAAAATCAAAATTTTCGAAAAAAGTTCCATGTAAAGGGTAGTTTGGAGTGGGGGATTTTTCTCAAAAACTTCGTGTCGCATCCCTGGAAGATACTAAACTTAAATATCAAGTTTGGTATTTTACCGACTTTTCGTTTTTGAGTTATCGTGTTCACATGCACACGGACACACTAACACACAGACATACGGACACACACACAAAGAGACCTTTTTCTGAAAATACTTATTTTGGATACAGGGGACCCTAAAACACATATTTCCGGTGAAATCTCGGTATTGAATTTTTGGGTGCAAAACAATACCTTCTCCTAAAGTGTAGAGAAAGTAAAAACATTGCATATATAACCCTATTATACCTTACCTTCTTAATAAATAGCAATCAAAAGTTTAGAGGTTATAAGGCTGCTGGTCCGTGCACCTGGGACAGTTCTTCGGTCTTCCTCGACTTTTGGAAAAAAAAATCGTTAAAGCTTCATTTATTTACGAAATAATGCTTAGTGTTCTTAAACGAATCACTTTTTAAAAATCATTGTTATTCATACTCTTGTGTATTATGTGTTGTGCACATTTAATCATTTAATAGTTTTTTATACACACACACACACACACACACACACACACACACACACACACACACATGTTATCTAATTAAACGTCCTTAAACCTGGTTGGTCATATCAGACAATGAATGAAATTGGTGAAATGATGCTTAAAGTTCCTTGACATTCGTCTTCTCAGAATAAGGGAAAACCCCGAAATAAACCTTATCCGGATAACTCACCCTAAGCGAGATTCGAACTCACGACCTTTTGAATGTGAGGCACACACGCTACCCCCACACTACTCAGGCGGGTGTATGTGTATTTATATATTGGTATTATGACTTATCGTCTAACCCTAAATTTATTTATGTAATTTAAGTTTATATTTATGCTGTTTTGGTATGCTTTGTCATTTTTTTTTGTTTTTTTTTTTTTGTTATTTTCTAGAATAGAACAGCATCGTCTTTGTTGTTGTTAGCGATTACAGTTGTGTCATCTTGTTCACAATTATAACTATTATACAGCAGACTCTATTCACATTTCTAAGGCTATCCGACTCTCAAACTTTTCTGGAAGTAGACTCACGAGCCGTGTGCATGTGAGTGTACAAATAACGTTTGATATGAAATACATACATCCCTTCCCCTTCTACCGCCATCATCTACAACTATACGATCGTATTTATCTACTAGTTGTGTAAAGCAAACAGGCGTTTGTTTTGCAACAAGTGACGATCGACTGTTTATAATATGGCAGCACAAACGGGAACATAGGCATTTCTTGGGGGTTAATTTGTGCTGTTTCTATGGTAACGAGTATAGGGATCGCTTGAAACTTTTATAGTTTCTTCGTTTAAAGAAAGTGTTGAACTGTAAAATATCCGATGAAGACTTGTGCTGAGGTAAGACTGTCATTTTCATATTTGAGTTATTTCGTGTATGTAGCATCTTGCTAGATAATTAGCCTTATACTCTGTTCGTATTAGAAGTTCAGAGCTTATAAATGTGTTTGTAGAAATCTTAGGTTACGTTACCATCACTTTCTCTACATATTCTGCAACAAACTATTGTTACAAAACATTATTCGTCTATCTACTTCAATACTTTATGGTAAACAAAATAAACATAAGAAGCAATACTTTTACCATATTATTATATTGCTGCAGGTTCAAGGGAAATAAGGAATACACTAGGCTAAAGCGATAGTCAAATTTTTAAAAGCTGGCTCTCATGTGGTTGAAATTACTTTGTTGAAATATGACATCTTCTTGTATGAGAAAAGTATAAGCATTTTAAAACGCACACTGATAACAAGGACTATCTTAAATACGATCAACTACACGAAAAAAGTGTTCGCAACATAAATTGTGTGTTTTAGCGTGCTCTATAATTTTATAATCCTTGGAAGATAGCAATCTTAAATACCAAGTTTGGTTTTTAACGGTCTTTTCATTTTTGAGCTATGCTGCCCACAGACGCACACAACATACACAGACACGCACACGGATATGTTTCTAAAAATGTTTTTTTTTTATTCAGGGGGTTTCAAAACATATATTTCCGCTGAAATCGCGGTATTGAATTTCTACACACTATGTACATAGTAGATATATAGAAAGTAAAAATTTACTGATTTGGATTAGTTGCCATCTATCAAGAAATATTGCAAACAGCTAGACCGGACCGCTTCTGCTTGTCACGTAGCAAAGTGAGATGATGATTAGGGATTAGACCCCGAAGGCTGAGTGCAAATGGTGAAAAGCTGTCAGATTGTATGGTACCCAGACACTGGTATGGTACGCAGATGAGACCATGAAGGTTACTATCCACCACATCCCGTCGAGTATGTCGCCTGACAGAACCATCGCGATACGAGCAAGCAGTTAAAGTGATTTAAATACAAAAGAATTAATTATAAAATAGGCTATATTAAAGTTCTAAGAAGTGAGAGAGTAAGCCATATGACTGCAGTACATTGGATTTTGTGTGTGTCTCTCTTTATTTGTTTTAATGCATATAGGCAGAAGGAAGAAAATGTGCATTATTCTTCTATGGACACATTTTGTTTGTGTTACTAAGCAACCATTTACCCAGCTGTATTCAAGTGTTGATTCTCCCGCTATGGTCTTGTAAACACTCAGAAAACTGGAGATCTGTTATTTCGAATGATATCGATTCTATTGGAGAGCCGGAGTAACTATACTCGTCATAAAAATCTCATGTGTTCCATTCACATGACTTTCTCTACATCTGTGTAACAAATTATTGTTAATAAGCTTACTCTTCTATCTACTTCATGATAATCGAGAAAAACATTAACAGAAATTGTCTATTACTTAGTGCCTTGTAAATAGTAAGGTAATGCACTAGGCTAAAAGTGATAGTGAAAATGTACGTTTTATTTGTGATGTAGATATACGGTATTTTAATCAAAATCGTTAGAGCTATTTTGAGAAAAATAAAAATTCAAAATTATTTCAATGTGAAGGGTAGTTTGTTGTGCGGGGTCCCCATCTTCGTGTCGCATCCTTAAAAAATAATAAACGTAAATGTCAAGTTTGGTATTTAACGGTCTTTTAGTGTTACACGCACACACACACACACACACACACACACACACACACACACACGGACCCTTTTTTAAAAATCTAATGTGTTCCACTCACATAACTTTTTCTAGCTGTTTCATATACACAGTACTCTTACAAAACATTATTCAGTTTGCAGAAGCGGTCTTATTACTTGCTTCCTTATAAGCAGAATGAAAATAAGTGAATACACTGGACTAAAGCAACAATCAAATTTTTTAAAATGTGGTCGCTATGTGAAACAATTACGGTTCGGTTCGTTTTGCATGGTCATTAAGAAAAGATAATGTAATTCAAATATGAAATAAACTCACGTAAAGAACCTACAGAAAACGAGTTGTTTTTCTAATGCAAGAAGTTAAATGTTAAAGTGAGCTATATAAATGAAACAATAAAAATGAAATAAATTACAAGGAATATGTCGAACACGGCCAACTGTACAAGAAAAATCTTATGTGTTCCGTTTACATGACTTTCTCTACATCTCTGCAAAAAATTATTGTTAAAAAGCTTATGCTTCTATTTACTTCATCCTAATTGAGAAAAAAATAGCAGAAACAGTCTTACTACTTGCTTCCTTTTAAGTAGAAGCAAAATAAGGGAGTACCATAGGTTAAAGTGATAGTCAAAAGTTGTTTTCTTTGTCACTGAAATTCCTTTTTTTTTTTTTTCTATGGACAGCAGTTGAGAAATTCCTGTATGAGAAAAGTATTAGTTTTTCAAAGCTGAAACCTATAAAAAGAAATATCTCAAAAATGAACAACTCCACGAAAAAAAATGTAAATAGCATAAATTGTGTGTTTTAACGTGCTCTACATTTTTTGTGTGGTACGTTTTGTCCATTTCTTACGGTTTACCAGTTATGCAAAATTCAGTAAAATTCATCCAGAATAAACTAATGTTTAGAGGCTATTCCCAGAAAATTCAAGATATACATTTTATTTATTAGGTAAATATCTTTATTATGTGATATTTTAATCAAAATCGTTACAGCCATTTTTGAGAGAATAAAATTTTTCGAACATTTTTCCATGTAAAGGATAGTTGGGGTAG
Organism: Hymenopus coronatus; assembly: GCA_030762935.1. NCBI lineage: Eukaryota > Metazoa > Arthropoda > Insecta > Mantodea > Hymenopodidae > Hymenopus > Hymenopus coronatus. Next base: position 5,012,548 of record CM060895.1, on the reverse strand, counting down.
GAGGGATTTTCTTGAAAATCTTCGTGTCGCATCCTTGGAAGATACCAAACTTAAATACCAGGTTTGGTTTTTAATGGAGTTTTCGTTTATGAGATACGCTACCCATAGATGCGCGCACACACACACACACGGACATTTTTCTAAAAATGCTTTTTTTGGATTCAGGGAGTCTCAAAACATGTATTTCCAGTGAAATCTCGGTATGGAATTTTTGGGTGCATTAGAATACCTTCTCTATAGTATGTACATGGTACGTGTAGAGAAAGTAAAAATGTAATTGACATAAATCATGTGTTTTAAGGAGATTTTTATGTAGTAATTTTTGTCCATTTCTTCTGGTTTATTCATTATGCAAAATCCTATAAAACTCATCCAGAATAAAGAGGTCCACGGAGGTTTTTCTCAGAGAATTCAAGATTTACATTTTATTTGCCTTGTAAATATTTTAATCAAAATCGTTAGAGCCATTTTTGAGAAAACCAATTTTTTTCACAAAGTGGCCAACTTTTAAAAGATTTGACAAGCTTTGGGCTTGTTGTAACTCGTTATTCCTGTTGTAAAACAAAATAATAAGTAATAAAAGTTGCTTCAGCGTAGAGAGAGAAGGCTATGTGATAAATGCCTTTTTGTTGCCTCAGGGTACTTGCAGATTAGGGCTGGACTGAAGTTGAGCAAGCTATTTTAAGATGGGCTGCTAACTCATCAGGGTGGCAACAACCCTTACTGGGTGATAGAACAAAACTCTGGGCGGTCAATTGTGCCAATGGAAATGGCTACTCTTGTTTTCATTTTCGCTTCAGATACAACATTTGTCATCATGATGGGAAAACAGTTTATTTACATTTTGGACTGTGTACAATTCATGTAGTGACAAATCTGATGTGTTCCATTCACATGACTTTCTCTACATCGCTGTAACAACTTATGTATTGTTAAAAAGCATATATTTCTATACACTTTAAGATAATCCAGATAAATGTTAACAGTGTCTTAATTACCTGCTTTCTTATAACTAGAAGGAAAACAAGGGGATTTACTAGGACAAAACGATATTCAAACATTTTAAAAGCTGCTTGCCATGTGGTTGAAATCCATTTCTATGCAGGGTCAGGAGCTTACAACTTTTTGTGTGAGGAAAGTTTAAGTATTTTGAATCTGAAACAAATAATAAGGAATACCTCAGAAATGGTCAATTCTACGAAAAACACGTATATGACATAAACTGTGTGTTTTAACGTGGTCTACCTTTTTTACATAATAATATTTTCTCTGTCTCTTGCGGTTTACCTGTTACGCAAAATTCAGCAAAATTCATCCAGAATAAAGTAGTCTTCAAAGCCTATTCCCAGAAAATTCAAGATATACATTTTATTTGTAATATAAATATATTTAATCTACGGTATTTTAATCACTGTCGTTAGAGCCATTTTTCAGACAGTAAACAATTTCGAAATTTTTTCCATGTAAAAACATAACATAAATTGTGTGTTTTAATGTGCTGTACATCTCTTGTTTGGTAAGTATTTGTCTATCTCTTACAGTTTACCACTTACACAAAATTCCGTAAAATTCATCCAGAATAAAGAAGTCTTCAGAGGCTATTCCCAGAAAATTCAAGATATACATATTATTTGTCAGGTTCTTTAATATACGATATTTTAATTAAAATCGTTAGAGCCATTTTTTAGAAAACCCAAATTTTCGAAATTTGTTCCATGTGAAAGGTAGTTGGGGTGGGGGAATTTTCTTGAAAACTGTGTCGCATCCTTGGAAGATACTGAACTTAAGTACCAAGTTTGGTATTTAACGGTCTTTTCGTATTTCAGCTATGCTGCCCACAGACACACACACACACACACACACACACACACGGAAATTTTTCTAAAAATGCCTTTTTTGGATTTAGGTTGTCTCAAAACATGTATTTGCGGTGAAATCTCGGTATCGAATTTTAGGGTGCAATGCAATACCTTCTCTATACACTATGTACATTCAAGTACGTATAGAGGAAATAATATATAAAAACTTAGCTCTTAAAGATAATTTAGAACGTTTGGTTTACAACATTGTAGCAGTTAGTATTCCAAGCTTTACAAATCCATCATTCAAGAAAGTTTACGATTTCCAAGCTATAGCTTCTTATTTCTTTCAATTTTAAAATACTTATATCTTTCTCAAACAGGAAGTCGTCATTTGTTTTTACTTTGTCCAGCACGTTGTACATATGCATAGTAGGTAGAGAAGGTACCACTTTGCACCCAAAAATGTGATACTGACATTTCACCCGAAATACATGTTTTGAAGTCCACTGAAGCTGAAAAAATACCCATATGTGTGCCTGCGGAGCCATGTGAGACAGTACATTGTCAGTCGCGGGGCAAAGAGTTTTTAGAAGGGAAATATAAATCTTAGCTAATAATATAACTTATATCAAGAAGAGAAAATATAAATATACAGTGAAAATGGTAAGGGTAGAAAGACTTTAAACCCATATAGGTAGCCGAGTTGTTGCTACTATGTCCGTACATTGAACCGAGGGCAAAAGGTTGAGAATACCCTGCCCAAGGGAACTAACGCTCTCCGCTGGTCAAGGGGACGCTTTCTGAGGCATTCGGCGTAGAAGATCGGCTGAAGTAAGATGTGAAATTTAGGGTGCGAGGTGGAGCCGGACAGGCTACCTGGGAAAGAGAGGGAAATAGTTATTGTAATATTGAAGACATTACGGAACACATCATTGCATCGTACTAATAATAGTCGCGGGCGAGTCAAGTGAGCTACTTTCATAAGGGAGAACTAGGAGGAACACGGGTGTGTTCGAGGCGAACTCAATAAAGCTCTTGTGTCCTACCACATCCTGAAAGAGTTTCCAGGCTTTTAAAAATCCTGAGCTAGGGCACCCACACCATTCCAAATACCCATAACCTACAACCACTTACCGCCGCGCACAAAAGTGAGCGTTAAACACTATTTAAAAAACCTGATGTGTTCCATTCACATGACTTTCTCTACATCTTTGCAACAAATTATTGTTAAAACGTTAGGTTTCTATTTACTTCATGATAATCGAGAAAACATTAGCAGAAATAGTCTTATTACTTGCTTCTTTGTAAGTAGAAGCGAAATAAGGGAGTACCATAGCTTAAAGTGATAGTCAAAAGCAGGTTGCTATGTGACTGAAGTTTCTTTGTTTGTATGGACAGGAGTTGACAAGTTCTTGTATGATGAAAGTATATGTTTTTCAATGCTGAAACTAAAAACAAGGAACATCTTAAAAACGATCAATTCCACGAAATAATTGTATATAACATAAATTGTGTGTTTTAATGTGCTCTACATTTTCTGCGTAGTTTGTTTTTGATCATCTCTTACGGTTTAGTAGTTATGCAAAATTCTGTGAAGTTCATCCAGAATAAAGCAGTATTCAGAAGCTATTCCCAGAAAATTCAAGATATACATTTTATTTTTCAATTAAATATCTTAAATATACGAGATTTTAATCAAAATCGTTAGAGCCATTTTTAAGAAAACCAAAATTATCGAAAAAGTTCCAAGTAAAGGGTAGTTTGGGGTAGGGGGATGTTTTGAAAATCTTCTTGTCGCATCCTTGGAAGATACCAAACTTAAATACCAAGTTTGGTTTTTTAACGGTCTTTTCATTTCTGGGCTATGCTGCCCACAGACACACAAACGGACGTTTTCTAAAATGCTTTTTTTGGATTGAGGGTGTCTCAAAACATATATTTTCGATGAAATTTCGGTATCGAATTTTTGGGTGGAATACAATACCATCTCTGTACACAATGTACACAGTACGTGAAGAGAAAGTAAAAACGAAAAGTTTGTTAAATATTAAATTTGAATCCTCCAGGGAAACAGCACGCATCTCTTCAGGAAAATTCCCCTCCCCAAACTACCCTTTACATGAAACATTTTTAGAAAATTGTTATTTTCTCAAAAATGTTTCCATCGGTTTTGATTTAAAAATATACCATATATTTAACATATTTGCATGACAAACAAATTTAATACTTGATTTTTATGGGAAAAGCTTCATTCTGAACAACTTTTGCATGACTGGTAAACCGTAAGAGATAGACAAATCTTACTGCACAAAAAATGTAGATCTTGTTAAAACACACACACACACTTTGTTATATTATGTTATATATGTGTGTGTGTGGGGGGTGTGAATTACGTATTTCATGTTATTGTTATTCTATTATTATAATTTGTAGAGTTAACGATTTCCGAAATGTTGCTTATTTGTTTAAATTTTAAAACATAAATTTTGTCAAAGGACAAGTTGCAATTTGTTTATATCCTACTCCTAATCATGGAAAGAGAACCTAATTTTAATTGCAATGGCGATAACTTTTAAAACATTTGACTGTTAGTGCATTCCCTTCTACCTGCACAGAAGAAAGTAATAAGACAATTTCTGCTAATCGGTTAAACACCAAACTTAATATTCAAGTTCACCATCTCCCAAGGATGCGACACATGGCTGCAACGACTTTGATTCAAATATCGTAGATTAAAAATAGACAAATAAAATCTTGAAATTTTTGGGAATAGCCTCTGAAGACCTCTTCATTCTTAATGACTTCTGTATAACTGATTAACCATTAGAGATAGACAAAAATTCTGATGTGTTCCATTCACATGACTTTCTCTACATCTTTGCAACAAATTATTGCTAGAGAGCTTATGTTTCTATTCGCTTCACGCTAAGCGAGAAAAAAATAGCAGAAATAGGCTTATTACTTGCTTCCTTGTAAATAGAAGCGAAATAAGGGAGTACCATAGGTTAAAGTGATAGTCAAAAGCTGGTTGCTATGTGACTGAAGTTCCTTTGTTTGTATGGACACGAGTTGACAAATTCCTGCATGAGAAAAGTATAAGTTTTTCAAAGTTGAAACCAAAAACAAGAAATGTCTCAAAAACGACCATCTCCACGAAAAAATGTATATAACATAAATTGTGTGTTTTAGCGTGATCTACATTTTTTGTGTGATAAGTTTTTGTCCATCTCTTACGGTGTAGCAGTTATGCAAAATTCAGTAAAAATCATCCAGAATAAAGAAGTCTTTTGAGGCTATTCCCAGAAAATTCAAGATATACAATTTATGTGGCAAGTACGTACTATGTACATAGTGTACAGAGAAGGTATTGTATTGCATCCAAAAATTCGATATATATTCCTTGTTATTGGTTTTAATTTTAAAATACTTTGTATACTTTTCTCGAGGTCGTCTCCTTAGCGCGGTGGTAGCGCAGCTGCCTACCAAGCGGGAGACCTGGGTTCGATCCCCAGTACCGGCGTGGGGATTTTTCCCCCGCTGGGAGACCTGGACCGGGGTGCACTCAGCCTCGTGAGGTCCCTGGGGGGCCAATTGAGGAGCTACTTGATGGAGAAGTAGCGGCTCCAGGTCGTGAGGACCGCATTAACCGGCCGGGAGGGGCTCGAGGCGCTGACCACGTCTCACCCTCCAATACTGCACCCCATCCATGACGTCTGTAGTGGACCGAGATGGGGGACGCAGCGGCCGGGCGGTAGGCCAAGGTTCCCCGTGAGCTGTCGTGCCATGGAGTTATGTTATACTTTTCTCGAACAGGAAGTGATGATCTGTTTGTTTTCACTCCTGAAGGATGTAAGTAACATAAGCATCTATGCTAACATTTAATATATCTCGATTAGCATGAAGTAGATACGAGCTTTTGTATGAAGTTTGTTTCAGTACAGGTAGAGAAAGTCCTGTGATTGTAATAATATCAGTTATTTGTTTAATCAGAATTTGTTTTAGTGAAATGTAAATGTGTACATTTTACAAACAAGAGACTGTTGAACGAGCGCCAAGCAGCATGATTTCATGCAACAATCAGTTAATTATGTGGTATTTATTACGAAGATAAAGGACCGTATTCAAATGAGTTTTGATTCCCAGGATGATATAAATATCTAGAAACAGGTACACACACATTTTTTTGCCCTGAAACCGTGACATGGAGTGAATAAGGTAATTAATAACAAAGATATTGTGACCTTGTCTATATAGGTTAGGTCTGGCGTGCCGCTGTGTCTGCCCATTTCAATAGTAACGAACCAGTATTGTTTCATGTGCTGAATAACCCATCTATTTTGTTGATTCTGTGTTTAGCGGATTCTCTTTGAATACATCCAGTGTGCGTATGTTCTGCAATTTAAAGAAAAATAATATACAAGTGCAACATAACCCCAATTTTCTGTACATTGACTACCACGATTCATTTTAAGAAATTATAAAGCAAATGCATTACAACACTGAAAAAATATTCTAATCTGTTTCATTCACGTGAATTTCTCTACATCACATTATTGCTGAAAACTTATGCTTCTTTTTACTTCATGCTAATTGAGAAAAAATTAGCAGAAGTAGTCTTATTACTTGCTTCCTTGTAAGTAGAAGCGAAATAAGGGAGCTTAAAGAGATAGAAAAAAGCTGGTTGCTATGTGACTGAAGTTTCTTTGTTTGTATGGACACGAGTTGACAAATTCCTATATGAAATATCTTATGTATTCCATTCACATGACTTTCTCTACATCTCTGCAACAAATTATTGTCAAAAAAACTTAGGCTTCTACTTACTTCATGCCAATGGAGAAAAAATTAACAGAAATAGTCTTATTACTTGCTTCCTTGTAAGTAGAACGAAATAAGGGAGTACCATAGGTTAAAGTGAAAGCCAAAAGCTGGTTGCTATGTGACTGATGTTCCTTTGTTTGTATGGATAGGAGTTGACAAATTCCTGTATGAGAAAAGTATGTTTTTCAAAGCTGAAACCAAGAAAAAGGAATATCTTAAAAACTATCATCTCCACGAAAAAAAATATATATATAACATAAATTGTGTGTTTTAACATGCTCTACATATTTTGTGTGTTAAGTTTTTGTCCATCTCTTACGGTTTAGTAGTTAAGAAAAATGCATCCAGAATAAAGTAGTCTTCAGAGGCTATTCCCAGAAAATTCAAGATATACATTTTATTTATCAGGTAAATAACTTTAATATATGAAATTTTAATCAAAATCGTTAGAGCCATTTTTGAGAAAATCAAAATTTTCGAAAAAAGTTCCATGTAAAGGGTAGTTGGGGGTGTGGGGATTTTTCTCAAAATCTTCGTGTCGCATCCCTGGAAGATACTAAACTTAAATACCAAGTTTGGTGCTTGACCGACTTTTCGTTTTTGAGTTATCGTGTTCACAGACACACGGACACACACACACACACGGACCTTTTTCCGAAAATGCTTTTTTTAGATAAAGGGGACCCTAAAACATATATTTCCGGTGAAATCTCGGTATCGAATTTTTTGGTGGAGTGCAATACTTTCTCTATTCACCATGTACATAGTGCGTATAGAGAAAGTAAATAAAATTAGTAGAAATAGTCTTATTACTTACTTCCTTGTAAGTGGAAGTGAAATAAGGGAGTACCATAGGTTAAAGTGAAGTCAAAAGCTGGTTACTAGGTGAATGAAGTTCCTTTGTTTGTATGGACACGAGCTGACAAATTCCTGTATGAGAAAAGTACAAGTTTTTCAAAGCTGAAACCAAAAGCAAGGAATATCTCAAAGACGATCAACTCCTCGAAAAAAAATGTATGTAACATAAGTTGTGTGTTTTAATGTGCTCTAGATTTTTTTGTGTGGTAAGTTTTTATTCATTTCTTATGGTTTAGTAGTTATGCAAAATTTCGTAAATTCATCCAGAATAAAGTAGTCTTCAGAGGCTATTCCCAGAAAATTCAAAATATACATTTTATTTGTCAGGTAAATATCTTTAATATACGATATTTTAATCAAAATCGTTAGAGCCATTTTTGAAAATAAAAGTTTGCGAAAAAGTTCCATGTAAAGGGTAATTTGGGGTGGGGGGATTTTCTGAAAATCTTCATGTCGCATTCTTGGAAGATAACGAATTTAAATACCAAGTTTGAGCTATTTCGTTTTTGAGCTATGCTACCCACAGACACACACACGGACATTTTTCTATTTGGGGGGGGGGATTCAGAGGTCTCAAAACATATATTTCCGGTGAAATCTCGGTATCAAATTTTTGCGTGCAATACAATACCTTCTCTATACACTATATGCATAGTACTCGCAGAGAAAGTAAACATATTCTGATCTGTTATTTGTCTCCGTACGCTTCAACAAGCTATTAATAGAAAGTTTAGATATTCTTCCATTCATTCAGTTAGTCGAAATAATAATTTGCAGAAATAGACTTTTTACTTTCTCTACACATAACTATGTACTCGGTGTATAGAGAAGATATTGCGTACCACCCAAAAAGTCGATGCCGAGATTTCACTGGAAATAGGCGTTTTAGGGTCTTTGCATCCAAAATATCATTTAGAGACAGGTCCGTGTGTGTGAGCTCAATAACTCCAAACGGAATGTTGGTGTATAGGTTTAGTATCTTCCAAGGATGCGCACACAAAGATTTTCAAGAAAATGCCCTCACCCAAAACTACGCTTTACGTGGTCAAATTTTCGAAAATTTTTATTTTCTCAAAAATGGCTCTAACGATTTTGATTCAAATGCCGTTTATTAAGGATATTTACATAACAAATAAGATGTATATGTTGAATTTTCTGGGAATAGCCTCTGGAGTGCTCTTTATTTTGGATGAATTTTGCATAACTAGTAAACCGTAAGAGATGGACAAAAACATACCACACAAAAAATGTAGAGTACGTTAAAACACAGAATTTATGTCATATTCATTTTTTTCGTGGAATTGACCATTTTTGAGATATTTTCCTTCTATTTAAAATACATACGGGAATTTGTCAACTCCCGGCAATGCAAAGAAACGAATTCCATCCACATGGCGTTTTAACCTAGTGTATTCCATTACTTCCCTTCTACTTACAAGAAAGCATTTCTCCTAATGTTCATCTCGAAGTAGACCGAAGAATAAGCTTTCTAACAATAATTTGTTGCAGAGATGTAGAGAAAGGCATGTGAATGAAACATCAGATTTTTACATGTTTCTTATATATATTATGGGATTAAGGAAATACAGAAGGTTTTAAAGCATAGTCAAATGTTCTAAGAGTGAGCTTCTATACGATGACTTTGAAATTGCCTTTTCTTTACATGTGCAAAGAAAAGTATAAGTGACTTGGATTTACTTATAAGGAAACAAGTAATTATATAAATTCTGCTAGATTTGTATGACGTAGATAAAAGAATAGTTTGCATAGCACCTAGAGAAAGTTATGTGAATGGAACATACCCAACTTTTTTTTTTTTTTTTTTTTTTGAAATGCAAAGAAAGTAGAGCTTCTTTATTTATTGAGGGATGCTGAAAGTATGTATTTCCGGTGGTCACGTCAGAGAGCGTCATCTGCTGATGAATAAAACAGCGAACTGAGTCATAACACAAGGCTGTAAAAACAAACGCAGGCTATAACACTTCTCTCTGGATAATGTGGCGCTTCATGAATCTCAATCCTCAGAATAACAACTTCTCAGTGTTAGTACTGCCAGAGGCGTTGTCAAAAGTACAACAAAAGTCTGTATCATATACTATAGCATTGCTTTAACAGTCGAGGGATATTGCGATAATAAGCGTTGCATTCCGAGTCCGAGGAACACGGTTCTGGTATCAAGCACATCATTTGATATTAATTATTTCTCGCGATAAGTGCTAAATGGGGAATTAGCAAGAGACGTTTCTTATAAACCAGAGCAGGTTGCCTGCGAATTGATTTTACCCAAGCTTCTCTAAGGTCTTTCCGAGTTGCAAATCTAAAATCTAACAAACACTACAGAATCGTTCTGTTCGTAACGTATAGCATATTCCAATAAGTATGCCACCGAAAAAATCACTTAAATAAGTATACTAACTTGTGTATTGAAATATTTCACTAAGAATACCACAGAAAAATCACTTAAATAAGCACACTATTTTCCTTGTTTATGCTTCTGCTATTCGAGAAAGTACAACCAAACACCACATACATTGTACAGGTTTAAAACCTACAGTGTAGATTTACTGCTTAATTGAATATTTAACACACAAAATCTTATTTTTATGTGCACATTTAACCCACAGAAGGTGTGCTCATCTCAAAAGTGTAGTGCCTATGTGAAAATCTTGCTTCACCAACCACAATACACAAGGATAGGGCATTTCCAACCTAATCTCTCTCGCTCTATATCTGTGCCGTTTTTATACCTACCTGTCCATCTTGTGGCAGGAAATTTCCAGAAGCAGTCGCAGGTCTCACAAACCCAGGCTTCGAGATTAAAGAACCACACGTGTCCACTCGTACAGGTGTAACCATTGATGGCAACAATCAGCAATGCCTTACGAAAAAAGCCGTTCACGCATGTTCGGCTATTACGGCCGCAGGGAGTAGTTATCAGTCGATTCCTGCCTATCACAGTCAATGTCACCTGCACTGATAAACATGTCTTATATTCATATCTCTACTATATAAACAATCTGCCGCATATTCTTCCTTCGTCTTCGCTCACGTCATTGTCATCATCAACGCTATCACTACTTTCTGCACCATTATCCTGCATTAGAATTCTTTTTGATTTTCTCAAATCCTTTATAATGATTTTCCATGTTCTCAACATGTCGACATACATTTTCCCTTTGTGGCCTGTCAATTTCTGCAATTCGCTGGCGACACAACTGCTCCACATCTTTTAATTTAAAAGTGAAATATTAAGTTTTATTTTTCTTTCTTTCTTATCTTTGAGAACCCTGGAAACGGAACTCAATGAAATATCAGTTGCCTTGGCTACTCTTTCATTCGCTTTCTACAGGCTTTTGAAGAACTCGGGGAGCATGCATTTTCTTCCTTCATCTCTGCCTCTTGTTTCATGAAGTCGCAATTATTTCTCTGCTCTGACTAAGTAATACCTTGCCACTTAACTTTGAATACGTAGGAGCCATGGTTAAAAAAATAAAATCAATAAAATGAACACTATTTACTGTCCACTTTGGATACAAACATATGCGGAGCACTTTCGATACAAACTGTACAAAGTTTGCTCGCTGTGACTTTAAGTAAACAAAGTATGATATCACAAACTCCGATAAGCTAGCCTCGGTAGCTGGGTTGGCGGTCACGGTCACGATTCCACAAGTTTTGCGCCGGCAATAACAATAGGCTAGAACCCAAAGAGATACATTCTTTGTTGTTTCTAAAGTTGATAGACATTCTTCGTCACAAATTTACTGGGCTCCACAACCAGCCTACAGAATACATGACATGAATTGCGTGTTTTAATGTAATCTATATTTTTTGTAGAGTAAGTTTTTGTCTATCTTTTATTATTTATCAGTTACGCAAAATTCAGCAAAACTCATCTAAAATAAAGAGGTATTTAGAGGATATTCCCAAAAAATTCAAGATACACATTTTATTTGCCATATAAATATCTTTAATTTACGGTATTTTGATCAAAATCCTTAGAGCCATTTTTGATAAAATCAAATTTTTCGAATTTTTTTCCATGTAAAGGGTAGTTTTTGTGTCGCATCCATGGAAGCTACTAAACTTATATACCAAGTTTGGTATTTTACCAACTTTTCATTTCTGAATTATCGTGTCCACAAACACACTGACACACGGACACACACATACACACACACACGCTGACCTTTTTCTGAAAAAATATATTTTTTTTTTGGATGCAGGGGACCCTAAAACGTTTATTTCCGGTGAAATCTCGGTATGGAATTTTTGGGTGGAATGCAATACCTTCTCTAATCATTATGTACATAGTACGTGTAGAGAAATTGAAAACTGGTTGAGCTCCATTCACATGACTTTCTCTCCATCTCTGTAACAAATTACAGTTAAAAAGCTTATTCTTCTATCTACACCATGCTAATCGAGATAAACATTATCAGAAATGGTCTTATTACTTACTCCTTTATAAGTAGGAGGGAAATAAAGGAATACACTAGGCTAAACTGACAACCAAATGTTTTAAAAACTGTCGCGTTGTGGAACAGTTGAAATTCGATTCTCTTTGCATAACCAGTACCAAAACAAAAGAGAGATGAAACAAAAGATGACATCCCGTTTGAGAAGAGTCAACTTTTCAACTACTTTAAGTCTACAAAATGAAAAGGGGAAACATTGTTTATCGAGATACACGTTTTTGTGTGGTACAACATGTCTGCCTATTTCCTATGGTTTACCGAAAAGTCAGCCAGAACGAAGAGCTAGCTCTTCAGATGCTATTCCCAGAAAATTCAAGCTACAAGTTTCACAGACACTCATGTGCCGAGGGGTTAGACCACCTACGTCTCACCAAGATCGGGTTCCATCCCAAACCGCTACGTGTGGGGTTTGTGGTGGACAAAGCGGCGCAGGGGCGGGTTGTCTCCGGGTTCTCCGATTTTCCCCACCATCGCGCTCCATCACTGCTCAATCTTCATTCCATGTACCAACAGTGTCATCGCCTGCGGTGCTGTAGTAGTAAAAGTGGGCGCTATACAGTTTAAAAAACACAACACGCGGTCGTTTTTCTTTAAAAGTTCAATTTTTTATTTAGGGATCCTCAAATCATACATTTCTGGAATCAAATTTTTGGATGAAATACAATATCTTCTCTACCTACTATGTACATTTTACGTGCAGAAAAAGTAAAAATAGAGGGTTGGGGAAAAAGTCATGGCAACTAGTTTTTTTTTTTTTCTTGTAGATATGAGAACGGATCACAAACGTATATATGTCGTGTGGAAGTTCTGCAGGTACAGTGTGTATGCAGAACAAAAGATGGCTCTGTGATAGCTGGTAGTAGTGAATTAGTGGAAGCCCTTGGGAATAATTCCCTACCATACCGTACAGTCGTACGGTGGATGGGAAAGTTTCAGCAAGAACGTATGTCAACCAGTGATGAGCAACGTTCGGGACGACCTGTCAGTGTGAGGACCGACGTGGCACGTGCCGTCATCGAGCAGCTCCTGGATGAAGACAGATGATGGACGCTACTGGAGTTAGAGAGGGCAAGTGGCATCGAGAAACGTACCGTCCACAGGATATTGCGTAATGAGCTGAAACTACGCAAAATCCCATCGCTGTGGGTACCGCATGCACTGACGGAAGTTCAAAGGTGGGTGCGCTATGCAATATGCTCCGACCACCTTGCACGCTGGCAACAGGACGGCGAGCAATTCTTGTCACGAATATTCACCATCGATGAATTTTGGGCCAGGGCATACGAACCAGAACTGAAACGTCAGTCCGCGGAGTGGCTACATGCTGGATCACCAAGGAGGCAGAAGTTCCTTCAGAATCCTTCCCCAGTCAAATTGATCATCATCGTCGCATATGACGTCAGGAACGTCATTGTTTGCCACTTTGTTCCACATGGCAGAACAGTGACCGCACAGTACTACAGGGACTTCCTGGTGCGACAGGTACGGCATGGCGTTCGGGAGAAACGTCCGGATCTTGTGAATAGTGCAATAATCCTGCATGGCAGTGCAAAACCACATAAAGCAGAATGTGTAGGGCAGCTACTGCGACGTTGGGGATAGGAAGAATTGGAGCACCCACCGTACTCTCCCGACATTTCACCCTGTGACTTTGATCTCATTTGAAAGATTAAAGAACCACTACGTGGTAGGCGGTTTGCAACACGAGAGTACATTACTAATGCTGTCCGCGAAAAGATGGCCCGCTTCACACATGATGCGGCAAATGCTGCGGCAGTTGGTATTCAGCGCCTCCCACATTGTTGGCAGCGTGTGGTGACAGTAGCAAAGGACTACTTTGAGGGTCTTTAGGACCAGGTTTGTCATGTCAGCTCTATGTGTACTGTGTTGTCATTCTTTTGCACCGTGAAGGTCATATTGCCCTGTATACTACCGTAATAAATTAGTGTGTTACGATATTCATTGTCTACACATGTAGTTAACACCTTGTCCTTTCGTCTGTATATGTCATATTTTCCAACCGGACTGGTATCTTCAAGAAAATAAGTAGTTGCTTTGTCTTTTGCTCCAACCCTGATATATTTGTCAATATAAATTGTATGTTGGGTATTTGTCAGATATTATATATAAAATCTGAGGTAGCGGTTGGCAGATTAACCTTCTCTGAGCCGCTTCCGATTGGTTGAATTTTTTCCTGGTTCCGCCAGATGGAAGCCTTATCTAAGAAGTCAACAGTGTAAGCGATCATCCGAATTGGAATCCTTAAGCACTTCTGCGCGTCTCTGGGTGCTGGTTCCTTCATCTCATGCGTTCCTCCTGAGGATGGTAAGCGCCAAAGATCCAGTTGGGTCGAGGTGTTCCCCCCGCTTTCTGATCACTAGTAAACACCTAGCGAGAAACGATGGAAACTTGCAGTTAAACCTGAATAATCAAAATACATGAATATTACCTTTAAAAATCACATTTGTTTAAACTTTCGTGATAACTGTATGTATCCAAAGCGAGATTGTGTTTGAAAATTCGTAAAGCTAAAATGATGTCTATAAGTTGATTAGATGTTGCTAAGACATATTGCGTCGCTCTCCGTGGTGTAGTGGTTAACATGCTAGCCTCATACCCCCAAGATCGGGGATTCAAACCCCTCGGACGTAAAAACCCTTAGCATGGCTTCCTTTGGAAGGGAAGAAAAGCCGTTAGTCCCGTGTCGTATATTTACGGCACGTAAAAGAACCTCAAGCTTGATAAAGAGGACTCTGGGCAAAATTAAGCTGTATTTCACGCCCAATATAGAATAATATGCTGATAACTACAGTAGCTAAAGAGCGTTCATAAATAAAACTTTGTTTCCATTTCTTAAATACTTTGTATCAAATTTCTTTATCGACCACTCGCCTCTCACCTAGGCAACTCGGGTTCGATCCTAAGCGGCCGCATGTGGGATTTGAGGTGGACAAAGTGGTGCGGGGCGGGTTTTCTCCGGGTTCTCCGGTTTCACCCGCTATCACATTCCACTGGTGCTCCATCTTCATTCCGTGTATCACCAGTGTCATCGCCTGCGGTGCCATTGGTAGAAAAACGGGTGTTAAACACACAAAAAAAGTTTCTTTATTGACCCAAGTTACAAGTTAAGTCTTAAAGTCATTGCTGCAGATAATTCACTTGACGCTTCGAGGCGTGGACAGTTGACGGCTTGCACGCCACTGCGCGTTTACACTCCAGTCCCTGACCAACACCACATCTCATTACCCATGGCTTGCAGTTCTTCTTTTCATAACTAAAATTATATTACAGAACTTTCTGGAATCTTATAGAAGCCGAAGCTTGTGGAAGAATGTGGCGTGCGTTCCAAAGTCTTCGGTTACCGTCGCGCCGCACTTCCTGTTTTTCATATTCCAGGATCTCCAATTCCACCAACTCACATAGCAGATGTCACTGTCATGATATGTAAGCCAGGACCCACCTGTGATCTCTCTGGGGGGAGGCTCCGACCTCTGCAGTTGCTCTGGTGCGAGTGCTGCGGACCGCGGGCACCCATGATACTGCTGGCGTTACTAGGGGTCGAACTCCAAGCCCCTCCCGAAAGAGAGCTCTTCGGATTGGGTTGGGCTCGACGCGATACCCGTGGGAGATTGTGTGACGCCATAAAGATGTGAAATGTTAAAACACACAATTTATGTCATATACATTTTGTTCGTGGAGTTAACCGTTTTGTAAATGTTCCTTGGCTCAGTTTTAAAGTGCTTAAACATTTATCATGCAGGAATTTGTCAACTTATGGCCACGCAAATTAACGGATTTCAATCCCGTAGCAACCACATTTTAAAACATTTGACTGTCGGTTTATTCTAGTGTATTCCCTTATTTCCTTTCTACTTATAAGGAACTAAGTAATAAGACCATTTCTGCTAATGTTTACCTCGATTAGCGTAAATAGAAGAATAAGCTTATAAACAATAATTAATTTGTTGTAGAGATGTAGAGTAAGTTCATGTGAATCAAACACATTAGATGTTTTCGACAAAGGTCCGTTTAGTGTGTGCATTTGGGCTATATAAGTCAAAAACGAAAAGTCCGTTAACTACCACACTTGGTATTTAATTTAGTATCTTCCCAGGATGCCGCACGATGACTTTCAACAGATGACCTACCTCAGAATGAAGCATTTTTCAAAATTTTCGATTTTCTCAAAAATAACTCTACCGAGTATGGTTAAATACCATGTATTAAATATATTTATGTGCTAATACATACATACATACATACATACATACATACATACATACATACATACATACATACATACATACATACATACATACATACATACATACATACATACATACATACATACATACATACATACATACATGCATGCATACATGCATACATACATACATACATACATACATACATACATACATACATACATACATACATACATACATACATACATACAGCGCGCACACACATATACACACAATGTATCTCATATACTTTTTATAGACCAAACCATTTCGTAGATATTCCTTGTTATTGGTTTCATCTTTAAAATACTTATACTTTTGTTAAACAGGACGTCGTCATTCCTTTCATTTGTTTTTTGTTTAACTGCTGGCCATGCATGTGAATCACACAGCATAGAGGTTTTAAAACATTAAACTATTGTATAGCGTTTAACGAGCGCTTTTACTCCATCGACACCGCAGGCAATGATACTGATGATTCAAAAACATGAAATGGAGTGTTTTTTTTTTAATTGTTGAGGTTCTCAGCGTCCCATTCTATACTGGGGGTGAAAGGTTACTTAATTTTGTTCAGAGGCCTCCTTATCAGGCTTGAGGTTCTTCTACGTGCCGTAAATATATGACACGGGACCAACGGCTAAGGATTTTACACCCGAAAAAATGAATCTTCCTGTGTCGGGTTTAAACCCGCGCCCTTAGGTACATGGTAACCATTACACCACGGAGGGCGACAAGGAATATGAAAATGGAATGCGATGGCGGAGAACTGGCGCGGCCATATTACACTATTGCTTTAGTCTACTGTATTCCCATATTTCCCTTCTACTTACAAGGAATTAAGTAATAAGCCAATTTCTCGATTAGCATGAAGTAGATAGAAGAGTAAGCTTTTGTAAGAATAGTTTGTAAGTTGAACAGCTGGAGAAAGTCATGTGAATGGAGGACATGTATTAATATTCACATTTGGTTGTGTAGTTACCCGTCGTGCTCTGGAGTGATAGCGCCGGGTCTGGCTGCCGACATGTACTTCAAGGATAACGTGATCGCCTTCATCGGGCCAGCGTGCGCCTTCGCCCTGGAGCCTGTAGCAAGACTGGCCGCCTATTGGAACAGACCCATCATCACCGGCATGGGAGACCAGGTAAGTTCCTTCAGTCTTGATCTGAAGTTCAATGCACTCTTGGGAATAACATTAAACACCATGCTAACCCTTCCTTGTATTAAAAACAGAGTTTAATATGTTAATGTATTGAAATATTATATAATAAGTAGGGAGAGCATCTTGGGGACCGATAGCGGGACACAAGCGGATACCAGTGGGTGGGATACTGCAGGTGGGAACGTGGCTCGACTATGCTGTATATTACAATACTGCTTTACAGGGAATTAATGTCTTTCATGAAAGCGCACGCTCTTCAATCCAGATTGTAAAATCAAGATGCTTCAAGTGGATTGCATGAATATTTACAATTCACACAGAAGAACTTTGTAGATATATCAATGACATTGACACATATTTGGAAACATCGAACAATGAAATACCTTGAGCACTGACATCTTGTGCAAGCAATTAATCAGAGACGCATGCTACCTGTTTTAGACCGCGTGAAAAAAAAAGTGAAGACAGTGTTTGGAAAAAATGTTGGATTTTCAATAATGCGCGAAATGTGCTCCGAGGTGTTGCTATTGAAATAATTGCTGACATGGAATATCTTACCCAACAGTCGATTATGTATCCTATTTCCGTTTTTCTCCAATCACATCTTGTGATGTGGAGCGAAGTTTTTCACAATATAAATCTTGTTTAAGTGCCAATCGGAGACGATTCACATTTGAGACGTTACGAATGCATGTTGTGCATTTTAATCTGTGTATCTTGAGAGAAAATGATGACTTGTTGCGCAACTGCAATTGAATATATGTAAATATTAAAATTGTTAGTTGCCGTGAATCAGTGGTATTTATGTTTACAATCTCTTCCTCTGCCTCATTTTCCTTCTATTAGTACCACTACGTACATACTACATTGTAACAACTATACACCATGCTGTGTTAACTTTGATTCTGTCCCACTATCGGTCCCCAAGATGCTATCCCTAATAATAAGTAACGTAATACAGCAAACGTTACTACAATTACTGAGTAAAACTTCATCAATAGTGTTGTTCGATTAATGATTAATGTAAAACTTGTGATCGATGCTTAGAGCACAGATACGTCATATCGGGCCCTACTGTTGACAATGAAACATGCAAACAATCCTCAAGGTTAAAACATAACTCCATGGCACGATAGTCCACAAGGGACCATGGCCTACCGCCCGGCCGCTGCATCCCCATCTCGGCTCTTAGGCGTCATGTTGCAGTACTGGAGAGTGAGACGTGATCAGCGCCTCGAGTCCCTCCCGGCTGGTTGATCTGGAGCTGCTACTTCTCAATCAAGTAGCTCCTCAATTAGCCCTCCAGGGACCTCACAAGGCTGAGTGCACCCCGGACCAGGTCTCCAGCGGGAGAAAATTCGCCACGCCGGTACCGAATGGAACCCAGGTCTCCCACTTACATCCTTAAGGTTATTCAGTATATTTCTGGCTTTGGATTTTCTCACCATAGCAGAGAAGGCTCGCTCGAATAGATAAGATGCCGAAAAGTGCGTTAATTACTTTCTTCGTTACTCCTCTTTCCGCTGAAGCCAAAAAGTAGCCACCGACGCCTCACTCTTGGTGAACTTACTTTTGAATGTGGAATCAGCGCAAAGATCAATAAAGTCATCGCAAGTAGTGAAGTCTATTTCCTCCGCACATCTACGAAATCAAATGGTGAGACAACCCAGTCAAGACTCATAGAGGAAAGAACGTGTCTATTGCAAACTTGATAAGTAACCACAAATGCAGTCTTTCAGCTTACCCATATATTTATCTCCTGCCAGATTAAGAAGGGATGGAACGTTTGCCAGGGCTCCTTTCTGAACCGCAGACCTCCAGAAACTATATTTTCTTTTAAAACTTTTCATACCGATCCAGGTGGGGACTGGCATTCGGGAGGTCCGGGTTCGATCCCCGTTGACCATGCACTCTGGCCCTGGGTTTTTCCTTGGACCGCTTAGGCGAATGCTAGGGTGCTCTATATATCATGGTTCCTTTCCCTTCATTAATTTCCATTCTTCATCTTTTAGGTCGGTGGCAGGTGTGGCTTGAGGCTTTGCAGGCAGATGGCACGGCTGCCTACTCTGTTCTCCCTGGTTGCGCTGGTAGAGGCCTCCTTCCGGCCTCCGTGGCGAGCCAGGGCTGCCATCTAGTGACTTCCGTGTGACTCTGCGCTTAGCTCCATCGTTTGCTGTGTGCTGGCGATGAATTTTGCCCTCCTCTCATCCCTGCGGTGGTATGCCGCTGTAGACTAGTACTTGGTCGCAGTTGCCGAGGTGTCCTCCTCGTTAATATGCTCTAACTCTAAAACCTTCACTTTATTGGTTGAGGAAATGTTTGTTTCCTGTTGACCTTGCATTGAAACATTCAGTTCATTCAGCTTATGAAAAACATTTGCCAGATACGATAGTTCCAAAGTTAGAAACAGCTCGTGTCACCCTTAAAACAAGTTTTCACCTGTTCTTTAAGTTCGAGGAACCGGTTCAATACACGACAACCACCTTACAACTCCTGTGTGAAGTAACAAAGAGGTTTGAGCTGCATCCTGCACTTTAAAGGTCGAAACTCCATGAAGTTCACCATTTTCACAACTTCGTTATAACACCTTCGTTACGCGCTTTCACGACTCTATGCAGAAAACAGTGAGCTATAATAAAGGATGGATTTTCAAAGAGAGCTTTGGCAGTAAATTCCCTAGACACAGATGGTGCACCATCTGTACATACGACGGTCGGCTGATAAGCCTCGAGCCTCTTAATGAAAACAGAATTTTGTTTTATTTCTCAACATGATCTCCAGAAAGGCTAACACATGTGTCATAACAGTGTTCTAATTTAATTAAACCATCTCTGTAGTGCGATTTATTAAGGTTCCCAAAATGGCTGTTTACCGCATCAATGACCTCCTCGTTGCTGTGAAATCTCCAAGAAATGTTTTTGGGAACAGGTGGTAGTCACTGGGTGCTAGATCCGGCAATTCCAACTTCAATTCGCACATTTTTCTCATTACAATGACTGAACGATGGGCCGGAGCACTGTCGTGATGAAACAAGATTTTTTTTTCCCCCCAATGACTTTTCTTTTCACCTCATCATTCAAACGTTGCAGTAACCTTGCGCAGTAGTCACCAGTATTACTTTTACCCTTTTCCAAGTAATCAATAAAAATAATTCCCTGTGCATCCAGAAAACACTCGCCATAACCTTGTTAGCTGACAAAATTTAATTTGCCTCTTTAGGAGTTGGTTCACCTGGCGCAATCCACTGCTTTGACTGTGATTTACTTCCTGGAGTGTAGTGATGTATCCAAATTTCATCCATGGTAATAAGCCGTCTCAAAATTCACTGGGATTTTTACGCTAGAGCTCCACATTCTTAGCAGAGACAATTTTTGTTTGCAACTTTTGATCAGGTGTCAACAAACGCGGCACCCATCTTGAAAAGACCTTGTGAAAGCCTGAAAAATTACTTAAAATATTATCTGCACATTTTTTTGATATGTTTACAGCCTCTGCTATCTCAAACAACTTTAATCTGCGGTCTTCCAATACTAAACGATGCTTTCTGGAGTTGTAACTTCTACAGGGCGTCCAGAGCGAGGTTCATTACTAGTGCTCGTACGTCCCATTTAAACTCTACAACCCACCTTTTAATCACTGAATATGAAGGGACAGAGTCTTTTAATGTACTATCCGTTTACTCCTTGATTTCTTTAGGCGTTAAGTCTTTCAAATGAAAGTTTAATCACTGCTCGTTTATTCGAATCCTCCATTTTCGTGAAAACTCTAAAGTTGTCTTGTTTAAAATGCTGTCATTGGAAAACTAAATAAGCTATTGACCTGTAGCTATGGATACATGCTAGTCTAGAGTTAAACTGTACGATGCTACCGTCTAACTGGCCAAGTGGTGCCATATCTGTGTGAGGCCTGGGACTTATCAGCCGACCCTAGTACACCACAAGAGTCTTTCCATGAAAGACCATGGTCATTGAGAAATTCTCCAGGGATCTACAAAACAGAAACTGCCCATCTGAGTTGCGGTTTGTCACCAATATCGATACTCTCATCTACTTGCAAAGTAAATATTCGATCAGTTTTAATTTATCCACAACTTGTTCGTTGATATTGCATGGCATTTCAGATATTCTGCGCCTGATTGTGATCTTGGAGAGAGGAACTTTCGAAATTTGATTAGCTGCTCTTTCACCAAGTATTGTTGAAACTACGAGGATCACTCCAAAAGAAACAACACTGTTAAAAAAAACAGTTTTCCTGCTACATCCTTGAAATGTTTACTGTGTGTAAATACATCCTTCCCGCTTGTGTTCAAATTTGGTTCAACCTGTTGGCGCGAGTGGCCCTGTCACAGCATGCCTTCAAGTTGGCGGCTGCACTTGACATCCATCAGGAGCAACGTACTGTCATAGAGTTCCTGTGCTGTGAAAACGAGACAGTGGGAAACATCCACAAGAGGTTGGCAAAGGTGTATGGAGATGCTGCTGTTGTTCGAAGTATAGTTAGTCGGTGGGCAAGTAGACTACGTGATGAAAGCGGACGCGGTAATATTCAGGGTTCTCATCGCAGCGGCAGGCCTCACACTCCTGACAATGAGCACTGGTGTCTGCTGACAAACGCATCACAGTGAACGAATTGTCACTCTACGTTGGAATAGGGGATGCAAGTGTTTCCAGAATACTGAAGTGGTGCTCGACCACATCGGCAAAAGTAGGATGTTTTGCTGTTGCACGACAATGTACGGCCACATGTCAGTCAAAAAGCAACGGAAGCGATCAGAAAACTTGGATGGACAACTTTGAAACACCCGCCTTACAGTCCTGACCTGGTTCCATGTCACTATCATCTCTTTGGGAAACTGAAAGAATGTCTTTGTGGAATAAGGTTTGAAGATGATGACTTCCACGTGTGTGCTGCCAAACAGTGGCTGGTCCAGACGTTTACCGTGCAGGTATGCAGGCGCTAGTTCCAAGATGGCGTAAGGCGATTGAGAAGGATGGGGATTATGTGAAGAAATAAAATGCTGATCCTAAAGGATGTATCCACACACTGTAAAAAATTCAAACATGTAGAATGAAAACTGTATAAAAAAAGTTTGCATTTCTTTTGGATTGGCCCTCTTATAACTTTACACGCAGGGTCCATGATTTCCTCTGCAAGACTGAGAGGTTTCCTGTTTTAGTTCTCATTTCTGCTACGTTGTGGCTTCAAGAGTAGTATCGCATATGGTCATTGTGTTTACCATTCGCACACCGTTTTCTTCTTCCCTTCTAGTATACGTCACACTTATCTGTGACACACTAGGAGGATGCTTTGTTGTAAGATGCCGCTAGGTCTCGTTGCTAAGTGATTCACCAAAAACTAAACACACATTTCCATGTAAATCCACGCGCTAAGTAACTGTCCTGGTATGTTCTTTGCTTTCGTTTGTTGAATTCGACGGCCCGGGAGAAACTGTAAGGTTTGGCTTCTTAAAGCAAGCAGTAGGAGTCGACTGATCACTTTCATTGTCTGGCGTCTACATTTATCAATGAACTTATCCGGACCTAAACACTGTGAATCAACGCGAAAAAAACATCGGCGAATTATTTGAGGGGGGGGGCAGGAATTAAGGTTTTAAGGCTAACAGGTGTTTGGGTGTGTAGGAAAGGATGAAGGTTGAGGTGAGAAAGTATTTAATTGTGTGGTGGCGCTTTTTATTGGGACTACTTTGATGTCATGAGGCCCGGTACCGCCGTAGCAAACCGAATGCTTGCGGGTGAAGACTTAAAAAAAATGTTCGAGGGGAGCAGGTAGACGCCATGGCGCAATGCCCTGACGGACAGCCTCAAAACTTGAGGTGAATCATCTTCTATGTTGGAATGTCATGTGGGTGATGGTGCTCGTCTCAGGTGAGCTCTGGGTGGAGTTCTCGGATGAGATCCATTCCATAGGCTGGTGGTTGAATAGCTACTGTCATTTGTACGTCTTGGAGGTGGATGGTTAAACCATGTGTCTGTGCTGGAGAATTTCATCTAGCTCTTTATGGACTTTGTAGATGCGGAATTTATTTATTTAATCCACAACCTTCTAGAGGGTCTTGTTGAAGTGGAGACGTTGAAGACTCAGAGCAGTTTCCTGAAAGTCCACTAGAGAGTCAGGGCTTCCTCCAATGTGGTGATGCAGTCGGCACAGTCTGTCGTCTGTTAGCTGTGACGTCGGCTTGTAGTTGTGTTAGTGTTGAGATCTTGGGTTCGTCTTGTGTCAGCTGGAAATTGGCATCTGTCTGCGAGGACGTTTGGTGCACACCAATTGGGAACCAGTGGTTTAGTGTATCGTGCATACTGTAGACTGAGAAGACGAATGTCGAGTAACTTAAAGCTCCATGGACCCCGAGATCATTTGAATAATATTTTACCAACTTCATTCATCGTCCGGTATGACCAAACCAGGTTAAAGGACGTTAAGCTACAAAAAAAAAAAAAAAAAAAAAAAAAAAAAAAAAAAAAAAACTTACATTACCAAATATGTGTTCAGAATGATTAACTTACATACCAATTATTTCAAAAACCCATTTTTATTTCAATGTGAGGAATCCATCCCCAAACGTTGTAAAGGTATTTTTGAATCATCCTGTATAATGATACATGTTCCTAGAACAGAGTTTTAAGACTATAAATGGGATTCTGGTTGAAGCTGTAACATGAACGGGTGCCCCAACAGTCTCACAAGACTCAACTTGAATGAGATGACAGAACAAAGGGTTTGTGTAATCGTATCAGCTGAGTAGCCTCCTTTATAAAGAGCACAAGCTTTCTGACAGACTGGGAAAAGGTGTCACATATGGATCAGTAATGGAACGAGCTTCCACAGTAATCCTAAGCCTGCAGTATTGGAACACGATGATGCTCCCCTCCTGTACACACGCAACCTGCTACTGACCATACTGCATACCTACTCAATTCTAACAGCTTACTTCCAAAACAATTTGTCCAATACTGTAAAATCAGGAGCCAATTTAGGTTTCGCGTTTCTGACCACTTAAATGCGTGTTCAAACAGTGGTATGTCGCGCTCCGTGGTGTAATGCTTACCATGCCACCTTCACATACCCAAGGTCGTGGGTTCAAACCCGTGGAGGGCGATGGGTTTTTACTTTTTCTACACCTACTATGTACATAGAGTATAGAGAAGGTATTGCACTCCACTCAAAAATTCCATACCGAGATTTCACCGGAAATGTATGTTTTAGGGTCTCCTGTATAAAAAAAACATTTTCAGAAAAAGGTCTGTGTGTGTGAACATGATAACTCAAGAACGAAAAGTCGATAAAATACCAAACTTGGTATTAAGTTTAGTATCTTCCAGGGAACCGATACGAAGATTTTGAGAAAAATCCCCCCACCCAAAACTACCCTTTAAATGGAAATTTTTTCGAAGATTTTGATTTCCTCAAAAATGGCTGTAACGATTTTTACTAAAATATTGAATACTAAAGGTATTTACCTGACAAATAAAATGTATATGTTGAATGTTCTGGGAATGGCCTCTGAAGACTACTTTATATTGGACGAGTTTTACGGAATTTTGCATAACTACTAAACCGTAAGAGATGAAAATAACTTACTGCACAAAAAATGTAGAGCATTTTAAAACACACAATTTATGTTATATGCATTTTTTCATGGAGTTGATCTTTTTTTAGATATTCCTTGTTATTGGTTTTATCTTTGTAAAACTTATACTTTTATCATACAGGAATTTGTCAACTCCTGTCAATACAAAATAGGAACTTCAGTCACATAGTAACCAGCTTTTGACTATCTCTTTAACCTATGCTATTCGTTATTTCTGCTAGCTTTTTCTCAATTAGCATGATGTAAATAGAAGAGTTAGCTTTTTAACAATAATTTGTTGCAGAGATGTAGACAAAGTCATATGAATGGAACACATCAGATGTTTTATTTTTGGAAGCAGCTCAATGGTTAGAGCAACCGCACGGAAAGCGGGACACTGTTCAAATTCCGGCTGTGCCATTGCATTTTTCAACTGATTCACTAGTATAAAACCATTACCCCCTGTAACATGTTATATATACGTATTTATGAGAAGTATTACCATTATAATAACATATCCTGGATAGTTGGTTGATAACATGTACATACGAGGGCTATCCAGAAAATAACCAACCATTTGGTATAACTAAACAACAACGAAAGTTATCAACACAATCTTACATTATCTTACTCTATTTCTCAGAGCTATTTATTGTCACGTATTATCAGTTTTACAATGCCGATGTTATACTTTTCTACTGCCAAAGAACGTATTCCTTTTTTTGAATGCAGAAAATGTTCGACCAATCGAATCTTATAGACAAATAACGCAAATGTATAGTGATAATGCAATGAACGAGTCTTCAGTGAGGAAATGGCACATAATTTACAAGTAATCAAGGAAGAACCAGTGTGTACGATAAAGACCGGAGAGGAAGTTCATCAATCGTTATGGAGGAGTTGAAAACAAATGTTGATAAAAGAATTCAGAAAACCCGGTGTTTCACTTTGAACACTGTACACGACTTTTTGGATGAAAACATTTCCCAACCAATGAAGACCTGCAGTGATATCTTCAATCGTTATGGAGGAGTTGAAAACAAATGTTGATAAAAAAATTCAGAAAACCCGGTGTTTCACTTTGAACACTGTACACGACTTTTTGGATGGAAAACATTTCCCAACCAATGAAGACCTGCAGTGATATCTTGGCTCAGATCTTTAGCGGTGGAGGAGTATAACATCTGCTTTGAAACACCGGATCCACGTGACAATAAATATCTTGATGGCAATGACGATTACGTTGAGAAATAAGAGTAAGATACTGTAACCATCAAGGGTTTGAATACAAGCGTCCGCATGTGGGACTCGTGCTGGACAAAGCGGCGTCTGGGCGGGTTTTCTCCAGGTCTTCCGATTTCACCCGCCATTCATTCCACCAATTGCTGCATTATAACCTTTCCAGTCATCACTTTCGCTTACATTTCATATGATCCACTTCCTCGTGTAGCAGGTTCTCCAATCTGTGGGTTCGTGCCGTTGGTTCCCCGACAGTTTCAGACCTCTGGGCATTCGCTTATAAGGCTCAGTCCTACAAAACGGTCGTTACTTTCTGGATAGCTCTCGTATTACCCGGATACTAAGTGTGTACTTCCAAAGGTAAATCACCATTAAGGCAGTTCTGGTTCGTTGAGCCGGGTAACAAACATACTGAAGATTGAATGTCATACCGGCATGCTATCACATTCCCTCAATGGTTACAGCAACCTCATGGAGAGTGCGAGAACCGACCGTGTGACATTGGATTCTTTAACTGCTTGCAATAATATAATACACTGCATGACAAGACTGATACTCTACGTCATAAATCATCCCACTCAGTCAGTGACGCCAGCATCCGTAGTGTGGGGGTAGCGTATTCAAGAAGTCGCTTAGGGTGAGTTACCCGAAAAAGATTTTATTTCAGGGTTTTCCCTTATCCTGAGAAGACGAATGTCGAGTAACTTTAAGCTCCATTTGAGAATCATTTCACCAATTGCATTCGTCATCTGATATGACCAACTAGGTTGCTCTTCCTGTACAACTGTTGTAGTTTCGAGTTGAAGTCTATTAGCCAATCCCAAGAGAAGCTTCATCATTAGAGGATTGTCTTTGAAGAGACCGGAAGAGAAGAATAATCAGTAGGGACAGCAACTTGGGGTCGATAGCGGGTCAGAATCGAAAAAATAGCAGCATGATATATAGTTGTGATGTGTTGACAATGCAGTGTGTACCAATAGAAGACAGTGGTAGACTGTGATGTTGCCACTACTAGTGGAAGGCGATTGAGGTAAACATACTGATTTACGAGAGCTAACAATTTTAATATTTATGTACATTTAATTGCTGTTGTGCAACAAGTGATCGCCATCATTATCCGTTTCATTTTCTCTCAACATGCACAATAACGTCTCAAATGTGAGTCGTCTCCGATTGGTACGTAAACATGCTTTATATTTGAAAAAAACAAGATGTACTTGGAGCAAAACGGAAATAAGACACATCATATGCCATCAGCAATTATTTCCGTAGCATATTTCGTATTTCACGCAATATTGAAAATCCGACATTTTTCCAAACAGTCTTCATTTTGTTCTTCACACGGTGTCACGGGTCTTTGATTAATTGCTTGCACAAGTTCAAAGACAGCTTTCAGGGCCCAGGTATTTCAATGCTCGATGTTTCCAAATTAATTACCTGTAAAGCAGTATTGTAATATACAGCATACTCGAGCCACGTACCCCAGCGCGTTACCCCAGATTGTTTACCTGCGGCGCGTGCAGTCACCAATACATGTCGCTCTCTACTCGGTAGGTATGCAACTGGTATCCGTATGTGTCCCGCTATCGGTCCCCAAGATGCTATCTCCAAATAACAAAAGGCCTAAGCAGAGTCGGCTCCTCAGGGTAGGCAAAACACACCCTAGTAGTTTCAAAAATATGTTTTAAAACTATTTAATAATATCGGCTGAAAATGAAATGTACGAGTATCAAAGCTAAAAAGAAAATGTTCTCTTTTAACAAAACAAAATCTACATATAATATTATATTCCATTATTGAGTAATGATAATTTTCCCAAAGTTCTGGTATTAACCATCCTTATATCGCAATGTGCCACTAAGGTATGTAAATCAAATTATTTTGTATGAAGCACAATCTGTTATTTTTAATGTATTTGTATTGTTTCTTTGGATCGCTCTGTTTCAGCCGCCATCAGAAGTGGAGCTGTCCGTATCTTCCGGCATCTTGGGGCGCCTGCACAAATGGAAAAATGACACTTCGGTAAGTTGAACACCTGTTATACTTTCCTTCAGATCAAAAAACTGTAGCATATAAATTGCTTGTGGTTTGGAAAATGCTATTTTAAGACCCCTTGAAACTTCCGAACTCATTCTAGGAATCTCTTTAACTCTTTCAGTGCTACGGCCGAAATAACTCGTCTTAAACTTTCATATTCTCCTGCAGCAATTTTTAAAGCAATAATACCTATTAACTCTGACGGACTGTTTATACTAATTCTGGGTAACATATAAAGCAAGTCATTTGGTCCGAGTCAAGCTGCACTCTGCCTCCAAAACAGTCTCTATTTCACGGTCGGAAATAGCTGTTGGTGGGGTGTGGAAAGTCCCGCAGCATGCTCTATCTCACCTGAGGTTTACGATGGGGAGGGCCCAGGCTAAATGATCGGTGGTGCCTGGATGATGATCACGGGGCAGGTAGAACCACCCGGTGTCACACCTTTTTGTAAATTTTGAAACATATTACTATACTCGCCTTTTTACTTTCTCTACACTACTATGTACATAGTGTATAGAGGAAGTATTTTATTCCATCCAAAATTTTTATACCGAGATTTCACTGGAAATATGTGTTTTTGGACCCCTTGAATAAAAAAAAAAAAAAAAAAAAAAAAAAACATTTTTACAAAAAGGTCCGTGTGTGTACCTGTATGTCTGTCTGTGTGTCTGGATTTTGATTAAAACATCGTATATTAAAGATATTTACCTGACAAATAAAATGTATATCTTGAATTTTCTGGGAATAGCCTCTGAAGACTACTTTATTCTGGATGAATTTTATGAAATTTTGCATAACTGCTAAACCGTAAGAGATACAAAAACTTACTTCACAAAAAATGTAGAACACATTAAAACACACACTTTATGTTATATATATATATTTCGTGGAGTTGATCGTTTTTTAGACATTCCTTGTTTTTGGTTTCAGCTTTGAAAAACTTACTTTTCTCATACAGGAATTTGTCAACTCGTGTCCATAGAAACAAAAGAACTTCAGTCACAAAGCAACCAGCTGTTGACTATCACTTTAACCTATGGTACTCCCTTATTTCGCTTCTACTTACAAGGAAGCAAGTAATAAGATTATCTCTGCTATTTTTTTTCTGTTTAGCATGAAGTAAATAGAAGTATAAGCTTTTTAAGATATAGAGAAAGGGATATAGAGAAAGTCATGTGAATGGAACACATCAAATTTTACTTTCTCTATACGTACTCTGTACACAGTGTATAGAGAATGTATTATATTCTACCCAAAAATTGAAAACCAAGATTTCACCGGAAATGCATGTTTCAGGGTCGTCCTGAATAAAAAATATCTGATGTGTTCCATTCACATGACTTTCTCTACATCTCTGCAACAAATTATTGTTAAAAGTTATGCTACTATTTACTTCATGCTAATTGAGAAAAAAATTAGTAGAAATAGTCCTATTACTTGCTTCCTTGTAAATAGAAACGAAATATGGGAGTGTCAAAGGTTAAAGTGATAGTCAAAAGCTGGTTGCTATGTGACTGAAGTTCCTTTGTTTGTATGGACAGGAGTTGACAAATTCCTCTATGAGAAAAGTATAACTTTTTCAAAGCTGAAACCAATAATAAGGAATATTTAAAAAAACATTCAACTCCACGAAAAAATGTATACAACATAAATTGTGCGTTTTAACGAGCTCTATATCTTTTTTGAAGTAACTTTTTGTCCATCTCTTACTGTTTAGCAGTTATGCAAATTTCCGTAAAATTCATTCAGAATAAAGTAGTCTTCAGAGACTATTCCCAGAAAATTGAAGATAAACATTTTATATCTCAGGTAAATACCATTAATATACGACATTTTAATCAAATTCGTTAGAGGCATATTTGAGAAAATCAAATCCCTGGAAGATACCAAACTTAACTACCAAGTTCGGTATTCAACGGTCTTTTCGTTTTTGAGCTATGCTGTCCACAGACATGCACACACACGCGCGCGCGCGCGCTCTCTCATGGACTTTTTTTTTTTTTTTTTTTCAAAAATGCCGTTTTTGGATTCAGGGAGACCCAAAAATATATTTCCGGTGAAATCTCGATATCGTATTCTTGGGTGCAATGCAATACCTTCTGTATACACTATGTACATGGTATCTTAGGTAAAGTAATATGATGCGTTACACTCACATGACTTTCTCCAGCTACTCTACAAACAAACTTCTTATAAAAGATAATTCTTCTTTCAACACCACACTAATCGAGATAAATATTAGTAGAATGTTATTACTTAGCTCCTTATAAGTAGAATGGAACTAAGAGAATGTACCAGGCTAAAGTGATAGTCACATGTTTTAAAAGCTGTCGCTATGCGATTGTGGGTGCATATTGTTTCTTTGCCTGACCAGGAGTAGAACAAAAGATAAACGGACACTTCCGTCTGAGAAAATTATAAGTACTTCACAATTGAAGCTAATAACAAGGAATACCTCGGAAAAGATAACCTCCACGAAAAAAATGTGTATAACATAACTTGTGTATTTTAACAAGATCTACATTTTTTTATATAGTAAGTTTTTGTCTTTCTCTTACGGTTTACTAGTTGTGCCAATTTAAGCAAATTCCATCCAGAATAAACAGGTCTGTAGAAGCTATTCCCAGAAAATTCAAGATATACATTTTATTTTTGATAGATTTGGCTTTAGTTTGTGGTATTTTAATCAAAATCATTATACCCATTTTTAAGAAAAACAAAATTTTCGAAAATTTTACATGTGAAGGGTAGTTAGGGGTGGGGGAGTTTCTTGAAAATCTTCGTTTCGCATCCTTGGAAGATACCAAACTTAAATACCAAGTTCGGTTTTCAATCGTCTTTTCGTTTTTAAGTATGCTGTCCAGACACACACACACACACACACGCGCGCGCGCGGGCCTGTTTCTGAAATGTTTTTTTTTAACTCAGGGGGTCTTAAAACATGTACTTCTGGTGAAATCTCGACATCGAATTTTTGGATGGAATGCAATACTTCTCTATCCATATGTACAATTTACATACGGGGTTAGAGAAAGTACTAATTTAAACAAATGACATGTTAATCACAATCGTTAGAGCTGTTTTGGGGAAAATCAGAATTTCCAAAAAATGTTTCACGTTCCATGTAGTTGGGGTGAAGAGATTTTCTCGAAAATCTTCGTGTCGAATGCTGAGAAGATAGAAAATTAAATTATGCCATTTTACTTTCTCTACATGTACTATGCTTATAGTGTATAGAGAAGGTATTACATTCCACCCCAAAATTTCGACACCGAGGTTTCAACGGAAATACATGTCTTAGGTAGCCCTGAATCCAAAAAAAGCATTTTAGAAAAAGGTCCGCGTGTGCGTGTGTGTTTTTGTAGACAGTATAGCTCAAAAACGAAAAGATCGTTAAATACCGATCTTGGTATTTAACTTTGGTATCTTCCAAGGATGCGACACGAAGATTTTTAAGAAAAATCCCCCACCCCCAACTACCCTTTACATGAAACTTTTTTCGAAGATTTTTATTTTTTCAAATATGGCTCTAACTATTTTTATTCAAATGTCGTACATTAATGGTATTTAGCTGACAAATAAAGTGTATATCTTGAATTTTCTGGGAATAACCTCTGAAGACTACTTTATTCTGAATGAATTTTACGGAATTTTGCGTAACTACTACACCGTAAGAGTCGGACAAAAACTTATTTCACAAAAAATGTAGAGTTCTTTAAATCACCCAATTTATGTTATACACATTTTTTCGGTGGAGTTGATCGTTTATGAGATATTTCTTGTTATTTGTTTCAGCTTTGAAAAACTTATACTTTTCTCATACAGGAATTTGTTAACTCGTGTCCATACAAACAAAGGAACTTCAGTGACATAACAACCAGCTTTTGGCTATCACTTTAACCTATGTTAGTCTCTTATTTCGGTTCTACTTACAAAGAAGCAAGTAATAAGACTATTTCTGCTAACTTTTTGTCGATTAGCATGAAGTAAATAGAAGCATGAGCTTTTTAACAATAATTTGTTGCAGAGATGTAGAGAAAGTCATGTGAACGGAACACATCACATTTTTATTGTTATAACATTCAGACAGACGGACCTTTTCCTAAAAATATTTTTATGTCCTCGGCCACGTTTGAACTCGAAACAGTATGTGATAGGTCCCCATAAACAACATCCAATTTCTCTTTTATTTTTTGTACATATAAAAGTAATGGTGGATATCTGAATAATACTGTATGGTATTGTATTGCACCCAAAAATTGCATACCGAGATTTCACTGCAAATACATGTTTTGAGACCCCCTGAATCCAAAAAAGCATTTTTAGAAAAATGTCCGTGTGTGTCCATGTGTCTTTAAACACGATAACTCAAAAACGAAAATACCAAACTTGTAATTTAAGTTCAGTATGTTCCACGGATGCGATACGAAGATTTTGAGAGAAATCCCCCTGTCCCTTTACATGGAAAACTTTGATTTTCTCAAAAAGACTGTAACGATTTTGATTAAAATACTGTATATTAAGGATATTTATATAGCAAATGAAATGTATATATTTCCAATTTTCTGGGTATGGTCTCTTAAAACCTCTTCATTGTGAGTGAGTTTTTCTGAAACGGGTAGACCGTAAGATATAGACAAGAACTTACTACATAAAAATGTAGATGTCGTTAATACACACACTTTATGTCACACATTTTTTTCGTAGAGTTGACAATTTATTTGTTTGAGTTTTCTCACACGCAACGTTGAATACTTAAGGCGCAGCATAGAAACAGATTTCACATTTTAAAACATGTGACTATCACTTTAGCCTAGTGTATTCCCTTATTTTCTTTCTGCTAATGTTTATCTCGATTAGCGTGATAAGCGTAAGCTAGTGTACAGACATGTAGAGAAAGTCATGTGAATGGAACACTGTTTATGTTAGTGAAAATACATTGGACAGTTAAGTGTTTTGACATGTAATAATGTCAGTACACGATGGTAACACCAACTTGAAACACGACGTCGGTTGAAGCCACATGGAGGAGGGGTGTAATTAATACAAAGAGAGCTAAATCTCGCTGGTGAAACTGGAGCAAGGAATGAATAAACAATTGCTGTTGTTGAGGGTGTGGACATTGCGTGAGAGAGAGCAGTGAGTAGAGAAGGCCATTTATTTGATTGAAAACAGTCGCATTTTGTGACCCACTCTAATAGGTACCTTAATTAAGTAAATGTTTACGAGACACTCTGTATTGATCTGCATCTTCCTTCTGCAGCAACCTAAACATTAGCAGAAACCGTCTTATTACTTGCTCTCTTATAACTAGAGGGGAAATACACCAGGATAAACCAGCAGTCAAATCTTTTAAAAGCCGGTTGCCAATTGGATGAAATTCGTTTCTTTGCGTGGACAGGACTTGTCAAGTTCCTGTAGTATAAGTATTTTAAAACTAAACCCAACAACAAGGAATATCTCAAAAAGGGATCAACTCCACGAAAAAAAAAAAAAAAAAAAAAAGGTATAAAATATAAATTGTGTGTTTCAACGAGATTAAGTTTTTGTCTATCTCTTGCGGTAAATACCAATTGTGCAAATTCCAGCAACATTTATCCAGAATAAAAAGGTATTTAGAGGCTATTGCCAGAAAATTGAGGATATATAATTTTATTTGTGATGTAAATATTTGTTATTTTAATCAAAGTCGTTAGAACCATTTTTGAGAATATCAGAATTTGTCTAAACGTTTTCCATCCAAAGGGTAACTTGAGGGGATTTTTCTCAATCTTCTTGTAGCATCCCTCGAAAATAAACTTAAATACCAATTTGGTATTTTACGGATTCTTCTTTTTTCAGTTATCACGGTCACACACACATGTTTTTCTAAAAATAAATTTCTTGGATATATGGGACCCTAAATTGTGTATTTCCAGTGAAACCTGTGTATTGAATTTTTGGGTGAAATACAAAACCTTCTCTATACACTATGTAGAAGTACGTGTAGAGAAAGTAAAATACATTTTTGGATACAGGGGACTCCAAAACATATTTCCGGTGAAATCCGCGTATTGAATTTTTGGGTGAATACAATACCTTCTCTTTACACTATGTAGAAGTACGTGTAGAGAAAGTAGAAAGCATTTTAAGAGAAAGCGTTTTATGTTAGTTTGTCTGTGAACACGATAACTAAAAAACCAACAGTCGGTAAAATACCAAACTTTGTACTTCAATTTATAGTCTTCCAAAATTATGCGACACGAAGACGTTGAGGAAAATCGAAAAACACCTAACTATCCTTTACCTGAATTTTTTTTCGGAAATGTTGATTTTCTCAAAAATGGCTATAACGATATGCAAGATATTTAAATGACAAATGAAATGTGTATCTTGAATTTTCTGGGAATATGCTCTGCAGATCCCTTAATTTTGAATGACTTTGGTTAACTGGTAAACCGTAAGAGACACAAAAATGTAGATCTCGTAAAAACAAACAGTATATGTCATATTCATTTTGCCATTTTCGAGATATTCCCTGTTATTGGTTTCAATTCTATAATACTTACACGTTTCTCATGTGAGAATTTGTCCACTTCTGGCCACAAAAGAAAGATTTCAATCCAATTACAACCACATTTTAAAACATTTGAGTATCACTTTATCCTAGCGTATTCCCTTCTGATTACAAGGAAGCAGGTAATAAGACTTCTGGTAATTTTTATTTAGAGTATCATCATAAGGTAGTTGTAAGAATAGTTTGCTGCAGAATATGTACAGAAAACCATGGGAACGGAACAATTGTTTTTAGTCCAAATGGGTCGAAAATAAAAATACGTACTTGTCTCGGGTTTTCTCTGCTTCATACCACTATCAGCTTATTCTTCATGCTAGTGGATGGTTAGCGGTGAAGACCTCTTTCTGGTTGTCGAGTTGGAGATGCAGGTTTAGGCGATCTCCGGCAAATTGTGGATGTTAGTTTCATTTTGGCTTTACACGAATCTTGTAGTTACACTTATTCGCACCTGACTTTACTATACGTGGAGTCTGCGCATGTTATGACGAACCAGTGCCTGAATTTGGTCCAGAACTGTATTTATATTAGCTGCAACCCACGTTAATCTCGCCAAAAACTGATGCTTGACTACGATTGGCGGACATTTTTCTTTAAATTTAAATATTATTTTCCATTGGCTCAAGGGTAGCGTTAGGAAACCTTCTCCAAGCGTGGGGGAGTGAGAAGGCGCCGCTCTGTCGTTCAGCCAGATGTCTGAGAGTTACACTCTACGAGAAAACTAAATTTTTGCCTATCTATACAGCTTTACCGAATAACATATAATTAAAATTCAGTATTGGCTTTCTAATAGCATGTTTACATTGTTTCTGTTCCAAAATTTTCCGATTTATATTACCTTAAATTATTGTTTTTCATTGATTATTGCTTAATTATCCTTATTTAACTATTTCTTTTTGGTCGGTATGATATATCGCCTCACAGAAATGGCCTTATTACTTAGTTCCTTGTAAGTAGAAGGGAAATAAGGGAATACGCTAGGCTAAAGTGATAGTCAAATGTTTTAAAATGTACCTGCTGTGTGAAACAATTGAGGTTTGCTTCGTTTTACTTGGACCCGTTTAAGAAAAGATAGGTAATTTAAAATAAAAACTAATAACAAGGAATATCTCGAAAAGATCAACTCAAAAACGCATTGTGACAATGCCACCGTGTACGGTGAGTGAGCGGCGGGAGTTGGAATGTGAGTCATCACAGCTGAGATGTGTAAACAATACGGAGGAATGGCGCGACGCAACAGGAGACTTCGGACACATCGGCATCTGATAAACTCCACATTTGTTTACAAGGGTCCAGTATCTTCGCCGTGATTCCACAAAGTTCGATGACGACATTTTCTCGCTATAAAACGAGGAAGAATCACATTGAGGTTGTGAATTGTAGTGAGACTTGAGAGTCGTGACTGTTAGCGTGCATGAGCGCAGCTGTAAACTGTCAGCTCTCTACCGTAGAGTGAATTATTTGTAACAAATTGTTGAGTCATAAAGACATTTGTTACACTGGTGTCAGGAGTGGGATATTTACGCCGAGGTGGAGGACATGATGCAAATTTCGTTAACTGAAATGGAGAAGATTGACACAAAATTAGAAAACGCAGCGGAGAAGATAGATGGGAACATATGAATGCAGGAAATGAAATTCGAAATGGAATCCGGCATAGAAAAGCTGAGAAATGAAATGTACACGATCAAAACGGAGCTTTCTACCAAAATCGATGAGCAACTGGCTGACGTGAGGAAGGATGTGGAAGAACTTAGAAAAAGTGGAAGATCTCGGGGGGAAAAGGTGGAAGAGTT
The DNA here is from genome assembly GCA_030762935.1 of Hymenopus coronatus. Taxonomy (NCBI): domain Eukaryota; kingdom Metazoa; phylum Arthropoda; class Insecta; order Mantodea; family Hymenopodidae; genus Hymenopus; species Hymenopus coronatus. The sequence continues at coordinate 4,975,973 of CM060895.1, read as the reverse complement.
TGGGGGAAATATGAAAAACCTTGACAATCGTACCTCGGGGAACGCGTTAATGCACTGAGGGAAGAGTTGACAGCAACACCAAGGAACTGTATGCAATGATGGAAAAGATGTTCGACGGGAAGTTGAAAGATTTGAAGGTCGAGACGTCGGGACGCAACACAACATCCGCGCCCATCAAGCCACCAAAGTACGACCTTTGAAGTCTTCCGCCGAAGTTCGCCGCCGTCAGAAGAAGAAGCCCCACAGCTGATAGCAAGCCTCCAGGGACGGCAGCAGAGGAACTGAATGCGATTCCGACATCAGCGAAGTCCGGGAAATTCTGGGAGACCCTCAAGCACCGCTTCGGGAACCATCGCTTGGCTGCGATTTCTATTTCTGCGATAACCTAAATAAAGTGTACAAGACAAACCCACACACCCTGGAAGAATTAAAAGAAAATATCCACCAGGAAATTGCCAGCATTTCTCAACATGAACTATGGTGAGTGGTGGATAGTTTCCTAAAGAGGTGCCAAAAATATATGTGGCCATCTCCTTTAATAACATTGCTAAGTAAAGCCTTTAAAAGTAGTTTTAAAAATCTGATGTGTTCCATTCACATGACTTTCTCTACATCTCTGCAAAAAAAATATTATTAAAAAGCTTATGCTTTTATTTACTTCATGCTAATTGGGAAAAAAATAGCAGAAATAGTCTTATTACTCGCTTCCTTGTAAGTAAAAGTGAAATAAGGGACTACCATAGGTTAAAGTGATAGTCAAAAGCTGGTTGCTTTGTCACTGAAGTTCCTTTCTTTGTATGGAAAGGAGTTGACAAATTCCTGTATGAGAAAAGTATAAGTTTTTCAAATGCTTTTTTTGGATTCAGAGGGTCTCAAAGCATATATTTGCGGTGAAATTTCGGGATTGAATTTCTGGATGCATTACAGTACCTTCTCTATACACTATGTACTTAGTACGTGTAGAGAAAGTAAAAATGTTGCATGGTATCATTCGTGCCTTTCTATGATTGTGGCACACGACAGCGAGCGCCGAGGCAAAACACCACGCAAATGGTTCGGACGTTTTTGGATCATCTGGTGCTAAATGTAACCATTCTGAAACCATTTCAAAACAACGATTCCTTTTCCTCATATCTGTAATGACGGATGTACGCAACTGTTATGAAGGAAATGTGTTTATTTTGCAGGGTATCTTCAAGGACAAGACGCAGTATGCCACGCTGACCAGGATGTCGTACTGTCAGTGTCGCCTCAAGCTTGTCTTCAACAGTATCTTCAGACAGTTTGGCTGGAGTCACGTGGCTCTCATACTGGATCGTTCAGACCTCTTCTCCCTCACTGTAGGTACGTGTCTATCAAATTACAATGTCCATAAGCTTATACTTCTATCTACTTCATGCTAACGGAGATAAACATTAGCAGAAATTATATTACTACTTAGCTCCTTATAATTAAAAGGGAAATAAGGGAATACACTAGACTAAACCAACAGTCAAATGTTTTAAAATATAGTTGCTATGGGATTGAAATCCGAATATTTGCGTGCCAGAAGTTGACAAGTTCCTGCACGAGAAAAGTTTAAGTATTTTAAAACTGAAACCAATAATAAGGAATATCTCAAAAACGGGCAACTCCACGAAAAAATGTGTATAACACAAATTCTGTGGTTTAGCGAGATCTACATTTTTTGTGCAGTTAAGTTTTTGTCTATCTCTTACGGTTTACCAGTTATACAAAATTCCGCAAAATTCATCCAGAGTAAATACATCTTGAGCGGCTATTCCCAGAAAATTAAAAATGTACATTTTATTTGATATGTAAATATCTGTAATATATGACATTTTAATCAAAATCGTTAGTCATTTTTGAGAAAATCAAAATTTTCGAAAATTTATCCATGTAAAGAGTAGTTGTAGGTGGGGAGATTTTCTTGAAAATCTTCGTGTCGCATCCTCGGAAGAACTGAACTTAAACATTGAGTTTGGTATTTAAGGGAGTTTTCGTTTTTGAGCTATGTTGTCCACAGACGGACATACACATACAGACAGGCGGACTCACAAGGACCTTTTTCTAAACATGCTTTTTTTTTTTTGGATTCAGGGGGTCCTAAAACATGAAATCTCGATATCGAATTTAGGGACATTACAATACTTTCTCTATACACTACGTACATAGTACGTGTAGAGAAAGTAAAAATCTGATGTGTTGTATTCACATTATTTTCTCTAGCTGTTGCATATAAACTATTCTTACAAAAGATTATGATTTTATGTACATCATGCTAGTCGAGATAAATATTGTCAGAAATGGTCTTATTAGTTGCTTCCTTGTAAGTAGGATGGAAATAAGGGAGTACACTAGCCTAAAGCGATAGTCTAATCTTTTGAAAGCTATTCACTTTGTGAAACAATAGAGGTTCGGTTCGCTTTGTATGACCAGAGTAGAACGTTTAGCCGCCAGCAGCACGACCCGTGTGACCTGCGCGCGCGTCCTACATCCGTTCTGTCGACAGTCTTACTTCTGTTCTAAAGCCTATTCAATTTAAGTGGATCCTTGTCAAAACAAAACACAGGCGACCAGTGCACCGTTATAATGTAACCTTCCGTCATTCGCTGACATAGTTTCGCGACCACTTGGCGCGTACACGTTGTAATGTAAACCAACAGAGCCCTTTTTCCCACAACTTAAACGGTGACTTAGGTATAACAAAATACATAGGTACATATGTAATATTTAACTGTAAAACACACGAGCGAAAAAATAAATATCATGTATGCGATAACTTACATTTATTCGCTCTCTGGAAGCGGCTCTATCCCCTCCAGATGTGAAATGCTTGTGCTGCTGATTTGCTCTCAATTATAGTGTCACAAAACACGCTTCTTCTTGTAGCACTTTATTAACTGTTGGCACCTCTTCACAAAATCATCACATTCTTGCGTCGTATGTTTGACACGCTTTCCGGGTGCAAGCAAGGAGCACTGTTTATACTTGTAGCCTGGTGAACTCAGAAATTAATTTCACGGGAAGTGTTGGATATTTCTCACAACATTTTCAACGGTTTACCAGCCTTATGCTTTATGTTGCGAGAGAAAACTGACGGTAGCGACCCTTCTAAACAGTAGCGACCGTTACTGTGGAAACAATACCAACATGTAGCTAGTACAAATCGGCGTCAATTTAACTCTTTGGCATTTCTATAGAATATTATACAATTTAAGAAGAAATTCATTCTGTAGTTTAGATTGTTACCTTGGGATTACATTCTTGCGCGCACTGCTACTGTGTTGTACCGCGGTGCACTGACGACGTGAATCTGTTTTGGCGCGGATCAACCTAAGAGTGAATGGAAAATAGTCTAGTTCCATGTGAATAACATTAGTAATGTTTACAAGTGTTTAGTTTTGCTTGCAGCATACAGTATACCACAAAAGGTATTTATGTACAATACGTATATGTTTGCATCATCTTGTTGGGATAAAACTACATTTTCTGGGTGCGTGTTCCGAGTACAGACGGGATCAATTTGCGATAGGAAAAGAAAGATAAACAGGCATTTGCTTATGGAACAGAAATTTGACGAAATCAGAGAAAGGTGAGAACAGTCACCTTCAAAATCTCTTATTCGTCTTACACAAGAAATTGACATTTGGAAAGTTTCAGCATGAAAGCAAGGAAACTTTTACAACTAAAACCACACAATGTTACTGTTGTCCAGGACTGTCCAACATTTCCTGTGATAAGGTATGTTTTGTGTTTATTTTGCTGTTAATGTGAGTTTATTTGACGTCCACGCATGTGTGACTGGGTGACGGACCGTGCGACTGACGGTCAAGTTTTGTAGTATACTTACTGTAGAGTGGCCTCTGAAGAGCTCTTTATTTTGGATGAATTTTGCACAACTGGAAAACCGTAAGAGGTAGACACAACCTTACTACACCAAAATGTAGATATCGTTATAATACATAATTTAAGTAATTTACATTTTTTTTCGTGTAGATATTCTTTGTTATTGGTTTCAGTTTTAAAATACAATGCATAGAAACGGATTTCAATCATATAGCAATAGCTTTTAAAACATTTGACTGTCGGTTTAGTCTAGTGTATTCCCTTATTTTCCTTCTACTTACAAGGAAGCAAGTAATAAGACCGTTTCTGTTAACGATTATCTCGATTAGCATGATGTAGAATAAGCTTTTTAACTATAAGTTGTTGCAGAGATGCAGAGAAAGTAATGTAACTGAAACATATCAGATTGATCACTCAACAATACGTATTATTTTAATGTGTAATATAATAAATGAGTATTATTCCGTGCTGCTTTAAAAGAAAAGAAATGTGATATTAGTTTAGCGTACGTACGCTATTTGAATGCTATTCCTTGTGGAGCTCATCCTTGGCGTTGCATGCACAAATAAATTCAGTCCGTTACCATGGATACAGATGGACATGGGCAGCAGGGTGGGGGCAGTGCACAGGGAATACAAACTGAGATTACTTTTATTCCATTACAAAACCTGCTGGACATACAGATATTCAAAACATTTCCTTTCGAATAAAATAGTCGCCACAGTTGACCACATAACATACTCATATCGCTTTTTCTGTTCTTTCCAAAATTACACGTACTATGTAAATAGTGTATAGAGAAGGTATTGTATTGCACCCAAAAATTCAATGCCTAGATTTCACCGGAAATATATGTTTTGAGACCCCCTGAATCCAAAAAAGCAGTTTTAGAAAAATGTCCGTGTGGGTGTCTGTCTGTGTGTGTGTCTGTGGGCAGCATAGCTCAAAAACGAAAAGACCGTTAAAAACCAAACTTGGTATTTAAGTTTGGTATCTTCTAAGGATGCAACACGAAGATTTTCAAGAAAATCCCCCACGCCAAACTACCCTTTACTTGGAAAAAATTGAGAAAATTTTGATTTTCTTAAAAATGGCTGTAACGATTTTAATTAAAATGTCGATTATTAAAAATATTTACCTGACAAATAAAATGTATATCTTGAATATTCTGGGAATAGCCTCTGAACACTACTTTATTCTGGATGAATTTTACGGAATTTTGCATAACTGCTAAACGGTAAGAGACGGACAAAAGCTTACCACACAAAAAATGTAGAGCACTTTAAAACACACAATTTATGTTATACACTTTTTTGGTGGAGTTGATCGTTTTTTAGATATTCCTTGTTTTTGGTTTCAGCTTTGAAAAACTGATACTTTTCTCATACAGGAATTTGTCAACTCCTGTCCATACAAACAAAGGAACTTCAGTCACATAGCAACCAGCTTTTGACTATCACTTTAACCTATGGTACTCCCTTATTTCGCTTCTACTCACAAGGACGCAAGTAATGAAACTATTTCTGCTAATTTTTTCTCAATTAGCATGAAGTAAATAGATACATAAGCTTTTTAACAATAATTTGTTGCAGAGATGTAGAGAAAGTCATGAGAATGTAACACATTAGTTTTTTTTTTTTTTTTTGCTTTATTTACTTCGTACATAGTACATGAATATAGAATTTATTACAGTCCACTCGAAGATTCGATGCCGCGCTTTCACCGGAAGTAGCGTTTTACAGTCCCCTGAATAATAAAAACAAACAAACAAAAACTAACAAAAACTGTTTCTCTAACTGTCCGTATACAAACTGTTCTTACAAAAGCTTATTCTTTTATCTACACCTTGCTTAATCAAGATAAACATTACCGGAATAGTCTTTTTAATTGCTTCCTTGTAAGTAGAAGGGAATACATTATGCTAAAGCGATAGTCAACCCCTTTAAAAGCTGTCGAAACAATGTGAAACAATTGAGGTTCGGTTCGCCCTGCATGGTTCCGTTTGATAAGAGTTAGGTAGTTTAAAATTGAAACCAAAATCAAGGAGTATCTAGAAGAAGGTCCACTCTAAAAGAAAAACGTATGTGACATAAATTATGTTTTAACGGGATCATCATTTTTTGTGTATTAAGTTTTTATCTATCTCTTATAGTTTAACTGTTATAGTTTAACTATATTAGAATAAAGAGCTCTTCAGAGGCTGTTCCTAGAACATTCAAGATATACATTTGATTTGTCACGTAAATATCTTTAATATACGTATCTTAATAAAAATCGTTAGAGCCATTTTTACGAAAATGAAAGCTTTCGAAATTTTTTTCATGTGAAGGGTAGTTCGGGTTGGGGGGATTTTCTCAAAGTTTTCATGTCGCATCTTTGAAAGTTACTAAACGTTAATACTAAGTTTGGTGTTTAAGGGTCTTTTGGTTTTTCAGCTGTGCTGTCCACAAACACAGACCTCAAAACATACCGGTGAAATCTCGACATCAAAATTTTGGGTGGAATTCCTTCTCTAATGACTATGTACATATGGGAAAGAGAAAGTAATTGTCGTGAAAAATTGCTAAAGGTTTGTAATAGCAGTGTAGAAATACTACAAGGTGATGTGTATAGAACTGACACATTTCTTTCTTAATTATTTCCTAGCCAGTTGCAGCTTGGAGGATGTAGACCTGCACTGTTTGTCCCAGTGGTCCCCGATATACAGAGTGATGTATATAGAACTGACACATTTCTTTCTTAATTATTCCGCTGGAAATTCATTCAATGACCCAATTTATTAAGCAGAATGTTCTGGAGTTTCGATTCCTTGTCGCTAGATGCGCAGATGTTTAACCAGACTGTGAACACTGCAGAGTACCGACTGGTTTTCATGGAGCTTGTTGAGCAACTGGACGATGTAGAGCTGAGTCAAGGATATTTTCAGCAAAATGGCGCTACATGCCATACATCAAATGAATCCATGAACCTAACTGCAAGTTTCTTTGACGACCGGATAATTTCCAGGAACCTGTCGCCACCGAGATCTCCGGATTTGACACCACCGGATGTCTTTCTATGGTGTTACTCAAAAGACATGGTTTACGTCAGACATTGGACGATCTGAAGCACAACATCACAAAGGAGATTCAAGCTATTGACGAGTGACGTGTTGAGTTGTGCCTTATGCAGGATGGAGGACATTTGCTATAGAGGTAAATAATCTCCCAAAGTTCCTCTACAATTTAGGTACAATAAGTTGTCGCTAGCCTAACACGTTTTGAAACGAAAGAAATGTGTCAGCTCTAAGTAAAATACTCTGTACAGGTCGTGGAGTAGTAATATACTTTTTAAATGTCTGTAGAGAAACGCAAGTCACGGGTGTGATATGAGTGTACCATTTGAACAGGCAAGAACTTGGAGCACGGGCTCAGGAAGATGGGCAAGCTGAGGTTTGTGCGAGAGCTGGACGGTAACGACGAGGAACAGCTGGACAACTACCTGCAGGACGCCAGCATGTACGCTAGAGGTAAGTGTCGTCATCATTCTACTTGCTATCCTTATACAGGCCGTTTCAAAACGACACCAAACTAATTAGCTTACACCTTGACTTTCAAACTCTCCTATTTAAAGTTTTATGTGTGTTTAAAAATAGCACACATTTGGGATTAGGTAGCGAAGAAGCCACACCCACATGCTACGTTTTCCATTACTAAGGTGACCTGTCCCGCGCCGGCGAGTCTATCAAACCACCCCTACACCACGCGCCTGAAACCTTCGCTACCAACCGGCATCTCTCTTGGAGTGGGCCAGGCACGTGCCATCCAGTTATGTAAGACTGCCTAATCCATGGTGATTTTATGGCAGTTTTTGTATGTGCCGAATTTAGATCTGAAAATTATATTCACGTATCACGTACGGTATGACTAACAAGGTCCACACCTTCGTTTGGTGTCGTTTTGAAACATCTTGTATACGCAAATCAATATACTTACTGAGCTATTTCCAAATTTATCGTCAAATATATAAATTAATATACAGTATAACCTCATTAGTCCAGACAACCTTCACTTGCACTGCCTCCCATCACTTAGTCTGCCGGTCGCCTGGTTATGGCAAGTTTTCGACCTTCCCAAGGTTGAACATCAACGTTAAAACATATCTGTACATTATTATGTACCTTGACTCATTTCATAGGTTATTGTGTTTAATCCGGACTTTCATTAATTCGAACAAACTAGAGCCCCAATTAAACCGGATTAATGAGGTTCTACTGTACTTTCAATGCATCTATCCTGACCTAACATATTTCCACTAAAACTAGATCAATAAACTTCTTGTTTTGCAAAAGAAAAGCATTTGATTGACATACACGATGATTTAAAAATACTTTTACAACGTTTGGGGATAGACTCTTACATCGAAACAAGAAAATATATTCATATAAACATATGCTCTAAATCGCTTCGTTTTCGCGTTATCAATTTATCAACGAAATTTTACGTTCAACGGCTCTCCGAGTCCAACCCAATAACCTTGTGTATTTATCATAGAAGGCCTTGACCCGTTTTACCCTGCGGAGTTGGTATTGTGTTGCCATGGCTGCTTGTTAACATTTCTCAGTTGTGTAATACATTTTTCCAGCACGCCTTACAGTTGTTGCGTCATTCAGGACACTCTCACAGACTTACTAGAAGACGTGCCTCTGCAAATAAAAAACATCTGATGTGTTCCATTCACATGACTTTCTCTACATCTCTGTAACAAAATATTGTTAAAAAGCTTATGCTTCTATTTACTTCATACTAATCGAGAACAAAATAACAGAAATAGTTTTATATCTTGTTTCCTCGTAAGTAGAAGCGAAATAAGGGAGTATCATAGATTAAGGTGATAGTGAAATGCTGGTAACTAGGTTACTGAAGTTCCTTTATTTGTATGGACACGAGTTGACAAATTCCTGTATGAGAAAGGTATACGTGTTTCAAAGCTGAAACAAAAAACAAAGAATATCTCAAAAACGATCAACTCCACGAATATATATGTATATATCGAAACCAATAATCCGGTGAACTCTACAAAAAATGTATATAACATAAATCGTGTATTTTAACGTGCTCTACATAGTTGTGTTTTTTTTTTTAAAATCTTCGTGTCGTATCCTTGGAAGAAGCCAAACATAAATACGAGTTTGGTATTCGAGTTATGCTGTCCACAGACACACACACGGACCTTGAATTGGCTGGGAATAACCTCTTCATTCTGCATACAACTGGCAAATCGTAAGAAATGTACAAAACAAATGTACATCTTATTAAAACACACAATTTATGTTATATACATTTTTTGTAGAGTTCACCGGATTATTGGTTTCAATTTTTGCCACAAAGTTTCTTCAAAGGGGAAACATCTTTCTTCACGTTTCTCCTTTGTTTACTCCTGCCAAGCAAAGAGATTGGAATTTCAATTGTTTCACATAGCGAGCGGCTTTTAAAGGAAGAGACTATCGCTTTAGCCTGTGCATTTCCTTATTTCCCTTCTACTTACAAGGAGCTAGTAATAAGACTAATTGTGCTAATGTTTAGCATGATGTAGATAAGATACAGCTCTACCGAACAGCTAGGGAACATCCTGTGAATGGAACATATTATATTTCTTGTTGTTTGGGCGGAAGGATCCAGGGCCCAATGTTTGTAAAAGTATTGTTGAATCACCCTGTATAAGATGAAATCACGTAGAACCACCTTTATCAACAATAAGCTAGTAATCATTTTTTCTCTTATACAACTAGATATGTTATATATAACAGATAAGCAAGTATTAAAAAGAAAGAATCAAGTGCAAAACCTTTATACAAGAAAAACTGCCACCTCTTCAGACACACAAATAAAAGTTTTACTTTAAGGAATGTTGTTGCACGAGCCTGGGCAATTTTATTCAATAGGTTACCAGTAGCACTAAAACATTTAGTCAAACATAACCTCAAAGAATATCTCATTGATAAGTTTCTGTATAATTTAGATTAATTGTAAATAGCACATTGTAAGCAGCGGTATAATGAATGCTATTTAACAGTGTACAAAAGATTTACTGGATCAATAAAATAACAATAATAATTGTTGTGCTTGCTATTATTATTATTGTTATTGGATAGATAAAGTCAGAGTGAAAATTTCAACGCCATAGCCGAGATTTGAACCAGGGATCTCCCGGTCTCTAGCCGGATGCTCTTCCGCTTTCAGTCTGACTACCTATCCAACTCCTGTCCTACACACGGCTTGTGTGAAAAAACAATTAATCTAATACCAATTGACCATAATAGTTGGCTATACTATGAATCCTGGGACTTAAAAGTACTTACAACATTGTAAGTCACCATTGAGGCTGTCATCTCAAAATAATTTGATATTACCTTGTGGTTTACCAAGAATCATGCACGTTAGTTGAGAAATTCAATGCCTTGGAGTGTTAGCTCAGTGGTAGAGCAACCAGCTAGAGGCCAGGAGATCTGTGGTTCAAATCCCGGCTATGGCATTGAATTTTTCATCTGACTCTACCTATCCAACTCCTGTCCTACACACGGCTTGTGTGAAAAGCCAATTAATCAATTTTTATTATTATTATTATTATTATTATTATTATTATTATGGTTGTTACTGTTGTGTTGACAGTGCTGATCCTGAGTGTGCGCGGTGTTCTGGTGCGCAAGTTCATGCTGGCAGCGTATGCTCTGGGAATGACTCGAGGAGAGTGGACCTTCCTGGACGTCGAGATATTCCAGGTGAGAGAAACTTGTGTATCATCGATGCAGTCACTCTTCTTGCCGACGGCGTTGGTCCTAAGTCACACCATGTTGAATATCAGCAGCATCAGATACTTGATTGCTAACATGGCCGACAGTTGATCACTTTCAGCCCAAAATAGAGTGAGATATTCGGTCATTTCCTGGGTTCTGTCATTCTCACCTTGAGTTCAATGAGGATACCCTCTGCCACGAATCTCCTTTCTCTCATTTCACTTCCCTTTATGCCTAAGACCTTACAGTCTCTCTCAGTGGGTTGAGTTCTCCCCAGTTCCACCAGGGAAGACCTAATTGCTAAAACTGGGCTAATATGCCAGATTCCTATAATTTATTTAACAATTAATTTCAATCTACATTGTTTACAGATTGTTAAAAAACATATGACACCCAAACACATAAAACATATAACTCAACTACTAACACTACTAAAAACAATTTACACTACACCACAACACATAAAAATGTAAATAAAATGAAATAAAAATAAAATATAAAACAAAATTAAAAAAGCAACTCTAAATCTAATCAAATAAAACAAATAAGCAGCTGACTGGTATGGCCCGTTCATCAAGCTTGGAATCGTTTTATTCCTTACCAAAATTTAGCCCTAAATACACGTTTTAGGGTCCGCTATATAAAAAAAATATTTTTAGCAAAAGCTCTGTTTGTGTCTGTGAACACAATAACTCAAAACCGAAAAGTCAGTTAAATACCAAACTTGGTATTTAAGTTCATTATCCTTCAAGGATGAAACGAACTTTTCAACAAAATTCCCCACCCCAACTACCCTTTACTACCCTTTCGAAAATTTTAACTTTCTCAAATGTTCCTCTAACAGTTTTTTTTTTTATTGAAATCCTATATATTACAGATATTTACATGACAAACAACATTTGTTTTTGGAAATATCCCCTAAGGACCTCTTGATTCTGGATGACTTTTGCATAACCGGTAAACCGTAAGAGATAGACAAAAGCTTATTGCACAAAACGTTCTAGGGCAGGGCACGGGAAGGACCGTCTCACCACGGCAGCTGACAAAGTCTGCTCGGTATTTCAGAGGTACAATATTAACGTTTTAATTTCATATGCTTGCAGCTAATTTAAGCAGCTGATATTTTGGGTGTAGCTAGCTCTTGTGTTTGTCTGCTTGTGTGCGAAATTTGAGGTTAGCTTTCGATATGCACTCATGTACAATACCCTTGATAGTTTGGTTTAACTAACCTCCCAAGCTACTCCCTCATAGCTACACCGCGTAACATTCAAATACACCAGTCAACATTACTGTGTTTCGTAACAGATTATACATATTTCCCCCCTAATTCTGTTCTGACTATGACATCGTACGATGGGGGGATCGAAAATAATGTTTTTACAATATAGTTTAATAGTTAAAAAATCACAAATGAAGTTACACCTTTTACCTACTGTTCGATATAGTCACCAACTTTCTCAACACATTTGTCACATCGTGATACCAGTTTCAATATGCCCTGCTCGTAAAAGTCAGTTTCCCTGGAGTATAGCCATCTGCTGATTTCACCTACACATTTGTCGCAAAGCGTTGTCCGGCTAGGAATTTCTTCAGGGGACCAGATGAAAGTCTGAGTGCAAGGTCCGGAGTATGGTGGATGCTGGAGCACCTCCCAACTAAATGTTATGATTTTCTGACTGACCGCGTTAAGTGATGCAAGCTTGTCTTCATTCGCTAGCCCTTATGGTTGTCGTCAGGTTCTTAGGCACCCAGCGAGCACTAACTTTACAAAATGTCAACGTGTCATGAACAATATCGTGCACTCCACCATAGAAAATGTTAAACTGTTACGACAAGGTTCGCAGTTGCACACGCCGGTCGTTCCTTTTTTTTTTTTTTTTTTTTTTTTTTTTTGTAGTTTAACATCCTTTAACCTGGTTTGGTCATATCGGACGATGAATGAAATTGATTATATAATGCTCAAATGATCTCGGGGTCAATGGAGCTTAAAGTTACTACTCGACATTCGTCTTCTCAGGATAAGGGAAAACCCCGAAAAAAAACCTAATCCGGGTAACTCACCCTAAGCGAGATTCGAACTCACGACCTTTTGAATGTGAAGCAGACACGCTACCACCACACTACCGAGGCGGGCCCGGTCGTTCAAAATTGCCGCCTCAATGCCTCTGACATTCTGCGACTGTTACCGGCTTCCCAGAACGTGGTGAATCACTAAGGTTGACATGGCCCTCTTGTAAGAATGCACACCACCTGGAGACACTGCTGTGGTCCATACAATCATCCCATACACGCCCTGTGAATTTCATCAGTTTATGCCCTTTGTCCCACAAATATCAAATATCAATGGCCAATTCCACGAAAAAACATGTAGGTGTGGCATAAATTGTGCGTTTTGACGAGATCTACATTTTTTGCGGTAAGTTTTACGCAAAATTCATTGGGAATAAAGAGGTCTTCAGAGGCTATTCCCGGAAAATTTAATATATATTTTATTTGCCACATTAATATACGGTATTTTAATCAAAACCGTTAGAGCCATTTTTGAGAAAATCAAACTTTTTTGAATTTTTTTCCATATAAAGGGTAGTTTGGATGGGATTTTTTTCCTCAAAATCTACGCGTCGTATGCTTCTTAAATTACAAGTTTGGTATTTTACTGACTTTTCGTTTGTGAGTTATCGTGTTCACGGACACACAGATACGGACCTTTTTATAAAAGTGCTTTTTTGGGTTCAGGGGACCCTAAAACATATATTTCCTGTGAAATGTCGGTATTGAATTTTTGGGTGCAATATAATACCTTCTCTGTACATTATGTATATAGTACGTGTAGGGAAAGTAATATTTATTGTGCGTTACTTTTTGATCCGCCCTCGTATATTACCTTATGTTTTATAATGTTGCTACACAAGGGTATTAAGTTAAGCCAAGGTATAACTTAGGTTGTGTTGCACAGGGGCCGTACTGGAGTGACCACAACTGGCAGGTCGGGGATTCCCAGGACAAGATAGCCCGTAAAGCGTACGAGGCTGTTCTCAGGGTGTCCTTGCTGACTCCTACAGGACAACACTACCAGGACTTCGCTGGTCAGGTTCGTCAGAGAGCGCAGCGAGACTACAACTATACCTTCTCCGAGGACGAGGAGGTAAGAGTGGTACCAAGCACGGTAGGTGCCAGGCGAAACCGCAGAAAACCCGCCCTTCGCCACTTTGTCCACCTCAGATGCCACATGCGTTGCCACGTGTTAGTGAAAGGCGAGTGTGTAACCACTCGGTCACGGCGCGGCTGCACACAAACCATTGCAACTTCTGTCACCTTGAAACCTTACTCCTGCCAAACATGAAGCATAACTGAGTGTAGCACCGCGCTCGATTCATGCAGCCAAGATCGGCACATTTTTGTAGTTTTGCAGATGTGTATGCAAATCCTGGGCGCATTGTTATATAGGATCATTAAATTATAGCGTTGCCCCTCTCGCGAGAGATCCGAGAGTTGCCAGGAAAGGCGCCCTGGAGTCCTTACCTTAAATAAATGCTGAGCATCTGCTCCCAAACAGGCAGTATAACCAGCAGCGGAAATCTATAGAAACTTAGTGATAACATCATAAGGATTCCTGTTGCTAAGCTCACACGAGTGTCAACAGAAGCTCAACATTTATGTATTTTAATGCGCCTTTGCCGGTCTCTCGCACAGTGGAGAGAGGCCGCGACAGGATTACCTTATAAACAACCACGAACTGTCCTGTCCCTCATTTCCTCTCATCTTGCAGGGTAGCGGAGTTAGGAGCAAATGTTGCTTATTAACGTAAATGAGATTTGTCTGATGATGTATATGCAGTGTCTTCGTTTTTTACCAACGCCAAAATGAATAGCGGCCAGACAGCAGTGACCTCAGTATTATCACACTGCGCAGATTATATCAAGGGTACGTTTATCAGGTGTGTCAGTCGTTGCTTTGTCTTCGTGTTGTGAAGTGTTTCGATAATACGCGTGTTGTGTGTGGTTTCCATAGGAATGCTATTCTCTGATAAGAGATTAACGCTTCAACAGCATATTTTTATGTGAGATCTCAATCATGTAGACAGGTTTTCAGAGAAAAGAAAATAATTCGGAATTGTCACTCCTATCCTTTAAGTTAATTATGTATAATCGACTCCAAGTCCGTCCCTGGTAATTTCTTTGTTGAAATCTTCCTCTTGAAGCCGTTCGTTCTGAATGCCTGGTTCATGCAAGCCCTTACACGCAGACCAATAAAGTGTCGTAATATAAGGAAGTCTGGTGGAGGGCAAGATACTCCCTAGGTCGCGCGCAATACATTGGTTGTAATGGGAAAACAGTGAAATTTAAAACTGTTATAATTACGTCGTAAGGATACCTGAGTAGGAAATAATTGCGACAACACGTTCTTTATGATCGTCAGCATCTATACACAGGGATTAGACCTTGAATGTCCTGTTGGAAGTTGAATAAAATAACTTCATTGACTAGACGGAATTTCATCACACAACTAAACAAAACAGAAGTAAACATTATCATTGAACTTGAATATCGCATACCTGCATTTAAAGTGTTTTACGAACAGGATGTAAGCATCACAGAGAGCATATTTCAGCTTTAATTCCGTTTTCTCAGTTTCTTTTCAGTGAATCCATGTATACTTTCTCCTTTTTACTTTAATGCACAAAGTCGTCAACTAGAATTGTAAAGAAAACTTGTTAAAGTGTGTCTCTGCAGTAAAATGGCCAAAATGCTGAATTAAAAATTAAAAATATGCTGAGTTCGATTCTAGACTGATGAAGCTATTTTTATTCCCCACCCTCAAGAGCCTGGAAATATGATGCGATATAGAACGTGTGTTAAGTTAATCGTCGTTATAGAAGGTCAAAGTGGTATTACGATAGTATTACCTACGGTGGAATGTAAATAAATAAAAACAAACAAATAAAGAAATGATAAAGTAGAAAAAAAAGGCTGGATTTTCAGAGATGACATGTACAGTTTAAAAATAAAATACACGTGAAATTAGGTAGGACCTGTATTCCTCTTCAGTAAACTGCATTCAAGACGTTAAGTAAACATTTTCTATCAGTATTTGAGTGAAATAGATAAGATAGGTATATTAATATGTGCACAACAGGAGTGTGTGGCCTGTGCTTCCTGAAATAATTTATAAACAAACCTAAAATTAGAATCGATTATTACTTAATATTCTTTATGTTCTAGCACTTATACAAAATTCCTTTTTGAACCCTGTGGGGTCCTGAAATTACTGATTTGAAAAATTAACTTAATCAAGATTTCGGTTTTTTTTATTTATTTTTTTATTTAGGACAAATTATAATAATGAATATAGTATTTTATCGCTGCCTTCTAATGCAAATAAAACACATACAAAATAGTTATAAGAATGAAATTAGAGTTCTCGTTACCTTTGTCATATAACAATGGAAACTAAGTACTGAAGGAACTGTGTCAGTATTTAGCATATTCATGCCTTTATTCTCATGGAAACAATTTTTCGCAAAATGCACTGAGTAAGTTCTGTGATATTTCAATGGCACAAATTTGTTACGTCACGGAGCAACCGACGACTTACTCAATAATTCTAGTTTATGTATTAGGAACCTAAAATAAATTATTATTCGCTTTGTGACCGAGGAAACGCACGAGAATAAATCGGAAAGAATTTGGAACACAAATATTATCCACAATTTATTCTTACCGATGGAAAGTGATCTCGGAATTATTTTTCTGGTGGTTGGTACACTTGTGCAGCATAGAAGTGCACCATGTTAATTATTAAACCATAATAACGTTAAACCACCTCACTTTTAAAGTCTTTTAATCGTACTGAACATACGACAAAAAGCACGTTTGCCCTTCACTTACCGATGCGAGAGAGGTTTCAATTAGCGAGAGCAACACCAGCGCCAGCGGTGAGTCTAGGTAATATAGTTCCAAGGTCTTTGGGTTCATGGAACTCAGTTGCCATGACTTACACTGCTTATTGCCTCATGCATAAGTTTTTCTACATCCGCTAATTTGAACGCATTTGTATCGACGACTGAGAATGATTCACTTCACGTTTGTAATCGAAAAGTCACCTTTCCCATTTTCAAATACTTGAATCACAAAGAGAAATGTCATTTAATTTGTATATTAACGAGATATCAGCGCCTGTTCACTTTAATAATAAAATAACACGCCACTACTGTGAAAACTTTAATTCATTCCTTTTGTGGTTTGTGTATCACACTGAACTGTGAGTTTATATTTGAGTTAAGCATGGTGAGGAAGGATTTGGTGATATTTCTCAGTCTATCTACGTTAAAAAGATAAAAATCACGTGAAGTCAAAAGATGCATAGCTCGCGTTCTAAGTAACATACACACAAGACTTTTGTACGGTCATGATCAGAAAAAAAATCTGTTTAATTATAGCATGGACATTACGAGAGCCCTCCACAGGCGATATGGCATAACTGAATAATAACCAAAGATATCAACATAACACAGTTACAGTATGTTCCTCCATTTCCCAACGTAATCTCCATTGCTGTCACGTGATACCAGTTTTTCAACGCCAATGCTATGCTTTTTTATCGCCAAAAAACCTATTCGTTATTCTGAATGCACAAAATCAAATTTTATTGGCAAATAACGTAAGTGTATAGTGATAATGCAATGAACAAGTCTTCAGTGAGGAAATGGTGCATAATTTACGAGTAATCAAGGAAGAACATAGCAGTGTGGACGATAAAGACCAGAGTGGAAGTTCATCAATCGTTATGGAGGAGTTGAAAGCAAATTCAGAAAAACCGGTGTTTCACTTCGGACACTGTAATGACTTTTTGGATGGGAAAGATTTGCCAACCTGAAAGTGGCAGTGACATCTTGGCTCACATCTTTAGAGGTAGAAGAGTATAACATGTGCATTGAAACTCCAGTACCACGTGACAATAAATACCTTGACAGCACTGACGATTACGATGAGAAATAGAGTAAGTTACGGCAAGTTTATAAATAAACTTTTGTGTTCATAACTTTGGTTATTATTTAGTTATGTCACTTTCTGGATGTCTCTCATATCTGCGAGCGCGATGGTACGTGTGTACCAAAAGCGAAACCACCGCTAGGAGGGGCAAGCGCATGGATCGCTAAAGACATCCTGCCTCCATATGCCTTTAAGTTTTGCGAAAACTATAGCAGATGACAGTTGTTCAAAAGAAGAAGACGCAGTCATTCCCATATTTTAATAATTAAGTTACTTCTAGATAATGAAGAAAAAAACTTGCTAGTTTGATATAGGACAAAATTAAAAACGCATTCCGTGCCTACCTGTTGCAGGTGAACTTCTTTATTGGAGCATTTTACGACGGCGTGATTCTGCTGGGAATGGCTCTGAACGAGACGCTGGCGGAGGGTGGAGACATTCACAATGGCACAGTCATCACCAGACGGATGTGGAACCGCAACTTCGTGGGTAAGTCACGCTTTATCCCTTTTCCAACAAGTACTAGCTTTGGCAGATACAACACGCAAATAGCGCTCTTTCACACCCAATTTAGAATGGGACGCAGTTAAATAACTCGCCATTTACATTTTCAAGTTCGGTATTTAACTCACTTTGTCTACACGTACTATGTACATAGCATAGAAAAGGTATTGTATTGCACCCGAAAATTCAATATAGGTAGACATTTCACCAGAAATATATGTTTTTGAATCCAAATAAGGCACTCCGCGCGCGCGTGTGTGTGTCTGTCGACAATATAACTCAAAAACAAAAAGTCGGTAAAATACCAAACATGGTATACAATTTTAGTATCTTCCAAGTGTGTGACACGAAGATTTTTAAGAAACTCCCCCCACCACAAACAAAAATGGAAAAATAATTCGAAATTTTTGATTTTCTCAAAAATGGCTCTAACGATTTTGATTAAAATCTCTTATACCTAAGATATTTACATGGTAAATAAAATTTATATCTTGAATTTTCTCACATTAGTCTCTAAGACCTCTTTATTCTGATTCAATTTTTCTGAATTTTGCGGAACTAGTAAACCGTAACCAAAAACTTCCTACACAAAAAATGTAAAGCTCCTTAAAACACACACTCTGTCATATACATTTTTTTCCCCCCTGGAGAGCATTTTAAAGATATTCCTTGTTATTGGTTTCAGTTCTAAAACTGAACTCATACAAGAACTTGTCAACTCCTGGCCACGCAAAGAAACGCATTTCATTTCCATAGCAACCACATTTTAAAGCAATTGACTGTCTGTTTATCGTAGTGTATTCCCATATTTCCCTTCTACTTACAAGGAACTAAGTAATAAGACCGTTTCTGCTAATGTTTATCTCGATTACCATGAAGAGAGAAAAGAATAGGCTTATTAACGATAATTGGTTTCGAGATGTAGAGAAAGTCATTTGGATGGAATAGATAGATTTTTTATATCAGAGAGTGTCAAAAGTAATTATATTTCCAGTGAAATTGTATTGTAACAAAAATCTCTTTATTGCTGTCTATTGCACGTTCAGAACTCACAATTGAAACTAACTCTTTTTTTTTTTTTTATGAGTCTAGGATATGCTCAATTATTTATTTAGTAGTGTTTAACGCCCGCTTTAACTACTTGTGGCACCGCAGGCGATGACACTGATGATACATGAATGAAGGTGGAATGCGATGGCGGAGGAAACCGGAGAACCCAGAGAAAACCCACCCCTACGCAGCTTTGTCCACCACAAATCTCACATGCGGTCGCTTGGGATTGAACCCGGGCCGTCTAGGCGAGTAGTCTAACCACTCGGCCACGGCACGGCCATTATGCTCAAGGAAAGTAGCTAGGTGGAGTTGGGATAGGGAAAGATAGAGTGGGATAGCGGAGTTGCGCAAAAGCACCTCTGAAAGTGGCGGTGTTGCTCTTGCTGCTACCGGAAGGGCTGCACCAATTAAGAAGGTGGGCTATAAACATGACCCGAAGGCCCTGATTATTATAGCGCTAGGTTAGTGATAGGATTGGGTAGGGAGAGTTCGAAGGTTAGAAAGGAATTGGCGGGGATGAGTGTATTTAATCATCTTTAAGCTAAAATAATCTTGGTATGTCTGGGCGTCAGCGCCTACTGCGTTTAGCTATAGGGCGGGATTCACAGTGGTTCTTATTCTTGCTGCGTCCATCATTGCGGTGTTGATCTTCTCCTCTAATTCATAGAGTTGGTGACGGGTTTGTGCCACTTCTGCTGTAAGTCGAGTGACCATGCCCATTATTGAGGATTGTCGTTGTCAGTCTGCTGTTGGGAGGTGAGTAATGCTTCAGCGTTGTTGGTTGGGTTCTGCGTTTCAGCATCCTCGAAGTACTTCTCCAGCCTGTACAGCTTACGCTGGAAGGACTGGAGAGTCTCGGGGTCAGCCTCTTCAGTGTTGTGGTCTTTAAGTTGTTGAGTCGGGCAGAGGCGGCTGGAGTCAAGTCGTGGTGCGTTGCTTTGCTTCAATAGCTGCGAGGCGTTTGGCTGCCGAGAGCCGGAGCTGCTTGTGGCAGGAGTCGTGGCGGCGCTGTTCGTGGATAGAGGGGGCAGACAGCTTGGCCCGTGAAGTGGTCTCTGCCCCCACAGGTGGAGCAGTAGCGCTGTCGCCGGGCCAGGTTATGGCTGGTGGAGGTTTGAGAGCCGCAGTAGTGGCATCTCGGCGGCGCAACACATGTGGCCTCCGTATGCCCGTAGTTGCAGCAGCGCCGACAAGGGGCGTGGCGAACGCTGCGGCTGGCTTCTATGTGATGGGTCCGTCCCATTAACGTGAGAGCGGCGGTGTAGTGCGCCCTGACCAAATAGGTGAGGCGCACTAGTGAGGTTGGCCCTCTGGGAGAAGTGATCCTGGAGACCTTGACTAGTGATGGCCACCTTGGTTGCGCGGCTTCGAGTTGGAAGTAGGCCACACACATATCACAATTGTGATGGTAAGATACGTGGGCCATCCAGAAAGTGACAGACAATTTGGCGTAACTAAAGAATAATGCAAGTTATCAACACAATACTTACAGTACCTTACTCCATTTCTCAACGTAATCTCCGTTCTGTCAAGACATTTATTGTCACGTGGTACCTGTTTTTCCACTGCCTATGTTATACTTTTCTCCGCCAAAGAACTTATTCGTTTTTTTAATGCACAAAATGTTCGGCCAATTGAATTTTATAGGAAAATAACACAACGCAAGTGTATGGTGATAGTACAATGAATGAATCTTCAACGAGGAAATGGTGCATAATTTATGAGTACCTAGTCAAGGTGTACGATAAAGACTGGAATGGAAGTTCATCAATTGTTATGGAAGAGTTGAAAGCAGATGTTGATAAAACATTCAGAAAAACCGCTGTTCCACTTTGGGCACCATACATGACT
Source organism: Hymenopus coronatus (assembly GCA_030762935.1). NCBI lineage: Eukaryota > Metazoa > Arthropoda > Insecta > Mantodea > Hymenopodidae > Hymenopus > Hymenopus coronatus. Next base: position 4,954,949 of record CM060895.1, on the reverse strand, counting down.
TTTTGGATGGAAAAGATTTCCTAATTGATGAAGACCTCAAAGTGGCAGTGACATGTTGGCTCAGATTTTTAGCAGTGGAAGAGTTTAATGTCTGCATTGAAAAACTGGCACCACGTGACAATAAATACCTTGATAGCACTAACGGTTACGTTGAGAAATAGAGTAAGGTAGTGTAACTTTGTAAATAAAGTTTTGTGTTGATAATTTCCTTATTATTTAATTATGCCAAATGGTCTGTCACTTTCTGGACGGCCCTCGTATACGCGCTTGCATATAGTCACACTATTAAAGTTTTGGGTGGAATGCCACACAGTAGAAACAGTAAGAAATGATAAGAGTATAGAGAAAGTGATATAACTTTGCAGGTATCACAGGCCACGTGCGTATTGACGACAATGGCGACAGAGACGCTGATTACTCTGTGCTGGACCTGGACCCCATCACGGGCAAGTTTGAGGTGGTGGCACATTACTACGGGGAACATAGGAACTACACTCCAGTCAAGAACAAGACGATACACTGGCCTGGCAGTCGAGAGGGACCTCCCCCTGATATACCTCCTTGTGGCTTCATGGGCAACGACCCTTCCTGTCACAGCAATGGTAAGTCCTTCAACATTCGGGCACAACTTTAGACAGACAAGCTTCACCAAAACTGCAATGAAAATAACTTTTCTCGGGCTATCAGCCAGGTGAATTCTTTCAACAGCTAACGTCGCTCTCATCTTCAGGGAATGTCTCCTAGTCCGCCTGCATGGGAGGACCGGCCAGATGCCGCTCTGTGATTGATCCGGGTCCGGCATGGAAGGCGATGACTGAGGGCCTATGACGTCCGTTGCAGAGACGGACCTCTCTGATTGGCCCACTGCCAGATGGGAGTCTGCACCAAAAGCAGTTTCTTTCTGCGTGTTTGCTGAGCGCCGCACTCCAAATGTCATTCACCTGGCTGACAGCCCGAGAAAAGATATTTTCATATCGCTGCCAGGAAATCTTCAAGTCATGGTTCAATAACTGGATTATTGTGACGTAGCTGAATTTCTGACATGTACTTTGTAACTGAGTCTGTCAATAATTCTTGAGCGTCACCTATGCTTTGCAAATAAAAGCTATCATTCTGCTCCAAAGTGATATGTAATGGACAGGGAGAGTCATTTCCTGACCTGCCTCTTCAAGTTTAGTGCGCGCGGACCGTAGCCCGTGAGACGACGAGCAGTAAGAACGTAAACAAAGTGACCTCTTGCGCACTCAGTCGAATGACGTGTAGTCACTTCATCAACAGCTTAACATATACGTGACACGTCGTCACCACATGCCTCCACCATATGTGATATCGTGGTGAATTAAAACATAGAGGTACCATAACATAATAGTAATAATAATAATAATAATAATAATAATAATAATAATAATAATAATAATAATAATAATAATAATAATTATAGCTCCATGGCACGACAGCTCACAAAGAACCTTGGCCTACCGCCCGGCCGCAGCGTCCCCCATTTAGGGCTATGAAAGACGTCATAGATGGGGTGCAGTACAGTAAGGTGAGACGTGGTCAGCGCCTTGAAACCCCCCGGCCGGTTAATGCAGCCATCATAACCTGGAGCCACTACTTCTCCATCAAGTAGCTCCTCAATTGGCCCCCAGGAACCTGAGGCTGAGTGCTCCTTGATCCAGAGCTCCCAGCGGGGGAAAATCCCCATGCCGGTACTCCCACTTGGCAAGCAGCAATGCTACCACCACACCAAATAGGGGTTCCATGCTTCTCAATAAAATAGCGCTCCACCATATGTGACATCTATAGATTTGTGGGTGGTTAAAACAACACTGGGGGTGTAGGACAGAGGGAAAGGCATCTGTAAAAGTGTTAATTTAATATAATAAAAAGATAGGAGGTTAATCATAATAAAGCAATTTACACATTAAGTTTCTATACCTTATGTCTGGGGTGATAGTATCCTGGGAGCTGATGATGCCAGTAAGTAGCCCTGAGTTCGTTCCTATGGGCGGATAGGTGGCAGATCTCTAGTCTCCTCCATAGTCCTAAGTGTTGTAGCTCCAGCAATAACAATAATGACACACCTCTCAAGATAAGTGGAGCTTATGTATTGACTAGCAACTGCCTACACTCAGGAAATAACCAAATAAAGCATTCATCATGGGCTTGTGACATATCCATGCAGACCATGATTCAGTATCTGCATTACACATCTATCAGCTGGCTCTTAATCTATTACACCACTTGAAGCAGTGGTTTTAAATAATTTGATGAGACAAAAGATTTTTATGCTTCAATATTAAAATTCATTTTTGAGAGTTGTGTGGCAACAAAATGCATAGCATGTGTTGCCCCTTTAAATCGGAGCATGAACATTCAGAATAACTGAGAGTAATTGAAGGTGTGATTCAGGGTTGAAACTGGTATTTTCTTATTGGGAGTGTATGCCCATAATCGTCTTCTTTTTGAGGTAGGGGGCATTAGCATTTTCAAATACATTAGATAATCCATTAGGAGAGTTTTGAAATACAAGTAGCCATGTATCTTTATTTTAAACAATACAAAACTGTGTTGGAGTGCATCCAGACTTACACATGTTGCTACTTGAACTTCAATCTGAAGTTACAAAAAGCTGCTTTGACTTACTGTTATTCATTCTCAAACCTTTTGGAGTAAGCATTGTATATGCTTTTTATTATTAATATTGCTGTGTCTATGTAGGTTTTATCAGTTAGTACATTTATCATTTAATGTTTTATATATTATGCATATATTAGGTAACTAATATCAGAAACTGAAATGTCTATTGATAATAAAAATCATCATCATTGTCCTATTCTATGGCTGCAGGATATATGTGTCCCATTTTTCGTAATCATTTTTGTTTACAGTTATGTGATGAAATATAAAATGTGTAGTAGAGTTGAGTATACAGCCTAAGAAATGGAGTTCTTTACTTTAACAATTGTCTATTGTGGTACCAGCAGAAGCAGTACTACTATGTCTTCAAAGTTTCTTACAAATAAAATGGAATTCCCTTTTTGACATACATTTACTACAATTAAATTTTATGCTTTTTAAATTTCTTGTCATTAATACTGTTTGCAGGAGCAGGAAATGTACGATGGTGATCCAGGAAGTAACAAATGTTTTGGATAACTAAATAATAATGAAAGATATGAACACAAAACTTTGTAATTATCAGAACCACATTTCTTACTACATGTTTATATCAAATATTATCAATAAATTTTACATCAAACACCACTTTGGTTTTGAAGCAGCTGCTTGATATTGACATTTTGTTGATGTAGTTTGATTATTCCTTTATGTATCTAGCAGCTCCTCCTTCTTTAAATTTTTAGGAGAAATTGGTTTATTAAATAGAAGTTACAGTACCTTTCAACATAATCACTATTACTATCAAGGTATTTATTGTCGTGTGGTACCAGGTTTTCACCAGTTGCAAAATCTTTCCCACCCAAAAAGTCATGTATGTGAAATACTGGTTTTTCTGAACTCTTTCATCAACATATATTTGCTTTCAATTCCCTCATAACGGTTGATGAACTTTCAGCCTAGTCTTTGTTGAGCACACTTGTTCTTCCTTGATTACTCGTAAATTATGTGCCATTTCCTCACTGAAGTCTCGTTATTTGCATTATCACTATACACTTGCATTATTTGCTTACAAAATTTGATTGGCCGAACTTCTATGCCTTAAAAAAAATGAATAAGTTCTTTGGTGGTACAAAAGTAAAACATCAGCATTGAAAAGTTGATATCATGTGATAATAAATGTCTTGACAGAATGGGATTTTATGTTGAGAAATAGAGTAAATTTGTAAATAAAGTTCTGTGTTGATAACTTTTGTTATTGCATTAATGTTTATTTCACACAATCTGTGTTTATGACAGGAGTTGGATAGTTGGAGTCTGACTGAACAATTCAATGCCATAGCCGTGATTTGAACCATGGATCTCCCAGTCTCTAACTGGTTGCTGAGCTACCATGGCATTCAGTCTGACTACCTATCCAACTCCTGTCCTACACACGGCTTGTGTGAAAAAACAATTAATCTAATACCAATTGACCATAATAGTTGGCTATACTATGAATCCTGGGACTTAAAAGTACTTACAACATTGTAAGTCACCATTGAGGCTGTCATCTCAAAATAATTTGATATTACCTTGTGGTTTACCAGGAAATATGCAAGTTAGTTGAGAAATTCAGTGCGATGTCAGCATGTTCCCATGGTAGCTCAGTGGTAGAGTAACTGGCTAGAGACTGGGAAATGCATGGTTCAAATCCCAGCTATGGCATTGAATTTTTCAATCTGACTGTACCTATCTATCTTTTGTTATATTTAGTTATACCAAATTGTCTGTCACACTCTGGATGGCCCTCGTATTACAGGTTTCATTTTCATGAAGCTGCAGAGAATGACAATGTAACCTGCTGTAGAATATTCAGCTCAGTTCTCACATAGTTGGTATTTGTGTGTGTTATAGTTGCCTATATGATGATACTGTATGGAGCGTTGGCATTTGGTGTTGCACTTTCATTTGCTGTTACCCTCACCTGCATCACTTACAGGTGAGTAAAAACCAAACCACTGCATCATGAATACCATAAAATGTAGATTCTGGGCTTGTAGGTTGTCATCCAACAGATGAAACTTTGACCATAACTTCGTTGGGCATTTTCAAAAGAAATGGTATGGCCAGAAAAAAATGTTTGATAGTGTTTAATGCTTGCTTTTACTACACAAAGCACCACAAGCGATGATACTGATGATATATGGAATGGAGATGGAGCACGGGTGAATGACATGGTGGGGGAAACTGGAGAACCCAGAGAAAACCCGCCCCTGCGCTGCATTGTCCACTACAGATCCCACATATGGTCATCTGGGATTGAACCCAGTCAACGTTGGCAAGAGGCAGGTGGTCTAACCACTCGGCCACAGCACAGTCTATGGCCAGAGTGAAGACAGGTTGACGAGATTGGTGTACCAGCGGCAAATCAGAAACGAGGGGCTGGAGTGCCATGCACATATAAGCAGGCAACCGGTGAGAAGTCAAGTTTTCCCTTAAAAATGCTCAACAAAGTTATGGTGAAACCTTGGTTGAAATTCATCTGTTGGACCATGGTCTATAAATCTTGAGTCTACAGCCGTGAAAGCCTTGGTAGTTTTATACAACACAAATGTGCTTTCTGTAGCTGTGTATGAATAACAGAGCTTAAATTAAATAAGTTATATTTGATTGGTAACCATTAAAAATATCTACACTTCCTCCAGATGATATAATTCATGTTTTTTGCTATTCAAACTAGCTTTCTTACCTTAGTCAAATATTCTTTTGAAACATTAGCTGGATATAATCAAAGTGACAGTGTTCAGGTGCCGTAGCATCAAGGGCAGATTCACAATGCTGCCTCTTCACCACCAAAAAAAAAAAAAAAAAAAAAAAAATCTGATGTGTTCCATTCACATGACTTTCTCTACATCTGTGCATCAAATTATTGTTAAAAAGCTAATGCCTCTATTTACTTCATGGTAATTGAAAAAAATTTAGCAGAAATAGTCTTCTTACTGCTTCCTTGTAAGTAGGGGTAAAATAAGGACTACCATAGGTTAAAGCGATACTCAAAAGCTGGTTGCTATGTGACTGAAGTTCCTTTGTTTGTGTGGACATGAGTTAACAAATTCCTGTATGAGAAAAGTATAAGTTTTTCATAGCTGAAACCAGAAATTGTATTATTACTTGCTTCCCTGTAAGTAGGAGGGAAATAAGGGAATGCGCTAGACTAAAGTGACAGTCAAATTTTTTAAAAAATGTTATGTGTTGGCATGGCCAGGAGAAAAACAAAAGAGATGTGAAACAGGCGAGGATTTCCCTTGCAAAAATTTTAAGTGCTGTAAAATTGAAACTAATAACAGGGAATATCTCTAAGTGGCTAGTTCTGCAAAAAATTGTATATACTTAATATTATGTATTTTAGCGAGATGTACATTTTTTGTGTAGTAAGGTTTTGTCTATCTCTTATGCTTTACAACAGTCATTCTGAATAAAGCAGATTTCAGCAGCAATTAACAAGAAATGCAGGATATACATCTTAAATATGTGGCATTTTAATCAAAATTGTTAGTCATTTTTGTATTGTGTATTTAAAAGATAGGTTGGGATGGTGATTTTACTAAAAATCGTAATACTAAACTTGAATATCAAGTTTTGTATTTATTGGTCTTCTTGTTTCTGAGCAATGCTGTCTCTCTCTCGCACACACTCATGCATGCACACACACACACACACACCTTTTTCTAAAAATACTTTTTTTTTATTCAGAAGATGCATTTCTGGTGAAATCTCGTTTCTAAATTTTGTATGGAATACAATACCCTCTCTACCTACTATGTATATGTTAAGGAAAGTAAAAATACATGTTGCAATATAATATATTTATATAAAGGTTAAAAAAACTGGGCACAATATTATTGAAATAAATATAAACTTCAGTAACATTGATTTACATATGGTATATAAAAAATACCAAGCTTAATATTTAAGTTTATTATGTTCCAAGTATGTGACACAAAGATTTTGATAAAAATCCCACCACCCCAAACTGCCCTTTACATGGAAAAAATTTCAAAAATTGTGATCTTTTCAAAAACGGCTCTAACAATTTAGATTAAAATATCATATATTAATGATATTTACCTGACAAAAAAAATGTAAATCTTGAATTTTCTGGGAATAGCCTCTGAAGACCTGTTCATTCTGGGTGAATTTTGCCTAACTAGTATACTGTATGAGTAAGACAAAAACTTATTATACAAAAAATATAGATGTCATTAAAAGACACAATTTATGTTATCTACATTTTTTTTGTGCAGTTGATTGTTTTCCTTGTTATTGGTTTCAGTTTTAAACTTTTCTCATACGGCAACTTGTCAACTCCTGGCCCTACATAGAAACAAATTTCAACTACATGACAACTAGCTTTTAAAATATTTATGTTAGTGTATTTCTCTTGTACTTACAAGAAAGCAAATAATAAGACCGTGGATAAGCTTTTTAACAATAATTTGTTAGCTGTAGAGAAAGTCATGTGATTTTTAAAATAATTGTCAACAAATACATGTTCATGTTGTGGACAGTCACTTTAACAGTAATGCTACTAGGATATTGCTGATGTCAAATTATTTTGTTAGGTTAGAGAAGTTATACTGCATTTTGTTTACTAACTGTAGACGCATGCAAGTGACTGCTGACCTAAACAATATGTCATGGAAGGTGCGACCTGAGGAAGTACTTCTAGAAGTGGGCAAACCTTTCTCATCTCGACTTGGGTTGCAGAAAAATGAGGTTCGTACCAACATGCATTTACTTTCTAAACAAAATAGCAAAACCCACTCTTTAAGTAGTGGGAGAACTATATATATATATTTATTTTTTCTCTTCATTTACTATGTACATAGTGTATAGAGAAGGTATTGTAGTGAATCCAAAAATTTGATACCAATATTTCACTGGAAATCTGTATTTTGAGCCCCCTGAATCCAAAAAAAGCATTTTTGGAAAAAGGTCCATGTGTACATGTGTGTGTGTGTGTGTGTATGTGTGTCTGTGGACAGCATAGCTGAAAAACAAAAAGACCATTAAATACCAAACTAGGTATTTAACTTAAATGTCTTCCATGGATGCGACACAAAGATTTTCAAGAATATCCCCCCACCACAAACTACCCTTTACATTGAACTTTTTTCAAAAAATTGTATTTTCTCAAAACTAGTTCTAATGGTTTTGATTAAAATATTGTATATTAAAGATATTTAACTGACAAAATGTATATCTTGAATTTTCTGGAAAAAGCCTCTGAAAACTACTTTATTCTGGATGCATTTTCCTGAATTTTGTATAACTGCTAAACCGTAAAAGCTGGACTAAAACTTACCATACAAAAAATGTAGAGTACGTTAAAACACACAATTTATGTTATATACATTTTTTTCATGGAGATGATCGTTTTTGAGATATCCCTTGTTATTGGTTTCAGCTTTGAAAAACTTACATGTCTCATAAGGGAATTTGTCAACTCGTGTCCATACAAACAAAGGAACTTCAGTCACATAGCAACCAGCTTTTGACTATCACTTTAACCTATGGTACTCCCTTATTTCCCTTCAACTTATAAGAAAGCAAGTAATAAGATTATTTCTGCTAAATTTTTCTCGATTAGCATGAAGTAAATAGAAGTATAAGCTTTTTAACATAATTTGTTGCAGAGATGTAGAGAAGGTCATGTGAATGGAACACATCAGGTTTTTTGATAGTGTTTAGTGCCCGCTTTTACTACATCTGACACTGCAGGCTGATAATATATGGAGTGAAGACGGAGCACCAGTGGAATGTAATGGTAGGGGAAACCAGAGAGACTGAAGAAACCTACCCCTGCGCTGTTTTGCCCACCCCAAATTTCACATAAGGTCGCTTGGGATTGAACCTGGGCCATCTAGGTGAGAGGCAACTGGTGTAACTACTCAGCAGTGGCACAGCTAGAAGACTGTATATAGCACCCTAAAATTGAATATGGAGCTTTAATTGGAAATACATGTTTTGAGGACCCTTGAAACACCCCAGCTTTAAAATAACTTTTTAAAATAAGTCTATGAATATGCATATTAACACCATAGTAAAAATCATGTGTTCCAATCACTTGGATTTCTCTATCTATTCTGAAATGTAGTTATATTTATGGAAGCTCTTTAACTGCTATGGTTTTCAGCATCCCATTCTATACTGGGTGTGAAAGACCACTTAATTAAGCTCAGAGGCCTCAGAAGTTCATTTTCATGCTGTAAATCTACGACACGGTACCAACAGCTTTACTTCCCTTCCGAAGGAAGTCATGGTAAGGATTTTTATGTCCGAAAAATTCCATCGTCCTCCGCCGGGTTTAAACCTGCGTTCTTGGGTAGATGAAGTCAGTATGGTAACCATTACAACACGAAGGGCAACACTTTACCTATTCTGAAACAAATTATTCTAAGAAAAGCTTATTCTTTTATTTGCTTCATTCTAATCAAGATTAACATAAGCAGAAATTGTATTATAAATAGAAGCCAAATATATTAATTGTTAATATTAATAATTGATTATAATTAATTTTAAAGAACAATTACTTGTTAATATTAATTATAATAAATATAATAAATTATAGTTATAATAGGTTCTTTTAAGCAGAAGGGAAAAATATTTGACATAAACTGTGTGCTTTAATGAGCATATTATAATATTTTATTTCTTTATTTATTTTTTGTGTGGTAAGTTTTGTCTCTCTCTTATGGTTTACCTATTATGCAAAACTCGTCCATAATGGAGAGGTCTTAAGAAGCTTTTCCCAGAAAATTCAAGATATACAGTTTACTTGTCATGCAAATATATTTAATATATAATATTTTAATCAAGATTGTTAGAGCCATTTTTGAGAAAATATAAATTTTTAAAAATTTGTCTATGTAATGGATGGTTTGGGTGGGGGGGGGGGATTTTCTTGAAAATCTATGTGTTACATCTGTGGAAGATGCTGAACTTAACAATCAAGTTTGATATTTAACCAACATTTCATTTAGGAGTTATCTCACTCTCTCTCTCTCTCTCTCTCTCTCTCTCTCTCTCTCTCTCTCTCTCTCTCTCTCTCTCTCTATCTATCTCTCTCTCTCTCTCGCACACAGACCCACACAGACTGGAAATATTGGCCTTTATCTAAAATGATTTTTTTTTTTTTTTTGATACTGGGAACCCCAAAATGTGCATTTCTTATGATATGCCAGTATCAAATTTTTGGGTGGAGTGCAACACCTTTTCTGCCTATGTACTAAGTAGAGAAAGTACAAATGAAAGATGGATAAATATTAGTCTGTTGGTCTATCAAAAATTTAAAGTAACTATTTTAATTTAATCAATCAATTGATAGATTAATCAAGCTTTCGTCAACTTGGAGAATATACTGCTTTAGATGTCTATATGGGCCATCCAGAAAGTGTCAGATGATTTGGCATAAATAAATAATAACGAAAGTTATCAGCACAAAATTTTATTCACAAAGTTACATTACCTTAGTCTATTTGTCAACGTAATTGTCATTGCTATCAAGGTATTTATTGTCACGTAGTACAGATGTTATACTCTTCCACCACTAAAGATTTGAACCAAGATGTCACTGCCACTTTGAGGTGGAGAATATTTTCCATGCAAAAAGTCATGTATGGTGTCCAAAGTGAAACACCAATTTTTCTTAGTTCCTTTATCAACATTTGCTTTCAACTGCTCCATAACGATTGATGAACTTCCACTCCGGTCTTTCTCGTATATACTGTTATGTTCTTCCTTGACTACTCGTAAATTATGGACCATTTCCTCACTGAAGACTCGCTCATTGCATTATCAGCATACACTTGCGTTATCTGCCTCTAGTATAACATTCAATTGGGTGAATATTTTATGTATTAAAAAAATGAATAAGTTCTTTGGCGATAGAAAAGTACAACATGAGCATTGAAAACCAGTACCACTTGACAATAAATACCTTGATAGCAATGACAATTACATTGAGAAATAGAGTAAGGTAGTGTAACTTTGTAAATAAAGTTTTGTGCTGATAACTTTCCTTATTGTTTAGTTATGTCAAATCTTTCATTACTTTCTGGATGACCCTCGTAATAATGGAACCACAGAAGTATAGCAAACTAAATACACAGGCTTCATGCACAAACTCAGTAAAGTTACTGTGAGTTGTAACAGTCCAGCAGACTTCAGTATATGCAAGAGTGTTATTGTTTCTTCCTTGACTATTGTTTATTATACTGTTGGGAAGCATTTCCACATGATTCAGAGATTCATAATGATATCTGTAGGAGTAAAAACATACGTGAGGAATGTAGTATACTAGCATTTGGTCTCATATAACAGTTTCCAGAAGACAGACACAACTAATACTGCACTTTGAACAGGGTTAGTTAGGTCCATAAAGAAATAAAAGGGAATCAAAATGCCCCACCTTGCCAATGTTAAAGTTTGATCTATTACCTCAATAACTATTTAACATAATGAGCTAAAACTTTCAAGGTATATTCAGCAATACCTTTACTGTTGATCATCAAAAATATAATACTTTTGCTGATTACAAGGAAAGGCATAGTTTTTTTTCAATAAAGCTCTAAATATGTTATTAAAAAATTATGACCTTTAAATTTTAAAAAATATCTAATCCATATACATAAAAAAACTCTTTTGTTAAAATAAAGGCTATTTAGGTGCAAATGGGTGCTAAAAATTTGAGCCATTAGTGTCAATTAGTTTCTGAGATAATTGGGCACTTTTATAGAAAATTTTACTTCATCAGAAATTGCTTTCAAACGTATTAAAAAAAAAAAAAAAAATCGCAGTTCTTCAAAACTCTCACATGAAGGCAATATTTGAGGCATCTAATGCTGCCAATATTTAAAGTAAACTGAGCAATCAAAATATAAAAGGATTTCTTCTCTAACACTAATATTTACAAAGTTATTGATGTTTTACCAAGTGAGTGTACCAAAATGTTCTAAAAACTACTACACAGGATTATATTCAATAATATTTTTAAACTATTTACAATTAGCATTAAGCTCTATAAAAGTTATACCAATATGAGTGGGAGGTCGGAATTTGCATATGCAATTAAAACATGAAAATGGAGAAAAAAAATACAAAAATTCTGTTTCAACCCCCCTTAATTAGCAGCTGGTTTAGAATTTTGCACTATGTTTTGCATTATTACAATAAGTATTATAATTACCAACTGATTAACTTTAATCGGCTCAATTAATCAATTAATTATACTTGATTGATTAATCTTACAACAGAAATTGATTGATTGATTAATTAACACACATATGCATAGGAGATGCTATGTTTCTAAAAGTGATTCAAGGAGTCTCTGGTGAAATCCTTCTCTATCCTCTATATATATTGTATGTTGGTTACTAAACTATCAGATACTTATGAAGAAGAAGAAGAAGATAAAACTGTGTTTCTTATACAGCAGACATTTGACTCTGGGCTGGAGAAACTCCACAGAGGCCGAGGGTCAATGACTTCATGCAACTCTCTACCACCAAGCCGTGTCTTCACAACCATTGGTATATACAAGGTAAATATATCAACTGCAACTAATTCTTTAACAGTCTCTTACTCAAATTATATAGCTACAGGAGTTTCTCAAACTAAATTTGAATCTACTCACATTCCGAAAAATGTTGTGTATTGCATTTTGGCAATTTGTGCATTGTTAAAAAAAATATGCTTTACACGTTGTTGATGATTTTTCAATGTTGAGCTTGAATTTATTAGTGTGTAGTCAGTCACATTTCTATTTGTTTTAATACTTCATTGGTTTTTTCCTGTAATTTATTTTTGTCAGGCTCACTCATTAGAATATTTGTGCGATCTGTATAAAGGCACATTCAAAAATACTTTTACAAAGTTTGGGGACAGGTTCCTTACATCAAAACAAGAATAAATGTTCATATAAACACATGGTCAGAAAACCCTTCAGTCTTGATTTATTGAGGAGGTTCAAAATGCTATAAGTCAAAACATTTTAAAGTAAAATATTCAATTTTTGATGTTTTAACTTGTTCGGTGTTTCACACAAACACCACTTATAGCAAATGCTGCTAATGTCCTCCTCTTGCGTCTAGACATGTATGCACTTGTTAAATCATGAAATGTCAAATACTCCCAGTTGGTGTCGTATGATTTCGCAGGCTTCCATGACACGTAGATTAAGAGTTTCTTCATCCAGAATGTTTGCTGCATAAAACAATGGTTTAAAGAGCCCCCAAAAGATAATACTGAAAGGATTGAGGTTGGAGGAATGTGTAGGCCATGGAACAGGTCCTCTGCTACCTATCCATCATCATGCCAGACTGAGACTAAAATGTGCTAGAGCCACATCATGTTTCTTCTTATTTGCAGAGGGACATTTTCTAATAAGTCTGGGAGAGTGTTCTGTAGACAGCACTTGTAAGGTGTGCTGGAGGAATGTATTACACATCTAATAAATGTTAACAAGTAGCCATGGCAACACAAGGCCAACTCTACAGGTAAAATGACTCTAAACCTTCTATGAATGAGTGCATAAATATTAGGCTGGACCCAGAGAGTTGTTGAAGGTGACTTTCATTAATAAATTGATTATGCGAAAACAAAGCATTTTAGAGCATATGTTTATGTGAGTCTATTTTCTTGTTTTGATGTCAGGAATCCGTCCCCAAATGTTCTGAAGCTCTTGATTTGTCATCAGTTGCTTTCAGGCTTCCCAGTAGTATTCATCCTAACTATTTTAGATCAGTTGACCAGATGGCCCTTGTTGATTATTGTGTTTATGTTTTTGCAAATTATGCAGTGTGGAGAGGTTAGTGGTTTAATTTTATATAGATGTGCCGCCAGGAAATCATGGCCACTTTTATGCAGCTACAATAGATTGGGGGGTGTTTGGTATTATGATTGGGTTTACTAATGTCTTCCATATTTTGGGTTTGCATTGTTTTTTATTTTGTTCAGCTATATGGGATTATTTTCATGTTGGTGTAGACTTGCACTGATTTATAAGACAGGTAATTGAGCTTATGTTGTTGGATAGTTATGCATTTTTACTTTCTCTACACGTACTATATACATAGTGTATAGAGAAGGTATTGTATTCCACCCAAAAATTCAATACCGAGATTTCACCAGAAATACATGTTTTGGATCCCCCTGAATCCAAAAAAAGCATTTTCAGAAAAGGATCCATGTGTGTGTATGTGTGTGTGTGTGTGTGTGTGCGTGCGTGCGTGCATGTGTGCGTGCGTGTGTACATCATAGCTTAAAAACTTGGTATTTAAGTTTGGCATCTTCCAAGGATGCAACACGAAAATTTTCAAGAAAATCCCCCCACCTCTAATTACCCTTTACATGAAACTTTTTTCAAAAATATTGACTTTCTTAAAAATGGCTCTAACGGTTTTGATTAAAATATTGTATATTAAAGATATATACCTGAAAAATAAAATATATATTTTGAATTTTCTGGGAATAGCCTCTGAAGACTACTTTATTCTGGAGGAATTTTACAGAATTTTGCATAACTGCTAAACTGTAAGAGATGGACAAAAACTTATCACACAAAAAGTGTAGAGCACTTTTAAACACACAATTTATGTTATATACATTTTTTTCGTGGAGTTGATCGTTTTTAGATATTCCTTTTTTTTTTTGGTTTCAGCTATATATGTTATACTTTTCTCATAGAGGAATTTGTCAACTCCTGTCCATATAAACAAAGGAACTTCAGTCACATAGCAACCAGCTTTTGACTATCACTTTAACCTATGGTACTCCCTTATTTTACTTCTACTTACAAGTAAGCAAGTAATAAGATATTTCTGCTAATTTTTTCTTGATTAGTATGAAGTAAATAGAAGAATAAGCTTTTTAACAATAATTTGTTGCAGAGATATAGAGAAAGTCATGTGAATGGAACACATCAGATTTTTTTTAACCTGACAGTATTAGAGTATTTGAGGCCTAGTGGATCATTTCAATTCTTTCTGTTTCTTCTCTATACTTCCCACAAACGAGTATAATGTAGTTTGCCTCTGCTGGCAGTAACAGCAGGTGCACCCTGGGTGACACAAAATAAACTACAAAAGATGTTCATTAGGGTGAGTTACCTGGATAAGGTTTTTTTGGGGGGGTTTTCCCTTATCCTGTGAAGACAAATGTCGAATAACGTTAAGCTTTATGGACCCTGAAATCATTTGAGCATCATAAAAAAAAAGAAAAAAAAAAGAAGAGAAAGATGTTCAATATGCTTCCCAAAACAAAACATTCTGGAGTAAAAGTCTCCCTTTTGGAGGGGACTGTTTTGGGAGAGAAGACAAATAACATCCCCAAATGTTGTAAAAGTATAAAATGCAATACTCTATGATAAATGCAGAGTAAGGTATCAGTTTGATGACTGGCTTCCTTACGAAGAACTGGCAGGTGTTCTGTTTTGTTGCAGGGCTCCAGAGTTGCCATCAAGAAGGTAACAATCAAAAAGAAACTGGACATCAACGAGAAACTGCTGTGGGAAATAAAGCAGGTAATGCAATTCACCATTGCTAGGTGTCTCTGTACTCAAGTATATGTGACTTTTGATTGTATCAAAGTTTGTTCCTCAGGCTCGGGATGTGACTCACGAGAACACTGTGCGTTTCATTGGAGCTTGTATTGAGTGTCCAGTGGTGCTCATTCTCACCGAGTACTGCCCCAAGGGAAGCCTCAAGGATGTCCTCGAGAACGACGAACTGCAGCTCGACTGGAACTTCCGCATGTCTTTAATTCATGATGTTGTCAAGGTTTGTGTCCACATTCCCAGAATATCTCGTTACCTCCATTTTGTTCACTGCAGTTGTGACAATGATGTTGCTGACATTTTTACTTTCTTTAGCATGCATGTACATTGTATGTAGAGAAGGTATTGTATTCCACCCATAAATTTGATGCCCGATTTTACTGGAAATATATCTTTTAGGGTCCCCTGTATCCAAAAAAAAGCATTTTCAGAAAAAGGTCTGTGTGAGTCTGTGTCTCCGTGTGTCTGTGAACACGATAACTCAAAAACAAAAACTCGGTAAAATACAAAACTAAATATTTAAGTTTAGTATCTTCCAGGGATGCCACACAAAGATTTTGAGAAATATCCCTGCACCCCAAACTACCATTTACATGGAACTTTTTTCGAAAATTTTGAGTTTCTCAAAAATGGCTCTAACGATTTTGATTAAAATGTTGTTGACAAATAAAATGTATATCTTGAATTTTCTGGGAATAGCCTCTGAAGACTACTTTATTCTGGATGAATTTTATGGAATTTTGCATAACTATCGAACCATAATAGATGGACAAAAACTTCTGTAACAGAAAATGTAGAGCTCATTAAAACACAAATTATGTCATATACATTTTTTTCTTGGAGTTGACCACTTACTAGATATTTCTTGTTATTGGTTTCAGTTTTAAAATACTTTTCACATACAGAAACTTATCAACTCCTGGCCACATAAAGAAACATATTTCAATTTCATAGCAACCATATTTTAAAACGTTTGACTGTTGGTTTAGTCTAATGTATTCCCTTATTTCCCTCCTACTTATAAGGATCTAAATAATAAGACCGTTTCTGTTAATGTTTATCTCGACTAGCATCAAGTAGATAGAAGAATAGGCTTATTAACAATAATTTGTTACAGAGATAAGAGAAAGCCATGTGAAATGAACATCAGAAATTTATATGACTAATGAATTGTACAGGATTATCTATCTGGATAATTATTAAGTGGCACAATTTGAATTTGCAAAATAATATACGATAGGCATTTAAAATAAAGAAATCTGATGTGTACCATTCACATGACTTTCTCTATATCCCTGCAACAAATTATTCTTAAAAAGCTTATATTTCTATTAACTTCATGCTAATGAGTAAAACATTAGCAGAAATAGCCATATTACTTGCTTCCTTGTAAGTGGAGGTGAAATAAGGGAGTACCATAGGTTAAAGTGATAATCAAAAGCTGGTTGCTGTGTCACTGAAGTTCCTTTGTTTCTATGGACAGCAGTTGACAAATTCCTGTATGAAAAATGTATGATTTTCATAGCAGAAACAGAAAAAAAAAGGAATGTCACAAAAACGACAAACTCCACGAAAAAAATGTATATAACATAAATTGTGTGTTTTAACGTGCTCTACATTTTTTGTGTAGTAAGTTTTTGTCCATCTCTTAGGGTTTAGCAGTTATTCAAAATTTAGTAAAATTCATCCAGAATAAACTACTCTTCAGAGGCTACTCCCAGAAAATTCAAGATATACATTTTATTTGTCAGGTAAATGCCTTTAATATATGAAATTTTAATCAAAATCGTTAGAGCCATTTTTGAGAAACTCAAAATTTTTAAAAAAGTTCTATGTAAAGGGTAGTTGGGGGTGGGGGGATTTTTCTCAAAATCTTTGTGTCACATCCCTGGAAGATACTAAACTTAAATACCAAGTTTGGTATTTTACCTACTTTTCGTTTTTGAGTTATCGTGTTCACAGACACACGGACACACACACACACACACATACACACACGGACCTTTTTCCGAAAATGTTTTTTTTTAGATAAAGGGGACCCTAAAACATATATTTCCGGTGAAATCTCGGTATCAAATTTTTTGGTGGAGTGCAATACATTCTCTATACACTATGTACATAGTGCCTATAGAGAAAGTAAAAATTAGTCACTTCTGGCTAAACTGGAAGCAGCAAAAAGTCTTTAATATAAGATTTCTAGAGTGTAAAATAATACAACAAATAACTGATTTACATAAAAGAGTGGTAATCCAGTGGATTCCAGCCATTGTGGAAAAATAGGGAATGAAATGGCTGATGTTTTGGGCAAAAAGGGAAGTAAAATTATCACCAAATCAACACAAGTTTTTTTTTTCCTTTTTGTTCTATTAAAAGAATAATATTAAATAAGTACAAACAAAACAATGAAGAATATACAAACAAAACAAAGGAAAAATGTACAAAATTACAATATTTATACATTAGCAAGAAAATGTGCAGACTACTAACACGATATGACTGTTTACAAAGATATGATATAGCAGAGAAGTCTTGGGTATAAAACTCTAGCATTAGAGGTAATAGAACTGTCTGGTAAAGCATTCAAATCCAAATTATGAATGGTTAGTTTCTAACCCCTACTATTCAACAGATGAATATTTTGAAAATAACTAAGGTAGCTTATGTTATTCCTATTACTATAGTACTTAGGTGTAGAATACGAAATATATAAATGTATCATCGTCATTTGTTAGGGTAATACCTGGGTCAAATGGTACCATTGGTGTGTTCTCTACTGTTTAAAGTAATATGTATGTATATGTATGTATACATATTTTAATCTGTATTATTGTAGTATTTAACTTGTAAGTTATAGCTGACATATGAATGACACATTGCATGTAAAATATTTGTATTATAGTTATTGATAACATTCATTTGGTGTGTGAACTGCGCCATTTTATGTTTATATAATGTATTTATAATAGCTCTATATTATTGTTATTCACAAAATTATTGTAATTGTACTTAGCCACTGTTGATATCCATAATACATGAAGTGTATCATTTTTATTTACAACTATGTAATTGTATTTAACTGACCACCTTGACGTCCACATTGTATGTGAAGTGTGTCATATTAATTTATTATTATTGTTTATGACATATCTAGACAAGCTGGAATATCTCATTGCATACAAACTGTACAATTTGTTGACATTGTCTATTGCTTTGTGAAGCTTAATGACACTGAAATATTTATATTTATTTATTATTATTTATATGTAAGTTAAATGAAGAAATGGATCGTGATCATGTTCTACATTGTGCAACTTTTACAGAAGATTACAAGCAGTTAAATACTGGAGAGCAAGTGTTTAACATTGAGCAAGCAATGACTCTGTACATGAGTCTGTGTAGATGTTACTCAGCCATAGTTGTGTGGGACCCTTAACTAAGGTGAAGCTTTGTATGTGCAGGGGATGGCATACCTGCATGGCTCAGAGGTGGCAGTTCATGGCAAACTCAGGTCGTGCAACTGTCTCATTGATGGTCGCTTTGTGCTCAAGATCTCAGACTTTGGTCTCAAGACACTAACAACACCGTTTGAGATAGTCAAGGACCAGCTTTACTACACAAGTGAGCAATCTCATCTTACACTCTATGTAAAGGCAGAACCAAACTAATAAATTCCTTAAATGTACACACACTTCACTTACTTATTAGGCAGGACAATGTTTCAACCTGCATCCTCAGCTGTTGAACCACTACAGCCAGAATCTGATGCTGTCATACAGTTTATGCTGATATCTAGTGGAAGAGCGATGAGGTTGAATAGGCAATCCATGAGGGGAAGAAGAACTGAAAAAATATCACAAATTTACTTACAACCCACAATTTCACAACTAATGTTTAATACATTCAACATAAAACTAGTGCCAGTCAATACATAGAGTATAAAAAATGTCTTAGGATCCTCACTGAAAGACAAAATACCCCATATAAAAAAATGACAAATATATACTATAGTTTGCTTGGAGTGCATTTCAAAATATATTGGTAAAACCAAAAGAAATTTGGAAAGGAACGCAGAAGAAACACAAAACTTTAACAATCCAACAAATCTGCAGCTGCATACCATTTTTGGCACTACAATCATGAAATTAAACTGGAAATAAAATTATTAAAAGTATTATCCAATCGTTTTGAGTTAACAGTGTGGGAAAAGATTTTTATAGTAAAACATCGCCATACAGCCATGAATTTTGAAGCTTCTTGTATGGATTGTTTGTTCAACCTCATCACCATTCCACCAGATGACAGCATAAACAGTAAAACAGCATCAGATTCTGGCAGTGGTGATTCATCAGCTGAGGATGGAGACAAAGGTCCGTGAAACTTTGTTGTGAAAGTGAAGTGTGTGTGAATTTAACGCATTTATTAATTTAATTAGACCTTATGTAACCAATATTGTTTGTTTTTATGTCTTCAGCAAACTAAATTAAGATAACAGAAGATGATTTACTGTCACATACACTTACAAGTGATTGAGCAAAATTTGGTCGTCTCCTTAGCGCAGTGGTAGCGCTGTTGCTTGCCAAGCGGGAAACCTGGGTTCGGTATGGTGAGGGGATTTTTCCCCCTCTGGGAGACCTAGTCTGGGGCACACTCAGCCTTGTGAGGTCCCTGGGGGACCAATTGAGGAGCTGTTTGATGGAGAAGTAGCAGCTCCAGGTCGTGAAGACCGCATTAACTGGTCGGGGGGAATCAAAGTGCTGACCACGTCTCACCCCACAATACTGCACCCCATCCATGACATCTGTAATGGACCGAGAGAGGGGACGCAGCAGCTGGGCGGTAGGCCAAGGCTCTTAGTGAGCTGTGCCAAGGAGTTTGTAAACTGCTGAGTCATCAATAAATTTCATAATATTTACAGTATAACAAAATTTGAATATACAATATAATATTTACAATTTTAATATATACGACAACAATTTTACCATTATACATGTAAGTTACAAAATGAAAAAAGTATTACTCTAGTTCATGATTCAAGTATTCGGATACTGAGTTTTGTTATACTGTAAATATTGTGAAATTTATTGTTGAGTCACCAGTTTACAGCTCAATCACTTGTAAGCAAGCGTATGTGACAATAAATTATCTTCTCTTATCTTATTTATTTGCTGAAGACATAAAAACAAACAATATTGGTTACATAAGGTCTAGTTAAATTAATAAACGCGTTACTTCAAGGCTTTGTCCATAAGCAAGTTTTCAACTATTTTATTAAAACGTTTTAGATCTAATTTATGTAATGTTGCTAGGCAATTTGTTGAATACTCTTACTCCAGCATATAATAGACTTTTTTCATGTAGTGCCAAGGGGTTTCACATTATTCTTGGTTCTTGTTCCATGACCATGATGAGCTGATGGTTATACAGAGATTTAAAGTTTATTATATTTATTTAATCCATATAGCATTGAGATGGCAGATTTTAAAAAGATTTCTATACAATTCTTTAGCTTTAGTTTGTGTCACTATGCAGATTATTTTTTTCTGACTCTTAAAGATGGTTTCCCATTACCCCATAATATAATACCAGACGTCATTATTGAACGGAAAATACTAAAGTGAACAAGTTTCCTTGTTTCTATGTTAGTTATTTTTGCAATGCAGCTCATATTAAAACAAGCTCTATTTCATTTTTACTTTATCTAGCCCTGTATGTACAATATACATAGGGATAGAGAAGTATTGTATTCCGCCAAAAAATTTGATGTTGAGATTTCACCGGAAATACAGTTTTAGAACCCCCTGAGTCCAAAAAAGGCATTTTCAGAAACAGGTCCATGTGTGTGTGTGTGTGTGTGACAGCATAGCTCAAAAACGAAAAGACGGTTAAATACCAAACCCCATCCATGACGTCTGTAGTGGACCGAGATGGGGATGCAGCGGCCGGGCGGTAGGCCAAGGTTCCCCGTGAGCTGTCGTGCCATGGAGTTATAAGTACAGATTCATGAAAGTAAATATATGAAAAAGTAAAAGTATAAAATATTTCTATTTACAATAAATTACAAAATCAAAGCATGGTTTTAGGAGTTCAAAATATAACACAAATGTATAACAAAATTAAATAACTAGACAGTTTCCAGGTATTCATTTACAGAGTAATAGCAACCCTGTATTAAAAATCTCTTTAATTCCTTCCTAAACACAGCCATGCTTGATAAGTTCTTAAAGGATGGGGGAAGTTTATTATACAATTTAATGCCATTGTAGTGTGGACTTTTTTCATATAGGGTTCTTTTATGCCCTGTTATTTGTAGCTTTGATTTACCCCTAATATTATGATTATGAATTTCATTATTTGTAGCAAAACTATTTAATTGATCATGTGTAAACACCAGCCTTTCATAAAGGTAAACAGATGGAACTGTTAGAATATATACGTATTTAAAATAAGGTCTACAGCTTGTACTGCTTAATCGTATTGCCCTTTTTTGTATTATAAAAATTCTATTAGAGTTTGATTTTCCCCAGAACATTATACCTTACGATTGATGAGAGTGAAAGTAAGCGAAGTTTGATCACGTCAAGATTAACTGATGATCTCAGAGTATATAATGCGAAACAGATTTGACTTAACCTTTTAGATAATACATCAATGTGAATTCCCCAATCAAGATTATTATCAACCCATACTCCAAGAAATTTGATTTAATTAGAAAAGGTTACTAATTCATTCTCCACATAAACATCAGGAAAACTTATAGTTTTGTTAATTTTATGATGCAAGCCTACAGCAACGCTTTTGTTTTTATTAATAATAAGTCTGTTTTCATTAAACCAATTAACTACATAATTAATTATCCCCTCGGTATTAGTTTCAAGTTCTTGTTTATTACTACCAGAAACTAGAATACTTGTATCATTAGCAAATAGAGTAAATTTAGAATTAGTGCAGTTGTTTTCAGCCAAATCATTAATATAAAGTATAAACAACAAGGGACCCAATATTGAACCCTGAGGAACTCCATATTCATTTGAGCGACTAGCTTTAATCTCCTTAGAACAGCTTTCTACATAATGAATTTCAGTTAGTTGCTTTCTGTTTCTCAGATACGATTCAAACCATTTCAATGGTATTCCCCTTATACCACAATTATAAAGCTTATGTAATAACATATCATGATCAACGAAGCCTTTGATTGGTCAAGAAATATTCCCATGCACTGTTTCCCAGTGTCTAGATTTTTAAACACTTCTTCAATAATGTTCTGTAATTCAGAGTTTGCTGGAATCCAAACTGAATTTTTTATATAATATTATGTTTATTAAGAAATTATAACACTTTATTGTACACCACCTTTTCAATTACTTTAGAAAATACTGATAAAATAGATATTGGTCTATAATTTTCACACTCTACTTTGGAACCCTTTTTAAATAAAGGCTTAATTTTTGAGATCTTTAAACTCTCAGGGAACATACCTTCACAAAGTGACAAATTTATAATATGACAAAGTGGTTTAACCAGATGCATGGCACAATTTTTAAGAAGCATATTGGAAAATTCATCAAGACCAATAGACCTTTTAGGTGTCATGCTTTTAATAACAACAAGTACTTCTGCTTCTGTTGTTGGTATAAAATATAAAGATTCCTGAATTTTATTATTTTGGTTAATTTTATGGGGATAGCTATCTATATTTATCTTCTTTTTGATATTACTGGCAATGGTTGAAAAAAATTGATTCAATTCATGAGCTACCATTTTAGGGTTAGATACCAGCCTACCATTTATGTTTACACTAATGTCTATATCGTTTCGTCTATTTTCTACAATTTCCTTTTTTATGATATTGCACATGGTGTTTGATTTATTTATAGAACTGTTTATCAGGTTACCATTACAATGTTTTTTGGCCATCTTGACTACTCTGTTGTATATTTTTTTATAATTTGTATAATACTGTTTAGTATCATCAGAGACATGATTTTGTTTAATTAGTCTGCTTAAGAAATGGAGCCTTTTGCTCGATACCCAAATACCCTAAGTTATCCATTTTGCTTTATTGCAATTTTTATCTTTCAAGACTTTAACAGGCATGGCTATATTCAAATTGAAAGTAAGAATCTTATTAAACTCTTCGTAACAGGCATCCACATCACTTTGGCAACAATATACATTCCCCCAGTTTTCTTTAGAAAGTAAGTAATTAAAATGACCAACATTCTCCTCACTGTAAACTCTACACGTTTTAAACTTTTTAAATGACATCTGACTACATTTATCTGGTATATTATTGGACAGAAGTGATCTGAGATGGCTGTCTCAAAGTTGTCAATTTCAAATTTGAAATTATTAGTATTCAGGATACACTGATCTACAGACCCTTGAGGTACTCTGGTAGGTAAATTAATAACTGCTTCTAAGTCGTATGTGTCGAGTAAGTCTGTGATCTGACTTTTACCTCGACTTTCTGCCAAAAAATTTATATTTAGGTCCCCTACAATAATTACATTTCTTTTCCCTATAAAAGGGATAGTGTCAGGTACCTATATTTTTCTCAGACACAAGTGTCCGTTTTTCTTTTGTTCCACTCCTGGCCAAGCAAAGAAGTCATTTGCAATGACAAGCACATAACAACAGCTTTTAAAATATTTTACTATCACTTTAACCTAGTGCATTCCCTTAGTTCCAGTCTACTTATAAGGAACTAAGTAATACAGTTCTGCTAATGTTTATCTCGATTAGTGTGGTGTTGAAAGAAGAATTATCTTTTGTAAGAAGTTTGTTTGTAGAGTAGCTAGAGAAAGTCATGTGAGTGTAACACATCATATTTTTTAGATATGTATTGTACGTGACGTTCCCATTTTGTGTGTTTATTTAAGTAAATACCTAGGATTTTGGAAGTATTGATAGGATTCACTAAGTCTGATAGGATGTTATCACAGCTATTACCTTGAGTACTTATTTGCATAATGGATGTTTTGGATGTATTTCATTTCAAATCATTGCTATTAAACCATTTTGTTATGTAATTTATAGTTTCTTTTGCATTAAGTCGAATTGCTCATAGTTTTGCCAACTTAGCCAGACAGAAATGTCATCAGCATACATGACTATTTTCCCATTTAGGCAATAGGTAGATCATTAGAATATATAAATAGAGTAGGGGCCTGAAATAGGTTGAAGCATGAGATCCTCTTCGCATTCGTGCTAAATCTTAACTAAAAGACTACTTGGTTTGGAGTAGCAATCAACTCTTCTCAGGGCATTTTAATGGGCTTCACAGATCCAGACTACCTGACGACTTCTTCAATAATAAATCACTACGATTTTCTTTGTAGAACTGGTGTTTATTTTGTAATCATTTCGTACATTTCTAAAGTGAAACTGCAATCGCTCGATGCAATTTATGTGCTTTATTGAATGCTGCAAATATTTGTACTCATATATTTCTACGCAAATACATTAATGTACGTGTAATCTCCAAGTGGCCTCTTCCATACTTGTGAAAAAGCTCTTTTTTTTTGATAACTGTCTTCACAAGCAAGAAAATCAACACACAACTATGATACTTAGTTTGGAAAAAAAAATTGCATAGAGAAAATCAAAACACTTATGTGCGACAAAAGCACAAGTGTTAATAAACATTTGCATCCAGCAATTTCAACTTCGGAATACAACAGAACAAAAACATTTGAACATCAAATATTACAAAAATGACATGTAATTCACAAAATGTCGGCAGATTTTGTGGCAATATTGCCTCAAAGTTAAGCTTTCTATAAAGCCAGTAGATATTTTCTTGCTAGTATTGTTGCACTGTTTACAGAGCTGTTGTGGGTGGCACCAGAACTCATACCCCTGACAGTGGTTCCTGGGACTCCAGCCACACAGAAAGGTGATGTATACAGCTTTGCTATCATTCTGGAGGAGATTGTGGTTCGTGGTGGACCCTTTGAGGCAGCGCGCCAGTTTTTGGATCCTCAGGGTGAGACATTTCAAATTATTCTACTATACAATTGAATATATTTGAAAATTTATTAAAAATGCAAAGAAGCTTGTGACATGAATTTCAATCAGTTTTTGTAACACAAGCATCACTTAGTGGGACACTTGTTCCCATTTTCAACCCTTAATTCTGACTGAATCTCGCTTCATTGATATCAAAGATGAGGGTTGAGATGCATAACTTGAGGAGGCATCTGCTACTGGATCTATGAACTTCCAAAGTTTGCTGTATGGTGGTAAACCAAAAATCATGATATGGTTGTTTTTCTTGATGGTGTAGATCTTCTCCCAGACATCTAATTCTGTGTGTTTATAAACTGGTTTTAACAGTTTTATGTTAGGTGTGCATATATATATATATATATATATATGTGTGTGTGTGTGTGTGTGTGTTAATGAACTACATTGAAATAATTTGCGAAATTGTGCACGTGACTGATATAAGTAATTTGAGATGGGCGATGCTTGGACCCCGGATAAACATAACGTTAAACGTGTGGGTATCAGGTGCTGATAAGTCAGTGTTAGAGCAAAGCAGGTTGAAAAAATGGCTTAGAATATCTTTAAAAGTGCTGCCCAAGTATAGAAATATCAATTATTAGCAGCTCGTTACTGGCGTTCTGAAGATTTAATGTCACAAAAGTCTGTAAAATCTGGAACTAATCACTTGACAGTGCGACACTAAGCTATGTTCTTGAGTTATGTAGCCTACTCTGGAGGCGTTCTTTCAACTGCTCTGGTGGCGGGAAGCTGCTATCCCAAAGGTCATGAATTCAATTACTGTCATAGAGTAAATGTTTTTTATTATTATTTTTTTCATTCCAGACAAAGTGCAGACATACATGGTGTACTAGCAGTTCAGAAACTCATCGCTGTTATTTTGAAATTTCAATAAACAGGCCATAAGTCTCCTACCTCAAATTACTTGTTTAAGTAATCTACATATTTTGTGAAAATATTTCGCTATAGTTCATTAACACGCTGTATATTGCCAGGATGATACTAAAAAAATTACAGAACAAGCTGCAGGAATTTGTGTGTTTGCTCTCTCTTGTTCAACAGCTCACTTAGCCTGATAATCTGGAGAATATAGACTGTGATATATTTATCTGGGCTTTATGTTTACCCTTTCAAATTCAAATATTGCATGTATCAGTAAACAGTTGTTGCTTTAAGGGTGGTTATATGTGAAATTTTAGCCACTTTCAGTCCAACTATAACTTCTGGACATGTGGAAGTAATATTAGAGGTGCTCAATAAGTCCTTAGAAAATCCAAGAAATTACACTCGTACATAGAATTAAAAAAAAGTTTGTATATAGTAGCCATCATCTCTTACTAGATGGCAGTTAAGGTTTCAGCTATATCCATCACGTGGTTTCGTTGTCATAGGCAATTGAATCAACAATCTTGTGCTTCTTTAGAAAGGTGGAAAAAAAAAAAGAGTTTCATGTGGTGATTAAACACTTCTATTTAAAAGGCTTAACACTGAAAGAGATGAAAACTGAGTTGGATGAAGTTCATGGCACATCTGCTCCTGCATTTGCAACAATTTACAATTGGATAAATGAATTTAAACATGGCCGTACATCCACAAATGATGAACATCGTTCCGGACGTCCAATAGAAGTGACTTCCTCCAAAATGATTGAGAAAATCTAGGATATGGTTTTGTGTGATTGATGAATCATAGGTTGGGAAATTGTAAAGGCATATTACAAGACACAGTGTTCTCAATTTTACACCAAAAATTAAGTCTGACAAAAGTTTGGGCAAGATGGGTGCCGTGTTTACTCTCAATGGAGAGTAAACACAATTGTGTGATCGATTTGGTACTTTTCCATTGTAATCCTTATGAATTTCTGTGTTGATACATAACTGTGGATGAAACATGCATACACTACTACACTCAGAGACAAAAGTACAGTAGAAAAGTGGTTTTTAAAGGCGAACCAGCTCCAAAAAAAGCAAAGGGGGTGAAATCTGTGGACAAGGTGATGGCCTTGTCTTTTGGGATGCACGTGTAATCATCTATTTTGATTACTTGCAGAAAGGAAAAACAATAAATGGAGAGTATTATTATTCAGCATTCTTGCACCGGTTGAATGGAGAAATGAAGAAAAAAATGCCCTCATCTGGCAAAGAAAAAGATTCAAGCCAATGCAAGGGTACACTCCTGCACAGTTTCAATGGTGAAAATTGTAGAATTAAGCTTTGAATTACAACATCCACTGTATTCACCAGCAACTTGAAAAAGTGGCTTGGCTGAATGATTCCAGTCAAGTGAAGAGGTCATTTACCAAACAGCTGTCTATTTTGAGGACCTTTCAAAATCTTACTTTTTGTAAGGATTAAAACAGTTGTAGAAATGCTGGAAAAAGTGTATCGAGCTAAAAGGAGGTTATGTTGAAAAATAAAAAAGCAAAGCTACCTAAAATAATTTGTTTTTGTATGTAAGGATTTATTGCCTTGTATATTATAATGTTATTTATTTGTTGTGACAGAAATAATTGGAAGAGTTGCAGCCCGTGAGAATCCGCCATTCCGACCCGTGGTGGGGAACCGTGACTGTCAAGAGGAACTGCTGGAGCTGATGGAGCGCTGTTGGGCTGACAACCCAGATGACAGGCCCACATTTGAGGCAATTCGTAGCGTCATACGCTGTATCAGAAAGTATGCATAACTCCCACTACTTGCCTTACACTGGTTATTTTCTGTTATACTCTTATTGAGGCTCTGTTATGTTTCACATTGTAGAGGTTACTGTGAGAATCTGATGGACGACTTGCTACGTCGAATGGAACAGTACGCTAACAACTTGGAGGCTCTTGTAGAGGAGAAGACCGAGCAGCTCAGCCAGGAGAAACGGCGTTCTGAGGAGTTGCTGTACCAGGTGCTTCCAAGGTGACAACTGTTCTGTTAGCCTAGGAATAGGTTTCTTAGTGCCAGCCCAGATAACAGAAAAGTGTCAGGCAATGTTAAAGCAGAATGCAGGTTTTAAATTATTAGTAATGAGTACTAAATGACATAGAGAGCTGAATCTTTTTTACTTCTCTACACGTACTATGTATATACTGTATAGAGAAGGTATTGCATTCCACCCAAAAATTTGATACTGAGACTTCACCAGAAATACATGTTTTGGGTCCCCCTGAATCCAAAAAAAGCATTTTTGGAAAAAGGTTCATGTATGTGTGCGTGTGCCTGTGGTCAGCATAGCTCAAAAACAAAAAGACCATTAAATACCAAACTTGGTATTTAAGTTTGGTATCTTCCAAGGATGTTACACAAAGATTTTCAAGAAAATACCCCCATCCCCAACAACCCTTTACGTGGAAAAAATTTAAAAAATTTTGATTTTCTCAAAAATAGCTCTAATGATTTTGATTAAAATCTCTCTATACATGCCAAATTAAAAATGTATATTTGAATTTTCTGGGAATAACCTCTAAAGAGCTCTTTATTCTGGATGATTTTTATTGAATTTTGTATAACTAGTAAACCGTAAGAGATAGACAAAAACTTGTAAAACAAAAATCGAAAATCATGTTAAAACACACAATTTAAGTTGTATATATATTTTTTCGTGGAGTTAATCATTTTTCAGATATTCCTTGTTAATGGTTTCAGTGTCAAAAAACTTATACTTTTCTCCTACAGGAATTTGTCCGCTCATGTCCATACAATGGAACTTCAGCCACATAGCAACCATTGACTATCACTTTAACCTATGGTACTTCCTTATTTCTCTTCTAGTTATAAGGAAGCAAGTAATAAAACTATTTCTGCTAATTTTTCTCGATTAGCATGAACTAAATAGATTCATAAACTTTTTAACAATAATTTGTTGCAGAGATGTACGAATGTCATGTGAATGGAGCAGATCAGATTTTTAAAAAATTAAAAACATAAGAAAATTTTGAAAATAAAATAAAAAATTCCAAAATCAATAATTAGGTATACAAAAGCTTATTAATATAGCAATTAATAAATTCTAACAATTCTCCACTTATCTTTTTGAAATCCACAGGACTAGTTTCGCAATAAAAAGATCTATTGCATCGTCAGCTAAATTTCTTTTTACCCTTGTTGTTTATTTACACTGTTATGGTTACTGCTACTAGGTGGATTGTGTACTAAGACATTGCTAACTACTGGAATCAAAACAAATTTGGTGAGAAATCAATTGGTGGTATATCAAAATTCATTGCATGATTTTTATATTGTAATATAAATATTTTCTCCCAAAACATTAAATCTAAGGGTCCATTTAAGTGTTTTAATAATTTAACATCTGGATTTATTTCATGATTAAATTTCCAAAAATGTTCTGCCACAGCTGATTTATGAATTTGTTTACATTTAATATTTCTAAAGTGACTGCGGAAAGACTTTTGTTACTAACAGGGAGGAGACTCTTTAATAATTAACTGAAGGCTTAAAGGAACCAACCTGGACAAAAGCCTAATGTCCAACCCCTCAGCTTCAGCTGTTAGTAATCACATATCAATTTTGTTGTAATAGAAAGGAGACCCTTTAATTGCTTCTATAATTTGAAGACTTAAAGGAAGCGATCTAAACAAAATTATGTGAAGGGAAGGGCTGCTCTGGTGGGTTATTGACTTGGACTGATATCAGATCCCGTCTATTACCTTTCCTATCCAGTCTTTCTTGACTCAACTCTTGTTTTCTTCGACCCTGATGGTATTAGAGTATTCGAGGCTTTGGGGATCATTTCATTTTCTTTCCTGTCCATACCTTTCTTTACTTAGGTGATGTAACACCATTTATGGTGCCTAATTTTAAACAGTTACAAAAAGTTGAATAAAAACATTCCAGATAAAGTGATGTCGCATTGGAAAAAGAAACATTCCGGAAGTAAAACAGACCCCATTCAGATTTCCGGGCGGGGACCTTTTTCCAAGGTAAACAACAAAATATGAATGAAAAATTAAAAATTTACAATGGAATACAGGAGGTCTATCATAATCAAAGAAACATGAACTAAGTAAAATTATATATGATCATAATATTGATACATTTACAATTCAAGAAGCAAATTTAATATTAGAACAACTAAAATATTAGCAACTTCAAAATTTTAGTATGTACCTACTTCCTAAGGGACGACAAATAAGCAGTGGCATTCTAGTTGGAGTTCGAAAAAATCTTACTTCATTTTTTAAAATTATTAAAGAGATGAACAATACAGATAAAATAGAAATAATTAAACTAGACATATGGAAAACTAAATCTCACTTCTAAGTTTATTCTGTTTATAATCCCCCAAACAATACCCCAAATCTTGAAAATATCACAGTAAATTCAAATACAATCATAATTGGAGATTTCAATGCCCATTAAAAACTATGTGGATATGACAAACCAAACAATTCTGGAAAGATCATAGAAGACCTACTAAATTCAACAACTACAGAAGTTGTTTACCACAAAAAAGATCCACCAATCTTTATCCATTATTCTGGTGCTGGTACCAACCCTGACCTACTTTTAGTATCCTCAGATTTATACTCGTCAACTTCCAAACAAATCTTAGAAGATCCAGGCTCAGGACACAGAACAATAATTGCCACTATTCAACTTAAAAAGAAAAATTTAACTCCTATAAACCATAAACCTACATGGAACTTCAAAAAAGCAAACTGGAAAGATTTCACAAATGAATTAGAAACCAAATTTGAAAAACCAGTAAACGAATCAACAAAATCAGATAAACTAAACAAAGATAAATGTGATACAATTTTGAAAACAGCAAAAAAATACATACCAAGAGGATTTACTAAAAACCTTTTTGGAACTCGCAACTGGAAAAAATTAAAAAAGAAAGAGACCAGGCTAGAATCTCAGCAGAAAAATCTAAAGATCCGAAAGAAGTACAAAATTGGTGAAAATTGAGTGCTCAATTCAAAAAAAAAAAGTTACCAATACCAAAAGAGAACATTTTAATAATTTTCTACAGAATATGGACAGTAGAAAAGATGCACAAAAAGCATACAGATTCATACATAACATTCAAAACAAGAAAGACAATAAAAAATACCTTTAAATTATAATAATAAGATAATTACAGATGACAATAATAAATAGCTAATAAATACTACGCTAATACCTATAAATTATCTGCAAATACCAAAAAAGAACACAAAATTATAAAGAAAGGCATTAAAGAATACATAAAATCAACAACTAAACTTAAAGATAGTATATTTAATTAGGAATTCAATATTAAAGAATTGAACATTGTAATTAATAACTTAAAATTAAAAAAAATCTCTAGGACCTGATAATATGCATACAGAATTCATCAAACATCTGGGATAAAAAGCAAAATTAAGACTCCTAAATCTCTATAATTTGTCATGGAATACAAAAGTAGCAGATGAAAGGAAGAAATCTATCATAATACCTATTTTGAAATCAAACAAACCAGCAGAAAAGTTTGCAAGTTATCGTCCAATAGCACTTACCAGTGTATTAGCAAAAATCATGGAAAAAATTATTTCCAATTGTTTAAATTGGTTTCTAGAAAAAAATAACTTAATTTCAGCTAAACAAGCAGGATTTACAAAACACCATTCAACAAATGAACAGATTTTAAATCTTAGTCAAGACATTAAAAATGCATCAAATAAAAAAGAAGACACTCTAGCAATATTTATTGACTTTCAAGGAGCATATGATTGTATTTGGGATACAAACTCCTTGATAAACTTAAAATTCTAGGAATCCAAGGCAAAATATTACATTGGATCAGTGAATTCATTATTCAACGCTTTATTGCTACCAAATATAAAGATAAATTATGAAAATATCAACAGACACACCGTGGCGTACCTCAAGGCAGTATCCTTAGCAAACTCTTTAATATTTATATCAATGATCTTCCATATCAATTACAAAAAAGAGAATCAAAAGTCTTAATGTTTGCAGATGATGTAGTCATATGGAATTCTAAACCAAAAAATCAAAATCAACAATTACTAAATACAGCACACATTACAGATATTGGACATCTAGTAATTTAATGAAAATTAATACACAGAAAACAAATTATCAACTATTTACAGTAAGGAAGAAACCAATAAATATTAAATGGAAAAACTCTCACAGAAACACATGAAGCCAAATATTTAGGTATTATTTTTTATACAAAATTAACATGGAAAAAACACATTGATAATATAATAAAAAAAATTACCACTATTAAAAAGACTGGCAGGCAAGAAATGGGGAAGCACTACACAAACTTTAAACACTTTTTACAAGATGTATATTAAACCAACATTTAAATATTCAGAAGAGATACTAATAACTGCAAATATAGAAAAACTTAATGTTCTACAAAATAAAATTCTTCGCCTAGTAACTGGAGCTGTTAAAATTACCCAAGTACTTGCTCTACAAATTTTAACAAATAATCCAAGACTGGAACTTGACATTGAACAAACAGCCATCTTACAATATGAAAAATTAATCAGACTACCTTTTAATGACTGGGAAAAAAGAAAACCACAAGTAAACCTAAAAACTCAACAAAATTTCCTTAATTAAGTCAAGTTTCCTTACTTAAAAGAAAACATACAAACAATTATTAACCCGTTAGAACTATTTGATATTGAATACTATCTACACTTAGCTGAAGAATTTATAAAATCTGAAATCTCTTCCTGTGTTCTGAAACAAATGACACTAGAAATAATAAATTTAAGATGCCCTACCAATCAATGGCTACATTGGTTGATGTTTGGAGGAATTTAGTGACAGTGATGGTCAAATTATATGTTTTATTAATTTGTTGAGTTGGTTTTTTAACACTACGTCACTTACATTGTTATTATGAGGGACTAGTTTCGAAAGCCTGTTCCAATAAGTTATCACTCTATCAAAATAATCATTATATCAACATATAATAACAAAATTAAAGGAGGTAATGTATCAAAAACCAAAGGAAAACCATGGGAAAATTTATGTAATAACACGACCAGAATCACTACATTACCAAGAAAATCCTGTGTAGCAACTTTTAGACTCCTAACAGACCATGACTGTCTCAGGACTAGTATAGTGAGATCTCCTTTGTGTCCTTTCTGTACACTTAAAGAAGATATGGATGGAAACCATCTGCTGCACTGTCCAACCTTTAGTCAACATGATAATATGACATTAAATACTGGAATGCAAGAGAGAGAATGGCTTCACTGCCAACTGCTCAACATTAGATACCAACCAACCATATTTCTAAAGTGCTCTTTAACTCTGGTTTATCAATGACATTTGGGCTTATCAATGTAAACAAGGTCACAGTTTAATTGTTAAATGTGCGAATTGTTATATTAATGTTTATTACTTCACTGTTACTAGCCTTTTTTTTTTTTTTTTTTACAAAATACAAAACCTTACTATACAGAAACTTCAGGCTAATTAAATAAAAGTATTTCTTTACTAAAAAGCATCCTGTTTTAATCTGGTGTTTTATTTTTTAAAATACAAAAAATGAATTTACTTAACCAGAAGGCTAAAAACTGGGGAAAACACACACACACACACACACACACACACACACACACACACACACACACACACACACTCACACACACACACACTCACACACACACTCACTCACACACACACTCACTCTCTTACACTCACACTCTCACACTCACACTCTCACACTCTCACACTCACACACTCACACACACACTCACACTCACACACACTCACTCACACACTCACACACACACTCACTCTCTTACACTCACACTCTCACACTCACACACACACACTCACTCTCTTACACTCACACTCACACACTCTCACACTCTCACACTCACACACTCACACACTCACACACACACTCACACACACACTCACACACACACACTCACACACACACTCACACACACACTCACACACACACACACTCACTCACACACTCACACACACACACACTCACACACACACTCACTCTCTTACACTCACACTCTCACACTCACACACACACACACACTCACACTCACACACACACTCACACTCACACACACTCACACACACACACTCACTCACACACTCACACACACACTCACTCTCTTACACTCACACTCTCACACTCACACACTCACACACACACTCACACACACACTCTCTTACACTCACACTCACACACTCTCACACTCACACACACACACTCACACACACACACACACTCACACACACTCACACACACACTCACTCACACACTCACACACACACTCACTCTCTTACACTCACACTCTCACACTCACACACACACACACACTCACACACAGACTCACTCACACACTCACTCTCTTACACTCACACTCTCACACTCTCACACTCACACACTCACACACACACTCACACACACACTCTCTTACACTCACACTCACACACTCTCACACTCACACACTCACACACACACACTCACACTCACACACTCACACACACACACTCTCACACACACACTCACTCTCTTACACTCACACTCTCACACTCTCTCACTCTCACACTCACACACTCTCACACTCTCACACTCACACACACACACACACACACACACACATGTAGATTAATGTACAATTTAGTACTTGTGTGGTTGCATAGCTGAATGGTTGTATATGTCATGTGGTTAACCTCCATAAACTCCATTTTAATAAGTACACTGATTGGTGTAACCCCTGTCCATGGTCCCTTCACTTACGTAACTGATAGTGAGGCAGGCACAACAGTGCACACAGGAAGAGAGGGAAATATGTGAATGTGTAAACAAACTGATAGTCACTTAAAAACCATGAGATATCAAACTAGATATCCAGGGACATTTACAGTTGGCTACGAACTTGAACGAACCTCGACAACGGTTGATTTGCAGTCCCATGGGAGCTTTTTAGCCTGTACCTTCCATGTGGAAATTATTGACCCCTCACTTCTGAAACACCTTGTATATTGGATAGGTAGAGTCAGACTGAAAAATTCAATGCCATAGCTGGGATTTGAAGCAACCGGCTAGAGATCGGGAGATCCAAGGTTTAAATCCCGGCTATGGCATTGAATTTTTCAGTCTGACTCTACCTATCCAACTCCTGTCCTACACATGGCTTGTGTGAGAAAACAATTATTCCACCTTGTATATTATCAGTGTATAATAATATATTGCATAAGTTTTATTTATCGGAAGTCACTATTGTATACACTGTTTATGTGTAACTTTAGACATGATAGAAAGGTTCATAATGTTGTTGGTTTTTTGGTTTTTTTATGTAGCTTAACATCCTTTAACCTGGTTGGTCATATGGGTCAATGAATGAATTCTGCGAAATTATGCTCAAATGATCTCAGGTTCTATGGAGCTTAAAGTTACTTCACACACACACACACACACATGCGCGCGCCCATGCATGCACACCCACACACGCACGCACACACATACCCACAAACCCATGCACGTGCCCACACACACGCACACACATACCCACAAACCCATGCACGTGCCCACACACACGCACACACATACCCACAAACCCATGCACATGCAAGTACACATAAACCCATGTATGCACACACCTCACACACCCATGCATGTGCACACACACTACACACAAGCATGCACACACACCATGCATGTGCACACACGCACACATGCACCCATGCATGCACACACCTTCACACACCCATGCATGCACACACACACCCATGCACTATGGTCATGCCATGGTCGAGTGGTTAGACCACTCACCTCTCACCTAGACGGCCCGGGTTTGATCCCAAGCGACCATATCTGAGATTTGTGGTGGGCAAAGTGATGCTGGGGCAGGTTTTCTCCAGGTTCTTCGGTTTTCCCCACCATTGCATTCCACTGGTGCTCCATTTTAATTCATGTATCATCAATAACAGCAAAACGCAGCAAATTATATTCAGTTTCAAGGAATACTTCCTAATCCCTGTGAAGTAGATGTAAAATTCTTGGGTGTAACTATAGATAATAAACTAACTTGGGCCTCACACATCAGATATATCTCGTCTAAATTGTCCCTATTTAATAAAAAACTTAAATACCAAGCACCAGATGCTTGTATAAGATCAGCATACTTCGCCTTCTTTCATAGCATATTATCCTATGGCATTTTATTATGGGGAAGCAGCAGCCATGTGACTGAGATGATCTGTATAATATCAAATGCTGGCAAACTTGAACACTGTAAACCTTTGTCTATTAAAGAAGGTATATTGACAGTGGTTAAAACATACCTATACGAGCTGCATTATACACATAATACTAGAAATAATGTCCCATATCATAGACTCACAACAACAGCAAAGAGCTTTAAAGTGATAGGATTAAAATTATACTACAATCTACCACAGACAATAACAATGCTACCTGCGACAAAATGTAAACAAAAGACATATGACTGGTTAGTTGCAACAACATATTATTTTGTTCAAGAGTTTTTAGAGGTTAATAAGAATAATAATTTCAACAAATAAAAAATGTATTAATTACTACTATTTATTCCACATTATTATCTAATATGTTAATTTAACTTGGTAAGAGAATACAGGATTTATAATTTGACAATCATTGTTATAGCCCAATGTATGTATTTTAATTTGTTGTACATAGTACTGTATTTCTCTTGATGTTGTCTATTGCTGTACATAGCCTAATGACAATAAAAATATTATAATTATTATTATTATTATTATTATTATTATTATTATTATTATTATTATTATTATTATCACCACCTGTGGTGCCATAAGTAGTTAAAGCGGGCATTAAACACTACCAATAAAACCCATGCACCCACACACACACATACACACACACACACACACACACCATTGCAATCTGTAGATCCTATTATGAGCTAAGACTCTATCCCAAACTCTAGGATGTAGATCATGTCAACAATTATATTTATTCGTACTTATTAACACATTTATTTACAAATAATAACTTTGACAGTTTTGCATAATTTTCAATTACATGTCTGTTTCCAAAAACCTACTTGTACACAGAATATTCTTGTTTATTATATTTACAATGTTACATTATTACCAGTGTATTTTGATTGAATGAAATCCTCCTCTGTATAGAAGCTGTGAGTAATAAGGTATCTTTTTAATTCTGATCTAAACTTCTTTTTGTTCATTTGCAATTCTTTTATAGGAGAGGGAAGTGAATTAAAGAAAACTATTCCTTTGTAGTAAACCCCTTTTTGGAATGTCTGGTCTATGTAAGTCCTGCCTATGTATGGTCTCTTTGTTATGAACTTTCTGGGTTATTTATTACAAATGACAATATGGCTAGAATATATTCACAGGCTAATGGTAAAATTCCAAACATTTTGAAGAGTGGCTTGCAGTGAGTTGATCGTCTTTCCCCTGCCATTATTCTTATTACCTTTCTTTGCATAATGAACACTTTTTTCAGGATTTACTGAATTTCCCCAAAAAATTATTCCAAAGGTGATCAATGAATGAAAATATGCATAATAATTGTCTTCTCAGGATAAGGGAAAACCCCATCCAAAAAATCTTATCTGGGTAACTTAACCTAAATGAAATACTGAACTTGCGACCTGTTGAATGTAAGGCAGACCAGGCGGGCAGTCAGCTGTTGTTTATTAGCAACTCTCTTGTTAGTCAACGTTATGCAAACTGTCACGTGCATCATCAGTAAAAACTCCATTTCTTTACCATAATTCATTGTTGCTGATTCTCAAAACTTTCACAGTGATCCGAGTATAAGTTTTTATTCTCTCTGTGGGACTAAAAAGAAACTACAAGGCTTAACAGCAAACCCAAATTAAACAAAAAACTATTATTAAATTTCCTTATGAATCAATCAAACACATTGTAAAAAGAAAAAGCTGATGTGCTGCACTCTCTACATTTCTACAACAAATTATTGTTAGTAAGTTTATTCTTCTCTCTACGTTTTTGATAATCGAGATAAACATTAGCAGAAATTGTCTTATTACTTGCTTCTTTGTAAGTAGAAGGGAAATAAGGGAATACACTAGGGCAAAGGATAGTCAAATGTTTTAAAAACAGGTTGTCATGTGGTTGAAATCAGTTTCTATGCAGGGACAGGAATTTAAACTTTCCTTGCGAGAAAAGGTAATTTTTTTAAATCTGAAACAAATAACAAGGAATATCTTAGATGTGGGCAATTCCACGAAAAGATCGTAATGGATATAAATTATGTGTTTTAATATGATCTACATTTTTTATGTACTAAGTTTTTGTTTATTGTTTATGGTTTACCAGTTATGCAAAATTCATTCTGAATAAAGAGATCTTTGGATATTATCCCCAGAAAATTCTAGATATGCATTTTATTTGCCTTATAAGGTATATATAGCCACCCAAGGTATTTTAATCAAAATCCTTAGAGCCAGTTTTGAGAAAATCAAAACTTTCGAAAGTTTTTCCATGTAAAAGTTAGTTTGGAATGACAGGGGATTTTCTTCATAATCTTTGTGTCATAGCCTTGGATATCAAGTTTGGTATTTTACGGACTTTTTGTTTTTCAGTTATCGTGTTCACGCACGCAGGCATGCACACATGGACCTTTTTCTAAAAATTCTGTTTTTGTATTCAGGGGGTCCCAAAACATGTATTTCCGGTGAAATCTCAGTATCAAAATTTTGGGTGCAATATAATACCTTCTCTATACACTATGTACTTAGTACTGCAGAGAAAGTAAAAATAGATACAAATCATATAAATAAAATTACACAAGAAAATA
Source organism: Hymenopus coronatus (assembly GCA_030762935.1). Lineage (NCBI taxonomy): Eukaryota > Metazoa > Arthropoda > Insecta > Mantodea > Hymenopodidae > Hymenopus > Hymenopus coronatus. The sequence continues at coordinate 4,915,936 of CM060895.1, read as the reverse complement.
AAATTCTAAGTGGGTGCAAATTGTACAAAATCGTAATTTAATTCTAAAATTAGCAAGGAAATGAGCTGTTGGTAACTGGACAAGATTTTCTGAATAACCATCTGTTTGAAGCTCACCAAACTGCCTGCTATGTACCAAACAAGAAATTCACAAGCCAAGCTTTGAAGATGTATCCTAACAAATACTGGGCAGCTAGAAGGAGAATCACTTCCTGAGCATTAATCACAAGCACGCATCACCTACTGTAATAACCCATTTCTTTATAAATGTTAATCACTACTTAAGGTAAGTGGTAGACAAGTTCTGGATGAGTTGAAGTAAAGTTTTGTGTTTGATGGCTTGTAGGCCTGTGGCGCAGCAGTTGATGGCTGGTGAGATGGTGCAGCCTGAACAGTTTGAGTGCGTTACTGTGTACTTCAGTGACATAGTGGGCTTCACAGCACTGTGCGCGCAGAGCACACCAATGCAGGTAACATTCACACATGTGTTTCTCAATTAATGATGACAGGCAAGCATTTAACAAAAAATTGATGTGTGCATGACTTTCTCAAATTATTCTGCAACAAACTATTCTTACTCCTAACTTCATTCTAATCTATTAGTAGAAATATTCTTATTACTTGTCTCCTTGTAAGTAGAACAGAAATAAGACAATACACTAGGCTAAAGTGATAGTCAAATCTTTTAAAAGCTATCGCTATGCAATGAAATTAATTTCTCTTTGTATGGCAAGGAGTATAACAAAAGAAAAGGAAATGATTAATTCCCATTTCAGAAAAGTTTAAATACTTTAAAACTTGAAACCAGTAACAAAAAATATCTTGAAATGTATATGGCATAACTTGTGTGTTTTAACAAGCACTACTTTTTTGTGTGATAAGTTTTTGTCTATCTCTTATACTTGACCAGTTATATAAATTCATCCAGAATAAAGAGGTCTTCAAAGGCTATTCCCAGAAAATTCAACATATACATTTTCTTTGTCACATAAATATCATTCTATATTGGGCATTAAAGACTGTTTAATTTTGCTCAGATGCCTTTCTATCACACTTGAGGTTCTTTTACATCATAAATCTATGACACGGGATCAACAGCTTTACTTCCCTTCCAAAGGAAGCCATGCTAAGGATTTTTACACCTGAAAAAATCCAACGTCTTCCGCCGGGTTTGAACCCGCAACCTTGGATATATGAAGTTAGCATGGTAACTATTACAGCATAGAGGGCGACTCCAGAACTGCGTTGCGCCAGTGGTGGCCATTGTTGATGATTCCGAGAACTTAGCAAATGACCTTGTAATAGTAATAGAAAATGGAGCTTCATTATAAGTGGGAATGTTAACATAGAATTCTGTTATGAATTTGTGAATGTTTTACAAACTCTTGCTCTTAAAACTCGTACATAGTTCATGTTTAATAATTCTGTAACTTTGATTTTATTTCAGGTTGTGGATTTTCTCAATGACTTGTACAGCACGTTTGACAGGATTATTGGATTTTATGATGTCTATAAGGTAATATATCTTCTTGTGTTTTATAAAGTCAATAGAATAGAATGAAACCCTTTTTGTCTTGTTTCATTTATAAGTTCATGCTTGTAGAAGATTGCAGCATATCACTAAACGAATATGCTTCCTTTCTGAGTAGGAGAACATTACTCTACCACTGAGCTACCATGGCACCATGCTGGCATGACATTAAGTTTCTCAACTGACTCGCATGTTTCCCGGTAAACCACAAGGTGATCTCAAATTATTTTGAGATGACAACCCCAAAGGTGACTTACAATGCCATAAGTACTTTAAATCCCAGGATTCATAGTATAGACAACTATTATGGTCAATTGATGTTAATTTAATTGTTTCACAACGAACTCACCGTACTTCTTGATATGGTCTCCTTTAAGGCATATACATTTGATCCAGCGATCCTCTATCTTTTTCATCCTGTCAGAAAAATTACTTGTGTGAAGCTCTGTAAAATATATGTTGACTGTGACTATTGCTTACTCATTTCATGGAAATTTCTTGCAAGAAGCCAAGTTTTATGTTAGAGAACAGGAAGAAGCCACCTAGTGCTAAGTCTGGTTGAGCAACCAATTAAAAGCCCCATTCATGCACTTTTGTCTTTGTTATCACTGATGTGTGGGACGGTGGAGTATCCTGGTGAAAGAGCACTTTTGTGTGTGCCAGCCTTGGTCTTTTTTCAATCAACGATCAAATAATGAAGCATAATATGGTCCAGTTATGGTTGTGCCTTTTTCCAAGTAATCTATGAGGATTATTTCTTGAGAAGTGGCCATCACCTTACCAGCTGATAAAATACTCTTTGCCTTCTTTTACCAGCCTTTGTCCATTTTTTGACTACCGTTTTGACCGGTGATCCAGGTTTGCAATCGGTGCAGATTGGAATTAAAAATTGCTAGACATTGTGTTGAAATGTTCTGGATGCACTTTTGGTCGACTGTGACCCATCACTGCCTACAGTCTCACAAAGTTTTATTCAGTATTATCATATCATGGATTCTGTGTATAGTTTTCTGAAGGTGACCTCAGTTGGATAGCGGAGCACACTTCATCTTCAGTCATTGTCTCACCATATTTAAATTCAATAATCTAAAAGTAACTGGTTTTCAATGATGGTGCAGAGTTAGCATAAACTTCATACAGTTCTGCTCTTTTTTGTGTGGCAGTCCATTCCATAAAAAAATCTGATGTGTTCCATTCACATAACTTTCTCTACATTCCTGCAAAAATATTATTAAAAAGCTTATGCTTCAATTTACTTCATGCTAATAAAGAAAAAATTACCAGAAATAGTCTTATTACTTGCTTCCTTGTAAGTAGAAGCAAAATAATGGAGTACCATAGGTTAAAGTGATAGTCAAAAGCTGGTTGCTATGTGACTCAAGTTCCTTTGTTTGTATGGACACGAGTTGACAAATTCCTGTATGAGAAAAGTATAATTATTTTAAAGCTAAAACCAATAACAAGGAATATCTCAAAAACGATCAACTCCATGAAAAAAATGTATATAACACAAATTCTGTGCTTTAATGTGCTCTACATTTTTTTGTGTGGTAGGTTTTTGTCTATCTCTTATGGTTTAGCAGTTATGCAAAATTCCATAAAATTCATTCAGAATAAAGTAGTCTTCAGAGGCTATTCCCAGAAAATTCAAGATATACATTTTATTTGTCAGGTAAATAATATTAATGTACAATATTTTAATCAAAATCATTAGAGCCATTTTTTAGAAAATCATAATTTTCGAAAAAAGTTCCATGTAAAGGGTAGTTGGGGAATGGGGAGTTTCTTGAAAATCTTCATGTCACATCCTTGGAAGATACCAAATCTAAATACCAAGTTTGGTTTTTGACAGACTTCGTTTTTGAGCTATTTTGGCCACAGACACCCACACAGATATTTTTCTGAAAATGCTTTTATTTGATATAGGGGTTTACGAAACATGTATTTTCAGTGAAATCTTGGTATTGAACTTTCTAGTGCTATACAATACCTTCTCAATACACTATGTACACAGTACATGTAAAGAAAGTAAAAAGGTTTCTTTGGAGTTTGGATAGCTTCGGAGCTAAAATGAATTGATTATCCAGCCAGCAAATTGTCCAAAATCTGCTATACATTCAGAGTAGCAAGTAAAGTGTGTACCACAAGTGTATTAAATGAATGAATATTTATTTGTACAACTTCTTTTACAGTTTTCTTACTCTAAGCTTAACTATGTACCGATTTTAAATGTCTTGTTGGTTCCTCAGTTTGCTTGTCACCCTTCCCTCTTTATCTTAGTTATCCCTCTCTCCAGTCTCTCTTCTTCTTTTGCACTCCTTACTTTTCTTGCTTTCTGCAAGAATCCATCTATGCTTCTCAACTTCTGTTCTTCCTTCCCTGTTAACATTTTTAAAGCTACAATTTTCCCCTCTTTTTCTCCCAAACCTTGTTTCTCCATATTGCTAGTTCCTCACATTCTATCAAATAATGTTGTATACTTTCTTTCTAACCACACATTTGACACATTCCTTTTTCCCTGCCTCTTATTCCTCTTAGAAATATTGTTCCTGTTCTCATCCTTTCACTTTCTTGCCTGTTACAGTAATGTACATATGGTTCTCGTCCCCAGTCTCTTTTTATTTGTTTATAAAATTATACCAGTTTCTTGTTTTCTAAATTTCCCTATATCTCATGCATTTTACTAGTTTACCTACATTACTTTCTTCAAGCCACTCATTCCTATTTTCTCCAAGCTCTGTTTGTGTTCTCTAGATTTGTTTGTTGCTTCACACCTAGCTTTAAGATTTCTCCATTTTCTTTTACCAAACACTTATACCAAAATGTTGTTATTCCATTCCTTGTTGTTTTCCCAAGTTCTAGCAACACAACTTCTCTTGGTAACCCCAGAACATTCTATATATGTGATGGATCTTCTTATTTAAGTCTGTGACCCAACAAATCTCCACAGCCTCCACTTTAACCTATGGTGTTCCAATATGCGGCATGTTCACAAATTTATATGCTCAAGAAAATATTATATATATATACTCCATTCACTAAAACAAATAACACAACACTAGATCTTTGAACTATATACACACCACATTCTGCTGTACACATAAGAGGCACAGTAGCATTTCCCAACCTGTACAATATGCTACCTGGACATTATAAAGAACGGTTTACAGCAAATTTAAACATTCAATAACTAAAGCTCTCTTCAACATTCAACAATTTAAAAATATTAATTTATAAATACTACTGTAAATATACAGGATGATTCAAAAATACTTTGATATGGGGATGGATTCCTCACATCAAAATAAGAAAATATGTTCATATAAACATATGCTCTAAAACGATTTGTTTTCACGTTATCAATTTGTTTTAATGAAAGTCATCTACAGCGACTTTCTGGGTCTAACCTAATAACTTTATTTATTTATGCACTCTTTCATAGAAGGCTGTGACCCATTTTATCTGCAGAGTTGACCTTGTGTTGCCATGGCTACTTGTTAACATCTATCAGATGTGTAATACATTCCCCCAACACAATTTACAAGTGCTGTCATTCAGAACACTCTCCCAGACTTATTAGAAAATGTGCCTCTCCAAATAAGAAGAAACATGATGTGGCTCTAGCACATTTTAGTCTGTTTGTTCAAGATACACTAGCTGCCATCTATCATGGCAAATGGATAGGTAGAGGGGGACCAGTTCCATGGCCTACACGTTCCCGCAACCTCAATCCTTAGGATTTTTCTTTTGGGGGCACCTTAAACCATTGGTTTATGCAGCAGACATCCTGGATGAAGAAACTCTTAATCTACGTGTCATGTAAGCCTGCGGAATCATACAAACCAACTAGGAGCATTTGACATTCCATGCTTCAATGAGTACATGTGTGTGTAGACACAAGAGGAGGTAATTTATATCATTTGCTATAAGTGGTGTTTGTATGGAACATCTCCTAATCAAGCTGAAAACGTCAACATTAGAATAAAGTGTCATTTTAAAATTTATTGATTATTAGCATTTGAACCTCAATAAATCAAGAACAAAGGGTTTTGGGGCTTGTGTTTATATGAACATTTTTTTTTTTTTTGATGTAAGGAACCTGTTCCCAAACTTGATAAAAGTATTTTTAAATCATCCTGTACATACTGATGAAGCCATTGTTTATATATAAATCAAAAAGTGAGTTAATTACTATTATTATTATCACTATTATTATTATTAGTATTAGTATTATTCCACTTCAGTGAGAACCCTGGTTCTGAAGTAGGATTCAGTAATGAAGACTGACAGTTCTTACATTAAAGGCATGCGTGCGTGCGTGTCTGGTAGGCTCGTGGTGAGCCTAGGTGTTGTTGCTGTGTACCTACCCTGGTAAAGGTTTAACCACAAGAATGAGGTGAAGGTTGAGGTTTTAATTTTGGAGTTTTCGAGTGTTGGTGTTAAGGAGGTAGCGCTGGTAGGCTCCTCGAGCGGTTGCATTTTCAGGAGCAGCATCCTTTTCTCTGCTCCGCTGGTGTTTATTTTTTAATTTAATTATGGTGGTGAAATTTTGATAGACCTCTCCCAATGGGAGGGGGAGTGCTTTGTTCAGCTATTACATGTTGGCTGGTTCAAAGCCGTTGTTACCGGGGGTGCCCACAAGCCATGTGGGAACCCGGAACCACCTCTATCGACGTTCAGAGGGTAAGTACTCCCCCAGAGATCTGACAAGTGTGTTCTCATGGTCGCCCAATCTGGCGTAAAATTTTTGAGCCCGGCGCCTAATAACGTCTTCCACATATGGGAGGGCCGAAGCTTCATGTAGTAGCCTCAAAGGGAAACATCGACATACAGAATATATGGACCGGAGTCCTCTATTTTGTACCCGCTGTAACCAGAGAAGCCAGGAGTCTGCTGCCATTCCCCACACTTCGCAGGCATAGAGCATCAGGAGGACTACAAGCGCCTTGAAAAGGTGTAACTTTAAGTGAACCAGCATCTGGGAGGCCAGTACAGGGTAAAGGGGCTACCCCTCTTCGCTCTGTCCGATGTTCCCCGCACGTGTTCAGGAAAAGTTAGGCCCTTATCAAGAGTGACGCCCAGGTTTTGATGGAATTCCCCCACTCTATCCTTTGGCCCTGATAGGAAAAGTTGGGTATCTGGTTTATTGCGGGGCGTTTTCTGGAGAACAGAACAGCATGACTTTTGCCCGGGTTAAAGGACGTCCGCCACTGTCTGCACCAGTCCTGGACGAGAATTAAAGGCATCCTGATATAGCTGCAGTTAAACAGATAAACAGTCTGCTGTAACATAACAATCAAAATGGTGCATTTAAAATAATAATAACAATAACAACCAATAAAAATAATAATAATAATAATAATAATAATAACAACAACTGTGAAGCTGAGTTAATACTAATGTACTATGAGTTGTTTTACACAAGATTCTTACTTTTACAGCAGATCCTACAACACTGGTTCTGCTGATTAAGTAAGTCTTGTGTAGCATACTGCATTAACAACAGTCTTCTCGGGGGTTGACAGAGAGTGTCATATGATACTGCTATAGCAACTTCTTTCACACCATCTGAGGAAATGAAACTCACATCAAAATAGTGAGTTGACTTAGAGCAAGAGTGAAATATGGCAGCACCATTTTCAAATGAACACAAAGGATCACTTATAATTTATAGTTCCTTCTTTAAACAATGCCTACATTTTGTGTTCTTCATTAATAAAAAAATATATTTTTTGATTATATATTTGTAATACGTGATGATAAACAAGAGATGTCAAATTTTATTATGAAAAGGTGCTTTGTAACAGTGATACATAAGAATAGAATACATGAGTTGCATTTGAAACACTTTAAGTGTCCCTTGTGTATTGTTTCGAAGCCATGTGGGCTTCATTGTCAATGGTTTCCAACTGATGTTCCATGTTGAGGTGTGTCGGTCCCTGGTGACTGATTAATGAACTTCCACAATGTGTTTTGTGGCGGCAATTCAAAGTTGAGTATGTGGCATTTGTTTTTAACAAATAAAAAAGTCAGGAATCTACAGATTAGATTGCACAGAGTACAACAATATTTTTATAGGAAAAACAAAAAAAGACATCTTCAAACTAGACTAAAAGCAGTAAAATATAAACAAAGTGACAAATCAGCTGTTGCACACCACTTGTGGACTACTAACCATCAAACATCTTAACGCATATTCCTGTCAGATATACAGCAGAGCTTGACGTCTGGATGCAAATCCACATTGTTCAAAACAATACCACTCACCTATTCCAAGAGATATTCTATTGGACAAATTTAGTATTTTTTCTAATATTCTAGATGGTTATTACATTTAAAGTTGTTTATGCACGTACATTCGTAAAATGATAGATTTCTTTCCTATTGTCTCTAATGATTACACTTTGCTGTGTGATGGAAGTTGGCAAGTACGTAGTATGCCTGTTACAATGTAAAGTACCTTCTGAATCACTGAAAGTAATCAGTGTTGTATAACGCAGGTTGAAACTATAGGAGATGCATATATGGTGGTATCTGGTCTCCCTGAAAGGAACGGCAATGATCATGCTCGTGAGATTGCGCTCATGGCTCTTGCTATACTCGACGCTGTCAAGTCCTTCACCATCAAGCACAAGCCTGACGCCCAACTCAAGATCAGGATCGGCATTCACTCTGGTATGTAACACATTATCTGTACTTTCACCATATGAGGGGTGCCCATTTCTATCATGACTTTCCCTACATCTCAATAACAAATTATGGTTGAAAAGCTTATTCTTCTCTCTGCTAATCAAGATAAACATTAGCAGAAATGGTCTTGTTACTTGTTTTCTTGACAGTAGGAGGGAAATAAGGCAATACACTAGGCTAAACCAACAGTCAAATCTTAGAAAAACTGATTGCCATGTGGATGAAATCCATTTCTTTGCATTGCCAGGAGTTGACAAATTCCCCACATGTGAAAAGTTTTAAAACTGAGGCCAATAACAAGGGATATCTCAAAAATGATCAACTCCATGAAAAAAGTGCATAAACAGAAATTGTGTGTTTTAATCACATCTACATTTTTGAGTTGTAAATTTTTATCTATCTCTTACAGTTTACCACTTGTGCAAAATTCAGCAAAATCCATTCAGAATAAACAGGTCTCCAGAGGCTATTCCCATCAAATTGAAGATACACAGTTTATTTTTCATGTACATATCTGTAATATACTGTAATTTAACTAAAATCGTTAGAGCCATTTTTGAGAAAATCAAAAATTTCAAAATATTTTCCATGTAAAGGGTAGTTGGAGGTGGGGGGACTTTCTTGAAAATCTTCATGTCTCATCCTTGGAAGATACTGAACTTAAATACCAAGTTTAGTATTTAATAAACTTTTCATTTTTGAGCTATGCTGCCCACAAACACACACAGACATTTTTCTAAAAATTTGTTTTTTGGACTCAGGGTGTCTCAAAACATGTATTTCTGGTGAAATCTTGGTATTGAATTTTTGGTGCAATATAATACCTTCTCTATACACTATGTACATAGTATGTGTAGAGAAAGTAAAAATTAGTTATAACATGTCGTTATATCTGGTACTAATAAAATGTATTACAGATTGAACTGCTAAACAAAATATTAAAGCAGGGAAAATATTTTAAAATAGTATCAAATTAAGCAATGTAAAATAAAATCTCAGTATTTTTGCTAACACTTTAAAACCTCATTCGACTTACTCATGTACAAAAATGTATGCAAAAAGAAAGCTTTTCCTTTTTGCATACATTTTTTTGCTTAAATTATAAAGTTAGTCTTTTTGTGCTTTTGTCCATTAAATCTGTTTGGAGGCAATGGCGATAGCAATGTCATAACCTGAAATTGTGTAGGCTCTTGTACTGAAGTTGAAGATGCTTCACTTCTTAGTTCCACTTCTGGAGAAAAATCGTTCCATATTCTCTTCTTATCAATTTTCTAAGACATAAAACACAAAAAATCAAATGTATTCATCATGTTCAATGATGGAATAGTAAACTGTGAGAGTCATGTTTTATGTTCAATCGTGCTTAAATGTAGTCATTATAGCTGTGTCTGGAGTTGCACTTTTATGTAACAATTTATACTTTTTGTTTGTGCACATCTCATAACTCTATCAGGCACCAAGTGTTGAAAGCGCAACTATTGATTATTCTCATATGTTCAATTGAAGAAGTAGCACAAGCTTAGGAAAGGTAAAAATGTTAGACACAAGAGACAATGAAATGCAACTTAACACCATCAGAATTTCTGCAAAGGCACACAATGTGACTAATCCGCCTGGGTAGCGTGTCTGCCTCACGTTCAAAAGGCCGTGAGTTCGAATCTCGCTTAGGGTGAGTTACCCGGATAAGGTTTTCCCTTATCCTGAGAAGGCGAATGTTGGGTAACTTTAAGCTCCATGAGTATCATTTCACCAATTTCATTCATCGTCTGATATGACCAACTAGGTTATAAGACGTTAAGCTACAAAAAAAAAAAAAAAAAAAAAAAAAAAAAAAAAAAAAAAGTGACTAGTAACTTAAGGCCACAAACATCAATAAACTTGTACTTTCAACCTTTTCACTGCTATGGTTTAGAAGATAACTCGATTGTGGAAAAAACATCTGTACTATGCTCGAGTGACTGTAAGTCTTAGAATTTCATATGTGGTTGGTTGGTATCTAATGTTGAGTAGTAGGCAGTGAAGTCATTCGCTCTCTTGCATTTCAGTATTTTGATGTTGTATTATCATGTTGACTAAAGATTGGGCAGCACAGTAGATGGTTTCCATCCATATTTTCTGTAAGTGCAGATAAAGGACACAGAGGAGATCTCACTATACCAATCTTGAGACAGTCATGGCCTGTTAGGAGTCTAAAAGTTGCTACAGAGGATTTTCTTCGTAATATACTGATTCTGGTCGTGTTATTACATAAATTTTCCCATGGTTTTTCTTTTGTTTGTAATACATTATCTTCTTTAATGTTGTTATTATGTTGATATAATGATTCTTTTGATAGAGTGATTACTTGTTCGAAAGAAACTTTTGTTACTAACAGGGAGGAGACTCTTTAATAATTAACTGAAGGCTTAAAGGAACCGACCTGGACAAAAGCCTAATGTCCAATCCCTCACCTTCAGCTGTTAGTAATCACATATCAATTTTGTTATAATAGAAAGGAGGCCCTTTAATTGCTTCTATAATTTGAAGACTTAAACAAAATTATGTGATGAACTAAAGTGCTGCTCTGGTGAGTTATTGACCTGGACTGATATCAGATCCCCTCTTTTACCTTTCCTATCCAGTCTTGCTTGACTCAACTCTTGTTTTCTTCGACCCCGATGGTATTAGAATATTTGAGGCCTAGGGGAGCATTTCATTTGCTTTTCTGTCCATACCTTTCTTTACTTAGGTGATGTAACACCATTTATGGTGCCTAATTTTAAACGGTTACAGAAAGTTGAATAAAAGTATTCCAGATAAAGTGATGTCCCATTGGGATTTCATATGTAAAAGCATTTAAACTGCATGGGCATATGTTAGGATTCAAAAGAACTAACTCTCAACCCTTTCCCTGCATGGTTATGACATCTGAAAGGAAATAAAACAAACCAGTGCAGGAAAACTATGTCTTGTAGCTCCACATGCTTCTAATCATGTGATCTGCGTGACTAATCAGGATATTCCAAAAGTAGTGAGATAATGGCTTCTTCAAGCAGACTGCAGCGTTTCGTTGCTGATAATGAATTATTATAAGTTTTTTAGGCTTTACTGCTGGTTTTTTTCAGAGTTTGGGGTTAGTGACAGTGACATTTACATTTCATTGTGTGTGTTGCATATTCTCATATAAAAATATTTTCAAAAATTTGGAACTTCTAGAACATCTAAAGCAGTCTACATCATTTCTGGTGAGGTCATATTTCTTTTCAATAGTTTTGCATGATTTTCTGAGAGTTTTAAAATGTGGAAAATTCCTGAAATTAACTCAGCAAGGAGGGGTTTCTTGCCTAAAACTATGTCAGCAGTGAAAAGGTTAAATTCTATGCACAATTCATGGATTGGAGAAAATCAAAATGCATAACCTCATACATTCTATATTAATGGAATATTAATTTATAAATATTTTAAACTTAGATACATGGATATTCACTCTGCTTGTTTTACAATCTTAATTACTACCATTATATTCCCATTACAAAATATAATTACCAAGTTTCCTTAGGGAATTGATATGGATTTCAGTTTATTACCTTATTAATACTGCATGGAAACATGGATTCAAATTGTATTGAATCTTGGTTTGATCCTCTTAAAAAGTGGGATTGGATCGAAATATGTTGCTTGGAAATATCTGAGTACTCAAATCATTTTGAATATGGTAAATAAACTCTTCTTCTGCTATACTTGTAGCACACAGTAGTCATTTGTTAATATATGTTTTATAAATTACTCTGTGGTAGATTATAACAGAACCACTTTTATGGATTCTTTAGTTTGAAATGTATTCTCAAACATAATTATTTAACATGAAAACCTACAAGTCATACCCAGAAAACAAATATATGTTTAACAGGTTCGTGAACGCAATTTAAAGTTGTCCAACATGAATAGATGAACAAAATTATTCAATACAATCTCAAATTTAAAATGTGAAACATGGATCATATTGAGATGGAATTGGACTCGAATTGATATTAATTCTGCATGGAAATGTAGTAATTATTAACTGTTGCTTTGCACATTTGTCTCACTCCCCTTTTGGCACAGCAGACCCAAGTAAGCTTCATGGGTCTGCCTCACATTCAAATGGTTGCAAGTTCAAATCTTGCTTAGAGTAATAAGGAGCCTTTTTTTAGGGCTTTCCCATATCTTGAGAAGACACTGTCAAGTAACTTTAAGGACCCCAAGATAATTTGAACATTGTTTCATCATACAGTATATATTTTGTATTTACCACACAAAAATCTATATTATTTAACTTTATCTAATATTGTTTCAGTTTTTAAACTTTATTTCAAATGTATTATGTTGCAGCTTGTATTATTTTATTAATGTTTTATTTGTAAACTAAAACCCTTCTTTGGATCTACCCACTATTCAGGGAGTCCTAAAATGGGTAGAGCAAGTAGAATAGCTAGTTGTTTGAATGCTAACATGAACCTTGTATTCTCTAGGTCCTGTATGTGCTGGTGTGGTTGGTCAGAAAATGCCACACTTCTGTTTATTTGGCGACACTGTAAACACTGCTAGCCGGATGGAGTCCACTGGACAACGTAAGTATATTTAAATCAAGATTTTGGTTTTCATACCATATATTAAATATATTTATATAGCAAATAAAATGTATATCTTCAGTTTTCTGGGAATAGCCTCTAAAGACCTTTTTATTCTGAATGAATTTTGCTGAATTTTGTGTAACTGGTAAACCATAAGAGATAGACAATAACTTACTTCACAAAAAATGTAGATCATGTTAAAACACACAATTTATGTCATATGGGTTTTTTTTGTTGAATTGACCATTTCTGAGATATTTCATCTTATTTGTTTCAGATTTAAAATACTTAAAACTTTTCTCATATGGAAAGTTGTAAACTCCTGGTCCTGCATAGAAATGTATTTCAACCACATGACAACCAGCTTTTAAAATATTTAACTATCGCTTTAGTCTAGTGTATTTCCTTATTTCTCTTCTACTTACAAGAAAGCAAGTAATTAAGGCAATTTCTGCTAATGTTTTTAATGACTATCATAAAGTATATACAAGAATATGCTTTTTAACAATAATTTGTTACAACGATGTAGAGAAAGTCATGTGAGTGGAGCACATCAGATTTTTTAATAACAGTTTGTTTGCAGAACAGGTAGAGAAGGTCATGTGCAAAACAACACAAATTTTTTTCCTCATTTTATACCTTCTGTTTCTTTTTCTACTAAATGCTAGCTGTTTTCTAAATATTCCATATATCAACTTACACTTTTTTCTAAATGTGAATGCATCATCTCATCGAAACATTACAAATATCTTTTTTTTCTTCTTTATTTCCATTAAAAAACTTGTAGGTGTAGATAAACATTTGAATGTTATTTCTGCATGTTGCAACTAAGCAGTTCTTACTTAATTTGCAATTATTCTAAGGTAAAAAATGTCATGTAAAAATGGTTAGAAGATTTTCTTTTTACACAAATATAATATTGAGGGCAGATCAAAAAGTAAGCATAATAAGGTTTTTCAAAAATGTTTAATAGTTAAAAATACAAAACAAAAAAAAATCACAAATGAACTTATACCTTTTACCCACTTTTCAACAGTCACCAACTTTCTCAACACATTTGTCCCATCATGACACCAATTTCAGTATATCCTGTACATAGAAATCTGTTTCCCTGGAGTATAGCATCTGCAGACGATTTCACATCCAAGTCTGTCGCAAAACGTTGGCTGGCCGGGAATTTCTTCATGGGACCAAACAGAGGAAAGCCCGACAGTGCAAGGTCTGGAGTGTATGGTGGATGCTGGAGCACCTCCCAACCAAATGTGGTTATTTTCTGATGAACAGCAGCAGCAACATGAGGGCAAGCATTGTCATGAAGAAGTTTGACATCGCCAACATTAATGTTGTGGCGTTGTCATGAAGGGCACAGTGGGACTTCACCAGTTTTAATGTAGGCTGCAACACTCACAGTGTTCAGCAAAGTCCACCAACAAAACACCATGCATATCCCAGAACACGTCACAACATTGAGTCACTTTACTGGGGAACCAGAGCATGTTTCCACCTTTGTTTCAGGCGTGTAGTATGTCCTCAACTCATCACCAGTGATGATTCCTTTCAGAAAGTCGTGCCCTTCTGCGATGTACTGCATTAAGTGAGCATTCACTAGCACTTATGGTTGTGTCAGGTTCTTCAGCACCCAACGAGCACTAACTTTACGAAATTTCAACATGTAATGAACAATATCATGCACTGTACCATAGGAAATGTTGAACTGTTGCAATAAGGTTCGCAGTTGCACACGCCGGTCGTTCAAAATTGCCGCCTCAATGCCTCCGACATTCTGCGGGTTGCAGCTGTTACCGGTCTCCCAGGGCGTGGTGAATCACTAAGGTTTACACGGTCCTCTTGGAAAAATGCGCACCACTTGGTGACATTGCTACAGTTCATACACGCCACGCATGTCCCTGTGAATTTCACTCGATTTATGTCCTTTGGCTCACAAGTATCAAACCACACCTCTCTGCTCTTCACTTGTAGACAGTAGCATGCACGGCATCTTTGTAGCGTAGTGCATACTTCTCTCGTTAAAGCTGCACATGAAAAAAAAACACCCTCTGTAGTGAAAACTTCAAACTATATCTGTGTGAAATTGCAACATTCTAGCTGCAATACCAAGGCAGAAAAATATTATTGTGCCTTACTTTTCAATCTGCCTTTGTATATAATATATATTGCCATTATAAGGGAATGTGAATCAATTTTTTCTGCTGAAATGGTTGATATGTGAGTTATTCTGAGTTGAAATGAGTAGTGAATCATTGGAATGTTAATGTTGCAGCCCTGCGTATACATGTGAGTGATGCTGCCCGTCAGATCCTGGAGAAGTTTGGTACTTTTCAGTTGGAACTGCGAGGAGAAGTGGAGCTGAAAGGCAAGGGATGTGTTACAACACACTGGCTGCTTGGGTGTACTGAACCTGATCCTCGGCCTCCCACTCCTCGACACTGTATAGACACTCCTGAAGCAAGTCCCTACCCTTTACTCTTCCCCACAAACAGCAGCACAAAGGTAGGATAACAGGGGGTCATTGTCCATTAATATTACGTGTTGAGTTAGGATATTTTTGTTAGGGAAAATAAAAATATTGTGACTATGCCCTGTACTTATAGTTGTCAAAGATATGTGAACGTTTTGTTTTGTAACTCATACTTTGACATCAAACCCTTGCATCGTTGCACCTGAGTAAGTTTGAGACACCTACGTGGTTTGCATTTCCACATGATCGACAGGTATAAAAGGAGAGTGAAAATTGCAGAGAGTGCCATTTACACTGGGAATTCTTAGGAAGCAGCAATAGAAGTTTTGGCAGGAAATTTATAGCGAGCAATATTAGCCACCACAGCGAGTATCAAAAGGCAGAATTGTTGTGGAAGCATCAAAGAAACACAGTCATCTGTAAATAGAGTTTTTGTTACACTGATTCAGCAGCAGGATTTAATGTAACAATAGAGAAAATGATAAAAACATATTTACTGAAATCAAGGTGACCAAATGGAAATGTAATCCTTAACAGAAAAAATACAAGTCGGATTGGATGAAATGAAAATGTAGAATGGAAGACCTGAATAAGGAGGTATCAAACAAAATCAATGAGCAATTTGCTGACAACACACATGTCCACTAACTCAGGTGTAACAATGGACCTATGAAGTAAGCCATTCACACAGGTTCGGGGATTATAGTCATAGGGCATAGCCACAATACCCTTGTCTCAGTTTTCTCTTCCATTGGTGTCTATATTTGTGGGGAAAATGGTAGTTTATTATATAACAAGAGTACTCTTGAGAGTATGTTTATGAAACTCAATCCACTCGTTTCATACCTGCACCTTAATTACTACCTTTATAGTCAAGTTTCAAACAACTATTTAAGCTGGATCATCTGTTTAAGTTAAATATTTATAATGTGTTTTAATATCCTATGCTTACCTGCGACAAATTCTTCAAAATACACCAGCAATATATTTTTTGAAAATTTGTTCCAATGTATGAATTGTGCATCAAATTTTTCATACATGTTTCTTGATTTTTGTGGCAATAAGTTATTATTAGTCTTATTATTTCCAGCAGTGTAAGTAGTATCTCATTGCCACCTTTTTATTTTTAACTTTTTCTACACACACTATGTACATAGTGTATAGAGAAGATATTGCATTGCACTCAAAAATTCAATACCGAGATTAGACCACAAATAAATAATTTTAGGTCCCCTGTATCCAAAAAAATTTTTTTAGAAGAAGAAGATTGTGTGTGTGTATGCGTGCGTGCATGTGTGTGTGTCAGCATATCTCAAAAGTGAATAGACCCTTAAATACCAAACTTGGTATTTCCAAGGATGCGACACAAAGATTTTCAAGAAAATCTCCCCACCCCAACTACCCTTTACATTGAAAAATATTCAAAAATTTTGATTTTATAAAAAATGTCTCTAACAATTTTGATTGAAAATCCCTTATATTAAAGATATTTACATACCAAATAAAATGTATATCTTGAATTATCTGGAAATAGCCTCTGAAGACCTCTTTATTCTGGCTGAAATTTGCCAAATTTTGCTTAACTGCTAAACCATAAGAGATAGACAATAAGTTACAGAATCAGAAAATGTAGATCCCGTCAAAGCACACAATTTATGTCCCTTATATTTTTGTTGTGGAGGTAACCATTTCCAAGATATTCCTTGTTATTGGTTTCAGTTGTGAAGTTCATATACTTTTGTCAGAAAGGAAGTGTCCATTTTTCTTTTGTTCTACTCCTGGCCAAGCAAAGAAGCGATTTACAATGACAATTGCATAACGATAGTTTTTAAAATATTTGACTCATTTGGGCATAGTGCATTCCTTAAGTTCCCTTCTACTTATAAGAAGCTAAGTAATTAGAACATTCTGCTAATGATTATCTGGATTAACAAGGTGCAGAAAGAAGAATAAGCTTATGTAAGAAGAAGTTTGTAGAAAAGCTAGAGAAATTCATGTGAGTGTAACACATCAGATTTTTTACTTTCTCTAGCCCCATATGTACAAGATATATAGGGATAGAGAAGGTATTGTAATGCACCCAAAAATTCAATTTCGAGATTTCTCTGGAAATATATGTTTTGGGATCCCCTGAGTCCAAAAAAAGCATTTTTAAAAAATGCATGAGAAGTGTGTGTGTGTGTGTGTGTGTCCGAGGACAGCATAGCCCCAAAATGAAAAAACCATTAAATACCAAACTAGGTATTTGTGATTAGTATCTACCAAGGATGTGACACAAAGATTTTCAAAAAAATCCCCCCTATCACAAACTACCCTTTACATGGAAAATATTTCGAAAATTTTGATTTTCTTAAAAATGGCTCTAATGATTTTGATTAAAACCCCGTATATTAAAGCTATTTATATCCAAAATAAAATGTATATGTAAAATTTTCTGGGAATAGCGACAAAAACTCACTACACAAAAACTGTAGATCTCGTCAAAACACACAATTAATGTCCTTTAGTTTTGTTGTGGAGGTAACCATTTCCAAGATATTCCTTGTTATTGATTTCAATTGTAAAGTACTTATACTTTTCTCAGACAGGAAGTATCCGTTTTTCTTTTGTTCTATACCTGGCTAAGCAAAGAAGCGATAGCTTTTAAAACATTTGACTATTGCTTTAGCCTCGTGCATTTCCTTAGTTCTTTTCTACTTATAAGGAACTAAGTAATAAGAGCATTCTGCTAATGTTTATTTTGATTAATATTGTGTAGAAAGAAGAAGAATCTTTTGTAGGAGGTTTGTAAAGTAGCTAGAGAAAGTCATGTGAGTGTAACACATCAGATTTTATTCACTACCAACTTAATCTCTTCTATAAGTTACAATCTCATAAGTTTCATTATTAAGATTCTCTGTTTCTTTGGCAATTTTCCTCCCCTATTTCTCTCTTACTTTCCCTGTATAATTATTTAGTTGTTTCAGAAATTCTTTCTTATTGTTTCCAATAAGTTTTAAGTACACTAACTCTTGCGATAACTTTTCCCAGATTTTATTCCATAATATCTCTCTTCACATTTTGGTTTCCTTGGACTCAATTACACATTGCTAATTGTTATCAACATTGCCACATAGATCTTTATAAACTTTTAGAACTTTTAATAACATTGTTCCTATTCTTGCCCATGCCAGACCCTCTCTTTCCATTTTTCCACACATCAATCTATTCTTCCCATCCCCATTCTTCCTTAACACTCCTATATGATATTAAACTACTCTTATTCCTTAAGGGGCCTATTATTTCTTGTTTTGCTATATTGTCTATCCTTGCTTTCACTTTGTTCCATAATTTTTGTCCCCTTGTTGTCTGCTGATTGTCTAGCTTGCCCAATCCAACTTCTCTTACAAAATAGTCATTATATATTTGCCTTTTATATTCAAATATTCTTACAATTACATCTTTATTTACATTTTTATGAACAAAAAAAGAAATGTTTATTGCTACTGAATCCTATTATCTAAACCATAAACAATAGCATGTTTAGAAATATCCCAGCAACTTAATTCACCACAATTTTCCTTCCTCTCTTGCAAAAGTTCATGTGTTAACCATCTAGCCACATTCTTGTAGAAATAATATCTCATTATTTTTCAGAGATCAACAAACACAGAAATTCCAGAGTTCAGAATGTCAAACTGTGAAGGCTGAGAGAGCAATGAAACAGAAAATGTCTCCTGTATTTGTTGTGGACTGAGTTGAAATAAAACAAGTAGTAACTGTCAATACTTTCATTCATACCCTTCTCGTCCAACAGGTACCATTCTCCTCAGGTTTTCCTTAACACTACTCTACTTCCTGACCATCTAATTTCTCTGGTAATTCTTCTGCTGCTGAAAACCCTGGACAGAAAACATGAGCTGTCCCCAGATTCTCTGTGTCCATCAAAGAGCTTCGGGTATCTTCATAAAAGCTGTGTTCACAATGCACACAAAAATACTGTACAGTGGTCTGTGACTGGCAGTGCAATGGTTAACTTCTGAGTTCTGAAAACAGATCATGGATCAAAGTTACGGTGGCCAAGAGGTTAAGAAGACCTTACTACCACTCATAAGTTCCTAGGTTTAAATTTTGTGCTGTTTGTCAATTTTTTTTATTTGTTGATTTTATGACTGAATATGTAGAACATAATATTGTATCAATACAACTTTGGAATTTGAAGTTATGGACCTATCTGTGCACATAAAAACATAATTCTACTAACACACATGTTAAATAACTAAAACAGTATGTGATAATAAACTGTTATCTTCTAAAACTAAAACATAAAAAATAAACATAATTAATATTGGGTGTACAAGCCCTCAGCCTGTATAACTGCCCTCAATCTTTGGGGCATTGACAAAATAAATTTCTGAGTAATGTGGACGAGAATCTACAAGAGTCCAGGCTTATTGAATTTGTGCCTAGAAGCCATCTTTTGTCCTTTGCCTCTTTACAGATAATTGGAGCGCAGCTCCCTTTTTAGCTCAATGCACACATTCTCGATGGAGAAAATATTCTCACTGAGGGAATCAAAATATTATTGAGTATTACCTTGCATTGTGCAGCATTCATTGTATTGTCAAGCTGCCACACAGCTAGGCCATCCCTTGATATCCAACCCCAAAACGATACAGATACGGGACCATGATGGAAGTGTGAAGCTACATATTTTGCATCATATCGGGTTCCCTTTGGATGATAAACAATCACCTTTCTCTTACATGTGGAAAAAAATGTCATGTATAAAAAAGTATGTAAAATAAATTCTGCTTTGTGATGGTCGAATAATATTTCTAATTGTTTCAATACATATTATAAAAGGTATTCAGGCCGTCGGTAAATGTGTCCGCTAATGCAGGTGTAACAATGGATGCCAAGAATCATATGGTGTAGTGGTTACCAAGCTAGATTTCTTTACCCAAGTTCGCGGTTCCAAACCCGGCGGAGGACGATGACTTTTTTTTTCGGGCGTAAAAATCCTTAGCCTAGTTTCCTTTGGATGAGAAGTAAAGCCGTTAGTCCTGTGTTGTAGATTTTCGGCACATAAAAGAACCTCAAGCCTGATAGAGAAGCTTTGGAGCAAAATTAAGAGATCTTTCACGCCCTGTATAGAATGGGACGCTGAGAACCACAGCAGTTAAAGAGCGTCCATAAATAAAACTACATTTCATTTACCACACGTAAATGAATGTTACATAAGTTTATACAGTTCGTTTGTCACAAAACTTGGCCGTCTGTACTTCACAACATTTCCCTGCACGTGCGTCCTACATCTGTCCTGACGTCATACTGCATCAGTCTTCTTCTGTTCTAGTCCAGTTCACATGTGAATAACATTAGCAATGTTCAGTTCTGCTTGCAATATACAGTACCACAAAGAATGTTTATGTACAATACATATGTGCTGGCATCGTCTTGTTGGGATAAAACTAAATTTCCTGGGTGTGTGTTCCAAGTAGAGAGGCCGCTCGTTTGCTCGTAAATAAGTTCAGGGAGACGGGATCACTTTGTGATAGGAAAAGAAAGATAAACATGCGTGTACTTATGGAGCAGAAATTAGACGAAATCAGAGAACGGTCACCTTGAAAACCTTTTAGTCGTTTTACACAAGAAATTGACATTTGGAAAGCTTCAGCATGGAAAGCAAGGAAACTTTGAAACTCAAACCATACAAGGTTACTGTTGTCCAGTCCAATATTTCCTGTGATAAGGTATGTTTTGTGTTTATTTTGATATCTGTTAATGTGATTTGAGATTTTATTTGACGTCCACGTATGTGTGACGGGCCCAGCCAAGGGTGACCGTGATCATGACGTCCAAGTTTTGTAGCATACTTGCCCCCAGGGGCCTACTACGGTAGGTACGGGTTTGGCGCACCCGGGGTCCCGAGCCAACCTTGACTCCCTCAGTGGGCAACCTCTGAGTGGTGAGAGAGTCACTAGGTCAAATGCCCACCCACGTGTAGGCCGTGCGTGGAGACCCGTGTCGGTGGAAAGGAATATCCTGGTTGGTTGAGGGTTGCGTATCTGAGCCTGGGCCTTCTGTCTTTTCAGTGACTAGGGAGGGTACACAACTTAATACACCACTTTGGTTTCTGCTTCACCTAAACGGGAGACTAGGGACTAGCCCACCCCTAGTCAATCGGTCAGGACTAGGTATTGTACCGAACTCCAGGGTGGGTGGGACGGCGAGCCTGCTGTATCCCCTGTGTAGCTCTGTCATCCCAGTGGGATGAACCCTTGTTAGACTCCGTGGTGGGTGGGGAGCACCGGGGGATGAAAATAAAAATTAACTTTCATGGCAAAATCAAAAAATTCCATTAAATATGGTGCTGAGTTCGGAAAAGAAGTAGTCGATTGTTGTGGTCCTCGCTACTTGATTGTCAATAGAACGGAGGAAGGAAGAAAGTTCTCTAGCGTAAGCCCTTTTATTATTCAAAAGGGTCTTGATAACATTGCTGGTCCTGTAAAATCTTGTATAAGAGCTCGTAATGGTACGCTCCTGGTAGAAGCAGAATCAGCATCCCAGGCTGCAAAAATACTAAAGGCCAAAATGTTAGCTAGCTATCCAGTAAAGGTCGATTTACACAAAAGCTTGAATTCCTCACGCGGTGTGGTAAACACTCGCGCACTGGACGGTTTGACCTGTGAGGAAATTCAAGAAAATCTTGCTCCTCAAGGCGTAACATCTGTGTATCGGGTTCAAAGAAAAGTAAATGGAGAATTCGTGCCTACCCGTACCCTGTTTATTACCTTTGATCGGGTAGATCTCCCACAAAGGATAATGGCAGGGTATGAATCCATTGAGGTAAGACCATATATACCGAACCCGCTCAGATGTTATAAATGTCAGCGCTTTGGCCACACCAGTGAATTCTGCAATTGTGAGTCTACCTGTGTGAACTGTAGCAAAATCTCGCATGACGGAGAATGCACGTCAGTTCCAACGTGTGTTAACTGTAACGGTGAACATCCATCAAGTTCCCGTAGTTGTCCCTGTTTTGCAGAGGAAAAGACGGTCCAGGAGATACGGGTCAAAGAGAAGGTGTCCTTCTTGGAAGCCCGGAAGCTCTTGCGAATCCGCCAACCCTCTGTCCCGAAGTATGGTACCTAAAGCTCAGTTGTAGCTAAATCGATACAAAGTCGGGAAATCGCAACTCAAACCTGCGATATAAACGGGGCCACGATTGCAGAGAAGATTCTCACAGCCAGCTCACTTCCTAGGCCTTCGACTTGAACATCTAAGTCAGTAGTAACATCTGAAACTATAAAAAGCGCTAAAATTAAATCGCCGCCAAAGCAATCGACCTCGACCAACAAGTCTGGCAAGCTAATAATATATAAAGAACCAGAAAGAAAGTTCAAGAACACCTATGAGAGAACTGACTTCCTCAAACAAAGTGTAAATTCCCAAAGCAACAAAGGGAAACAATAGTCCACGGAGATTCTCTTCTGAGGATTCGACTGGGAAGGACTCAGGTCGGCGACTATCATCTTCGCCGGTTTCTATTTCCAATCGGTTCGAGGTACTCGAACCGAAATTTTCAATTGGAAAGGGGTCCTCCCAAGTGGAGGACATGGAGGAAGGTGATACTGCCCTCACTGCCAGAAGGACAGTGACAAAGAGGCAGGACCATCCTCCCGCAGAAGGTGTCTTCCCGACACCTAAAAAGAATAAACTCAACCGACCTCCGCAGCCTTCAAAATAGAAACAACCACAATGTACAACTTATCCCATTATAAAGAACATGGCTATTCTACAATGGAACTTACGTGGAATAAGAACACATCGACCTGAGCTTGAACTGCTGCTTAACTAGCACGATCCTTTGGTCGTATGTTTGCAAGAGACTAAGCTCCGTCCACAAGACAGCTTCAAAATCAAACGGTACACCCCAGTCAGGTGTGATCTATCATCGGAAGAGGGTGTACCTGCGCACGGAGGCTCTATGATGCTCATCAGAGATGATATATTCGCGCAATCTGTATCATTACAGTCCGACATCCAGTCAGTAGCTGTAAGGAAGAAACTGTCACATACCAGATTCACCATTTGTAATACATACCTTCCTCCGAGTGACAACCTCTCGCTCACTGATTTAGGGGATCTAGTTTCTCAATTACCAACACCGTTTCTATTGGTAGGTGATGTTAATGCCCACCATCCGCTTTGGGGCTCACCTCGGGCTTGTGCGAGAGGTAAGTTAATTGCTGATTTCTTGAATAATTCTAACCTAATTCTCCTGAACACCGGTGAGCCTACATTTCTTTCTGATGCTTTCAACAGTTTTTCACACTTGGATTTAGCAGTTTGTTCAACACCATTAGCATCTTCCTTACAGTGGAATATCATCTCTGATCTACATTCTAGTGACCACTTTCCATGTCTTATCAGTCTCTTGCCACAGTCTCCACACGTTTACCTAGATGGCGTATAGATCAAGCCAACTGGAACCTTTACTCCCGGTTGGCTGTCTTTTATTACAACGAGCACGACTCTGTGAATGTCTTAGTGGAGCACCTCACAAAAAATATTCTTGATGCTGCCGAGCAGTCTATTCCACGGTCGACGACCAAAACCAGTCGTCGATTTCCGGTACCTTGGTGGACTGATGAATGCCGGAATGCCATTCGTGCTCGCAGGCATGCTCTCAGGATTTTCCAACGTCGCCCAACAATGGATAGCCTGATTGAGTATAAAAAGATGCGTGCCAAATCTAGGCAGGTTGGATAGCAAAAAGACATCATGGAGCAAGTTTGTAGCGTCATTCAATCGACATACACCTTCCTCCATTGTATGGGATAAGTTAAGGCGCGTGGACGGAAAAATGACTCATACGCCAATCGCCGGTCTTAAAACAGCTGTAGGAGATGTTATTGATAAGTTTGACGTGGCCAACACTTTTGGCAGTGCTTTCGCTCAAGTGTCTAGCTCAGAGAATTATTCGCCTGATTTTCTTCCCGTTAAGGCTCAGGTGGAATCGCAAGGTTTCAACTTTCGTTCTAATAATCTTGAAGATTACAATCGACTCTTCACCATGAGGGAGCTAGACCATGCACTATCAACTTCGCGAAACTCTGCACCAGGTCCTGATGGAATACACGTCCAAATGTTGCAACATCTCTCTCCTGAAGGTAAGGCCTTCCTACTCGAGGTCTGTAATCGTGTTTGGGTTGACGCCACTTTTCCAGAAAAATGGCGAGAGGCCACCATCGTACCTATTTTGAAAGCTGGAAAGGACCGTTTTCTTCCATCCAGCTACCGCCCAATTTCCCTCACCAGTTGCGTTTGCAAGGTGATGGAACGCATGATCAATGGCCGGTTGATATGGTGGCTGGAAACTCATAAACTACTGACCAAACACCCAGTGCGGTTTTCGACGACGTCGTTCAGCAGCTGACCATCTTGTCTCGATTTCGACGCAGATAATGAATGGATTCATGAAGAACTGTCAAACCGTTGGGGTGTTTTTTGACATCGAGAAGGCTTATGATACCTGTTGGCGGGCAGGAATAATACGTTCCCTATACAACTGGAACATACGTGGACGCCTTCCGTTATTTATTCAGGAGTTTTTGAGGGACCGCGTTTTCCGAGTAAGGGTCAGCTCGGTTTTATCAAATATTTTTGTTCAAGAGAACGGAGTGCCACAGGGATCGGTACTAAGCGTCACGCTGTTTGCTATAGCAATTAATTCTATCTCGAAATGTATTCTCCCAGGAATATCGTCCTGCTTATTCGTAGACGACTTTGCCATCTATTGTACTTCTCAGCGCACACCTTATTTGGAGCGCCGTCTGCAGCGGTGTTTAGACAACCTCTCAGATTGGAGCTGTAAAAATGGCTTTCGCTTCTCTGCTGAGAAATCACTCTGTGTGAACTTCTGGCGCCGCAGGAGGCGATTACCACCTTCGCTGCGGTTTGTCACGTTTTACTACCATTTGCGGATGAGACGAGATTCCTTGGGTTGATATTCGATAGAAAACTGTGTTGGTCACCACATATAGCACAGCTGAAAGCGCGCTGTAACCGTTCTCTGAATATTCTACGGATACTAAGTGGCAAATCTTGGGGAGCGGATCGGACAGTCTTCCTGCGACTTTATCGCGCACTGACCCGAGCCAAGTTAGATAACGGATGCATAGTTTATTCTTCGGCAAGACCATCTGTGCTTAGAAGATTAGACACTGTCCATAATCAGGGTATACATGTGGCTGTTGGAGCTTTTCCATCCAGTCCAGTAGCCAGCCTTTATGCCGAATCGGCAGAACCCCCTCTGCAGAGTAGACGCGATATTCTGTTAACAAATTATGGCTGTGGGCTAAAGTGCATGCCTTCGCATCAAACGTTCACTCCCTTTTTTAACACCGAGCTGAACGTTATAGAAATATCTCAATTAGTCCACGGCCCCCAGGTGTTCGCTTCCGAATGCTTCTTCATAAGCACGATATCGTACTGCCTAGGATGTTTCCCAAGGGGGGAAGGGTGCATACAACATCTCACGTAAACCTCGGGATGACGGCATATCGAAAGTCTACAATGCCTTTTTCTAGTATCCGTAGATGTTTTTTAGAATTTTTGTCAAACTACAATGACCGAACTTGTATATATACTGACGGAAGTAAGTGTACCGTTGGTGTTGGGTGTGCCTTTGTTTACGATACCGAACAATATACATTTGGTTTTCATAGTGGCACATCTATTTATAGTGCGGAGCTATACGCAATATATCGAGCCATCCTGCACGTTGGCCGTCGAAATGTAAGTGACTGCGTTATATTGAGTGATTCCCTGAGTGCACTTCAAAGTCTTGGTGATCTCTACAACTATCATCCTATCGTGCAGCGTATCCAGGATGCCCTCCACGTTTTATATACTTCCGGGGTTAATTTGGAGTGTGCATGGATTCCTAGTCACGTTGGCTTGCCGGGGAATGAACTGGCAGATTTTGCAGCAAAGACGGCAACCACCGAGCCCAGTACAAAAATTTCTTGTATTACATCGGAAGACTTTAAGCTTGTTGTGCGCAGGGCGATACTTTCGTGCTGGCACGAAGAGTGGTCAGCTCTCCGCGGAAACAAACTTAGAGTAGTGAAGGACCTTCCAACAACCTGGGTAACTTCTCGTCATTCTCGACGAGAGGATGTAATTTTGGCTCGTTTGCGTATTGGCCACTGCAATTTTACACATATTTTTCTTTTTAAGAGTGAATCTCCTCCATTCTGTCCGCTTTGTGGAGAAGATTTGTCTGTCCGTCATGTGTTGCTAGATTGTGTTAATCTAGCACATATTCGGGAATCACTGCAATTGCCGGTCAGTCTTGCAGAAGTCCTGGCGGATGATAGTCGAGCGGTAGCTAAGATTTTTAAATTTTTATCGAAGATAGCCTTCAAATTTAGGATTTAGTTGTTTTTATCCCTGTTTATGTATTAGTTTTGATTTTTTTTTCGCTTCTTTTCTCAAATCACCAATCTGTGGCTTTTTCTATGATACCTTTTTACATTAATTTTTAGATTCATCTTTTGTTTTTATTTATATAATTTCTTGTTGAGCTTTATCTCTGGCTTTTGCCATGATTTGTTTAATAAGGGCGCTGATGACCTTGTAGTTGAGCGCCCATAAACACTAACCATCATCATCATCATCATCATCATCATGTAGCATACTTACTATACAACATGCACCTTGATTAACAAGTGAAATGAACTTTTATAGGATGTTTAAAGGACGAGAGTGAATAAGAAGAAGTTATATAATGCTCCAAATCAAATTTTATTTTAACTCTGAAACATTTTCCATTTTATCTGTAGGCTGTAACCAAAATTATATACCATCTTTCCAAAAAGGTTAAGCTTAATGTTGCACGATAAATAAAACTTCAGCTGAAGCACAGCATGACATTTTTTGCTCTAATATATATTTAGAAATATTTCTTAATTCACTTTGATGCTCAACAACAATTTCTTAACATAACCTCGGGTTTTTAATTCTTTTAACTTTTTCTACGTGTACAATGATTGCAGATAGTGAATGTATTGCATACGGAAAGTATGTTTGATACGGAAATTTCATCATAAATATATGTTTTGAGATCCCCTGAGTACGAAAAAAGCAACTTTAGAAAAAGCTCAGAGTGTGTCCGTGAACATGATACTCAAAAACGAAAAGTCGGTTAAATACCAAACTTAATATTTAAAGTCAGTATCTTCCAAGGATACGAAACAAAGATTTTCAAGAAAATCCGCCATTCCATGGAAACATTTTCCAACATGTTAATTTTCCAAAAAACGGCTCTAACGATTTTGATTAAAATACTGTATATTAAAGATATTTACATGTAAATGAAATATGTATATTGAATTTTCTTAGTATAGTCTTTGAAGTAGTCTTCATTCTGGATGATTTCTGCGTAGTTGGTAAACTGTAAAGGATAACATAAAGTTAATACACAAAATATAGATCTTGTTATAACACGCAAATTATATCGCATTCATATTTTTGTAGAGTTAATAATTTCCAATATATTCCTCGTTATTGGTTTCAGTTTTAAAATACTTGAAGCTTTCTCACACTCCTAGCCACGGAAAGAGAATCCCACTGCAAACGACATTTTAAAACATGTGACTGTCGGTTTAGCCTAGTGTATTATGTTATTTCCCTTCTGCTTTTAAGGAAGCAAGTAATACTAGCAGTTCTGTGCCATGCGCCTGTCAGCCAAGTTTTGTAGCATACTTGCTTTATTTATTTTACTAAATTTGAGCTCAGATTTGAAATGTGTATATTATGTTGCGGCCTGTTTTTACATTCTATAACGCAATATGTACATAGTGTATAGAAAAGGCATTGTAATGCACCCAAAAATTCGATACTGAGATTTCACCGCAAATAGGTTTTGAGATCCTCTGAATCCAGCAAAGCATTTTTTGAAAAATGTCCGCATGCGTTTGTGTGTGTGTGTGTGTCTGTAGGCAGCAGCTCAAAAACGAAAAGTCCGTTAAATATCAAACTTGGTATTTAAGTTCAGGATCTTCCAAGGAATCGACACGAAAATTTTCAAGAAAATTCCCCCACCCCAACTACCCTTTACGTGGAACATTTTTCAAAAAAATTTACTTTCTAAAAATGGCTCTAACGATTTTGATTGAAATACCGTATATTAAAGATATTTACCTGACAAATAAAATGTATATCTTAAATTTTCTGGGAATAATCTCTGAACACTACTTTATTCTTGATGAATTTTACAGAATTTTGCATAACTGCTAAACGGTAAGAGATGGACAAAAACTTACCACACAAAAAATGTAGAGCACGTTAAAACACACAATTTATGTTGTATACTTTTTTTTCGTGGAGTTGATCGTTTTGAGACATTCCTTGTTTTTGGTTTCACCTTAAAAAAGCATACTTTTCTCATGCAGGAATTTGTCATCTCCTGCCCATACAAAGGAACTTCAGTCACATAGCAACCAGCTTTTGACTATCACTTTAACCTATGGTAGTCCCTTATTCCGCTCCTACTTACAGGAAGCCAGCAATAAGACTATTTCTGCTAATTTTTTCTCGGTTAGCATAAACTAAATAGAAATATAAGCTTTTTAACAATAATTTGTTGCAGAGATGTAGAGAAAGTCATGTGAATGGAAGACATAAGATTTGTACGCTCTATATCACGTATGTACAATGCACATAGTAGATAAAGAAGGTGCTGAATTCCACCCAAAAGGTCCACACCGACTTTCACAGCAAATTCGTGTTTTGAGACCCCTGTGGGCAGTATAGCTCAAAAACGAGAAGTCGATTAAATACCAAACTTGGTACCTATTTAAGTTCAGTATCTTCCAAGGATGCGACAGAGATTTTTAAGAAAATCTCCCTACCCACACCTACCTATATATAGACATTTTTTGAAAAATTTTATTTTTGAAAAATGATTTTAAGGATTTTTATTAAAATTCCATATGTTTAAGATATTTTCATGACAAACGCAAAGTGTGTATCTTGCATTTTTTGGGGAATAGCCTCCTGAGATGTGTTCATTCTGGATGACTTGTAAAGATAGATAAAAATTACAACACAAAAATGTCATATATATTGAGTTAACCGTCTCCGAGCTATTCTTTGCTATTCGTTTCAATTTTAAACTAACTAAACTTTTCTCAGGCGGGCAAGTTTACGTTGTTTTTTTTTTTTTTCTTTCTTTTATCCCGGAAATGCAAAAGAGAACCGAATTTCAATTGTTTTATATAGCGGCAGTTTTTAAAATATTTGACTATCGCTTTAGCCGTATTTGCTTCTGCTTACAAGGAAGCAAGTAATAAGACAATTTGTGGTAATGTTTATCTTGATTAGCATGAAGTAGACAAAAGAATACTTTTTTATTAGGAAGTTTGTTTGTGAAATAGTTAGAGAAAGTCATGTGAATGTAACACATCAAAAAGTTTTACCTTAGATCACGTACACACCTTTTTTTTTTTTTAACAGTAACGGAGTTTGATCAGGACTCCGGCACTGTATCCCTATTTACATTTCCCCCCGTAGGTTTTTACTGATTACTGGTTTAACTGTTTCTTTTACAAACATATAACACCCATGCCCAAGGCGGGACTCGAACCCACGAGCCCCTGCCCACGCAGCACCAAAGCGAGACGCTTTAGCGAGCGCGGACATGGGGACCGGCACACCTTCGGACTCTGGGGAAAGTAGCGAATAATCTTGACTAGAGAAAACTTCCCGCCCCAACCAGGAACACCTGGCACATCCGAAAGATGCATCACTGACTGAACTAAGGGTTTGTTATTTATTTACTATCTTTACTGTAACGTAATAGATCATAACGGACGAATGAATGCAATATTGAAAATTATGGGTCTATGGACCTTACTCGACAAAAAAAAAAAAAAATGGAAAAGTTTATCAGGTTACTTACTCACTATGACCGAGATTCGAACTCGGAACCTTTTGAGGCTGGCCCCACACTACAAAGGCGGGCTATATCTCTACTTGTTTTACTTTATTATTTCTACTTCTGTTTTATACTGATATCAGTCGTCCTCCGTGGTGTAATGGTTACCATGCTAATTTCATATACTCAAGGTCGCGGATACAAACCCGGCGGGTGTAAAAATCCTTAGCATGACTTCCTTCGGAAGGGAAGTTGGTCCTGTGTCGTAAATTTTTGGCACGTGAAAGAACCTCAAGCCTGATGAACAGGCCTCTGAGCAAAATTAAGGGGTTTTACACGTTCAATATAAAATGGGACGCTGAGAACCACAGCAGTTAAATGGCGTTCCTAACTAAAAAACTCCATTTCCATTTTGATATGAATAAGCACA
This sequence comes from Hymenopus coronatus, assembly GCA_030762935.1. Lineage (NCBI taxonomy): Eukaryota > Metazoa > Arthropoda > Insecta > Mantodea > Hymenopodidae > Hymenopus > Hymenopus coronatus. The sequence continues at coordinate 4,885,286 of CM060895.1, read as the reverse complement.
TCGTATATGTATGTACATATCACGGAGAGATTATTTTCGCAATAGTAACCTGACTGCAAGGCCTGTGTATTAATGACAATTAATGAGATGAGGCGCGTAAACCTTGAAAATCAGAAAGGTTTTTGTTGCATCACGGAAGTGTGATGGGAACCTTGAAGACGCTCCGGAGTTCCCTCTCATTCGAGAAGAAGATCTGTGACAGAGCAGTTCACATCACCAATATCCTCAGGTACTTACTATACTACTGCAAGCTCTTACAAAATGTTTATCTTCGCGAAGATAACACTTTCGGCACAAATTCATCCACATTTATTGAACATTGCAAAAACGTGTTTCCTGCTTATGTTCAATAATGAGCATAAAAACATTCATTTAACAATGATTGCACAGCGGGCCATGCTTATAAATTAAGAAGGCTTTGAAAAAAACAAAGGAAGTAAGGTTATTTTATTTATTCATTATTAACCATGCAGTGATTCTTTTTAACTGTTTTTTTTTTTTTCTTTTTTTTAACGATTTTGGTCAAAAATGTCTATTTTTAGAGTTTTGGTACAAAAAATAGTTTTTAGTACATATTTGAGGTGTTTGCTTTTCCTAGGGCAATGTAACACGTTTTGGACACTATTTAAAGCGTTACATTGGATAAATTGCCAAACTTCAAAGCCATTTTTCTCAAGTTTAAATCTGTTGTTATTTTCCCATATTCAAATCTCTCTTACAAAAGTACAGCTATAACTCTGGAACATTTTCCCAAAGCTATGGGTGTTATAACATTTCAGGTTGAATGTTTTATATTGCATATAGATTAGTTTTTAAAAATTAATTAGTGCAACAACGTGCTGTTTTTGCAGTATTTTCCACGTTGATATAATGTACAATCTATATACACTATCCACTATAGGAAAATTTCCACTAGACAATTTGTTACGCAGGCATTAAGGAATATAATTTTAAAAACTTGTGCATGTATGATAGATTTTAATTTTAGCTAGCATTAAATTCAACAAATTCTTTGTGAGTAGTATATCCAGCGTGAAAACATATATTTGAATGGAACTTTTGTTAGCAGTAATGTCTGTACAAAAATTACAGTTCTAACTTTAATACTTTAGCACTTCGGTCTTTCCTTTAAGATCTCTAAACGTATTTTCACGAGCTTTCTTTTGTACTTTTTACTCTGCAGCACTAGAGAAGACGAATGTCGAGTAGCTTTAAGCTCCATGGACCCCGAGAACATTTGAGTATCACTTCACCAATTTCATTCATCGTCCGTTATGACCAACCAGCTAAAGGACGTTAAACTACTACAAAAAAAATCTGATGTATACCATTCACATGACTTTCTCTACATCTCTGCAACAAATTATTCTTAAAAGCTTTAACTTCTATTTACTATCAGTAAAAAGATAGCAGAAATAGCCATATTACTTGCTTCCTTGTAAGTAGAAGCGATATAAGGGAGTACCATAGGTTAAAGTGACGGTTAAAAGCTGGTTGCCATGTGACTGAAGTTCCTTTGTATGGACACGAGTTCACAAGGTCCTGTATGAGAAAAGTATGTTTTTTATAGCTGAACCCAAAAACAAGGAATATTTCAAAAACAATCAACTCCACGAAAATAATGTATATGACATAAATTGTGTGTTTTAATGTGCTCTACATTTGTTGTGTGGTAAGCTTTTGTCCATCTCTTACGGTTTAGCAGTTATGCGAAATTCCGTAAAATTGACCCAGAATAAATTGCTATTCCCAGAAAATTCAAAATATATATTTTATTTGTTAGGTAAATATCTTTAATATACGACATTTTAATCAAAATCGTTAGAGCCATTTTTCAGAAATTGAAATTTTCTAAAAAAGTTCCATGTAAAGGGTAATTTGGGGTGGGGGGATTTTTCTCAAAATCTTCGTGTCGCATCCCTGGAAGACACCAAACTTATATACCAAGTTTGATATTTTACCGACTTTTTGTTTTTGAGTTATCGTGTTCACAGACATACGGACACACACACACACACACACAAACACACACACACACACGGACCTTTTTGTGAAAATGCTTTTTACTTTCTCCATACGCACTATGTACATAGTGTATAGAGAAAGTATTGCACTCCACCCAAAAATTCGATACCGAGATTTCACCGGAAATATGTTTTAGGGTCCCCAATATCCAAAAAAAGCATTTTCGCAAAAAGGTCCGTGTGTGTGTGTGTGTGTGTGTGTGTGTGTGTCCGTGTGTCCGTGTGTCTGTGAACACGATAACTCAAAAACGAAAAGTCGGTAAAATACCAAACTTGGTATTTAAGTTTAATATCTTCCAGGGATGCGACACGAAGATTTTGAGAAAAATCCCACCACCCCCAACTACCCTATACATGGAACTTTTTTCGAAATTTTTTATTTTCTCAAAAATGGCTCAAACGATTTTGATTAAAATTTCGTATATTAAACATATTTACCTGACAAATAAAATGTATATCTTGAATGTTCTGGGAATAGCCTCTGAAGAGTAGTTTATTCTGGATGAATTTTACTAAATTTTGAATAACTACTAAACCGTAAGAGATGGACAAAACCTTACTACACAAAAAATGTAGAGCACGTTAAAACACACAATTTATGTTATATACATTTTTTTCGTGGAGTTCGTCGTTTTTGTGACATTCCTTATTTTTGGTTTCTGCTATGAAAAACGTATACTTTTCTCACACAGGAACTTGTCAAGTCCTATCCATATAAACAAAGGAACTTCATTGACATAGCAACCAGTTTTTGACTATCACTTTAACCTACGGTTGTCCTTTATTTCGCTTCTACTTACAAGGAAGCGAGTAATTAGACTATTTCTCCTAATTTTTTTCTGATTAGCATAAGGTAAATAGAAGTATAAGCTTTGTAAGAATTATTTGTTGCAGGGATATGGAGAAAGTCATGTGAATGGTACACATCAGATTTTTTTAAATAAAGGGGACCCCAAAACATATATTTCCGGTGAAATCTCGGTATCGAATTTTTGAGTGGAGTGCACTACCTTCTCTATACACTATGTACATAGTGCGTATAGAGAAAGTAAAAAGTAAGATGCGAATTTTTACTTTATCTAATAGGACGACTCTGGGCAGGATTTATGTACTATTGCGATTTCACATGAACTACTGGTTCGCTGAGCTAATTAGGAAAAATCTTATGTATTCCATTCACATGACTTTCTCTACATCTTTGTAACAAAGTACATATTGTTAAAAAGCTTAGTTTTCTATCTACTTCATGCTAATTGAGATAAACATTAACAGAAATTGTCTTATTACTTAGTTCCTTATAAGTAGAAGGGAATAAGGGAATATATTAGGATAAAGTGACAGTCAAATGTTTTAAAATGTGGTTGCTATGGGATTGAAATCCGTTTCTTTGCATGGCCAGGAGCTGACTAGTTCCTATATGAGAAAAGTTTACACATTTTAAAATTGAAACCAGTAACAAGGAATATCTGGAAAACGGTCAACTCTACAACAAAAATGCATATGACATAGATATATTGTGTGTTTTAAAGAGGTCCACATATTTTGCGTATCTCTTATGGTTTGCCAGTCATCCAGAATGAGCAGGGCTTCAGAAAAATGTTCCATGTAAAGGATAGTTGGGACATCTTCATGTCGCATCCTTGGAAGATACCAAGTTTGGTATTTAACCGACTTTTCGTTTAACTATGCTGCCCACAGATACACACGGACATGTTTCTAAATTTTTTTTGAGTTAGGGCGTTTCAAAACATATATTTCCGGTTAAATCTGTATATGATCCATACACAATAGGTATATAGTTCATGCAGAGAAAGTGAAAAACAATTACGAAGCAGCTCATAAACCTGTGCTGTATAAATAATATAACTCGACGACGAAAGTCAAAGACTTTAAAGTTGGATTCTTTCTAAAATTGCAAGGATGTACAAAAAGCCGCTTAGTTTAACAACATTTGTTTTCTGAGAAATGGTTGTAACGATTTTTATTAAAATACCACATGTTTAAGACATTACATGCCTAGAAAACAGTTACATTATACAGGTTATTTCCAACACAATTTCTGTAGCATTAACCATTACCAAAACATTCTCTTTTAAATGTTAATAGCATTTTTTTACTTTCTCTACACGTACCTACAATGTATATAGTGTATAGAGAAGGTATTGCACTCCACCCAGAAATTCGATACCGAGATTTCACCGGAAATATATGTTTTAGGGTCCCCTGTAACAAAAAAAAAAAAAAAAAAAAAAAAATTTCAGAAAAAGGTTCGTGTGTGTCCGGTCAGTGAAGACGATAACTTAAAAACGAAAGGTAGGTAAAATACCAAGCTCGGTATTTAACTTTAGTATCTTTCAGGGATGCGACACGAAGATTTTGAGAAAAATTCCCCCACCCCTAACTACCGTTTACATGGAACTTCTTTCGAAAATTTTGATTTTCTTAAAAATAGCTCTAATGATTTTGATTAAAACATCATATATTCAAGGCATTTACCTGACAAATAATATGTATACCTAGAATTTTCTGGGAATAGCCTCTGAAGACTACTTTATTCTGGATGAATTTTAAGGAACTTTGCATTACTGCTAAGCTGTAAGAGATGGAGAAAAAGTTGCCGCACAAAAAATGTAGAGCACGTTAAAACATACAATTTATGTTATATACATTTGTTTCGTGGAGGATCGTTTTTTAAATATTCCTTTGGTTTCAGCTTTGAAAAACTTATAGTTTTCTCATACAGGAATTTGGCAACTCTTCTCCATACAAAGAAAGGAACTTCAGTGACATAGCAACCAACTTTTGACTATCAGTTTAACCTATGGTACTCCCTTATTTCGCTTCTACTTACAAGGAAGCAAGCAATAAGAGTATTCCTGCTATGAAGTAAATCAGAGCATACTTTGTTACAGAGAAGATCATGGGTTGGAACACAGCAGGTATCTAATTCTGGACGTTAAACCTCTCACTGTAGTGTATTTGGCCAATACTAATATTCTGTTTGTGTGTCGCGCGCGGCTTTTACGTAACAAACAAACAGAAGCCCGAGTGTGCTTTCTAGAGACCACACCGCTGCCATGCATTCACATCAGTTTCTACAAACAAACATTAGTCATACAATTAGCAGAAATAGTCTTATTACTTGCTTCCATGTAAGTAGAAGGGAGTAAAGTGACTGGTTGCTATGTCACTGAAGTTCCTTTCTTTGTATGGACACGAGCTGACAAATTCTTGTTCGAGAAAAGTACAAGTTTTACAAAGCCAATACCAAAAACAAGGAATATCTCAAAAACGATCAACTCCACGAAAAAAAAAAAGTACTATAAAACAAAATGCGTGTTTTAACATGCTCTGTATTTTTTGTGTGGCAAGTTTTTGTCCATCTCTTACGGTTTGCCAATTATGCAAAATTCCGTAAAATTCATCCAGAACAAAGTAGTCTTCAGAGGCTATTCCCTCAAAATTCAACATATACATTTTATTTGGCATGTAAATATCGTAAATATAAAAGATGTTAATCAAAATCATTAGAACCATTTTTGAGAAAATCAAAATTTTCGAAAACAGTTCCATGTAAAGGGTAGTTAGGGGTGGGGGATTTTCTTGAAAATTTTCGCGTCGCATCCTTGGAAGATGCCAAACTTAAATATCAAGTTTGTTATTTAACGGTTTTTTCGTTTCTGAGCTATACTTTCACAGACACACAGACACAGATACACCTGGACCTTTTTCTATTTTTTTGATTCAGGGGGACCCAAAACATATATTTGGCTGGAATCTCGGTATGGAATTTTTGGTTGCAATACAATACCCTCTATACACACTATGTATATGATATGTGCAGAGAAAGTAATAAAACATTTTTAAAATACCTATATTCTGTGTGCGTGCGTATTTGTGTGTACAGCACAACTCAAAAACAAAAAGTCGGTTAAATACGAAACTTGGTATTTAAATTTGTTATCTCCCATGGATTTGACACAGATTTTCAAGAAATTCTCGTCACTCCAGCCTATCCTTTACATGGAACATTTTTTTGAAATTTTCGATTTTCTAAAAATGGTTCTAACGCTTTGAATTAAAATACCGTATATTAAAGATGTTTGCATGGGAAATAAAATGCATATCCTGACTTTCTTGGAAATAACTCCTGAAGTCCCGTTTATGCTGAATGATTTTTGCAAAACTGGTAAACGATAGACTAAATAATGCAGATGTCGTTTAAACGTACAATTGATGTCCCATATATTTTTTTCGTAGAAAGAACCATTCAGAGACGTTCCCTGTTATTCGTTTCAAGTTTAAAATATGTAAATGTTTCTCAAACGGGGAGCCCTTATCCGTTTCATATCTCTTTTGTTTTACTGCTGGCCGTGACAGAACGGAATTTCGACAGCTTTTAAACATTTGACTGCCTGCCACTTTAGCATAATATGTTCCATTGCACGTGCAATTGAGGTTTTTTACTTGTGTGCTGTCTTTAACTAAAGTAATGTTTAAAATCGTTCCTACATTTTATTCTATAGGTACAATACTGTGAGTTAATCAGTTTGTGTTATAGCGTGTATTCAGTTCTTAATAGCTTAATGATGCATCATTGAAAATAGTTTATTGTGTTATCATCTAGCTAATGCTACTGCACACATGTATCAAATTAGTGCAAATATTTATAACATTGATATGTCTGATAAACAATGAAAATTGTTCTAAAGGGATGAAAACATAAAATACAAATATAACTACTCTGATTCTCAGCGCCGCATTCTATATTGGGCGTGAAATGCCACTTAATTTGCTCAGAGGCCTCTTTATCAGGCTTGAGGTTCTTTTAGTGCAGTAAATCTAACGGCTTTATTTCCCTTCCTGAGGAAGCCATGTTAAGGTTTTTACTCCCGGAAATAGCCATCGTCGGGTTTGAACCCGCGACCTTGGGTGCCAGAAGTGACTGATCACGGTAGGCAACCAAATAATAATAATAATAATGTATTCCCTTATTTTCCTTGTACTTATAACGAACTAAGCACTAAGGCAGTTTCTGTTAATGTATATCTCGATTGGCGTGAAGAGATATAAGAGTATTCTTTTATAATAAAAATTTGTCTTCAGTACAGATGGAGAAAACCATGTAAATAGAATACATGAGATTGTTTTATGTTTATCTTGCAATATAAAGAGATTATTTGCATTGAAATACCTACATTGGGCCTAATTTGAATAATCATTGAAGAAATAAGCAAATCAGAAGAAGCACATTATTGTAACTGGTGTAGAGAAAAGTTTATTATGAGCGCTATTTTTTTTCAAGCTCCGGAGCAACATAACAGAAAGACAAATACGAGTCAAGCACCATTACAGTTACATATGTACATGCTCACCTGAAGATGATAAACGAGCTTTCATATAGCATGGAGATAGGTGCGAAAGTGCTGTCCTCGCACCCCTTGTTTCAGCTGAAAGTGAGTAGCCGTTAGATCTGTGCTGTATGCCGGACGATGGAGCGCTTCCCAATGTAACTGGTTACTGCAGCACTTTCTCGCTGTCGTGGACCAACACAATTCCAGATGCAGTGACGTAGTCAAAAAATCCATTGAAAATGCAATGCCATAGCCACGGATCTCCCGGTTCTTCTACCTATTCAACTCCTGTCCTATACACGCTAAGAAAACAACTAAATTGATTGTTCTCTATATTCTGAATTGTCACAAAGAATCTCCCGTCACAGTGAAGCTCAAAAACTTTTCCCCTTCATCAGTGTAACGCTTTCATCCACGACTATTTTCATCTTTATCGGCAGCTGAAACAAGACAGCACTTTCGCCCCAATGCTGTAACGCTGGCGGCAACCGTATTGGAAAGCTCGTTTATCGATACGACAAATGTCTTAATCTTCATGTGGAGAAGCAACTGCAATTACTAGGGTCGGCTGATAAGTCCCGGGCCTCACACAGATATGGCGCCACTAGGCCAGTTAGACGGTAGCAACGTATACTTTAACTCTAGACTAGCTTGTATCCATAGTTACAGGTTAATCGCTTGTTTAGTTTTCGAATGACAGCATTTTAAACAAGACAACTTTACAGTTTTCACGAAAATGAAGGATTTGGAAAAACGAGCAGTGATTAAATACTTCCATTTGAAAGGCTTAACGCCTAAAGAAATCAAGGAGGAAATGGACAGTACATTGAAAGACTCTGCCCCTTCATATTAAATGATTAAAAGGTGGGTTGTAGAGTTTAAAATGGGACGTACGAGCACTAGTGATGAGCCTCGCTCTGGGCGCCCTGTAGAAGTGACAACTCAAGAAATCATTGAAAAACTGCATCGTTTAGAACTGGAAGACCGCAGATTAAAGTTGTTTGAGATAGCAGAGGCTGTAAACATATCAAAAGAATGGCAGGCAATATTTTAAGTAATGTTTTGGGCTTTCACACGGCCTATGCAAGATGGGTGCTGCGTTTTTTGACACCTGATCAAAAGTTGCAAAGAAAAACTGTTTCTGTTAAGAATGTGGAACTCTACCGTAAAAATCACAGTGAAGTTTTGAAACGGCTTATTACCATGGATGAAACTTGAATACATCACTACACTCCAGAAAGTAAATCACAGCCAAAACAGTGGATTGTGCCAGGTGAACCAATTCCAAAAAAGGCAAAGTCAATTTTGTCAGTTAACAAGGTTATGGCGAGTGTTTTCTGGGATGCACAGGAAATTGTTGTTATTGCTTAGTTGGAAAAGGGTAAAAGGTATCACTGATGACTACTACGCAAGCTTACTGGCAAAAAAAAAAAAAAAAAAAGATGCTGTTTCCTCACGACAATGCTCCGGCCCATCGTTCAGTCATTGCAATAGGGAAAATGTGCGAATTAAAGTTGGAATTGATTGAACATCCATCCTATTTGCCAGATCTAGCACCTAGTGACTACCACCTGTTCTCAAACCTCAAAAAACTTCTTGGAGGACAAAGATTTGACAGCAGAGAGGAGGTCATTGATGCGGTAAACAGCTATTTTGAGGACCTTGATAAATCGCGCTACAGAGATGGTTTAATTAAATTAGAACACCAATATGACAAATGTATTAGCCTTTTTGGAGAGCATGTTGAGAAATAAAGCAACAAATGTTTTTTTAAATATTATTTTCATTGAGAGGCCCGGGACTTATCAACCAACCCTAGTATGCCTTGACTTCTGGTAATAAAATCATTTTGTGATTCATATTTGTCTTTGTTATGCTGCTTGAGGTTGAAAAAACAAATAGCCCCCGTAACAAAAATTGTTGCTGTGTGTTTGTTGACGGACGAGTGTTGGTGTGTTTCAGATGTTAGCGCTGATCCTGGCCGCTTTGATCCTCGTGATTCTTGTGCTGAACATCTTGCTGCCGTACCACTATGAGTGGCTCTTCAGGTGGAAGGCCTGTCAACAGCTCAGTAACATACCAGGTCCACCAACCATCCCATACTTTGGTAACATTCTCACCTTCAACGTTCCTCATGACCGTAAGTATTCAATATTTCCAAACAGAGGCTAAATACATCGAACTTTTGAAAGCTAACAAATTTTTTACAATAAAATATATAGAAAGTTTCAAAATAAAAGCGAACCAAGTACGAACGTTGTTGCTCAAGACTTATGTGATACAAAAATATAGTTTTCATGTATAATAGAATGAGTCGGAATAGTGACGCTTAAAATGAAATTATGTTTCAAGGATGTTCAGTTGCAGTCCGACAGATGGCTGGGAGCTGGGCTCTGATATGGTGGAGACATCTGGTGTTCTCAGCCGGTCTTTGTGTTGTGTGATGAAAATAGTCGCCCTCCGTGGTGTAGCGGTTACTATGCTAACTTCATTAACCCAAGGGTGGAGGACGTTGGATTTTCTAGGGCGTAAAAATCCTTAGCACGGCTTCCTTCGGAAGGGAAGTAAAGCCGTTGGTCCCGTGTCGTACATTTATGGCAAGTAAAAGAACCTCAAGCTTGATAGAGAGGCCTCTGAGCTAAATTAAGCGTTCTTTCACGCCCAGCATAGAATGGGAAGCTCAGTATCACAGCAGTTAAAGGGCGCCAATAAATAACACGCCATTTATTTATTTTGATGAGAATATTCTCCCAAACTATGAGTGCTGCTGGGTCTTTTACAGGTTTAAACAACTTTATGTCATTTTCTATTTCATGGTGCCATGTCCAGAAATGGTGTGCTACTGCTGATTTGTCTGACTGTTTTTGTTTGATGTCTGTTTTCAGTGCATTTTTAATGTTGTTTTATGTTAATGAACTTAAATTTATGTTGTACTTCTTGAAAATGTGTTTGCATTTTTTATCTGCTGTTGGGCGATAAATAACATTTTATATATAAGTTTTGGTTTTGTGTGGTCACAGTGGTGATCTGTTGTAATGTTAATTTCTTCTTATGTTTTTCTTTATTTTTTAATTTTTTTTATCAATTACGTCCGGGTTGAAACCGTTGACTGAGGTAATGCATCTTAATTGGAGGTACTCTGTGTTGATTTCTTCTGGGTCGAGTGGGATGCTGAGGAGTCTGTGTACTGAGCTGTTGAAAATTGCCTGTTTATGAGGTTCTGGCTTGAAACTAATCCGTTTTATGTAATTGTGTGTGTGTGGTCTCCCTGTAGATGCCATATGTGATCTTCTGCCCTTTCCGTGTTAGTTTTTATCCAGGTATGGTAGAATTCAGCTACAAATAACCGATTCAACATAAAAAAATGCGCTAAAAACAGACATCAAAGATCCCTTACCTACGAACCAGAGATTAGGCGTCGACAAAAATTGATTGTAAGGACTGCAAAATATGTTACATTGGTCAAAGAAAAAGAAGACTGGAAACAAGGTTAAAACAACATTTCATACACATCAAACAGATAAATCGGCAGGGGCACACCATGAAATAGAAAAGGACATAATCGTGTAAACAACACGGCAGCACTCACAGTTTGGAACAGTTTTCTCATCACACAACACAAAGACATGAATTTTGAAATATCGCCACACGAACTTCTGCTGAGATGTCTCCACCATAACGGACCACAGAGCCCAACTCCCAGCCATCTGTCGGACTTCAACTGAAGAAGAGGGCGAACATCCTTGAAACATGTGTTTTGTAAATTTCATTTGAAGCGAGTCAAGTGTGACTAACCCAACTCATGTTACTATACTTGATCTACTTCACTTGTCTCACACTTCTGAGATATTTTATAGTTAATAAAGGTGCATCAACAAAACACCTCACGGTGAGCGTGGACTCTGCAGTTACGTAGGAACAAAGCCGCGATCCTGGCCCACGCTATCGGAGATAACGGAAGCACTAAAGCCGATGTCCCACGGTCAAAAGTTGGTCCAAAACTGTTTACACATTGATCGTTGTGTACAATTTCTCCGTTTCATTCCCACGGGAGTGTGTATTGATCCAAATATTTCTCGCATGCACACGAACAGCTGATGGTGGAGGTTGCTGATCCACAATTATTTACGTTCGCTGTCGCAAGCTTAGTTTATGTATCCATTGCAAGAGCATATATAATAGAAAGACAAAACCAAAACTAGACCATGGCTGGAATGTAGGAATGGAGCCCAAGGAAGAGATGTACTACATATGCTGCAAAATGAACTCGTTTCTGAGCTTGTAAACTATTTTAACTTCTTTAGAATGGACGAAAACTTGTTTGGAAAGTTGCTGTCCTTAGTTGAGGCAAAAGTCGCTCGCCAAAACACAAATATGAGGCAGTCCATACCAGCAAATCAACCAGCTATCATGTTTTTATATTTTTGTTGAGAAAAGAAGGTTAGGAACAAATGGATCCGATAAAATACATTTGCAGGGGTTATAAATATCCGAGTCATTATTTCATAAATCTCAAAATTATGTGTATTTCAACCATAGCTTAGCTACCGTAACCCTATTATTTAGGACAAAGTCTACAAGATACAGGCAACTTTCACACAAACAATCACGTTGGCGGGAAGGAAGGTCCAGCGCTAGCTGCCATCTTATTACGTCATTGCCGCCAGGTCGCTCATTGGTTGATTACATACGTTTGGACCAAAAATTAGAAACCGCTGTATCCTGTTGTAGCAAACTGGAATTGGACCAAAAAATAGGACGGAAATTGTATACAATGAGTTTATCCGAAGTCCCACGATCGAATTTGTAGTTTGAAGAGTGTTGGACCAAAATATTTGACCGTGGGACATCGACTTAAGTCGCGTGAGTAACAGTAAACATACCGACACGGTGCACAGTGGTTAGCTAACATTAAGGGATGTCTTGTCTTATGAAACCCCAATAAAGAGCTTGTACCTTTAGTTGTTTATTTATTCTTTCAACATTCAGTTGTTTTATAAGAGACGATGAATGAAAGAAATAAGTTTGAATACATATGCCACTATCTTTTATAGGCAATTTAACATTAGTGGTTTTGAGACTGGACACAAGGAACTGATAAATACAACAGAGGCAAGGATTGTAGATAAAGTTAAACAAACGTAAATTCCTTTTACAGTGAGACAGAAAGCTTATTTTACTTTTTCTACACGTACTATGTACACAATGTATTGTATTGCACGCAAAAATTCAATACCGAGATGTCACCAGAAATATGTGTTTGAGGTCCCCCGAGTCTGAAAAAAGCATTTTTAGAAAAAGGTCTGTGTGTGTCTGTGGACAGCACAACTCAAAAACGAGAAGTCCGCTAAATGTAAAACTTAGTATTTAAGCTCAGTTTCTCCCTAGGAGGCAACACGAAGATTTTTGAGAAAATCCCCCCACCCCCAACTACCCCTTATTCACTTTATATGGAAAATAGTTCGAATTTTGATTTTCTCAAGAATGGCTCTATCGATTATGATTAAATATTGTACGTTAGAGATATTTACATGACGAGTAAAATGTATCTTGAATTTTCTGGGAATAGTCTTTGAAGATCTCTTCATTCTGGATAAATTTTGCGGAATTTTGCATAATTGGTAAAGCATAAGAGGTAGAATAACACTTACTTAATAAAACATGTAGATCTTGTTAAAACACACAATTTGTGTTATACACATTTTTTATTCTCTCTAAACGTACTATATACCTACATAGTGTATAGAGAAGATAGGTATTGTATTCCATCCAAAAATTTGATACCGAGATTTCACCGGAAATACATGTTTTGGGTCCCCCTGAATCAAAAAAGAAACATTTTTTGGAAAAAGGTCCATGTGTGTGCGTGTGTGTGTATGTGGACAGCATAGCTCAAAAACGAAAAGACTGTTAAATACCAAACTTGGTATTTAAGTTTGATATCTTGCAGGAATGCGACACGAAGATTTTCAAGAAAATCCCCCCACTCCCAACTACACTTTACATGGAACTTTTTTTAAAATTTTTATTTTTTCAAAAATGGCTCTAACGATTTTTATTAAAATATCGTATATTGAAGATATTTACTTTACAAATAATATGTATGTCTTGAATGTTCTGGGAATAGCCTCTGAAGACTACTTTACTCTGGATAAATGTTATGGAATTTTGCATAACTGCTAAACACAGTAAATGTAGAGCACATTAAAATACACAATTTATGTTATAGTATAATTTTTTTTCTTAGAGTTGATCGTTTTTGAGATATTCCTTGTTTTTGGTTTCAGCTTTAAGAAACTGATACTTTTCTCTTTGTCAACTGCTGTCCGTATAAACAAAGGAACTTCAGTCACATAGGAACCAGCTTTTGACTATCACTTTAACCTATGGTACTCCATTATTCACTTCTACTTACAAGGAAGCAAATAATAAGACAATTTCTGCTAATGTTTATCTCGATTATCATGAAGTGGATAGAAGAATAAGCTTATTAACGATAATTTGTTACAGAGATGTAGAAATAGGCATATGAATACAACACATCAGATTTTTAAAATACTATCCACTTTAGAAAAATTCAAACAGATAATTTGTTATAAAGATGTTAAGGAATGCAGTTTTTAAATATGGTCAATTTTATTCAATGTCTTTAGAAGAAGATAAATTTAAATTAGTTAAATCGAATAAATTGATCGATATATTCGGAATGAGAAGACACATTTGAGTGAAATGTATTTTTAAAGTTTTGAGACAAAAGTTAAAGCATTTTTAGCATTTTCCTCCTGATACTAAGTTGAAATATGTATATTTATTTTTTAAATCTGATGAGTTCTCTGTTTACATAACTTTCTCTAGCTGTTCCACAAACATTCTCTTACCAAAGATTATTATTTTACATACTTGATGCTAATCGAGATAAACATTAGCAGAAATTGTTTCATTACTTGCTTCCTTGTAAGTAGAAGGGCAACAAGCGAATACAGTAGACTATAGCGATAGTAAAATGTTTTATAAGTTGGTCGCTACGTGAAATAATTGAGGTTCTGTTCGCTTTGCATTTTCCTTTTTGAGAAAAGTCGATTACTTTAAAATTGAAATCAATTACAAAGAATATCTCGAAAATGATCAACCATGCAAGAAAAACATATGTCATAAATTATGTGTTTTAAAGAGATCTTCTATGTTTTCTATGTAGTAACCGTTATACAAAATTGTGCAATACTCAACCAGAATAAAGAGCTCTTCAGAGATTATTCCCAAAAAATTCAAAATATACATTTTATCTGTGTTGTGAATATCTTTAATATATGGTATTTTAATCAAAATCGTTAGAGCCATTTTTCAGAAAAACAACATTTTAAAAAAATGTTTCTGTGTAAAGCGTAGTTTGGGGTGCGGAATTTTCTTGAAAATCTTCGTGTCGCATCCTTGAACATCCTTGGTATTTAAGGGTCTTCTAGTTTTTTTAACCTATACTGTCCATAGACGCGGACGTTTTTCTAAAAATGCTTCCTTTTTGATTCAGGAAGGCCCAAAACATATTTCCGGTGAAATCTTGGTATTGAATTTTTGGATGCAATACAATACCTTCTCTATACACTATGTACATAATACGTATAGAGAAAGTAAAATCGAGTTAGTATTTATAGATTAAGGTGCAGAAATGGGTATTAAAATTAGTTTGTGGTGTTGTATTTTACATTTTCTGTTAGCGAGGGGAGTTCCAACCCTGAACCCCCCCCCCGCTAGCCAGGCCTCTGAAACACAGGTCTCTGATAAAATGAGCTTGTGTGTACCAGTTATGGATATGTTCATAAATAGCATCACAAACGAGCTAACAATGGCCATGTACGGAAGTGAACAAAAGAGGATCATTTACAGCCAATAACCGTGCTATCCTGGCTTCGTGTCATACATACACATGTATTAATTATTATAGGAAGGTAACAAAACAAGGCTCGGCACACAGAGTACTTATGTCAAGGTTTTCCTTTCACAGAAATACTACACAAACTGGCTCAGCTCCACGAGACTTATGGCCCAGTGTTTCGTCTCTGGATCATGGGCATGCCCAGGGTGTTCCTCGTCCATCCTCAACACGTCGAGGTCAGTAAGTAAATGTAATGCTTTTATTTATTTATTAGTTTGACTCATAAATGAGCTTGCCTAGTGACAGAATAAAATATACATTTAGGGGTTTTAACAAAAAATGTTATAATGAGTGTTACGAAATATTTATGCAACGATCCTCTAATGGTAGTTATTAGGTTACGAGTGAGAGGTTAAGTTTCGACGCGAGCGAAATGAGTATTCTAATTACTAATCATTATGACAGTTGCATACATAATTTTTTCTATATATAGATATCCTACATACGAAAGATGAAACCCGCAGACCGCTATGTGTATTGTACGTTTGCGTCGATAACAAATGAATTTCGGTTCGCGTTTATGCTTGATTGGGACTTTGGAGTAGCAATGGACTCTTCTCAGGGCGTTTTCACGGGCTTGTTGGGCTTCACAGATCCAGATTACCTGGCGACTTCTTCAATAATAAATCACTAAGATTTTCTTTGTAGAACTGTAGTTTATTTTGTAATCATTTCGTACAATTCTAAAGTGAAACTGCAATCGCTCGATGCAATTTATGTGCTTCGTTGGATACTGCAAATATTTGTACGCATATATTTATACGCGAATACATTAATGTACGCATAATCTCCAAGTGGCATTTTCCATAGTTGTGAGAAAGCCTCTTTCTTTTTGATAACTGGCATAGATAACTGGCTTCACAAACAAAAAAATCAACACGCAACTATGATAATTATTGTTGGAAAACAAAATCGCATAGAGAAAACCAAAACACAAGGAATAATAAACATTTGCATCCAGCGATTTCAGTTTCGGAATGCAACAAAACAAAAATATTTGAACATCAAATATTACAAAAATGATATGAAATTAACAATATGTCGGCAGATTTTGTGGTTAGGATATAAATATTGCCTCACGGTGATAGTTGATTTACAAGATGGAGACTGAGATATTTTGGCCTAGTGATATGATATGGAATTTAGTTCCACGCCTCTTGATATAACAGAGAAGGCGAGTAATGTTAAGAATTCACTTCCATAGAAATCAAAAGAAGATAAATGCATAGCATGAAGAATAACAGAATAGTGAGTTGAGTGACCTTGGTTAGAAGTAGAGCTAGCGCGCATACCCTGGGGTTATTGATTTCCTCGTCTCTGTGATGCCAATGTCATGACCTATCTTGCTTTGCTTACATAATATTATGAGTTTAGACTCGGGATATAATTATATATTCTTATAATTATATAATTAAATATTCTTGGAGGTTATTGTACGCGTAACATGTTTTGTAATTTTATGCAGATTAGCAGGCACTGAACAGCCATTAGTAGGGCAGCGCACAAGCGTGAAAATCTACATCGAAATAAAAATCTACCGAAATGGTCTACATTTCGATATAGATTTTTAACAGTAAATGAACACATTTCAGTATATGGGTATAAAAAGATTTTACCATGATTTATAATAGTTATATACAAATTAAGCTATGAGAACAAATTGTATCAAACATTATAAAAAAAGTGAACAACAATAAACGTTATAACAATAAAAGAGAAAAAGTACAAAAATAAACCATGGTACATTTATGTTCTGTTTAAACCATACAAATGATTTTGAAAAACGGCTACGGAATGTTTTATGATGTTCTGTGTGATTGCTTGTTCAACACTTTAATTAATTTTATAGTTGGCTCTCCGTTACACAAACATATTTGTGATTGTTCCTCGAGATCCATAAAAAGGGCTTACTATTTTTATTTTTGTGAGATAGTATTGTTTTGAGGTTGGTCTTTGTGTGTGTGTGCGTGTGTGTGTGCGCGCGCGCGTGCGTACGTGCGTGCGTGCGGTAATATTGGAAACTACTAAACCCAATTTTGATGGAAAGCCCTATTCAATAGGATTCACAAGTTCTAGTACGAACGTATCGATGAACAAACTTGCGCAGAAGGCTTTGACTTTTATTGAGAATGCCATAGAGCAGCAAGTAATTGTATGTAACTACGAGACAAAACCGCCATTCCAAGCATTATAAATAGATGGCCATGATTTAGCAACTGAGAAAACAAAAGACAAGACGAAATGTAAATGATAATTATTTAGTTTGTTGATATTTTATTGAAATACTGCAGGATTTAGCATATGCATGTTATGCCCACTCTGAGATCTATTAACAGGTGCAGTGTGAGTGAACATCCCTGCCGACCGAATAGTCAAAATTGAGTTTTATTTATGGACGTTTTTTACTGTTCCCAGCGTCCATCCCACTCTAAGTTGGTCGTGAAAGAGCGCTTAATTTTGTTAAGAGGTCTCTTTACCAGGTTTGAGGTTATTTACGCTAACCGACACAGAACCAATAACTGTAATTCCCTTCGAAAGAAGCCATTCTAAGGATATTTATGTCCTCAGAAATTCATTGCTGTGTTTGAATCCGCGACCTTGGGAACCAGAGACAAGCATGTTACCCCTAGTCCACGGAGGAACCTACCCCGGATAGTCGCACACATATCATCTGACCCGTGTTTCGGAAATACGAGGGGCGTTCAACAAGTCTTTAGAAATATATAGAAAAACAAATTAATTTATGTAGATTATTTTTTATTTTTCAGCATAATCTCCATTTAGCTCGATACACTTTTCCAAGCGTTTATCTAACTGTTTTAAGCCTTCCAAAAAGTAGAAGGATGACCTCTTCGTTATACGCGAATCGTTTACCACCGAGCCTCTTTTTCAAGCCTGGAAATAAAAAAAGTCACTAGGGGCCAGATCTGGTAAATACGGTGAATGTTGTAGTAATTCCAACCTTAATTCTACATTTTTTTTCCATCGAAACTGCGCGGCTGTGCACCCTTGCATTGTTTTGATGAAAGAAAATCTTTTACCTTAACAGATGAGGGCGTTTTTTTTTCTTGATTTCTCCATTCAATCGGTTAAATACTCTCCATGTATCGTTCTTCCTTTTTGCAAGTAATCAATGTAGATGATTCCATGTGCATAAAAAAAAAAAAAATACCCGAGGCCATCACCTTGTCTGCAAATTTCAGCACCTTTGCCTTCTTCGGAGCTGGTTCGCCATTAAAACCCCACTGTTTCGGCTGTACTTTTGTCTCTGGAGTGTAGTAGTGTATCCATGTTTCATCCATAGTTACGTATCGACGCAGAAACTCGTCAGGATTGCGACAGAAAAGTGCCAAACCAGCTTCCGAATTGATTACACGATTGCGTTTATTCTCCATTGAGAGCAAACGTAGCACCCATCCTGCCGACACCTTTGTCAGACCTAATCTTTGGGGAAAAATTGAGACACTGTACCTTGTGATATGCCTGTGGCCTCTACTATTTCGCCAACTTTGATTCGTCGACCACTCAAAGCCATATCCTGAATTTTGTCAATAATTTCGGAGGACGTCACTTCTACTGGATGTCCGGAACGATGTTCATCATTTGTGGATGTATGGTCACGTTTAAATTCATTTATCCAATTGTAAATTGTTGCAAATGCAGGAGCAGATGTGCCATGAACTTCATCCAACTCGGCTTTTATCTCTTTCGGTGTTAAGTATTTTAAATAGAAGTGTTCAATAAGCGCACGAAACTCGTGTTTTCCCATCTTTTTAAAGCAACACATCATTTTGATTCAATCGCTAAGGCAACGAAACCACATGACGGGTATAGCTGAACTTTAAGTGTCATCTTGTAAGACACAATAGTGGCTAAATACAAACTTTTTTCGATGCTACGAGTGTAATTTCTTGGATTTTCTAAGAACTTATTGAACGCCCCTTATTAATTAATCTATACTTTTCAAAACAACATTCTCGCAAAGTAATACGCGAATATGCGGAACATACTCCTTTGGAAAACCCTAGCAACGGATGACGTCATTACTTAAGCAGTCCATTAAAATTCCAAACTGTTATTTACCTTGGTGGCTGAGGGGAACTACGAGGAAACCTTAGTCAGATTGGTCGCCGTATGGGATTTGAACCCGGAACCTCCCAAATGACGTTACCGTCTGAGCCATCCTACTCGGTTGTTACGATCTTGTCTCATTAGGACTACAATAAACATCAGGAAATTGATGACTGTCTGGAAACATCATGTGATTGCAACCGTACAAACCTCTTTGGCAACACATGACCATCACTTTAGACGTGTGTCGATATTATTCGATTACTATCTAAGACAATTAACATCATTTCAGTTAACAAATTTAAAGCGCTGAACGCAAACGTTCTGCATTTACGGAGTTCTTCTCTTGTTTTGTGTGAGAAACTCGCCACTAAACGTTACAAAAGCCTACGTAAGTACGAGTAAAATTACGGAATGCCAATAAAAGCGAAATTATGAATCATATTATGCACGAATGTATGAACCATAGATAACTATAAACGATATAACTATGAACATAAAACATAGGGCACGTGTGATTATTTATAAATAACGTCGGGAATTTGTTTGTATAAAAAGTAAATAAACAAATTTGAAATAAAATAAGCTACTGTAGCAATGTCACCCAAGGGAAAAAAGAAAAGGAAAAAAAAACAAAAACAAAAAAAAACTGGAAGTAAGCAATGGAAACACTTAGATTAGAAGTTTAGAAATTGTGAGCATTTGGAAGCCTGTAACCCGGCTGCCCACCATTTTAAGACAGTTATTTTAGGTATAGCAAAATCATCTCGGAATGTCAACAAAGGGTTCCATTTTATTACTACTGCGTATGCGCATTACAAACTTCATCCAGCCGTACAAGTGTAATCCAAAGATCCTGTCCACACACACACACACACACACACACACACACACACACTAATCTGACCTCTGAATGCATTTTGAAACCACAGGATCCTATAATTTTACTATGTGTTTTTTCACTCAAATGTAGACTGTTCAGTTATAATTTCTATATTTCTCTACGTCGAAGGCCGGGTCTGCGGAACGACGACATGGCGTAGTCGATGGATCTATGAAGTTACAACCCCAATGATCCCTAGAAGAAGTCAAAACTTCGGCAATCTGGCAACTTTCACTTCTGAACAACAATGTTTTCAACATTTTCAAAGTGGATCATCAATGGAAGTTTCACGCACCACTTAAACCACTTCCTAACAGTGTTGTGTGCGTGAGCATGCATCTGTATTATCTCACCAAACTTGTATTATCTCCTAAGGGTGAAAATCTCCCCATATCAAACTACCCTTTACATGGAAAACTTTTCAAAAATTTTGATTTCCTGAAAAAAGATTCAAACGATTTTGATTAAAATACTATATATTAAAGATATTTACCTGACAAATAAGATGTATATGTTGAATTTTCTAGGAATAGCCTCTGAAGTCCTCTTCATTCTAAATGACTTTTGCATAACTAGTAAACTGCAGGAGATGGACAAAAACTGTAGATCTCATTAAAACACAGAAATTTCCTTTACATTTTGCTGTGGAGCTAACCTTTTCCAAGACATTCCTTGTTATTGGTCTCAATTTTAAAGTACTTATACTTTTCTGAGATAGGACGTTGTCATGTTCCTTTTGTTTTACTCCTGGCCATACAAAGAACTGAGTTTCGATAACAATTGCATAGCAGTATCTTTTAAACTTTTGACTATTGCTTTAGCCTTATTTTATTTCTGCTTATAAGAAAGCAAGTAATAAGACAATTCTGGAAATGTTTGTCTTGATAAGCATGAAGTAGAAACAAGAATAATCATTTGTATGAAGTTTGTTTGTAGAAGAGCTAGAGAAAGTAATGTGATTGGATCACATCAGATTTGTTGAAAATTATTTTCTTGTAAGTGCTAAGTGCTATTCTATAATTATGGTGAAGAAAGCTGTAATGAATTGGTCAACTTTTTTATATTTTTGGAAATGAAATGACTGATATTTTAGCACAGAAAGAATCTAAATCAACTTAGTGGTAAAACAAAATTTCTCCTATAAAAGAATTATTAAAAGACTTCAAATTATAATTAACAGATAACACTTTTAAATGAACATTCAAAGTGGAGGAAAATTTTGGATGATCCATCAATAGTTGCTGATTTACCAACAAAATCTTCTGTTGCTGCATTTTAACTGATAGCAAGGAATGATTGTTTGAATAAATATCTATTCTGAATTGGAATAGTGGCATCTCCAAATTGTTTATTGTCCTGCAAAGAAGAAGAAATGGAACATTTAAAAAATCTGATGTGATCCATTCACATGACTTTCTCTTCATCTCTGCAACAAATCATTGTTAAAAAGCTTATGCTTCTATTTACTTCATGCTAATAGAGAAAAAATTATCAGAAATGTGCTTCCTTGTAAGTAGAAGCGAAATAAGGGAGTACCATAGGTTAAAGTGATAGTCAAAAGCTGGTTACTATGTGACTGAAGTCCCTTTGTCTGTATGCACAGCAGTTGACAAATTCCTATATGAGCTGAAACCAATAACAAGGAATATCTTTAAAACCATGAACTCCATGAAAAAAATGCAAATAACATAAATTGTGTGATTTCATATGCTCTACATTTTCTTGTGGTTAGGTTTTTGTCCATCTCTTACGGTTTAGCAGTTATGCAAATTCTGTAAAATTCATCCACAAAAAAATAGTCTTCAGAGGCTATTCCCAGAAAATTCAAAATATACATTTTATTTGTCAGGTAAATATCTTTAATATATGACATTTTAATCAAAATCGTTACATCCATTTTTGAGAAAATAAACATTTTTAATAAAAGTTCCATGTAAAGGGTAGTTAGGGGTAAGGGAATTTTTCTCAAAATCTTTGTATCGGATCCCTGGAAGATACTAAACTTAACTACCAAGTTTGGTATTTTACTGACTTTTCGTGTTTGAGTTATCGTGTTCCCAGACACACGGACACACACACACACACACACACACACACACACACACACACACATGGACCTTTTTCTGAAAATGCTTTTTTTGGATAAGGGGACCCTAAAACACATGTTTCCGGTGAAATTTCAGTATGGAAGTTTGGTTGCAATAGAATACCTCCTCTATACACTATAACATAATACGTATAGAGAAAGTAAAACTTGTGAATCTCGTTTGGGTATCTTCAAAATATTGGGAAGCAAGAAGGAGAATGATTTCAATATTAAGTCCCTAGCATTAGATACACACACAATTGTATCCATGTAAAAGAATGAGAATATTTTAATGGCCTTGTTGAAACATGTTATGATTTTAGGTCATCATGAACAGTCATGTACACATATCAAAGAGTTCTGAATATCGACTGCTGACTCCTTGGCTTGGTGAAGGTCTGCTGACTAGCGCAGGTAAGTAGTATTCATATGTGACTGTATGAGGGAAGTTCAATAAGTAACAATGTTTTAAAATAGAAGAATGGATTGGAAAGTAACGCAAGTTAATTGCTTTTACTTTGTCTACACGTACTATGTACATAATATGTAGAGAAGGTATTGCATTGCAACCAAAAATGCAATACAAGATTTCATCCTTTAATTTTGAGACCCCCTAATTCCACAAAATAAAAAACATATTTAGAAATATGTCTGTACGTTTGTGTCAATTAGCAACATAGCTGAAAAACAAAAATTCTGTTAAATACCAAACTCAGTATTATAGTTCCGATCTTCCAGGGATGTGACACAAAGATTTTCAAGAAAATCACCCCCCCCCCTCACCCCAAGTATGCTTTATATGGACAATTTTGATTTTCTCAAAAATTGCTCTAACAATTCTGATTATTTTTAAGATATTTTTATGAAAAACAAAATTTATAGCTTGAATTTTCTGGGAATAACCTCTGAAGACCTCTTCTTTCTGTAAGACATATACAAAAACTTACTTCACAAAAAAATGTAGATTTCATTAAAACACACAGTGTCATATATTATTATTTATTTTTTTTTGTAGAGTTAACTGTTTTGAGATATTCCAGATTATTGGTTTCAATTTTAAGCTACAAAGTTCATAAGTTCCCCATGCTTATTTCCTCTAGAATGTTTTCTAATGATATAGACATTAATACTTTCTCTTGCCTAATCATACTTATTTTAATCTACGAGGGTGAATCAAATATAAATAGTATTTGTTCAAAAAATATTAAACATATACCCGTATGACACCATCAGCATTTCTCCACATAGACTTATTCGCACTCTACAAACTTTTCCCAACGTTTTGGAAGCTTGAACATTCCTTCCTCAAAAAATCTGATGTGTACCATTCACATGACTTTCTCCATATCCCTGCAACAAATAATTCTTAAAAAGCTTATACTTCTATTTACTTTATGCTAATCAGAAAAAAATAGCAGAAATAGTCTAATTGCTCGCTTCCTGTAAGTAGAAGTGAAATAAAAGACAACTGTAGGTTAAAGTGATAATCAAAAGCTGGTTGCTATGTCAATGAAGTTCCTTTGTTTATATGGATAGGAGTTGACAAGTTCCTGTATGAGAAAAGTATGTTTTTCATAGCAGAAACCAAAGATAAGGAATGTCTAAAAAACGACGAACTCCACGAAAAAAATGTGTATAGCATAAATTGTGTGTTTTAATGTGCTCTACATTTTTTGTGCAGTAAGTTTTTGTCCATCTCTTACGGTTTAGCAGTTATTCAAAATTTAGTAAAATTCATCCAGAATAAACTACTCTTCAGAGGCTATTCCCAGAAAATTCAAGATATGCATTTTATTTTGCAGGTAAATATGTTTAATATACAAAATTTTAATCAAAATCATTAGAGCCATTTTTGAGCAAATCAAAATTTTCGAAAAAAGTTCCATGTAAAGGGTAGTTGGGGGTGGGGGGATTTTTCTCAAAATCTTTGTGTTGCATCCCTGGAAGATACTAAACTTAAGTACCAAGCTTGATATTTTACCGACTTTTCGTTTTTGAGTTATCGTGTTCACAGACACACAGATACACGGACACACACACACACACGGACCTTTTTGTGAAAATGCTTTTTTTGGATATTGGGGACCCTAAAACATATATTTCCGGTGAAATCTCGGTATCAAATTTTTGGGTGAAGTGCAATACTTTCTCTATACACTATGTACATAGTGCGTATGGAGAAAGTAAAAAAGCTTAAGGGTGCATCACCAACCAATTGTGCACATCCTCTTCAACGTCTTCATTGCTTTCGAATTGTTTCCCTCCAAGCGATTTTTTCATGGAAGCAAACAAAAATAATGAGGGCGGGGGGAGGGGGGGCAGGGAGAAATTCTGGATCATAGGTGTTCAGTGTAGGTCTGCCAATGTGTCCGATGTTAAGTTTGCCATATGAGGCCTAGCGTTGTTTTGCAGAAGGATGACATCTGTGATAGGAGTACGACATCCTTTGTTTCGGTAGGCAGGTTTTACAGACCTTAACAATCAGCAATTGAAAGCTGTTTCACCGTATGTCGATCGTGAAGAAAATCAAGACTTGACCTTGGGCATTGCACATGAGCTTCATTTTCTACAATTTCTCGGCTACTCTTAAATTGCCTGGCCCAAGTAAACACTCTATTCTGGGACAGGTTGTGTCCTGAGAGTTAAAATCTCTGAGGGTTTAACCCCTTAATTGGTTAAAAACTTGATAATTATGCATTGCGCAACAGATGAAGGAAACTCTTACTCACTCATGGATGCAGTGATGCCAAAACCTAGCGAAGCAGTTAACCAAACTATTCCCTCCTCCCTAACACACCGGCCTTCAACTCCCCTCTCCAACCTCCCACTCAGATCCTCTTTCTCTGTGATTAGCAACAATTATCGTTTATATTTGAATTACCCTCGTAACTGAATTCCAAAACTTTATCAACTTGCTGTTGTACCTAGTTCCCTTTGGTTTAAACCCATAATTGACTGACAAAAGCTTCTGTGTATTAAGTTCATCCCTTGCCATCACAACCCCAAACCACTATCCCATATAACATTTTAGCTTCCATTATTGTCTTATAAACTTTCTCTAACCGCTTGTCCACTTAAGAAGAGCAGCGAGGGGTAGTGCAACTTTTATGCGTTAAAGGGCATAATGCAATTGAAAATCACAGGACATATGTGCATAGACCTTAACAAGGTCTCCAGATGGTGTGCTTTCTTCGAAGATAGCCATTGCGATGCGCCACGTTACAGACAGCTGGCAACGGCTCAACCACACAGAATGTCAGAGCCATTGAACTGGTAGTTTTGAATGAGTGGTAGATCCATCTGTGAACCTTATTTCAGCAGTTCAACGTTTTATACAGTGCAGTGTACATATTGCAGTTTGTAAAGTTAGTGCTCGTTGGGTGCCTAAGAACCTGACAGACAACCACAAGCAGTGGCAGCTCATGGATTACAAATCAGCACAAAAATTGCACAAAATCAGCAATTTATCAATGCCGTTGCCGCTACTGCTACTGTCATCGCCGCAACATCAAATCCAGTAATATTAGAAACAATGCTAGTGCCTAATAACAAGAATTATAAAT
This sequence comes from Hymenopus coronatus, assembly GCA_030762935.1. Lineage (NCBI taxonomy): Eukaryota > Metazoa > Arthropoda > Insecta > Mantodea > Hymenopodidae > Hymenopus > Hymenopus coronatus. Next base: position 4,859,375 of record CM060895.1, on the reverse strand, counting down.
TTGTTACACAAATCCTCACCCACCCAGTATTGTAAAGATGTTGAATTTCTTAGTCTCCGAGAGTTAACAGCAATATGAGGTGATGAAGGGGTGAAGCCCTTTGATGCAGTTTATGTGAAGAATGGTATTTACAGTGAATAATATTTACATTGTTTGAATTGCACAATTAACACCAAACTTATATGTACAGAAATTCCACGGGCCGGTTTTTCATATGTGCAAACCTTTCTATCACTCGGTGATTAAAGTTTCTTTAATCAGTTTCTTCTCAATAGCAAGCGTTGCCAGCACTGAAAGTCAGTTTTCACCCATGTATTCCTAGTAAAGGTTTTAATTCTTTTTATTGTGGAAAAGCATCTTTCTGGTTCTGATGTAGTCATTGTTATGGTGATAACAATCTTCAGTAGCTCGGTTTATTGCAGAAAAGTTTCTTTGTTGAGGTTGTTTTCTGCTATGAACTGCTTAGCTCTCTCTTAAACTTAACTCTCCCATAAAATGCAAAATACTAAAAAAATAGCACATCTCACAAAGACTGCAGTTGCACTTCTAGATAGTTTCAACTAAATCTCAAAGATAGCAGTACCTACCCTGATAAACAGAACCCTGGAGGTGTTAATGAGAACAAAAGTGCATGGTCACACTGTGCTCATTTCTGGCTGTAAAATTCCAAGCTGCTTTGTTACCCGAGCAAGCGCAGAGCTGCTAAACATTAATAATACGCTAGTACAAGAGGCCTGTGCATTGTTGTCACATACTCAGGTTCTCGGCTGTGTTCAATCTGAAGAGCAAAGCGCAATATATTTAAACAAGTGGCACCAGATAGCGCATTTTATTACATGTTTCCTGAAAGAGAAAAAGGAGATCCACTAAGAAATAATGGAGGTTCATGTGCTCTTATGCTCCTACACAGCAGCCGCCGCTGACCACAAGGGACAAGTCTGGATCACTTAACGCGGTACACTGCAGAAGGGCTTGACTTTCTGGGAACTGTCAGTGGTGATGAGCCACCACAATGGAGTGCAAGCATGCTGCTTCTCGGGTAAACAAAAATATCTGATATCATACATTCACATACCTTTCTCTAGCTGTCCCATATACAAACTATTCTTACAAAAGATTATTCATTTATCATGATAATCAAGATAAATATGTACAGAAATTGTCTTATTACTTGCTTCCTTGTAAGTAGAACGGAAATAAGGGAGTAGGTACACCAGGCTAAACTGACAGTCAAATGTTTTAAAAGCTATTACTATTTGAAACAATAGAAATTCAGTTCTCTTTTGCATTCCTAGGAGTAAAACAAAGGAGATCAAACAAAAGTAGACTTCCCACTTGAGAAAACTTTAAAATTGAAACCAATAGCAAGCAATATCCCAGAAATGGTTAACTCTTTAAAAAAATCTGATGTGTTCCATTCACATGACTTTCTCTACATCTCTGCAACAGATTATTGTTATAAAGCTTATGCTTCTATTTACTTCATGGTAATCAAGGAAAAATTAGCAGAAATAGTCTTATTACTTACTTTCTTGTACGTAGAAGGAAAATAAGGGAGTACTATAGTTAAAGTGATAGTCAAAAGCTGGTTGCTATGTGACTAAAGTTCATTTGTTTCTATGGACAGGAGTTGACAAATTCTGTATTAGAAAAGTGTAAGTTTTTTAAAGTTGAAACCAAATCAAGGAATATCTCAAAAACAATCCAGTCCACAAAAAAAAAAAGTCATAAATGAAAATTCATGATATACAATTTGTTTGCCAAGTAAATATCTTAAATATAAGAGACTTTATTCAAAATCGTTACAGCCATTTTTAAGAAAATCAAAATTTAGAAATTTTTTCCATGTAAAGGGTAGTTTGGGGTGGGGGGATTTTCTTGAAAATCTTTGTGTTGCATCCTTGAAGATACCAAACCTAAATACCAAGTTTGGTTTTTAACAGTTGTTTTCATTTTAGAGCTATGCTGCACACAGTCACACACACACACATACACACAGACACACACACTCACACACACACACACACACACACACACACACACACACACACACACACATTCTTCTAAAAATTCTTTTTTTGGATTAAGGGGGTCCTAAAACATGTATTTCTGGTGAAATCTAGGTATCAAATTTTTGGGTGCAATATAATACCTTCTCTATACACTGTGTACATAGTACGTGTAGAGAAAGTAAAAATGTATATGATCTAATTTGTGTGTTTTAATCAGATGTATCCTATATATATGATATTATGGTGAGTGAATAATTTGGCAATTAAATGGTCAGAATGGAAAGTTTATAGACCTGCGAATAATAAACAAGTAACTAACTATTGTAATGTGTTGATGAGTTGCCAGAAGCAGGTTCTACTCATAATGGGGGGAAACAGTTGTCGTTTAGTGACCTCTCATATGGTACATCCTCTTTACATCAAAGAAACTCTACTTATAGTTATGTTTGTTGCAGGGCAGCGTTGGCGCTCACACAGGAAGATGTTGACTCCAGCATTTCACTTTAACATCCTAGAGGAATACATTGATGTGTTCAACTCAAATGCCAGCATTATGATACAGAGACTAACAGCAACATGCAACAACACTTATGTTGATATATGTCCTTATGTTGCAGACTGCACTCTTGATATCATTTGTGGTAACTTGGTCTTACATTAATATACCTGCTCTCACTTCATTCAAAAAATACAGGCTGTTAATCAACTACCCAAAATAATTTGAGATGGGCAATGCATGGTCCCTGGATAAACATAACGTTAAACGTGTAGGTATCAGGTGCTGATAAGTCGGTGTTGAAGCAAAGCAAGTTGAAAAAAGGGCTTTAAAACTGCTGCCTCCCGAGTATAGAAATATTTTAGCAGCTCGTTACTAGCGTTCTCAAGATTTAATGTTGCAAAAATCTGTAAAATCTCGAACTAATCACTTGACAGTGCGACACTGAGCTTCATTAACAACGTTCTTGAGTTATGCAGCCTACTCTGGAGGTGGTTTTTCAACTGCTCTGGTGGCATAATGCGTAATGGGGGAACCTGCTATCCCAAAGGTATTGAGTTTGATTCATCATAGAGTAAGTGTTTTTAATTACTATTTTTTTCATTCCACATGAAGTGCCGCGATACTTGGTGTACTGGCACTTCAGAAACTTATAGCCGTTACTTCAACATTTCAATATATAGGCCATAAGTCTCCTATTTCAAATTATTTATTTAAATGATGTACATATTTTGTGAAAATATTTTGGTATAGTTCATTAACACCCTGTACATCTTGTGCTCTATGAAATTAAAAAAATTCATGTGCTCCATTTACATGACTTTCTATACAACTCTGTAACAAATTATTGTTAATCCTTGCTTCTACTCCATGCTAATCAAAATGAACATTACCAGAAAAGGTCTTAATAGTTAGTTTCTTATAAGTAGAACAGGAATAAGGGAATACACTAGGAAAAAAACGATAGTCAAATGTTTTAAAATGTGGTTGTTATGGTATAGAAATCACACTTTTTGCGTGGTCAATTGTTGACAACGTCCCATATGAGACAAGTATTAAGTATTTTAAAACTGAAATCAATAATAAGGAATATCTTAAAAGTGGTCAACTTCATATATATAAAACATACAAATACATATAACATAAATTGTGTGTTTTAATGAGCTCTACAATTTTTGTGTAGTAAGGTTTTGTCTATCTCTTATGGTTTAGCACTTATGCAAAACTCTGCAAAATTTATTCAGAACAAAGATGTCTTCAGAGGTTATTCCCAGTAAATTCAAAATATACATATTATTTAACATGTAAATCTCTTTAATATACAATATTTCAATCAAAATTGTTAGAGCCATTTTTGAGAAAATAAAATATTCAACATTTTTTCCATGTAAAGGGTAGTTGGGTGTGCAGGGATTTTCTTGAAAATCTTCGTGTCGCATCCTTGGAGAATACTGAACTTAAATATCAAGTTTGGTATTTAACAGAGTTTTCATTTTTGATCTATGCTGTCTACACACGCACACACACATGCGCACACTCACATTTTTTCTAGAAATGCTTTTTTTTTTTGTTTTTTGTTTCAGGAGGTCCCAAAACATGTATTTCCCATGAAACTCAGTATTGAATTTTTGGATACAATACAGTACCTTCTGTATACACTATGTACATAGTACGTGTAGAGAAAGTAAAAAGCTGATGTGTTCCATTCACATGACTTTCTGTACTACTCTACAAAAATAATTGTTGAAAAGCTTATTCTTTTATCTACATATTGCTAATCAAGATAAATATTAGTAGAAATGCTTCCTTGTAAGTAGAAGGGAAATAAGGGAATACACTAGGATAAACCGACAGTCAAATGTTTTAAAATGTGGTTGCTATGTCATTGGAATTCATTTCTTTGCATACTAGGTATTGAGAATTGCCATATGAGAAAAAGTTTAAAATGTATTTTAAAATGAAACATATAATGAAGAATAACTCAGAAATGGTTAACTCTACAAAAAAAATGTATATGACATATATAATGTTTTAATAACATCTACATTTAATTGTTTTTTCACACAAGCTGTGTGTAGAACAGGAGTTGGATAGGTAGAGTCAGATGAAAAATTCAATGCTATAAACAGGATTTGAACCATGGATCTCCCGGTCTGTAGCTAGTTGCTCTATCACTGACCTACCATGGCAACATGCCGGCATAGCATTGAATTACATTAAATTAAAGCTGTACTATACTATGAATCCTGGGACTTAAAGTACTTACAACATTGTAAGTCACCATTGAGGCTGTCATCTCAAAATAATTTGATATCACCTTGTGGTTTACCAGGAAACATGCAAGTCAGTTGTGATATTCAATGTTGCCATGGTAGCTCAGTGGTATAGCAACCAGCTAGAGACCGGGAGATCCATGGTGCAAATCCTGGCTATGTCATTGAATTTTTCAGTCTGATTCTACCTATTCAACATCTGTATTTTTCATGAACTAAATTGTTATCTTTCTCTTAAGGCTTACAAGGTATACAAAAGTAATTCAGAATGAAGAGATCTTTACAGGCTATTCCCAGAAAATTCAAGATATACATAACGTCCTTTAACCTAGTTGGTCACATCGGACGATGATTGAATGAAATTGGTGAAATGATGCTCAGATGATCTCAAGGTCCATGGAGCTTAAAGTTACTCGACATTTGTCTTCTCAGGATAAGGGAAAACCCCGAAAAAAACCTTATCTGGGTAACTCACGTAAGCGAGATTCTCACGACCTTATGAGTGAGGCAAACACGCTACCACCACACAATCCAGGTGGGCCAATATACATTTTGTTTGTCATGAACATATTTTCAACATATGGCATTGGAATCAAAATTATTAGAGCCATTACTGAGAAAAGCAAAATATTCAAAAAATGTTCCATGAGAAGGTAGTTGAGGGTGAGGGGGATTTTTTTTCTTGAAAAAACTTCATGAAATATTCTGTTGGTATATAAGTTCCAAGAAGGAGAGAGGGGTGGGGGGAAAGGGAGAATAGCTTAAAAACAAAAAGTCGGTTAAATATCAAACTTTGTATTTAAGTTGAGATTCGTCCAAGGATGACACCCAAAGGTTTTCAAGTAAATTACCCCATCCCAAACTACTACATGGGGCATTTTTCAAAAATGGCTCTAACAGTTTTGATTAAAATATCATTATTTAAGATATTTTTATGAAAAATAAAATGCTAATCTTGAATTCTCTGGCATTAGACTGTACAGACCTCTTCATCATTCTGGATCCTTCTGTACAACTGGTAAATTATAAAATATGGACAAAAATCCATAACACATAAAATGTAGATCTTGTTAAAATACACAAATTATGTCATATACATTTGTTGTAGAAATAACCATTTCCAAGATATTCCTTGTTATTGGTTTGAATTTTGAAATACTTAAACTTCTCACTAATGGAAGATCTCATTTATTATGTATCTTCTTTTTTTTTAAATTTTTATTTGTAGTCTCCTAACTACAAGATCTTTTTGTGACTTTTCATTTATAAAGTGGGTTTTAACAGAATATACTTAAGTAAATAATACAGTAATAATTACATCAGGATTATTAACAATAAACAATTAACAAGATAGGATCTTGAAGGTACGAACTATAAATAATAACAGAGTCATGATTGCAGTAGAATTAGTAACAGTTAGAGTAAACCATGGTGGGTTTTAAACAATATAACAAAATGTGGTCAATAAGTGTGTGGTAAGATTTAAACAAAATGAACATTAAGTACAATAACATAATCATAGTTAAAAGTTTGTATCTTTTGTTCTACTCCTTGCCATGCAAAGAGAATCAAATTTCAACACTATCACAAAATATCCAGCTATTAAAAGATCTGCCGGTTTATCCTAGTATATTCCCTTATTTCCTTTCTACTTACAAGTAATAAGACCATTTCTGCTAGTGTTTGTCTCAAATAGTTTGTTACAGAATGGATAGAGAAAGTCCGTGACTGCAATACGTAAGAGATTAGCTTGAATATTTGTTTATGTTGCAGAGACTGCAATGGGACTGTCTGTCCAAGCACAGCAAGGGGGTCGGAGTGATTATCTCAATGCAGTGCAAAGGTAAGAAGCTCTTCTCTTAGTAACATGATTAAAACACTCTATATACTTCTCCAACCATAATATGAATCCTGGAACTTAAAGTACTTACAACATTGTAAGTCACCATTAGAGAGGGCAACATACTTTTGTGTATTTACCAATTATTTATATGCTATAAAATGTGTGGGAGTAGAGACCTATTATAACTTTATGATAAAAACTTTGTTTTTAGAGTATTTAATGCCCGCTTTTACTACAAATGACACTGATAATTCATGGAGTGAAGCTGGAGCACCGGTGGCAGGGGAAACCGGAGAAAATCCCAAAAAAACCTAACAACCTTGTGCCACTTTGTCCACCACAAATTCCACATGCAGTAGCTTGGGATCGATTCCAAGCAGCCTAGGTGAGAGGCAAGTGCTCTGCCCACTCAGCCATTGTGAGGCATCTTTATGACTTTGTGAGCAGATTCAGAGTGTTACACATTTTCATGATAAAGCATTAAATGTTATTGGGTTATACAGAAAACCAGCCCACAACCAAAGTGTTTGCCCACTAATTATGCATGAATTGTATGACACAACCAAGTACAGCATTTCACATGTTTTGCCTTATCTTCCTCCTTCAATTCTTGGACACATGTTAGTTTGTAGGGCTTCATCCCTATATAGCTAGAACAGTTGATAAGACTTATGCAAACCATTCCTTTAGTTGCAAGAATTTATGTGTTGACTTTTTTGAACTGCATCATTCATGCTCGAATATCGGCAATCACAGCAGGTGTACGGGGCTAGATTTCTTTTTGCATTTGCAACAGGCCCTGTAGTATACCACTTTGTCACCAAATCCTTCTACTGCTGTTTGCTGGTATGGAAATTCCAGCAAACCTCTGTACAAAAATGTCCCACATTTCCTTAAATACACCAGTACAAATGTACACCTCCATTATTGTGGTTCTTTCTTGAAGGGAATAACCTCACTGAGATATTTACTTCACACATCTTAACGGCTTTGCAACAATGAGCAGTAGAGTATGCATGTTTTTCATGTGTCACATTGCTTTGATAGGTCAGAGACGGACCAGAAAAGTGTGTTCTTTTATGAGCACAACATTTCTAATATGCAGGGCTTATCTATTTAGCTATTTAGGAGTTAAAAAACAGAAGCTGTCTTATAGCCTATGTCTGTTGGGAAGCACAGTGGTTTTTGGTGAAAGAATTTTCTCCGCTGCCCCTCTCCCCCACCCCTATCTCCCCTACTCCCTCCCTCCCTCTCTCTCTCTCTCTCTCTCTCTCTCTCTCTCTCTGCGCACACTTATCTGTAACAAAATAAAGCCATACATTATTATATTGTGATTGTGACAATACTGTCCATGTGTGCGAACTTTTCTCACGTTAGTTGAGGCACGCGGCAGCAAGAGCTGGAATCTGAGACATTACAGTTGGAGACTTTTCATAAACAAGATCAGGAAGTGTACTGCTGCTATAACCAGAATTTTCTGGAAACTTCTCTGACATCATTTTCCCCTTATAAAAAGGAGGAAGAAGTACATTGTGATTTGAAGTGAGTTATGAGTGACTGCAGTGGTCTGCGAGCCATGGATGGTGTGCTGCCATAAACTTTAAACTGTCTAACTTCGAGTGAGCTGTTTGGAGCAGTGAATTTGAAACTTTATTTGTTGAGTGAATAAAGCTATTTGTTACAACATTATTACAGAATGACGGAGCTTGTGGTACACAGACAGATGAGGCCATGGCTACACAGACAAAGTATGTTCTACCTCAGTCCAACAGGAAGAGAGCAGTGCAGAGTTCTACACACTCTTCATGCCTTTACCAATCAGGTGATATTCATTAATAATACATTTGGAACTGATATACTGTTAAGTTCAAGTTACTACTGTTTTACTTTCTCTATATAGTACATGGTACATACTGTCTACACAAAAATTTGATACCGAGATTTCACTGGAAGTACACATTTTAGATTCCCTGTATCCAAAAAAAAAAAAAAAAATTTAGAAAAAAGTTTGTGTGTGCGTGTGTGTGTTCACTTTTAAAATACTTATACTTTTCTGAATCAGGAAGTCGTCTGCGTTTCGTTTGTTTTGTACCTGGCCATTCTGAAATATGTTATTTTCTTTTTCTACACTTTCTGTAGTACCATTTGTTTACCATTTCTTTAGACTTATGAAAATATATCCGGAAAAAATAAAAATGTAATGAAAAGCTCAAACGCATCACAGGTGTAGCAGAAATCAATGGATTCAACAAAGAAGCTTCACAACTCAAAGCATGTATTTGCAGTGAAATCTTGACATAAAATTTCTGGTAGTATGCAATGCCTTCTCTAACTACTATGAACATAATATGTGTAGAGAAAGTAAAAAGTATGATGTGATCCATTCACATAAACATCAGTGTAACACGTTATTGTTAAAAACCATGTTCTTCTATCTCTTTATGATAATCGAGATAAACATTAGCAGAAATTGTCTTAATTACTTGCTTCCTTGTAAGTAGAAGGGAATTCACTAGGATAAAGCGATTGTCAAATCTTTTAAAAGCTGGTTGCCATGTGGTTGAAATCTGTTTCTATGCAGTGCCAGGAGTTTGCAGCTCTCCGTGTGTAACAATTAAAAAGGAATATCTCAGAAATGGTCAATTTAACAAAAAAAAACTTGTATGAAATTGTGAGTTTTAATGTGATCTGCATTTTTGTGTAGTAAATTTTTGTGTATGTCTTAGGGTTTACCATTTATGCAAAATTCATCAAAATTTATTCACAATAAAGAGGTCTTTAGAGGCTATTCCCAGAAAGTTTAATATATACGTTTTATTTTGAATATAAATATCTTTAGTATACAGTATTTTAATAAAAATCATTAGAGCCATTTTTGAGAAAATCAAAATTTACGAAATTTTTTCCATGTAAAAGGTGGTTTGGGATTGGGGAATTTTTCTCAAAATCTTCGTGTCACATCCCTGGTAGATACTAACTTAAATATAAGTTAGGAGTAAAAATACACATTACCCTCAAACTTTACTCTTGAAATAAAGTAACTTACTTCGGACATGTTTCGGTGGCTGTGAATCTCCATTGAAAATGGTGGCAACAGCCATCGATACATTTCTGAAGTAAGTTACTTTATTTCAAGAGTAAAGTTTGAGTGTACTCCTAATTGATAGTTACTTGACACTGTATTCCCATTGATGTTTTAACTTAAGTACTAAACTTTGGTATTTTACCGACTTTTCGTTCTTGAATTATGGTGTTCACAGACACACATACATGCACTTTTTTCTAAAAATGCTTTTTTAGGATACAGGGGACCCTAAAGCACATATTTCCGGTGAAATCTCGGTATTGGATTTTTGGATGCAATACAATACCTTCTCTATACACTATGTATATAGTCTGTGTAGAGAAAGTAAAATATGTTGTGTGAATCTGTGCAAAAACTTGTTGACTGCAACTATCAGTTCTTTTGATGAAAATTTCTTAGCACCAAGTGAAAGTTTCAAGTTAGGGAACAGGAAGAAGTCACCAATTTATCATTGTTGATGTGTGTGATGGTGAAGCACTCTTTTGTTTGCCAACCTTGGTCTGCTTTCAGTTAATGCAATTTTCAATCAACGATCCAAAATGAAGCATAATATGGTCCAGTTATGGTTGTGCCTTTTTCCAAGTAATCTATGAGGATTATTTCTTGAGAAGTGGCCATCACCTTACCAGCTGATAAAATACTCTTTGCCTTCTTTTACCAGCCTTTATCCATTGTTTTCACTCTCCAGGTTTCATTAAGTCACAAGTTGGTGCAAAAAGTCTTGTAAAGGGTAGTTTGATGGATTTTCTTGCATCCTTGGAACATGCTGAAATGAAATATTAGTTTGGTGTTTATTTAACATTTTGCTTTAGATTTATGCTGTTCACACACCCACTATACACACACAAACTTTTTCTAAAAATATATTATTATTATTATTATTATTATTATTATTATTATTATTATTATTATTATTATTATTATTGTTGTTGTTGTTGTTGTTGTTGTTGTTGTTGTTGCTTATGCATTTTGGAGTAGAATACAATACTTCTCTATTTAGTATAGAAGCAGTAGAGAAAGTTTGATACTTTTATAAGTTAAATACTTACTATATTGTATTACTAATTTCTTCTGTTCTTTCAGGTGATAGAGGAAAGGCAAAGAGAATACAGAGAAAATGTGAGGATGTGTCCAAAAACTGAATATTGTGAGTATTATGTAAATTGGAATTGGTATAAAATTGTGGGGCTAAGGAGGAAAGTTCAATAAGTAACCATGTTTCAAAATAGATGGTGTTGCTAAGACAAGTTAGTGATGCCATAGTCGTTTGTTACGCATTGCCAAAACAATTGCATTTTTGATTGATCATTTAGTTTGGATATGGCAGAAATTTGAGTTGCAAATTCAACTGCAGTATCGTTTAGTGATTCAGTTTTTACTTTTGGATGAGAAAACTTACAAGGACATAAAAGCAAAATTGGATTCTTTTTGTGGGAACCTTTGACATCTATGACAACAATTAGATATTAGTTCAGTGACTTTAAATGGCCCAGCAGATGTGCTTCCTGAGGAAGTGATTCATATCCATGATAGGGTTCTTGCTGGTCATTGAATGAAAGTTTGTGAAGTGGTAGAGGCCATAGGTGTGTTGATGGGAACTGGAATCCACATAAAAAGTTGGAGTTGAAAAAGTTTCCAGCCTCGTTGTTCTTGTGGACAGCAAGCACATGGAGCTTTCAACTTCAAAGCTGTGTTTCAAGATATTTAAGTGAAATCTGAAGGAGTTCTGCATTGCATTGTCACTACCAATTAGACCTGGATTCATCGTTACAATCTGCAATAAAAGGAACATTCCTTCTGGTGAGTCTGTTCTAAGAAGGCAAAAACAGTCTCATTTGCCAGAAAGGTGGTAGCTGTGATTTTGTGGGATGCGAAGTGTGTCATATGCATTGACAACTACTGGACAATACTACAGTGAATTATTCACCCAATTCAACAAGAAGTTGAAGCAGACAAAGTACTGTAACACCACAATAGTGCACCAGCAGTTGCTCTCAAACTGCATAAATTTACAGAATTAGATGTCTGGGAGAAGATCTATATCATGAAGAAAAAAAAAAAAAAAACACATCATGAATTTTGATTTACTGCCATACAGCAACCTTTGGAAGTTCATAGATACAGCACAGATGACTCCACAAGTGACACACTTCCACCCTTATCATTGATGCCAACGAAGAGAAATTTAGTCAGAATTAAGGATAGAAATTGAGAACAAGTATTCCTAAAACCAGTCCCAGTAAATAATTACTAAATGATGTTTGTGCTACAAAAACTGACTCAAATTCTTTAAATTAATTCATAAATTGTGTCACCAATTGCTGCCACACCTCCCATATTTGCCTGACCTGGTATTCTCTTAAGGAAATAGTTTTCAGGAACAAACTTTGTTTAACATGAATTCTCTGTATGAATTATACATAACTGGAAAACAGAAATTGTCAACCACATGAACGTAACAAAAGGAACAATTTTTATTTCCACAGGCGTAATTTAAATATGGGTATTACACAGAAAGATGCTACGATACAAGGAATAATGAAACTTTTAAATACATTACCATCACAATTAAAAACTGTTGCAAATACTTCAAAAATGCAATTCAAGCATAATTTAAAAGAGTATTTAATAAATAGGAGTCTGTATAATTTAAATGAGCTATAAATATAAAAAAATCTTATGTGTTCCATTCACATGACTTTCTCTATAGATCTGCAACAAATTATGGTTAAAAAGCTTAAGCTTCTATTTATTTCATTCTAGTTAAGAAAAAAATTAGCAGAAATATCTTGCTTCCTTGTAAGTAGAAGCGAAATAAGGGAGTACCATAGGTTAAAGTGAAAGTCAAAGTCTGGTTGCTATGTGACTGAAGTTCCATTGTTTGTATGGACACAAGTTGACAAATTTCTGTATGAGAAAAGTATAAGTTTTTTAAAGCTGAAAATAAAAACAAGGAATATCTTAAACGATCAACTCCACAAAAAATTTTATATAACATAAATTGTGTGATTTAATGTGCTCTACATTTTCTGTGTGGTAAGTTTTGTCCATCTCTTACGTTTAGCAGTTAAGCAAAATTCTGTAAAATTCATCTAGAATAAAGTAGTCTTCAGAGGCTATTCCCAGAAAATTCAAGATATGCATTTTATTTGTTGTGTAAATATCTTTAATATATGACATTTTAATCAAAATCGTTAGAGCCATTTTTGAGAAAATCAAACTTTTTGGAAAAAGTTGCAAGTAAAGGGTAGTTGGGGGTGGGGGCATTTTTCTCAAAATCTTTGTGTCCCATCCCTGGAAGATACTAAACTTAAATACCAAGTTTGGTATTTTAGCAACTTTTAGTTTTTGATTAATCGTGTTCACACACATCCACCCACCCTCCTTCCCTCCCTCCCTCCCTCCCTACCTCCCTCCCTCCCTCACTCACACATGGACCTTTTCCAAAAATGCTTTTTTTTTTATTCATTGTAACCCAAAACATGTATTTCTGGTGAAATCTTGATATCAAATTTTTGAGTGGAACGCAATACCTTCTCTATACACTATGTACACAGTACGTGTAGAGAAAGAAAAATTGTAGAAATTTGTAATTGTATATAATTTAGAAAATAAGGCTGACATGTCCATAATCAATGTAAAATTGATAACTGGGTGCAAATAAATTACATCAAATGAGGTCACCGTCAAGACATAGGTGTAGTTTGCTTGTGAATTCCTATTTTATAAAATGACAGGAAGGTTGACAAAAGTCTCTGAAAAATAATTTATAGAAAAAGTTTTCCCTCTTCATTCCTACTATGGGTAAATATTGAGTTGCTGTCATAAGTTCCATTAAAGCAACCTGATTCCACAGCTTCTAGTTACTGCCTTCTGTGAACGTGATAACACAGCCGCTAGGCAAAGTCACAGTAACACATGTGTGTACTCTTACATTCAATTGTTATCTCTTTTGTTTTCTCACTTGCTAAATTGTGACTATAAAATACATTACATATATCTGCAGGCTTCTACATTGCTTGAAATATGATTTGTCTTATTTTACATTCTCTAGCATTTAGTTACAATATACATAGTAATAGAGAAGGTATTGTATTCCACCCAAAAATTTGAGATTTAATTGGAAATACGTGTATTGAGGTCTATATGTGCATGTGTGTGTAGCATAACTCAAATCGAAAAGCCAGTTAAATACCAAGGTAGTATCTCCCAAGGACACAACACAGAAGATTTAGAAAATCCCTTCACCCCAAACTATCCTTTACTTGGAAAAAAATGTTGTTTTTCTCTAAAATGGCTATAATGATTTTGATTAAAATAATGTATATTAAAGATATTTATATCACAAATAAAATATATATTTGAATTTCCTGGGAATAGTCTCCAAAAAAAGTAAAATGTAAGAGATAGACAATATCTTACCACACAAAGAATGTAGGTCTCGTTAAAACACACAATTTATGTCATTTGCATTTTTGAGGGGAGTTAACCACTTCTAAGTATTTTCTTGGGTTTCAATTTTAAAACAATTAAAATGTTCTCAATGGGAAGTTGCCATTCGTTTCATATCTCTTTTGTTTTATTTCTGGCTGTGCAAAGAGAAATGGAATTTTTCAAATACCTGTTGGTTTAGCCTAGTGTATTTCCTTATCCCCCTTCTACTGTAAGTAATATGGTCATTTCTTATGTTTATTTTGATTATCATGAAGTACATAAAAGAATAAAATATAAAATGGTTAAAATCTGTCCTCTTAAGATATAAGGACCTTCAACAGGACAAACTCCGAATCAAGTTAATAAAATTACAATTGTAACCATAATTCAAAATATAAATTGGTTAATTGAATAGTATTGCAACCCTCTTGAGTTTGTAATAGTTAGAGGTATGAATAAAGAAGGTCTTCAGGATGCAAAAGAAAGTGATAAGAATTATGGCTGATGTCGCAACTAAAACTAGTTGTAAACCATGTTTTAAAACATTTTAAATTTTACCTTTACCATGCATGTTTATTTATGAAACACTAGACTATACAAAAGAAAACTTAAAATCCTTCAAAAAAAAATGCTGAAGCTCAAATACATAAAAGCAGAACAAAGGAAAATGTATTTGTAAATTCACATAGAAAATAGCTTCACATATGCTGATCTACATTTATACAACAAACTATCCCAACATATAAAGAACATTGAATCCCAGCTAAAATTCAAAAAAGTTTGGTTTAAATTCTTAATGGACACTAGCTTTTATAGTGTACATCACCAACTGGTGTAAATTGTACAGTTTATGACACACTTCTGTATATTATTTCATTTTATATTTAAAATTTGCATGTATGCATCAGGTATAATTTTGTTTTTTCTTGTATCTTGAATTGACATGTCCTATAACATAAATCCCATTTCTATGGATGAAAATAAATACAATACAATAAGCATTAGTAAGTATTGTTTGATACAGAATAGGTAGAGAAAGTCATATAAATGCAACACATAAGTGATTTTTTGTTTGTTTGTGCAGTGGGCCACAATAATGTATTACTGGTGAATTTAAGCTACATGGTAGAGAAATTGAAAGATGTATTTGGACAGGTGTAAATAATGATATGCTTGTTCCTCTTTAAGAGGGGCATGTGCCCAGTTTTGTTACAGAGTAGCTGTTGTTTTTGATTGGCAGGTAAAAGGAAACGCTTGGCTTTCTTGGATCTTCTCATTGAAATGTCAGAAACAGAAAATAAGTTAACAAAGACAGACATTCGGGAAGAAGTGGATACATTCATGTTTGAGGTAAACTTGCTATCTTTGGAGTATCACGTTGTCATTCCTGGGCTGTAGGTTCAAATCTGTAGCAGACGTTTTGTCGACTTCTACAATCAGCAACAGATGTATACATGTTTTCATGCCAAATATAATATATATATATATATATATATATATATATATATATATATATATATATATTCATTCTGTTTGCATAACTGGTAAATTAAGAGATGGACAAAAACTTACTGTACAAAAAATGTAGATCTTGTTAAAAGATATACTTTTTTTTTTTTTTTTTCATGGAGTTGACTATTTCCAAGATATTCCTTCTTATTGCTTTCAGTTTTAAAATACTTGCAACTTTTCTCATTATGGGAGTTTGTCAACTTCTGCCAGTGCAAAGAAACTAATTTCAATCCCATAGCAACTAACTACATTTTAAAGCATTTGACTATCAGTTTATCCTAGTACATTCCCTTATTTGCCTTCTACTTACAAGGAAGCAAATAATAAGACCTTTTCTGCTAATGTTTATCTCAATTAGCATGAAGTAGATAGAAGAACAAGCTTTTTATCAATAACTTGTTACAGAGGTGTAGAGAAAATTGTGTAATGGAACACAACAGATTTTTTTTTTCATCCTGGTCATGCAAGGAAAATGGAATTTGAACGAGAATTACACAGTGATATCTTTTAAAAGTTTTGACTATTGCATCAGCCTAGTGTATCACCTTATTTCCCTCCTACTTATAAGAAAATATGTGGTAAAATCATTTCTGCTAAAGCTTCTCTTGATTTGCAGAAATAAAAGCATAATTTTTTTGTAAGGATAATTTGCTTACAGAATAGCTAGAGAAATTCAATGTAAAGTGTATGATTTTAAAATTCTGATTCAGTTTTCCAATAATATTGAACAGTATGAACATGTCTTAGTTTATTTAAAACAATATGATAATGATTTTATATTTCAGGGACATGATACTACCACAGCTGGGATATCGTGGGCGTTATTCTCCATTGCTAGCAACCCCATGGTACAGGTGAGTCTTACACCATTTTGAAGATATTCTGGCATGAATTTCTGAAGAAATTTTGGTGGGTGGTTCATTGTTATTTTTGATATCATTTGTTTGACTCTAGCAGAGATTCTTGGAAAGTTGAGGAAGGTGATAAACTTAATTGGCTAGTAATTTACTTTTACATGGAAACCAAATATGTTATTATTTATTTGCTATGGTAGTGGTGAAGGCAGCTTCCACACTGAGATCCCACCTGGGTAACTCAACAGGTCTTGAGTTTGTATCTCACTTAGGGTGAGTTACCTGGATAATGTTTTCTCCGGGTTTTCCCTTATCCTAAGAACATGAATATTGAGTAACTTTAAGCTCCATAGACCCCAAGGTCATTTGAGCACTATTTCATATATTTCAAGTATCGTCCAATTAAATTTTTACAATAAAAAATAATAGGGTATTTAATCCTAGTTTATATATTTAATTTTACAGGAGGTTTCTTAGTTAGATTAATATTTTTATGTCCAGTTGATATAAAGACTTTAATTGCTTATTCAACCATGTTAACCCTTATAGTGCCAATCATGATCTGATCGTGATACCATTTTCATACGAGGGCCGTTCAGAAAGTAGCCTCCGGTTGATTGCAAGAAATTCACCAAGTTAAATAAAAATATTTTAATATATACATCTTACAACTACATCTTTGCACTATTTTTCTACATAGTTTCCATAACGATTGAGGCACTTATCGTATCTGTTCACACACAAGCTTTGAAATTCCTTCTGCATAAAAATCACCCGCTTGTGCCTGGAGCCAGCCTGTGACCGCATCTTTGAGCTCTTCGTCGTCATCAAACCGCTGGGACCCGAGCCATTTCTTCATATGCATGAAGAGGTGATAATCGCTTGGCGCCAGATCTGGGCTGTAAGGTGGATGGTTGACAACGTCCCACTTGAAGGACTCAAGAAGGGCTGTTGTTCTGCGAGCAGAGTGAGGACGGGCGTTATCGTGCAAAAAAACGATACCGGAAGTCAGCATACCACAGCGTTTGTTCTGTATAGCCCGTCGTAATTGTTTTAGTGTTTCACAGTACACGTCTTGATTAATGGTCATCCCACGTTCCATGAATTCAACCAACAACACCCCTTTTGCATCCCAAAACACCGTTGCCATCAATTTTCGGGCAGAAAAATCTTGCCGGGCTTTTATTGGTTTGGTAGGCGAATTTGAATGTGCCCACATCTTTGATTGTTCTTTTGCCTCAGGGTTCACGTACTTAATCCAGGTTTCGTCCCCGGTCACGATTCTGTTTAACAATGGTTCACCTTCGGCCTCATAACGTGACAGAAAGTCTAATGCAGAGGCCATTCTTTGAGTTTTGTGGTGGTCGGTAAGAATTTTGGGCACACATCGTGCACAGAACTTACGGTAACCCAATCTTGCTGTCACTATCTCGTACAAGAGAGTCTTAGAAATCTGTGGAAAATCAGTAGACAACTCCGACATTGTGAAACGTCGGTTTTCACGAACTTTTGCATCAACTGTCTGAACGAGTTCGTCCGTGACCAATGATGGTCTACCACTCCTCTCTTCATCATGAACGTTTTCTCGTCCACTTTTAAATAAACGTACCCATTCACGGACCACTCCTTCACTCATAACTCTTGGTCCGTACACGGCACAAAGCTCACGATGAATAGCTGCTGTAGAATATCCTTTGGCTGTAAAAAACCTTATAACAGCACGCACTTCACATTTGGCGAGGTTTTCTATTGCAGTACACATTTCAAACGGCCACAAACACTAAACTAGCGCAGGTACGACTTTCACTCGACCACGGCTTGATGCCGACTGACCTGCTGAGTGCGTGAATGCACAGATGGCGTCGCTACTCCCCCCACTACCCGCACTGTGACCGATCGGAGGCTACTTTCTGAACGGCCCTCGTACATTTTAACTTTTAATTTGTCATTCATATTTTGTTGTTTACCTTGGAAAAAGGTGCCCACCTGGAAATCCAAATGGGGGACTGTTTTACTCCCGGAATGTTTCTTTTTTCCAGTGGGACATCACTTTATCTGGAATGTTTTTATTCAAATTTTTGTAACCATTTAAAATTAGACACCATAATGGTGGTTACATCACCTAAGTAAAGAAAGGTATGGACAGGAAAGAAAATGAAATGCTCCCCTAGGCCTCGAATACTCTAATACCATCAGGGTCGAAGAAAGCAAGAGTTGAGTCAAGCAAGACTGGATAGGAAAGGTAAAAGAGGGGATCTGATATCAGTCCAGGTCAATAATTCCCCAGAGCAGCCCTTCCCTTTAGTTCTTAACATAATTTTGTTTGTCTTCAAATTATAGAAGCAATTAAAGGGTCTCCTTTCTATTATAACAAAATTGATATGTGATTAGTAACAGCTGAAGGTGAGGGATTGGACATTAGGCTTTTGTCCAGGTTGGTTCCTTTAAGCCTTCAGTTAATTATTAAAGGATCTCCTCCCTGTTAGTAACAAAAGTCTTTTCACTTAAAGAAGATATGGATGGAAACCATCTACTGCACTGCCCAACCTTTAGTCAACATGATAATATAACATCAAAATACTGGAATGCAACAGAGCAAATGGCTCCACTGCCAACTGCTCAACATTAGATACCAACCAACATTTTAACTTTTTCCAGCGTGAAAGTCTGTGTACTTTCTACATCACAGCCATAGAAAAAGGTTTTCTGGTGCATTTCAGGACCTTATTTTTACACTCCAAAGCACTGAATTAGCTCCAAATTTAATTTCTCTATCCAGTGTTTGTTTATGTTGAAACATGGCATCGTCTAGCCAAAGGTTATAAACCAAAGGAGAAATAAGAGTTGCATATCATGATATATTAGAAGAAAGAGAGTGATTTTGAATTTTCAGACCTTGTTGAAAGAGTTTCTGACATCAACATAAGAGAGGAAGATATATATCATAGCTTCAACGATGAAAATGTATCCGATAACAAGGACCCTCATACGCATGCAAATAATGAGTGTACTTATCAAAATGGATTTATGGAAGTGTAACCAGACAACTGATAGAATGTCAATCAACAACACAAGCATTAAATTGTACAGTAATCTTCGTTACATGTGTATCCTATTGCTTTATGGCATTTTCATTAATAGTGGTATTATGCTTATGCGTGTGTGTTTTTTCAATTTTTCAGCCTTCAGGTTGCATAAATTCTTTTTATGTATTTCAAAAAATAAAACATCAGATCAAAACAGGATGCTGTTTTAGTAAAGAAATATCTGTACTTTTATTTAATTAGCCTGAACTTTCTGTATAGTAAGGTTTTGTATGGCTAATTATTGATTATTTTGGGATTTTTAATTTTATTTTCAAATGTTTCTTTTGTTTTTAATTTTTTAAAAATATTGAAGAGACTTTTCATATGTATAATGTATATTATACAGTAGACAAAAGGGTTTACTAAAAACTAAAAAATATTCAGCTATGTCATTTGGTACTCATTTTATTACTAATAACTTAAAACCGCCTGCCTGGGTAGTGTGCCTCACATTCAACAGGTCATGAGTTTGAATCTCAATTAGGGTGAGTTACCCAAATAAGTTTTTTTTCAGGGTTTTCCTTTATCCTGTGAAGACGAATGTTGAGTAACTTTAAGCTTTATGGATGCTGAGATCATTTGATCATCATTTCACCAATTTCATTCATCATCTGATATGACCAGCCAGGTTAAAAAAATATATATATTAAAACTCTGCTCTAAAATTGCTTGGCACTTTTCAGACAGCATTTTGCTATTCGGACTGGCACTAAAAGGGTTAAAGGATGTTAAGCTAAAAGGAGCCTGTAACAGTTTTCATGTTGGGTAACAAATGTTTGTCTTCTGTTAATATCAGGATATGTTGCTGCAGCTACTGGGTGTATGCTAAACTGTGACCACTCTGTTAGTTACTTTATTTATGTTGTCTTACTCCATGGTGTAGAGGATGCAAAAATCCTAAGTATGGCTTCTTTCCAAAGGGAAGTAAAGCGAGTGGTCCCATGTGATGTTTATTTGTACGTAAAACAATCCCATACCTTGAAAGAAGAAGTTTTCTGGGCAAAATTCAGGCATTTTGTATTTGCAAGTCATGATTTTGTCCTATAATCCCTTGCCATAGCAACAAACTCATGAACTACAATTCAAATCCGGTCACAAAAACATTGTAACAATGCGCTCTACACCACTTAGAAGTTACAGGAAATTAAGTAACTAACTTATTGTATGTAGAGGCTAGGTTTTCATGGCCAGTGTTATCAATCTTATTATCCAAGTTGGCCGTGGTCCAGCTGTTGGCATAACCAATGTTTGCCGAAAGCTGCGTTGGGCATCATCAGGGTGAGAATCTAGCTCCAGGCAAGACTGGAGTGCTAGAAGCTGCCGTTGTATATGTAGCCACGCGGCGAAGAAGGGCATGACCAGTTAGGGGGTGCAGGTCAATTGGTCAATGGGTGTCACCTGTCTGAGGGCTGTCTCTCCTTCATGTATAAAGCGACGAGCTTCCCTTTGCTCAGGTCTCACTCTCGCTCTTTCCAGAGCCGGAATCCAAGCTTTGCTTCTTTTCGATTGAAAATGTTTTTATGTTTGAATATTTCAATCACTTCTTGTGTCAAGCGAGCCTGGTACTGATTGGTTCTTGCGAGCATGTAGTGTCCCTGTAATGTATGTCATAGATAATAAGGTTAACTTATTGTATGTTACCGTGAAGCTGCAGTAATGAAATAGTTTTGTATTTCAAGTTTTATGGTTCAGTTTCTTGTGTTCTTTATTTATAGTTTTAGTTATAATATTGCAATGCTAAAGAAATGAAAATGTAACAATGTTGTGACCACGTGCAAAGCAGTCAGAGAGTCATGTCTTTGTGAGCATGTATGAAGACATGCCAGCCCCATTATCTACACCAGCGACAGAAAGTATGTACTAAGTACAGAAAACAAAAGTGTTTGTGAGAAAATAACATTTAAATTTAATGTGCCTATTATTTTCAGTTGACTAATAGGAAGCACTTATAGATTGCTCTTGCTTTAAATGCATCTATATAAACAGGGTTTGTACTTCAGAGCTAATTTCATATTAAGCTAACCTTCAAGCATAAAATATAATTTTTCAAATACTTGATAGTAAGTTAATTATTGTGCACACATATTTGGTAATGTAAGCTAAATTTACAATTCATTTATTAATTGCCATGGCAACAAGCACTGTAAGAGTTTGGAGGTCATTAATACTTACAGTACAATTAGGAAATGACATGTGCTTCTTTGAATTCATTAACAAAAGAGTGTATAAGAAGGCTTTGTCCATATAATTTAGATGTTGCCTTTCATTTGTTCACATCAAAAATTCATTTTTTCTTAATGTTCAATAAAATATTGAAATGCAATTTTGATTTATTATTGTTTTTGTTTTACAGTTTTTTCAAGTATTTCAAAAAGTAACTGGCTAACAACGAACTGTTAAGTTATACTTATCAGATCTCAAATGCTTGGGAAAACTCAGCCCTCAGACCTTGTATTCCCAATATTCATTCTCGTCCTGATAATGCAATCTACTATATCTAATAATGTTTTATACCGTAAAAATATAACAGTTTTTGTAATAAAAAATAGTAATGTTTTTTTAAAAGAAAAGAGCAAAATCCTTGCAATTGCAGTTGAATATAATCCTGTCATTATCCAAAGCTTGCCATGACACAGATTATTTTTCTTTGGTCCTCCGCATCCGTTACCATAAGCAGATTTGACAGCACTTACTGGGATTCAAAGTGACAATGTTTGTTTCTGAATGGATAGCCAGTCCATTACCTTTCATCTCAACAGTCATCGCCATTCAAACTGTTTTGTTGGTAGCACCTTCAGAAGAATTATGAATGTCAGTTTAAAGTTTCTGTTGCTGGTGCAGCAGTCTGGGGTTTTAATATGTTAGGTTGGCTTTTTAAAGCAAATAGCCCACACAATAATGACTCAAGCAATAAATGCTTGGGTTTGATCCCAAGCGACTGCATGCAGGATTTGTGGTGCCAAAATGCTGCATGGTGGGTTTTCTCTGGGTTCTCCGGTTTGCCCCATCATCGCATTCCACCATGCTTCATTTTCATTCCGTGTATCACCAGTGCCATCGCCTGCAGTGCCATTTATAGTAAAAGTGGGCGTTTAACACTATCCAACACTAAAAATACTGCTGAGTATCAAAGTTCATGGAAATTTAGAGATATTAAGAATACACAATTTTTACCTACAATAACTCAATTTTAAAATGTCTTAAGCCCATCTCCATTAAGCATGGAAATTGTTCAATATTTGTCATGTTTACAACAAAATGACAAAAAGTGTGCTATCATAGAGAACAGTCACATTCTGTTGCTTTTTAGTGGAGATAGAATTATCAAATTCAGATAAATCATTTCCAATCTGTCTCTGGTATGTACTCTTTATTTCTCTTCACAGGAGAAAGTAGTTGAAGAGCTTCAGGGCATTTTTGGAGACTCCAGTCATGTTGCAACATATGAAGATCTGCAGAACATGCGATATCTTGACAAAGTCATTAAAGAAACATTAAGACTGTACCCCAGTGTTCCAGGAGTTTGTCGAAAACTGGATGTTGACATGCAAATTCGTGAGTATCTATGTGCATATATACTTTTATAACCACTTTGGAGCAGAACTTTCTCTACCTGTTCCTCAAACAAATTTCTTACAAAAGGTTGTTCTTCCTTCTACACCATTCTGCTCAAAACTACACTAACCTTATCACGATTTAAAAATCTATATTTTGCCCATTTTTAAAGTCACTTATTAAAATTTTGGAGAGAAAAAGGTGATAGCATTGATAGGATGTTCAAATTCCAAAAGAGGGTAAGTGGAGAGATAACACAGCTTGCAGGCCATACTTTAGAAAACACAACATATGATGTGTTACATTCACATCACTTTCTATAACTGTTCCACAAACAAACTCTTCTTACAAAAGATTATTCTTATATTTACATCAAGATAAATATTGCCAGAGTTAATCTTATTACTTGCTTCTTTGTAAATACTAAGGAAATAAGAGAATACACTAGGATAAAATGATGCTCAAATCTTTTAAAAACAATTTCTATGTGAAATTCAGTTCTCTTTGCTTGCTAGGAATTACTTCCCATTTGAGATAATTTCAAGTATCTTAAACTGAAACCAACAACTCAAAATATCCCTAAAATAGTCAACTCTATAAAAAAAAAAATGTATATGATATAAACTGTATGCTTTAATAAGATCTACAATTTTTTGTGTTGTAAATGTTTGTCTAGGTCTTATAGTTTACCAGTTATACAAAAGTCATCCAGAATAAAGTGGTCTTCAGAGGTTGTTCCCAGAAAATTCAAGATATACATTTTGTTTGTGATAAAAATATCTTAAACATATGGGATTTTAATCAAAATCATTTGAGCCATTTTTGAGAAAATCATAATTTTTGAAAAATGTTCCATGTGAACAGAAGTTGAGGGGTTGGGAGGATTTTCTTGAAAATCTTCATGTTGCAGCCTTGGAAGATACCGAACTTAAATAGCAAGTTTGGTGTTTAACCGACTTTTCAATTTTGAAAAAAAAAAAAAAAAAAAAAAAAAAAAAAACTGCACGCACGCGCCCACACACAGAGCCTTTTACTAAAAATGTTTTTTTTGGACTCAGGGAGCCTCAAAACACATTTCTGGTGAAATTATGGTACTGAATTTTTGGGTGCAATATAATACCTTTTCTATACGCTATATAAACTTTGATATTCACAACTATAACACCATCTCTATGTTCAGATGTGCAGGGCAAATATTTTACAAAGTAATCTCACAAATATAGGAAATTAAATGTTATAATGAATTACTACCAAAAATGAAATACCAAATATAAACAATTTAACAGAGAAATTAAAGCCCTTTATTACAACCTACAAGGTAAGAATCATTTTGTTCCACTGCCATTGCAACTTTAGTATCACAATTCCACAAGTACGTACTTACCTCTCTTGTTCATTGCTGTCCACTGATGCCATTACAACTCAAAAACAAAGTCACTTAAATACCAAACTTGATACTTAAATTTAATATCTTCCAAGGATGTGGCACAAAGATTTTCAAAAAAGTCATTCCCACCCCAAACTGACCTTTACAGGGAATATTTTTAAAATGTTCAATTTTATAAAAAAATGGCTCTAAAAATGTTGATTATAATGTCAGTGGGAGTAGCCCCTGAAGCCCTCTTTGTTCTGGATGACTTTTGAATAACTGGTAAACCATAAAAGAGAGACAAAAACTTGCTACATAGAAAATGTAGATATCCTTAAAACACATAATTTATGTAATATATAGTTTTTCTGTAGAGTGAATTATTTCAGAGATATTCTCTGTTATTGATATTCAGTTTTAAAAGGCTAAATTGTTCTCTAATAGGAAGTCTTCATCCATTTACATATCTTTTGTTTTACCCCTGGACATGGAAAGAGAAATGAATTTCAATAATATTATTGTGACACATTTTAAAACATTTGCCTGTCGGTTTATCCTAGTGCATTCCCTTATTTCCCTTCTACTTATAAGGAACTAAGTAATAAGACCGTTTCTGCTAGTGTTTATCTCGATTAGCATTATGTAGATAAAATAATGTCTTTTGCAAGAAAGTTTGTTGCAGAACAGATAGAGAAGCTCATGTGAATGTAACACATCAGACATTTTAACCTATATGTTGCTTAAAACACACAAATGTTATGTAAAATGAAGTTTTGTGGCCTTCACCACTTTTAGGATATTAATTTCTTTGGTTTAAATTTTCCAGTATTTTCTAAAACCTATTCATTTGTTTCTTGCAATGACATACAAAGTATAGAATGTTTAGTTTAAACATTTGACTATTGCTTCAGTTTGCTATTTTGTTCTTGCACCTAAAAGTATTTCTGTAAACATTAAAGTAATAACATGAAGTAGACAGAAAAACAAGCTTTAGTAGAAGATGTATCGATCAGCAATGGTGTTTAAAGAAAGTAATGTTATTTTAGCACATTAGATTTTCAAGGTAGAGTATCAATATATCATTTGATTGTTTGTTGATATTTGTTTTGTTTTAGAAAATTTCACAATTCCTGCTGGTACAGAAATCACTATAATGCCATACTTTGTGCACCGCAATGCAGATGTGTTCAGAAATCCACATGATTTCAACCCAGAGAATTTTACTGCAGAAGAGTCACAGAAACGTCATCCTTTCTCATATATACCTTTTAGTGCAGGACCAAGGAACTGTATTGGTAAGCTGGCAGTTTATTTCTGTTACTGTAGTGAGATACAAAACCAATATTTTGTGGAGTGACCAGTAGATGTCTACATTTATACAAACAAGTAGATCTAGCAAGGCCTGTGACACTTTATTTTTCTTTTCTAAAATGAATAGTACCAATACAAAACATGACAAGAATGAAACACAAACATGGAACATTTTCCACTTTTATTCATCCTCCCCACCCTGGGCGATCTCCAGAGGAACGACAGGACGTGTGATTGCAGCGTAGAGTACAATTGTGCTTACATTTCCATCCCTTCTTCCATGTTTGGCGATGTCTCCAATTTTGAGCTGAGGCAAGTTCTTATCAGGTTGACAAACTTCTAAGTTCTGTCAAATACTCCTTCGACCAACGCTTTCACAGGTCATCTGCTAGTTTCTAGTGAAGTCTGAATTGTTATATTAAACTGTTCTTCACCTCAGGCTCAGCTCCACTAGGTATTGTGGTTAACGTTTGACCACAAAGAAAGTGTGATGGTGACAGTGGCTGTGATTCTGTGATATTGGTCTTGAGTTAAGGGCTGCTTCAGTCATGATGAGAACTGTTTTCATTCCTTCTTCTGTCACTTGGGCTTGACCCAAAACCTTTCTCAGACAGCGTTTCATAGATCTGATCATCCTCTCCCCATTGTAGTGAAAAT
Source organism: Hymenopus coronatus (assembly GCA_030762935.1). Lineage (NCBI taxonomy): Eukaryota > Metazoa > Arthropoda > Insecta > Mantodea > Hymenopodidae > Hymenopus > Hymenopus coronatus. Next base: position 4,832,888 of record CM060895.1, on the reverse strand, counting down.
GGGTTTTTATGTGAAGTATGAAAAACTGTGTGGACTTTCATGGCCAGTGTCACTGGATAGAAAATTATCAGCTTATAGGCAGTTGTCTGTTCTTCCAGATGTTTCGTCAGAAGCTGCATTGGACATCATCGGTAGTGTGGCCAAAGTATTATTTTGCTGATCTTGGCAGCACTGATATAGAGGCCTTTGGTTTCACAGGTTTTATACTGGAGCTGTTCAATAGCTCCTTAGAAAAAGATACAAAAACAAATTATTTTTGGTAGATCTTTTTTTATTTTTCAACATAATCTACTTTTAGCTTGATACACTTTCCCAGGGTTTCTTGAGCCATTTTTTCAAGTTTGAAAACAAAAAAAATCTCTGGGAGCTAAATATGGTGGATGTTGTAGTAATTCAAACCTTAATTCTACAATTTTCGACAACAAAACTGTGCAGGAATGCACCCTTGCATTGTCTTGATGGAAGAAAATCTTTTTCTTTATTAGATGAGGGCATTTTTTCTTGATTTCTCCGTTCAACCGGTGCAATAACAATGCATAATACTCTCCATTTATTATTTTTCCTTTCCCCAAGTAATCAATGTAGGTCATTCTGTGTGCATCCCAAAAGACCGAGGTCATCACCTTGTATAAAGAGTTCACCCCTTTTACCTTCTTCGGAGCCGATTCGCCTTTAAAAACCCACTGTTTGGACTGTACTTTTGTCTCTGGAGTGTAGTAGTGTATCCATATTTCATCCACAGTTATGTATCAATACAGAAACTCATCAGAATTGCAATGGAAATGTGCCAAACCAGCTTCCGAATTGATCACATAAATGCATTTATTCCATTGAGAGCAAATGTGGCACCCACCTTGCCGAGACCTTGTCAGACCTAATTTTTGGTGTAAAATTGAGAACATAAGATATGCCTATGGCCTCTACTATTTCGCGAACTTTGATTCGTCGATCACTCAAAACCATATCCTGGATTTTGACAATAATTTTGCAGGAAGTTACTTCTACTGGACGTCCAGAATGATGCTCATTATTTGTGGATGTATGACTAATGTTTAAATTTATTTATCCAATTGTAAATTGTTGCAAATATAGGAGCAGATGTGTCATGAACTTCTTGTTTTTATCTTTTTCGGTGTTAAGCCTTTTGAATAGAAGTGTTTAATTACCATACTAAACTCTTTTTTTTTTTTTTTCATCTTTGTAAAGAAGCATAAGATTGTTGATTCATTCGCCTAAGGTAACGAAACCACATGATGGATACAGCTGAAACTTTAACTGCCATCTAGCAAGAGACGACAGTTACTAAATACAAACCTTTTTTTATGCTACAAGTGTAATTTCTTGGATTTTCTACAGACTTATTGAAAGCCGCTCATATGAGTGAGCTAAGTAGACCAAGCAGATGGCACTTGCTCCTGATTGGTTAGCAAGTTCTTGTGCACTTTTCTGACTGGTTCAGCAGCTATGTGGCCTAGACTGGAGTGGGGACTGCTTTCAACTCTATGACGACCATGGGCTGGTGTTTATTGTGGTCAGGTTACCTGTGTGGCTCTCTTAACACTGAATACCAACCTCTATTTAAGCATTTTATTTTCTATTGAAGTTCCCTTCATACTTATTAATTTCTATGACCTCATGACTTAACTGAGTAGAATAACTGACTGTGGAAGACATTATGTAGATTACTGAACAGAAAAGGTGCTGCTATCTTGGACAACCTGAAAAATCAGCAGTCTCAAAACATGTCTTAACACCACAGAAAAAAATATGTTTCACATAACTTTCTCTGCAATAAATTAATGCTATAAAGCTTATTCTTCTATCCACTTTATGCTAATTGAGAAAAAAATAGAAAAAAATGGCCTTATTACTTGCTTCCTAGTAAGTAGAAGGGAAATATGGGAATACACTGGATTAAAGCGATGTCAATTTTTTTAAAAGCTGGTTGCTATGTGACTGAAGTTCCTTTGTTTGTATGGACAAGAGTTGACAAATTCCTGTATGATAAAATTATAACTATTTTATAACTGAAACCAATAACAAGGAATATCTCAAAAATGGTCAGTCCCACGATAAAAATTGGGTGCTTTAATGAAATTTACATTTTTTGTTTTGTAAGTTTTTGTCTATATCTTATGGTTTACCAGTTATGCAAAATTCCTCAAAATTCATCCAGAATAAAGATGTCTTCAAAGGCTATCCTCAGAAAATTCAAGATATACACTTTATTTGTCATGTAAATATCTTTAATATACATATTTTAATCAAAATCATTAGGAGTCATTTTTGAGAAAATAAACATTGTCAACATTATTTCCGTGTAAAGGGTAGTTGGGGGTGGAGGACTTTTCTTGAAAATCTTTGTGTCGCATCCTTAGAAGATGCAAAGCTTAAGTACAACAACATTCTTTTCGTTTTTGAGCTATGCTACCCACAGACACACACATGGACATTTTTCTAAAAATGCTTTATTTGGTTTCAGGGGTCTCAAAACATATATTTCCAGTGAAATCTCGGTATTGAATTTTTGGGTGCAATACAATACCTTCTCTATACACTATGTACATAGTATGTGTAGATGAAGTAAAAAGATTCTCTGATATTTGAAATTTAAGAATCTATTGAAGCATAATGAAAATTGTAAGTACAGTGTACATGTTGTATTGTTGCTTCTGTTTGCAGGTCAACGCTACGCATTACTTGAAGAGAAGATTGTGATATCATCTGTGATTAGGAAATTCAAACTCGAAGCTTTGGACAGAAAAGAAGACATTCCACACATGTTCGAACTCATTCTAAGGCCAAAGAACGGACTGAAAATAAAACTGACACCCAGACACTGAGAACACAACAAGCAGGTGATTGGTCACTTAGTTATTAAAGTAAATTATTATCAAAAGTGTTCCATTCACATGATTTTCTCTATCTATTCTACAAACCAAGTTTCTTATAAAAAATTATTCTTCTATCTTCTTCATGCCAATCGAGATAAACATTTGCAGAAACGGTCTTATTACTTAGTTCCTTACAAGTAGAAAGGAAGTAAGGCAATACACTAGACTGCATTTTAAAAGCTGCCTCTATGCGATTGTCATTGAAATGTCCAGGAGTAAAACAAAATGAACACAGACAACTTCCTGTTTAAGAAAAGTAGATATAAGTATTTTAAAATTGAAACCAATAACAAGAAATATCTCGGAAATGGTTAGCTCCACAATAAAAATGTAAAGGATGTAAATCATGTATTTTGATGAGATCTCAATTTTTTGTGTAGTAAGTTTTTCTCTATCTTTTACCAGTTATGCAAAAGTCATTCAGAATGAGAATGACTTCATTGACTATTTCCAGGAAATTCAAGGTACTCATTTTATTTGCAATGTAAATATCTATTATACAATATTTTAATACAAGTTCTTGGAACCAATTTTGAAAAAATAAAAATTTTCACAAACTTTTCAATTTAAAGAGTAGCTTGAAGTATGGTGATTTTCTTAAAAAATCATCATGTTGCATCCTTGGGATATTCTAAACTTAAATACCAAATTTAGTATTCAACAGTCTTTTTATTTTTGAGCTTTGCTGTCCACAGACACACATACACTCACAGATATTTTTACTTTCTCTAGTCCAATATGTGCAATGTACATAGAGATAGAGAAGTTATTATATTCCAAACAAAAATTTGATACCAAGATTTCACCAGAAATATGTTTTAAGATCCCCCGAGTCCTAAAAAAGCATTTTAGGAAAAGGTCTGTATCCATGTCCATGTGTGTGTCTGTGGACAGTATAGCTTGAAAATGAAAAGTCAGTCAAATAACAAACTTAGTATTTAAGTTCAGATCTTCCAAGGTTGCCACACGAAGATTTTCAAGAAAATCCACCCACCCCAACTACCCTTTAATTGGTGCATTTTTTTAAACTTTTGATTTTCTCAAAAATGTCTCTAAGGGTTTTGATTAAAATATTAAAGATTTTCACATCATAAATAAAATATATATCTTGAATTTTCTGAGAATAGCCTGTGAAGAGCTCTTTATTCTGGTTGAGTTTTGTACAATTTGCATAATGGTTAAACCGTGGATAGACAAAAGCTTACTACGCAAAAAATGTAGACTTTGTTAAAACACAATGTATGTCATATGCATTTTTATTTTAGTGTTGATCATTTTCGAGATATTCATTATTCTTGGTTTTAATTTTAAACTAATTAGCTTTTCTCAAAGGGCACCATGCAAAGCAAACCAAACTTCAATTGTTTCACATAGTGACCAGCTTTTAAAGTATTTGACTGTCAGTTTAGCCTAATATATTCCTCTCTACTTATAAGGAACTAAGTAATGAGACTGTTTCTGCTATTGTTTATCTTGATTAGTATGAAGTGGATAGAAGAATAAACTTTTGTAAGAATAGTTTGTTACAGAATAGGGACAGAAAGTAATGTGAATGTAACACTTTTTTTTAAAAAATTTACGTTCTTCACAGACGTCCACCCATACCCAAAGAGCTTTTTCTAAAAATGCTTTTCTTTTTTATCAATTTATTCAAGGTACCTGAAAAATATGTTTCTAGTAAAATCTTGATATGAAAATTTTAAGTGGAAATGAATACATGGCAGAGAAAGTACAAATTTGACCACTTAGTTACTGCAAAGCTTCATGTTGGGCTTTGGTATGAGTTTTATGGCAGGAGTAAAGGTTAAGTAATAAGAAAGTACAAGGATAGTTTGATAAGTAACTTATTTTGTATACATATTATATTATGATAATAGTTCTTCAAACACAACAATAATTTTTGTGACAGTAACAAATAGAGTGTGCAATTTGGTGTCATTCTTCCTTTTTCTGGAAGATAAAACTCAGAGAGGACTTTGCCCACATAAGATAGTGCATACCATCTGCTGTAAGGTCAGAATTTATTATAAGTAGTATAGCAAGAGGTCCAACTTGAGAAAAGTTGTAGCTAGAGTTGTAATTTTGTGAATAAAATAGCAATGGTTAGCCTGATTGATATTTGCAGGAACAATCCATTACCACTGAAACATGCAGTAATAAACAGCCTCACACATAGATTAGTACAACCGAATTCAACACACAGTTAAAAACCATAGTTCAAACAGCAGAACAAAATGGATACAGCAAGAATCTTGTATTCAAGAAACTCGACAAAGCAAAGCAGAAAAAAAACATAAGAAATAACTACCCTAACAGCAGGAAAAGACAATATCAACAGATTAAAAAAATTTACTTAAGACCCCTGAGCATTTAGAAACTTCAAAAAGATCTTCAAGGAGCAAAACATCACCCTGGCTCAAATAAATAGATTTTCTGCCATAAAGTTACTAAATTCAAAAATAAAAGATGAAATTCCACCAGAAAACAGATCAGGAATATATCAAATTAAATGCACAAATTATGAAAAGTACAAACCAAAAGAAGTTTAAAAATCAGATCCAAAGAACACTATAGAAACCTAAGTAGCATTTCACTTCTGGAAAGAAAACCATAACCTAGATCTAAGTCCAAAATTGCTAAAACCATGCCAGGCCACAATGAACTCACAACCTGGGAAAACATCCTCTTATGGAAAAACAAAGATCACCCAATAAACTTTGAAATCCCACCAGTTGACAGCTTAGTTAAGTTCATCATTTCACCACCAGAGAAGAGAACACAAGCAAATGCAACCAGGAATAATAGTTGAACCCGTGAGGTTGAAAATGGAACCATAGGCTTCCGAAAGTAGTCCCTCATAATAATGTAAGTGACATAGGTTAAAAATGCCAACTCAATAAGTTAACACCACAAACAATTAGCCTATATGTACAGGACCAATAATATTCCATTTGTCTTCTATTTCAGATCTCTTTGTATTACTGCATATATTGTTTTAGTTTAGTAAAACATGATTGCAATTAATATGTCTATTAGAACTTCCGCCATTATGTACAGGAATATCACTACACACTGATATTCAGAGAGAACACAAATGCACATGGATGCAATAAATTTAGAAATACAATTGCACGTGGGTGTGATAAAAAACAATTAAAATGCAGAGATAATGGGTTCCAATTGGTTGGAGTTTTTTGGGCCAATGTACTGGATTGGCCACTTCCTACAATCATGTGTCATGAACGAAATAGTCTACAATATTTTTGGTGCTGACAGAGACTACATACAGTTCAACAGTTCCTTTCTCCTCCATCTTCTAATCCTCATGCTATGTAAGTCCAGCCATCGTAATCTTGGTCTTTCCTATCTTTCTCTCTTCGGATTTACCATCAAAGATCTTTCTAAACAGATCCATCACTGTCTATTGTAATCATAGGCTCAACACATTCAATTCTAACAACTGTTGCTATATTAGGTTTTCATTTATCAGATTTAATTTCATATTGATATACATTATCCATCCTCTTTATCCTTTATTGGTCTATAAATTGTCCTTAGTATTTTCCTTTCCCATCTTTCCAACTGCAATTTTACAATTTACTACCTGGTCATTCTTTTGTTTAGTCAGTGCTGTCAGGTTTTTACTTTCTCTGCATGTACATACTGTATAGAGAAGGTGTTGCTTGTGAGGCGAAACAAAACTGTAAGTTTTGCAGCTGCAACTGTTTACCTGAAGTTGCCCTCCATGGTGTAGTGGTTACCATACTAACTTCATATATCCAAGGTTGCAAGTTCAAACTCGGTGGAGGATGTTGGATTTTTTCAGGGTAAAAATCCTTAGCATGGCTTCCTTCGGAAGGCAAATAGAACTGTTAGTCCCATGTCATAGATTTACAGCACGTAAAAGAACCCCAAGCCTGATAAAGAGGTCTCTGAGCAAAATTAAGCGGTCTTTCACGCCCAGTATAGAATGGCATGCTGAGAACCACAGCAGTTAAAGAGCGTCCATAAATAAAACTCCATTTCATTTATTTACGTGAAGGGCTGATGGGAGAAGTTGTGCCAGCATGTCTGCGCAGAAGTTATAACATTTCTGTCCATGAAGTACGCTAGTGCTAGTTTTAGTGCAGCATTCTTTAATGTTTATGCAAATAAACACCAACAGATTATTGTTAACTTGGAGGAGCTGTAGAAACATATGAGTACAATAATATTCAAACTCATTGTGTGGTAAGCTGGATCGCAACCAAAAATAAACATATCGACATTCCTTCAAGCAAAATATTCAGTCTCGTGCTCTACACATTGCTAATGACATACTGTTTATGTATAAAGTATCTTTATAACGAACAAAGTGATTTCAGTACAACTATGTCTATGTGTCAGCAATTACTTTCATGTGAACTGCAATTGTTTCATGCAGCATGCTGTTGTGGTTGTGTTTAGTCATCCGCACCAAGCTGGCATTTCTAATACCCCTTTCAGTCATTACACAGAGGAAGGGAGGGAAAGCAAGACTTGTTCATGTCTCACCTCACAACTTATATTGTATTCCATCCAAAAATTTGATACCAGGATTTCACTACAAATACATGTTTTCAGAACCCCTGATTAAAAAAATTAAAGCATTTTTAGAAAAAAGTGTATGTGTATGTAAGGGTAGTTAGTATGAGGGGATTTTGTAGATATTCTTTATGTCGCATCCTTGGAAGATACTGAGCTGAAATGCCATGTTTGGTATTTGACCAACTTTTAACTTTTTAGTTATGCTGCATGCTTGCCCACACCTTTTTCCAAAAAAATGTTTGTTTTTTTTATACAGGAACCGTATAACATGTATGTCTGGTGAAATCTCAGTATCAACTTTTTGGATGGAATACAATACCTTCTCTATTATATACATTATACATATGTGCTAGAGAAAGTAAAAATGAGCAGCTATGGGAAGCAAATCTGATGAGAGCATGTTGATCAATCAGCTGACCGCGAGGAAGACGTCTTGTTTCAACTTGCAAGTGCAGCAAAAACTTAAATCAAAAGTATTTGAATTGGTTTTTTTTAGCTGGATTTTTACAATATCTGATTATTTGAAGTAGATAATCGAACAACTTTACCAATAAAAGTGGTTGGTTGGTATCTAATATTGAGCAGTTGGCAGTGAAGCCATTCGCTCTCTTGCATTCCAGTATTTTGATGTTATGTTATCATGTTGAGGTAGTCCTTAGTGCAGTGGTGGCGTGGCTACTTACCAAGCGGGAGACCTGGCCCAGGGTGTACTCGGCCTCATGAGGTCCCTGGGGGGCCAATTGAGGAGTTACTTGATGGAGAAATAGTGACTCAAGATCATGACCACATTAACCGGCCAGGGGGCTTGAGGCGCTGACCTCGTCTCACCCTCCAATACTGCACCCCATCCATGACATCTGTATTGGGCCGAGATGGGGGACGCAGCAGCCGGGCGGTAGGCCAAGGTTCCCTGTGAGCTGTCGTGCCATGGAGTTATGTTATTATCATGTTGACTAAAGTTTGGGCAGCGCAGTATATGGTTTCCATCCATATCTTCTTTAAATGTACAGAAAGTACACAGACGAGATCTCACTGTACCAATCCTACTTTACCAATAAAAGCATTAACATAAATTCCCAAAACTAGTCCCAATAAGTAATCACTAAGTGATGTTTGTGCTACAAAAGGGACTCAAATTCTTTTGATTTAATTTAATCACATCACTGTCACAAGTTCCTCTGCATATTGGCAAGATTTCAGAAAATGGAGTGAAATGAGACTAAAATTGTAACAAATTTGAATACCAGGCCCCAATATTTTAAATGCCTCTTTTTGATTTTTAATTTCACAGTGTTTCCATTATAGTATCAATATCTTCAATATCAAATCAAGTTATTTATCAAACCACCTATATACAATTTTAACATCATGTAGTGTTTGAAGAAATAATTTAATATCATTTGATGCCTTACAAATGTAATACATTGCTGCATTTACAATCTCATGGTAACCATTACAAATGTTAAACAGTCTCACAGACAGAGTTTGTGTTCAGCTAGAAGTCCACTAGGAAGCAGCACCATCTCTTAATTCATACAAGATGGAAAAGCAGTGTGCACATGCATGCTAAATATTACAACTTGTGTATACAATCATTGCACCAACATGTCAACAAAGTTACCAATTAAATGTTACATAGCAAAGTGAAAAATTAATTGATAAAACAAGTTGAGTTGCAACAAATTAAAATTTAGAAAAGCTCTTCGGTTATCAAGTGAAAGAGGTCTCTTAAATAGAAATGGCACAAGTAGCAGATAGTTAAAAAATAATAGTATAGAATCCAAATTTACATGAGAACAACTTATTTATTTATTCATCATGTATGTTTATAGGGGACAGCTATACAATGGTTCCACCACACATACGCATATGCGCGCACACAGACACATACAAATGGTCTTAAGGCTTTTATTGGCGATCCATACTTGAAAGTGTTGAAAACATTAAGTTGTTCAGATGTGAAAGTTGCCAGATTGCCAAAATTTGGACTTCTTGGGATCATTGGGGTTTTAGCTTCACAGATCTCTCGGCTATGCCTTGCGGCTTAGGGCCCTCCATGTTGGGCTATGTTTTGCAGCTTAGGGCCCTAAATGTTTATAACAGGTCAGTAAGTAACTACAATGTGGCTCTGACGACGAAATAACAAAAGTGCCCACGTATAGAAGTGGTGGAACCATCGTATACTAATAATGTTTATAGTACTGAACAATGCTCATAAACAGGTGATGCATCAAACATCTTAAAACTAAAGTACAAACTAAAATTAAATAATTCAATAAAAATTAAAATGAGATAAAAATATTTTAAAAAATATGATGTGTTCCATTCACATTACTTTCTCTATGTCTCTGTAACAAATTATTGTTAATAAGGTTATTCTTCTATCTACTTCATGATAATCGTGATGAAACATTAGCAGAAATGGTCTTATTACTTACTATTTAAACTTTGTTAAAACACTTTATTTTTGTTCTTGTTACTGTAGATTTTTCTGGTCAAGAACTACCTGCGGATGGGTTAACAACCTTGAAAAGATGTTTTACACATGTGAATTTATAGTCTGTTCAACTCAAATCATTTTATCAACTAAGCAACATATTTTTATATGAAGAAGTCAAAACAAACTGAGACAGTAAAAAGGTGAATGCTTTGCATAGCAGCACAGTGAACATGAGTTGGAGTTAGAAGTCAATTCAGTTGGTAATTTTACAGAGAGAAAATGTGTGTGTGTGTGTGTATATAGGATAAACTCAAAATCATTCCACTAAATGACAGAAAAGGATTTAACATTATTGATGTAATAAAAGAGGACAATTGTTGTTACTGCTCAAACATATGACAACATTTATGAATATTGTGACTATGCCTAACTGGCCTTAATCACTGCATGTATGTTTGTGGTTCGCTTTGGAAAGCTTATGGGTAATTGTAGTAAGTATGACATTGGCTTACTTTATGTAGCTGAGCTCATTGTTGCACAGGCCATACATTATTTAACCTCAAAGCCTTGGAATGCTTCACCTGGGCACAAAGGACACATGCTAGAAGCTAATTTTTTCATCATGGTCATTGCCATTTTCATTTCTGCCATTGTGTAATTTATCTTATTATGTTATCTCTCATCTTTTCCATGCCAGACTTCTTGGTCTGGATTTCTGCCAGTGAGGTTTTCACTGTCTCAATTTTGGTATTAAATCCCACTTCTGACACCAAAAATCTTTTTTTAGTCCGTTGATGCTGAAAGTAGATGTTTTACCAGATGTCAGTAATGTTAAAAGAAGAAAATTATAACACTCCAATGTAGCCAACTCTGGTTTTTTTGTCCACGGCCTCATTCAAGTAGGCTATGACTCTGAAAGATCCTATCGATCCATAAAATGGCGGATGAACATGGAATCTGCTGAACCAGACAAAATTATGCAAGCTGCGGAGAAAGCAAAATTACAACTGCTACACTGTCTCTATTGTATAGAATGTTTTTGCTCTGTACGAGTAAGTCACTGATGCTAAGCATGGCAACAAGTGCATATCGCACACCATTAAGCATGAACTCTGCGAAATAGGTAAAAAAAATCTATTTATAATATGTCTATAAATATTGAGAATTGTCTAAAAAATAGTGTATGACACTCATGTTAAAATTGTTTTATATTGTTCGTAGCTTCCTACTCACAATATAAAATGTCGCCCTCCGTGGTGTAATGGTTACCATGCTAACTTCATATACCCAAGGTTGCGGGTTCAAACCCGGCAGAGGACGATGGATTTTTTCAGGCGTAAAAATCCTTAGCATGGCTTCCTTCAGAAGGGAAATAAAGCTGTGGATCCTGTCATAGATTTACGGCATGTAACAGAACCTCAAGCCTGATAAAGAGGCCTCTGAGCAAAATTAAGTGGTCTTCACGCCAAGTATAGAATGGGATGCTGAGAACCACAGTAGTTAAAGAGCGTCCATAAATAAAATGCCATTTCATTTTTTTTTCACAATATAAAACAACATTTTTTCCACTTGTATCATAAATAACTTTTTTTACAGAAACAAATCTGCTTTCACAGCAGTCCTGCAGTACATGCAACTGCACAGGCTGTGAACTCACAGTCAAAACTGACTTGAAGATCTTCCTTTTATAGCTGTTGATTGCTTGAACAGAAATTTCCAGAAAAAGCTAACATTTAACCACAGTTCCATTGCACCAATGTTTTGAGTTACTGCCACCATTTTTCGCATGTTTAATTTATGGCCCCTGTGACACTGAGTGCAGCTACTTAAACGAAGCCATTGAAGCACATGCAATGCAGCAAGCCATGGTCACAATATTTCAATTTTAATCAATACATATCACTATTTAAAAAGTGATTAAACCACAGTACAATATGTATATGATGCTTATATCAAAACTAATCAATAAGTCTTCTGTAATAAATTCTTGTTATATTTATTTCCTCCGTATATTGTATTCAAGTTTATTATTTGTGTATGTTTAATAATTATATAGAGAGAAAATTTTGTCCAGTATAACATAAAAATGACTTAAACATTGAAGCCCAGGCGTTTCTTTAGTTGAAGGACCTAGAAACCCAGGGTTTTTACGCCTACTTTGAGTTATTATTTACAGTACATCAATTAAATCTACCAAAAAGTATCGGGACAATCTAAAAGTATGGCATTCAAGGATTTCTTAACAAGTAAGAAAGTAGTCATAGCTTCTGTATTAATATTTTATTTTAAATTTACAATAAATATCAAATATGAGTTTGAAAAAAATCTGTGTAAAGCTGCTTACACCATATGTATTGAAAGTCTGAAAATCTCTCCCTCGGAATCAGAATTTTCCAGACCTTCATTTCTATATTGAATTTCTGCTCCAGGTCCCAGAAATTGAGGAAAATGTAGCACTTGAACATTTAAGAACACAAAAGATAACAAACAGATCATCAACTTCAAGGAAAATGGCAGGACTACCCGAGAGCAGCCAATATTACTAACTCTCCTAAATTTCCTAATAGTTGACTAAAGCAAAGACAGAGAGCAGCACAAATCAGACAACTAAAAAATAACTGAAGTATGTTCATTGCCGTATAGCCCAAAACTGAGTTAAGGTTGTTGTTTTTTTTTTTTTAATGATTTATTGATCGATCAGCGCATGTGCGCTCTACAGATCATTGACTTTAGACATTATTTACATGCATGATACTGAATAACATTGAAATGAGGTAAGCCCCATTGGGCCCCTCATAAGTAGGTACATTTTGAGTTAAGGTTGTGGAATTGCATTAAAAGCATTAGAAATAGCTGCCCGTGGGTCGCATGAACATTTCACACAGCCTGAGCTATACTCGGGCTTAGGCTTCAACGTGTTACGTATATTTATGAGTAACGATTGAGACATTCATTCATAGCCTCACCATAAAACAACCTCAGAGAATGCCAGTGAGCCTTGTGCCAATGAACAGGGAGCCAGCTGCACAGTGTGGACATATGATTCCACACTGCTGCTGTAAACAAGGTCATGTTCTGATGCAGTTTTGCTCTGCTATGGTGTATGGTCAGTGATAAATTTTCTTGTGATTGACACTTGTGGAGTGTGTTGTCTGCTGGCACGGATTCATCAGGTTGCTGACCAATCATAGTGTAAGAGTACATAACTGTCAGAGACATCATGTTATTAGTTGTAACACCTACAGGTTCAATAGAATTTATGCTTGTGCTCACATGCATAACCCATCAGTTGTTTACAATCTGATTGTTTGATTTCATTCTGTGAAAAGCTTGGTTGTGTTATACACAGTGATTCCATAAGGATTTACATTTATAATCATTACTACCTTTTATATATTGCAGATATTGCTCTCATTCTAGAACTATCATGAGCAAAAATGTCTTACAGCCATGATAAATGAGTTCAGGTTATGTTAGCTGAAATAATAAAACTTATACTTTTAGTGAAGTACAGGACCCAATGTTGAAAGGGAAAGATGAGGTAACTAGTGAGAAATGGAGAAAAGTAGTTCAACATAGGACAAGTGAGATAGAAAATGCATGGAAAGAAGATAGTTAGAGGAAGAAGTGGAACATGTAGTGCTGCAGACAGACAGCAAGTAAATAGGGCAACAGTGTACTGCGACAGCCACGTGTCAGCAGGAATGTCAATCACAAGGTAATTTCTCACCAATTATAGTTCAGCATTTATTATTTTGTCCTGTACTTAGTCACAAAGAATATTATGGCTCAGTATGTATCATCAACTGCATGACATGTACTTATTTACGATCCATATGTGTTAACTCAGTCAGCTCATCAAGTGATTTGCAGAAAGATTTCTGAGTGTAAAAGTTCCAGGCTGTACAACAGTCCAAAAACTTTATAATGAAGTTCAGGTCACAGGAAATGTTCAGGCTAAAAGCCTAAAGGACAGCATAGGGTTGTTATTAGATGACATCAATCATTGTTTGCAAACTTCCCACTAAAAATCACTTAAGAGTCTTTCACAGCAGGTAGGCATTTCTTATGGCTCTGCGTAAAGAGCTACTAAACTGCTGAAATTAGAACCATATAAAATAACTATGGCACATTCTCTTCAACAGGTGATCCTGTAATAATTAGGTGCACTTTTATGAGTGGAGTCTCGATAGTGTATACAATGGCAAAATAGATCCGTGGATGAGGCTTGGTTCCACCTCATGGATATGTTTGTATACACAAAATAATATTATTGGAGATCTGAGAAACCTGTTTATAAAGTTTCCCTTCCTGATAAAAAAATAGGTGTACAGTCCACTATGAGCAAAGTAAGAGTTATAGAGGCAATTTTTTCAACTCAATAGTTGCCCGCCACACATAAGTGAATACAGTTTTGCTCCCTTGTTTTAGAGAATTGACAGAGAGGGAAATTGATTTTGCCTTTTTTCAACAAGACTTGTACCAGCTCATATGGCCAATATTTCGATAAGAACAATTGAAAGTATGTTTGAAGACAAAATTATTTGCAAAGATTTATGGCCCCCTCAGTCCCCTGACCTAAAACCCTGCAATTTCTATGCATTTCTGGGGTGCACTAAAACATAAAGCACTCAGGACAAACCCACACACCCTGGAAGAATTAAAACAAAATATCAGCCAGGAAATTGCCAGCATTTCTCACTGGGTGAGTGATGGATAGTTTTGACAATGGCGGTGGTCAGTTTCAGTATCTCCTTTAATAACATTGGTAAGTAAAGACTTTAAAAATAGTTTTAAAAATCTGATGTGTTTCTTTCACATGACTTTCATGCTGATCAAACATTAGCAGAATTGTTCTTATCACTTGATTAATTGAAAGCAAAATGGAAGTAAGGTAATAATATTAGGCTAAAGTGATAGTCAATTCCTTTAAAAGTTGGTCGCTATGTGAAACAATTGGAATTGTGTTCTTTGCTTGCCAGGGATAGGTAAACAGAAGAAAGATGACCCCCCATTTGAGAAAAGTTTAAGTAGCTTAAAATTGAAAACAACATGTAATATCTTGAAAGTGGTCAACTCTACAACAAAAATATGTATGACATAAATTGTGTGTTTTAATAAGATTTAAATGTTTTATGCAGTTACACAAATTTAAGCAAAATACATTCAGATTGAACAGGTCTTCAGAACCTATTTCCAGAAAATTCAAGTTATGCATTTTATTTGTCATGTAAGTATATTTCATATATGCTATTTAGAGCCGTGTTTTGAGAAAATAAAAATGTTAAAACATTTTTCATGTAAAAGGTAGTTTGTAGTAGGGGGACTTTTTTTTTTAAATCTTTGTGTCACATCCTTGGAAGACACTAAACTTAAATGCCAAGTTTAATATCTTACAGTGTTTTAGATTTTGAGTTTTGCTGTCCACACATATGTGGACCTTTTTCTAAATTTTTTTTTTCAGACTCAGGGGACTTCAAAACATATTTCTTGTGAAATCTCAGCATCAAATTTTTGGTGGAGTACAACACCTCTAGCTGCTATGTGCATTGTACATATGGGCTAGAGAAAGTAAAAATGCTGTATGGTTGCATCCGCATCTTTTTATGATAGCAGCAGATGGCAACAATGCCAATAATGCAGACAGGAAAAATGCTATGCAGCCAGCTCCCAGTTCTTTGGCTTTGACAAATGAAAAAGAAAAGAAACAAACAAAAATTATAAAGTCAAGAATTTAAAAGATAAACTCAGATGGGATTTGAACCTAAGAATTTAGAAACAACACTTCAGCTTACCAAAACATCTGCTATATTTTGCAGAGGCTTAAGACTGAGTGCAGCTTTTATAAGAACCCACAATATTCTGCAACTGCCTCATCTACCTGAAGATATAACCAAGTGTACTGTTTTTGAAGAAGAGTAAGAATACTCTGTCTCAGTTTGTCTCTCGCTACCTCACGTGCAACAACACAGGGACTCCACATCTGGACGGCATGCTTGTAATAATTAGCAAACACCTTACGTACGTATATTTTGAAATTTACTCAATAATGAACATGTTATTATAAAAGTACAAGTTTAAATATAAAACGAGGACGCAATGTGAAGCAAGGGTTACATAAGCTCACTTACGTAAGCAAAGAATCAAAATCACTTTTCAGTTGCTTTCAGTCAAACTTGAGCAATGATACCAATTTGTCTGATTGAATGTTGGCATCTAATTCTTTCCTAATCATTGTGCAGGATATTGATGTTTTACTCTAAACATTGCTTCTACCTGGATGGCACACCTAAAAGCTCGTCCATTTTTTTCTTATAAATTACTTTGCACATTAATACTTTCTTAAATCTACATATGAGGAAAGCAAGCAGGTTTATTACTCAAGTATACTTAGCACCTGTAAATTCTTTGATACCCATAACAAAATGAATGACTTGCAAAGTAGAAGGTTGATTATAGAGCCTGTCCAGAGTTAAGAAAGGATTCAATACTGCCAATAACGATATAGCATTTCCCAGAATAAGTAAATATATTTTTGAGTTTTACCTCCTTCTATTATCTTGGTTTATGGAATAATTTATATTAATATAATAAATTTGAGTTTGTAATAGAGGTACAAAAAATAAGATTGCAATTGATATTGCTCTTCTACAGTAAGTATGCTACAAAACTTTGCCATTAGTCGCTCACACAGTCACACAAACGTGGACGTCAAATAAAATTTCAAATCACATTAACAATTATCAAAATAAACACAAAGGAAATTCCTGAACAACACTGGTGTTGGACACTGCTGGCTACCCTGGACCAAAGCCTCCCATTCTCAACATGCCAGGGAGTGCAATACTCCATTAAGGCAATACCTGATTTCTTAAAGAGCCCCTCCGGTATGGGAACGTACCAGGATGGAAGTGGATATGCCACTTACACGCGTGAACCCATAAGGGAAGACTACCAAATAACCTTGGTTGGGGTGACGGACGTCTACTAGCTACTGCCGGAGAACATTGAGGTGTCTGCACAACCATGTCAAGGCATGAGCCGAGACATACCCTTAACCCATGGGTATTAGGACCACTGCCACGTTGAGTCTAACCTAGTCCGAACAGCTCCCCTATGGGAGGGGCTTCCATGTTTGGCCCAACTACTTCTGGTCACGTCAGAGGTACCACGGGTGCTCGGAGTACGCAGCGCCCACACCAGAGCAGCTGAAGAGGTCGGAACCTCCCCCCTATGGGATTCCTGAACAATAGTAACCTTGTATGGTTTGAGTTTTAAAAGTTTTGTTATTTTCCATGCTGAAGCTTTCAAAATGTGAGTCTTTTGTGCAACATGCCTATGAGAGTTTTGACCATTCTAACCTTTCTCCAATTTCATCTAATTTCTACTCCATTAGCACATACCTGGTTATCTTTTTTTTTCCTATCACAAATTGATCCCTCTCCCTGAATTTATTTACAAGCAAACGTACGGCCTCTGTACTCGGAACTCGCACGTCAAGAAATTTAGTTTTATCCCAGCACATACGTATTGTACATAAACACACTCGTGGTATACTGTAGACTGCAGCAAGCAAAACTAAATGTTACTAATGTTATTCACGTGTGAACTGGACTAGAAGACTGTCACTCATGTGATGACAGAATGGAAACGTGGTGAAGGTCACACAGGGCATGCTCCTCGCAGCAAAGTTTGTAGCAAACGTATAGTAGTAACCTACCCATCACCTGTAGTACTTAACAAGTGACAGTCTTCGTTAACATGTTTTTTGTTAAATAGCGCATTTTATTTATGATATAAATATTTCAGCACATGATTTACAGCTTAGTGAACAAATTTTGTTCAGCAGGATCAATATGGAATAGAGTAGTTATATTTTGTAAATGCAGTACAGTGCTAAATGCTCATAAAGACTCTGATATTGTTTACACAAGCACGTGGATATGTACACATCCACTTCATAGGGGAATAACCACCAAAACCTTGACGGGGCAACAGTTACTAGCTGCCCAGGAGTGGCCAGAGGACATTAAGGCATTTCACAACCCCACCCAGGCATCACCACGCAGATGTACCCTCTCCCATGGGCTTTGGGAACCACTACCCTGCCGAGTCCAACCCAATCCAAAAAGCTCCTTTCAGAAGGAACTCAGATGTTCTAGTAATGACAGAAGTACCGTGGGTGCTCGGGGTCCACAATGCCTGCAGTGAAATAACTGAAAATGTTGGAACCTTCCCCTACAGGGGAATTAAATGACAATAGAAACCATAAGGTGGGACAGGAAATTTGACCTAGCATTTGCCTGTCGATCAATAGGTCAAGTAGGCCAGCTACAGGGATCAAATCCATGACCTTTCGAATGTGGACCACAGACAAAATCACCTAAGGCATCCTGCTCAGTTTTAAACCAGAACTTTGGAGTGTTGCCGGTGGTTTTTTCCAGCAATATGAAGGTGCATCCAGATAGCTGAAGAGTAGTTTTATAATTTATTTAATTGCTGGTAACTTGTTCGGAAACAAATCTCATTATATACTTAGCAGACAA
This sequence comes from Hymenopus coronatus, assembly GCA_030762935.1. Taxonomy (NCBI): domain Eukaryota; kingdom Metazoa; phylum Arthropoda; class Insecta; order Mantodea; family Hymenopodidae; genus Hymenopus; species Hymenopus coronatus. The sequence continues at coordinate 4,814,442 of CM060895.1, read as the reverse complement.
TTTGTTTTTATGTTGACAAAGTGCCTCAGTTTTCTCATTGGTACAGATAAACTGTGGGCTTCTTACATATCCTACGAGATTGTCATCATCACAAACCAAGGTAATGTTATAAGAACACTTGCATTATGTTCCCTGTAAGTAGTTGAGATGGCTTGTTGTGTTTTCTTAACTCTGGATGCTCTTTTTATTGTCTTTCACTAAATTACACAGTTGAAATTTATTTTTATCCAGGAGGGCTGGGTTTTTTGTTTTTTTTTTCAACCTCCGATAGGCTATAAATAAAAGACAAGCTCATAAAAAACAATTATTTTATTACTAATAGTTTTGTACACTTATGCTATATAATCACCAAAAAGATTGAGACATTTATCGTACCTGTGCACAAGCTTTGCAATACCCGCTTCAAAAAATGTTGCTGCCAATGATTTCAAATGAGCATTTGACGTTGTTTTGAAGATCTTCGTTGGTTTGAAAATGCTGCTCTCCTAGCCACGTCTTCAGTTCAGGGAAAAGGTGAAAGTTGCTGGGTGCCAGGTCAGGACTGTAAGGCAGATGATGAAAAATGTGCCATTGAAATTGTTCAAGGAGCCAATGGCTGTGCCAGCAGTATGTGGATGAGCGTTGTCATGGGTCAACACAATTCCTGAAGTCAGTATTCCTCTTTGTTTGTTTGAATGGCTCTCCGCAAATGTTGTAAAGTACGAAGATCTTCAAAACAACATCAATGCTCCTATGAAATCATTGGGGGCAACATTTTTTGAAGTGGGTATTGTAAAGCTACGATAAATGTCTCAATCTTTTCGGTGATTATGTTGAAAAGTAATCATAAATGTACATAACTTTTAGTAATAAAATAATTATTTTCTATGAACTTGTCTTTTATTTATAGCCTATCGGAGGTTGAAAAAAAATGGCCCTCTTAAATAAGGAGCTAGATTAAAGATTTTGTGTTAACCCTTAATTGCATGGTGTTACACTAATGCAACAAAGATGATTAATCACAGGTTTTAGCATTTTTAGTGGATTTTTTTTCTAATTTTGTATCACAGTATTAAAATTAGGTTAGTTGTAGCTGTTTTATATTGTAAAGCTATTAATATTTTTTTTAAATAGTAAAGAGCAAAATTCATGCAACTGCAGTCAAATGTAACCCTGTCGGTAACCAAGTGTGTCATCACACCAGTTATTTTACTTGGACTCTCCCCATCCTTTACCACAGGCACATTTGACTACAGTCACTGGGACTCAAACTCGCGATGTTTGGCTTTGAATGGATGGCCAGTAGATTGCATATCTCACTAACAATTATAGCTATTCAAATTGCTTCAGTTTTTGCGCCGTGATTGGGATATAAATACCATTTTGAGAATTAGAGCAAGAATGGCTTATGTAGCAAAATAACTCCTGCAATTAACGGTTAAGCACATACAAGAAAAAACTGTTATATTCAGTCTAGAAATTATTTTCAACTTAGGCAAAACAACTTTCATCACATCCAAGGTGCAGAAACAACATTCAACTGTTCATATCACAATGTTTTAGTAATAAATTCACATAAGGAATGATGAATCACACATTTTCAGACATGTTAGTTATGCAATGCAACAATCAATGTGAGAAAACTTAACAAAAATGCAACAACAGACACATATTTTGGAAACTGCTAATGCTATGAAAAAGTGTATACATGTATACTTTAATAAGCTCTACACTTTTCTGTAGCAAATGTGTGTCTATGGTTTTATAGTTATACAAAATTGAGAAGGAAGAGGCCTTAAAATACTGTCAGGATACATATGAGAGTTTTTGCACAGCTTTGCTTGGGTGCTAGTTTTACAGGGAAGTGAGGGCCAGAGGAGAAAGGTGCTTGCATGTCTTTCCGCAGTGTTGCCAACCAAAGAAGCCTCACCCATTACGGTGAATAGGTTACCTAATTTATGCAAGTGGCCACACCACTCGCCTCTCACCAAAATGGCCCTGGTTCCATCCCAAATGACTGCTGTGGTGGGCAAGGCAGTGCAGGAGCGGGTTTTGTCCCATTTCCTCTGACATTGCATCACCTGCAGTGCCATATGTAGTAAAAGCAGGCATTAAACACTATTTAAAAAATCTGATGCGTTCGATTCACATGACTTTCTCTACATCTCTGCAACAAATTATTGTTAAAAAGCTAATGCTTCTATTTACTTCATGCTAAATGAGAGAAAATTAGCAGAAATAGTCTTATTACTCGCTTCCTTGTAAGTAGAACCGAAATAAAGGAGTACCATAGGTTAAAGTGATAGTCAAAAGCTGATTGCTGTGACTGAAGTTCCTTTGTTTGTATGGACAGGAGTTGCAAATTCCTGTATGAGAAAAGTATAAGTTTTTCAATGGTGAAACCAAAAACAAGGAATATCTCAAAAACGATTAACTCCACAAAAAAAAATGTATATATCATAAATTGTAAGTTTTAATGTGCTCTACATGTTCTGTATGGTAAGCTTTTGTCCATCCCTTACAGTTTAGCAGTTATGCAAAGTTCCGTAAAATTCATCAAGAATAAAGTAGTCTTCAGAGTCTATTCCCAGAAAATTCAAGATATACATTTTATTTGTCAGGTAATTACAATATTTTAATCAAAGTCATTAGAGCCATTTTTGAGAAAATCAAAATTTTTTTAAAATGTTTCTATATAAAGGGTAGTTGGGGTGGGGGTATTTTCTTGAAAATCTTTTTGTCACATCCTTGGAAAATACGATACTTAAATACCAAGTTTGTTATTTACCAAATTTTCGTTTTTCAGTTATCGTGTTCACAGACCCACGGACCTTTTTCTGTAAATGCTTTTTTTGGACACAGGGGACCCTAAACCATATATTTCCGGTGAAATCTCGGTATCAAATTTTTTGGTGGAGTGCAATACCTTCTCTATACACTAGGTACATAGTACATGTAGAGAAAGTAAAAAGAGACACATGCCTTGTCAAAATTTTGTATTTTTATACAACTTTTCCAGTTGTATAGATCAAAGATCTGAAGTTTTCCTAGCATTCAGGCTAACAACCAGGTGAGATTTGGGTAACTGCTCAAGCTTTCAATAACCAACTCTTCTGCCATCCTCAGGAGAACTGGTGCTAGCCTACTGGGACTGCTCTATTGTAACAAATTAGAGCATCAGTTTCTGTTAAATTCACTTTATTGGTGATTAGAGTACTATATGTAATACAACACTTGCACTTTTGGCATACAAATAACTGTGTTCACATCACTTTCTAAGCAAGCATCAGTCCCTAGATTGATCTTTAACTCGCTTCACTTTTTTTCATCGGTCCTTGTCAGCCCCATACATAGTCTGCAGTCAGCCTCTGGAAGTTCCAGTCTTAGAAATATGAGAAAATTATATTTGGTCCATTTAGAAAGAGATTACTCTGGAAGAAGACTGTTCTGGGCCTAGGGAGAAAGAAGGTCCGAGAAGTCTTGTGGGGAAACACAATTTTTGTCTGGCTAATGTGTCCATTCACTCTATTGTTACAGTGAGTGAGGCAGCGATCCTTTCTGAGGTCAGTCAGGCTCATGTGCCACCATACCCTTCTAACAGGATCTAAGATTTTAGCAAAGGCCAGAAAATTCTATGACACATTGATCAAATAAGCACTGTACATTATTAATAGGAAAGAAGGACTTTGAATTTCAGTTTTTTCCTCTGAAAACAACTGTAGTGGTCTCCCAGCCCCTGGCTCATGTGTGTCATGTGCAGTCACACTGCCGAAGCCCTACCCAATGAGAGGCCGGGTCTTATTTTCCATCTACTGGAAAAGATTTTTTATTTACAAAAGATTTAAAATCCATTTCCAGTTCTGGTGTTGCAATTTTAAGAATATGAGATAACATTGAATGAGTTAATCTGTTTCTGGACTTTATGTCACTAGTTTCATAGCAGAGAAGGCAGTTTCATATATGTAAGTACCACCAAATATGGAAGTAAGTTTTAAAGCCCAGTTTCTAAGATGTGGAAAATGTTCCTTTGAAATGAGTTTCCAAAAATCAACACCGCTGTTGTTTGAAGAGATGAATCTCATCGGAGCTGACATAGTTCTAACTGTAGATCCCCGGGTTGGCAATCCACTTAACATCTCATGGCATTGTTGAAAAGTTCCAGCTTGATCAAAATACTATGCAGGATTACAACTAATTAATTTAAATAAAAGATTAATACTTCAATGGATACCAGCACATTGCAGAATACAGCTGACTTTCTAGCCAAGAAAGGTAGTAAAATTACATCAAATTCATCTGATCCAATAAGTTATCAATCTATCAAAAGAATCATTATATGAACATATAATAACAAAATTAAAGAAGATAATGTATTACAAACAAAAGGAAAACCATGGGAAAATTTATGTAATAACACGACCAGAATCACTACATTACCAAGAAAATCCTCTGTAGCAACTTTTAGACTCCTAACAGACCATGACTGTCTCAATATTGGTATAGTGAGATCTCCTCTGTGTCCTTTCTGTACACTTAAAGAAGATATGGATGTAAACCATCTACTGCACTGCCCAACCTTTAGTCAACACCAAAATACTGGAATACAAGAGAGCAAATGGATTCACTGCCAACTGCTCAACCTTACATACCACCAATCAACCAGTTTACATACTTGTCAACTTCCTGAGATTAAAGCTCATAAAACTTTTCCTTATCAAGCAAAGCATAGTAATTTTGTGATGAAATGAAATTTAAAATGTGTCAAATGCTAACTGTGGTTAATATACAAGGGTCATCCCGAAAGTAACAAATCATTTGACATAACTAAATAACGAAACATATCAATACAAAATTTTATTTATAAAGTTACACCAGCTTACTCTATTTGTCAACATAATATCCATTCTGTCAAGATATTTACTGTCACGTAGTACCAGTTTTTCAAGGGCAATGTTATACTTTTCTACCGCAAAAGAACTTATTCAAGTTTTTATATGCACAAAATGTTCAGCCAATTGAATTTTATAGGCAAATAACGCAAGTTATAGTGATAATGCATTGAATGAGTCTTAAGTGAGGAAATGGTACATAATTTACGAGTAATCAAGGAAGAACCAGTGGTTACAGTAAAGACAGGAGTGCAGTTCATCAATCGTTATGGAGGAGTTGAAAGCAAATGTTGATAAAAGAATCCAGATTCAAAACATGTATTTCCAGTGAAATCTCGATATTGAATTTTTGGTGTGTTATAATGCCTTCTCTATACACTATGTGTAGAGAAAGTAAAAAGGGGGAGATACATTAGACTAAAGCGACAGTCAAATCTCTTAAAAGCTGGTTGCTATGTGATGACTTGAAAAGCTGTTCCTGAATGACTAGGATGGGAAGGAAAAAAAACCCTGAATGACTTCTCATATGAGGAAAGTGTAAATATGGAAAATTTACACAGAATATCTCAGAAATGGCTAACTCCACAATAAAATGTTTTATAAATCATGTGTTTTAATAGGTCTCCATTTTTTTTTGTGTAGTAAGATATTGTCTATCACTTACATTTATGTAAAAGTCATGCAGAATGAAGAGGACTTCAGAGGCTATTCCCCAAAAATTCATAAATTTATTTTCATGTGAATCTCTTTAATATGAGCATTTTAATCAAAATCGTTAGAGCCACCTTAAACAAAATAATTTTTTACTTTTTTTTAAATATTCCATCTTAAGTGTAGTTTGGGTCAGCGTATCTTGTTAAAAATTGTATCACATCTTTGGAAAATACTGAACTTAAATACCAAGTTTGGTATTTATCTGGCTTTTCATTTTTGAGTTATGCTGCTTACAGACACATATACAGACCTTTTCTAAAAATGCCTTTTTTTTGATTCAGGGATCCTCAAAATGTGTATTTTTAGTGAAACCTTGGTGTCAAATTTTTGCATGGAAGGCAATACTACCCCTTACTATACATAGTAGAGGAAATAAAAATAGGAAAATTATATTCTGCAGTCATAGAACACAAATAAGATAAACACTGTCCATTACTGAATGTTCACGCCCTAATTACTTGAGATCATCAGTGGTGCAAACCCACACTATATATAACCAGAAGAATTTTCCGGGAATTTTCTGTGAACTGGATTCATTACAACAGGAGTTACATCATCTAGAACATGCCTTATGTGCAAATAATTATACAAAACAAGAAGTCTGCAGAGCTCTACGTCCTCGCATCAGCCAAGTACAAGAACTACCCAAAAGCAAAGGCACTGCCTTCCTGCTGCCATATTTCAAGAATGTCACTGACAGAATAGAACGCCTACTCAAGCACCATAATATTAAAATAGTGTTCAAGCCGATCAGACAGATAAACACATTATCACGCTCCGCCAAAGACCTGAGGGACCAGCTTACTTCTGTTGGTGTCTCTGCTGTTGTGGTGCGGTATACATAGGTACCACGCAACGTGGCATCAATACCCGGCTTACGGAACACAAGAGATGCTGCCGTCTAGGTCAACCCGAGAAGTCCGCAATGCGAACATGTACTTTGGGCAGAAGAGGAACACATAATTCAATATCATGAAACAGCCGTTCTCTCAGCTATGTCTTATTACCATGCTAGATTACAATGTGAAGCAATAGAAACATCCCAATAGCTTTAATAGGAAAGAAGAGACTCAAAAACTGACATCCGCTACTTGAGAACATCCAACAGCACAAACCCAATGAGATCATCCGAACCAATCAGGAATCAAAGGCTAACCCCCTCCCTCCACCAGCCCTACACATGCAGCTCCAGCCGGACCAATCGCATGAGAGCAGCCTGAGTATAAATAATGCTGCTATTTCAGCCGAGTCAGTTGCGACCAAACCTTCACTGGGAAGACATAGACCACTCCACTGTAGATGCTCACCGCAGTCGTGAACGAAACGTCTGGACCTGAAAACTCCAGCAGACCATGGCTTCTAGTTATAATTTGGTCTCCAGCCATGAAAGCTTATGACTACTGACCACACTATATAGCTTGTTGCTGTCCATAACTATACATCATTTGATGAGTAATCTTAAGTTACAATAGAATTTAATGCTTTATTATGTAACATTGTACAATTCCTTCTTTGCCATACTTCAAAAAAATTCTTAAACTCCCATAAATTTTAATGACAAAATATAAAGTTGGAAAGTACAAGAGTTTTATTTTATTGTTGTTTAAATTTAATTTTAAGATACGAATGAGAATATGCTTGCATCAAGTTGTAAAATCTTGGAACTTGTTTGTACAATCTCTATCCTCAACATGGTAGCACTGAAAGTTTCTTCTTTCCTCAGCTTGAGCATCCAACTGCTGCCATCTGGTAGTAAACTTAATAACAATGCTTACAGGCAAGATCTCACACTTAAACATTTTTTTCCATAAATGTCCCAGGTGAAATTCTATGAAAAATTACATGTAGTTTTATTTATGGATGCTCTTTTTAACTTCTGTGGTTCTCAGTGTCCTATTCTATATTAGGCATGAAAGAAATTATATATTAACAGGCTTGAGGTTCTTTTACGTGCCATAAATATATGACATGGGACCAACAGCTTTACTTCCCTTCTGATAGAAGCCATGCTAAGGATTTTTATGCCCATCTTTGCTGGGTTTATAAAGTTAGAATGGTAACCATTACACCATGGAGGGTGACTGTGAAATTCTATGATTTGTGTTGATTCTGCAACTGCTAAATCAGTAGTTACAGACCATTTTTGGTCCACAAATCATCAGTTGAAAGAAAAACCTAAGTTTAAAGCTAAAAATCCAGTTAAAAACTCTATTTGGGGAATCTATTCTATATACAAAACTAAACACACTTTATTAAAGAACATTAGGGCTGAGTTTCTAACTTTTTTATCACACATTTACTATGAGGAAACAAAGAAATGACCATGCCAAAGCAAAATTAAAATTTTCAAAAATAGCCTTGCACATTCATATTTGTTAAAAAGTGTGATGATGACATTTTCTGATAATTTAGCTCAGGAAAAATTTGATTTTTAAGTTGAAGTTATTAATTGTGGAGAAATACATTTTGGTAATGTTACATCCAGCCTTGTTGCTAAATCATAGCAATCTTAGGAAGGAAGAAATTGCTATGATCACAATAAGGTTGGCAAATGGTGAAAAGGAACATAATTTCAAAATTGAATGTAAGTTAATTGACAAGCTATGATGGATCAATTAATTCCTTTTTATTCCCTGAGTTTACATATTAATTACTATTACATTTAAAATCATATTCTAAACCCCAGAAGTTGGTGAAATTTAATTTCAGAAATATGTGAAAGCACACCGTTTGTCAACATACTACATCTGTATAAAAGAGTTTTTTTTTTTTTTTATTATTTATAGATGTTGTTTAACTGCTGCAGTTCTCAGTATCTCATTCTCTATTGGAGTAACCATTAAATTTTGCTCATAGGCCTCTTTATCAGGCTTGAGGTTTTTTTATGTATTGTAAAATATCTATGAAATGGGACCAACGGCTTTACTTTCCTTCCAAAGGAAACCATGCTACGAATTTTTACACCCCAAAAATCCATCAACCTCCACTGGGTTTGAACTTGCAACTTTGGGAACCATGATACCCCTAGACCTTGGAGGTTGATTCTATAATACAGTTTTGTATTATTTGTTAAATAAATATATTACAAAACAATCAGGTTTTATGGTTTATTGCATAACTGCAGGAGGTTATGATTTAACAGCTATTCCAAGTAATGTGAAAAAAAAAAAGTATTCATATTTCATTATCATATGAAGGGGCCCTCATTTCTTCGTAATACATTACACATAGCCAGCAATCGATATTTATATAACAGAGCTCCTACATTCATCCTCCTATTTACGTGTGCCAGTTTCGCCAATTGGATTATTCTCTTCAGTTCCATCTGTTTTATGCTTCTTTTTATTTTTTCTATGTTATTTCCCATTTATCCTACCGTAATTTTCTCTCTTTGATATCTTTTTTTCCTACCTTACTAACTCTTTACGGATCTGTTACCAACTTCATACCTCATAAACAATGGAAAATTGAAATTCTGCTAGATTTGATTGCCTACATTATGCAGCACTGGATGCAAATGATGCAACATGTTTGTTTTAATGAAGTTGATATTCATTTGTTCTTGTTTTTTTGGGATAATTTCATTTTTATTTTTAAGAAAATGAATATAGGAATCATAAATCCATAGTTATATCTTTAGATAGCTTACTTGAGATCATAAATGTAAATTTGCATACAAATTTGAGCAAAACTCAAATGCAAGATATCAATTTTAAGCACAGCAATGTAACACTGAGTAAAAGCCACACACAGAAAGGAGCAGTAAGGTTAAAAGGGAGAACATGGTTTTTTCTGTAGTGCTTAATGCCCGCTTGTACTACTAATGGCATCACTAGTATGACACTGATGATACATGCAATAAAGATGGAGCACGGTGGAATGTGATGGCGGGGAAAACTGGAGAAAATCTGCCTCTGTGCTGCTTTGTCCACCACAAATCCCACATGTGGCCGCTTGCAATCAAACCCAGGCTGCCTAGGTGAGAGACGAGTGGTCTAGCCACATAGCACATGTTGATGGGTTTTTAAAAATGGTGGATTGTGTTCAGTGAAAATTATTCTTAATTGTTCGTAGAATATTTAAAGAAACTAAAACAATAGAAGTATTATATAACCTATGACTCTCACATTTGAATTCTGAACTATCAGTTACAAAGAAAATTACTGGCAATTTTCAGATCTGCTAGAAGAGAAAAATTTTGAAATGAGATATAAAAGAAAATATGAATGTTCAAAATTTAATGGAGAAACGTCTTGGGTGCCAGAAATGTTTGTATACAGTGAAACCGGAAAATTGATAATTTTGTCATTTTCACCCAAAAACTGAGTCCAGTGTTCCTTAACTTTTATTGGTATATATGAAAATGATCACAGCATCATCTGCAAGCTACACGAGGTTAGGCTGATGATAAGCAAGTGTACATAAACTGTGTAGGCCCAAAAGCTTCACTGTCATCAAATTGTGTACCAAGAGGTTACTGCCATAAACTGTTACGAAGATATAAGCTTATGTAAATGCAGTACACATGAATCCAAAACCTAAAAGTATCAATTAATCTTTGTAGATCCAGCAATATTTGTTGTTTAAACCCACTCTATAATTATTCAAGCCTCATTCGTTAATGCTGCTTCTATTATTATGACGGATAACCACACACTTTATCTAGTGCTTCTCCGTTTTGTCTATTATATGGACGGTACTGTATTCAGAAATCAGAAAAGAATACATCATTTTAGTATAATGTGATAAAAAATTATATAATTTCAGAAAACATGCTATTGCAAAAACTCTCTATGTTATTCACCATCATTTCATTATCTCACACTTACCATTATATTTCAATAGAAACCATTAGAGCCATTTCTAGTAACAAAAAGAAAGGATTAAGTTTCCATATAAAGGATTGCTTGGGTTGGAAGTGAATTTCCGTAAAATCTTTGTTGCTTGAAATTCTGCTTGATAACTTCTTTAACAATAGCTGTGCCAAAAACAAGTATACTCAAAAAATTCAATGCTACAGCTGGCATTTAAATCTTCACAGCTATCCTGTTAGTAGCTAATTGTAAACTGTAGGTCCACATTCAGGTCACAGGTTCAATTCCTGTGGCCAGGGTCATCAGACAAATACTAAGTTTCTTTCATCCCATGGTTTTCTATCCCTCCATATTCCCCATAGGGGGAGGTTCTGACCTCTAGTGTGAGAGCTGTGGACCCGAGCACCTCTGAGTTACTAGAAATAGTCAGGCTGAACATCTGGGTTGTTTAGATTGGGTTGGACTCGGTCTGGCAGTGGCCTGATACCTGCGGGAGATTGAGTATGCCTGGATGGGGTTGTGAGATGCCTCAATGTCCTGGAGACTTAGTAGACACAAGCTGGTAGGTGTCACGCCCACCAACATTGTTCAGTAGTCTTCCCTTTGGGTTTGACATGCGTGAGTGGCTGGTGCAAGAAGGCTGGATTATAAAGGGTGTTAATGAGCTATATCGAAATATTTTCACAGAATATTTAGATTACTTAAATAAGTAATTTGAGATAGGAGACTTATGGCATGTTTATTGAAATTCCGAAGTAACGGCTATAAGTTTCTGAAGTGCCAATACGCCACTGGCTAATTTATCAACCATTCGAGAGCATGACATGAAAAATGAAGGGACATATTACAGCATACCTCTCTAGCGTAGTGGTTATGATACTGGCTTTCAAGTGAAAGACAGGAATTGAACTCAGGACCTTTTGGATAGCAGCTTCCCGCGTGACGCACTAAGCCACCAGAGCAGTTGAAAAAACGCCTCCAGAGTAGGCTACATAACTCAAAAACATAGTTAATAAATGCTAAGTGTCGCACTGCCAAGTGATTAGTTCGAGATTTTACAGATTTTTGCGACATTAAATCTTGAGAATGCTAGTAACGAGCTGCTAAAAATTGATATTTCTATACTCGGCAGCAGTTTTAAAGACATTCTAAGCCATATTTTCAACCTGCTTTGCTTTAACACCGACTTATCAGCACCTGATACCCACACGTTTAACGCTATGTTTATCCGGGGACCATGCATTGCCGATCTGAAATTACTTATATCAGTCACATGCACAACTCGCAAATTATTTTGGTGTTGTTCATTAACAACCTGTATATGTGCCAGCCTAATGGAAATTCTCTGGGCTCCATGCAACTCCTGGCGTAAATTAGATCAGGTGTTGCATTTACAGTAGAGTAATAATATTTGTCCCAGTGTCGGCATTGCAGCGAATAGCATCCCTGGACTTTGGCTGGTTGACAACATGAGAACTGCTCCTGGCAAGGGCATTGGACCCTATCATTGCTGTGCCATAGCTCCTGGTGTATCCTCTCACTTCATTCTTTCCTCCCAGGGCACCCCCGCCTTGTGGGGCGTTGGTATATTACTATATTACTGCTGAGTCCCCTTCATATCCTAATCCTGAGGTACGGCATCTCAAATATTGATCTTGGGAAGTTAAAACTGGAGGGAAAATTTCATTCTTCTTTTTGAACATGTGACATGCAATTTTTTTCTAAGTACAACTTGAGCAGGACATTTTTTCAAAGTATGGTTTTAGATTTGTTTCTAAGAAGTACTTAAAATCACTTTTACTGTCATTTCATGCCAGTGAACTTTTCTTAACATTATTTAACTCTTTTAGTGCAAATTAAAATCTGACCAATTACGATCTAATTATGATGCCATTTTCATACGTTTTAACTCTTTCCAGCAGAAAAGTCTGTGTACTTTCTATGTCAAAGCTATAGAGAAAGGTTTTCTGTAGGGTTTCAGGACCTTATGTTACACTCCAAAGCACTAAATTAGCTATTAAATTTAATTTCTCTGGCCGGTGTTTGTTTGTTGATTGAAACATGGCGTCGTCTAGCCAAGATTATGAACCGAAGAGGAAATAAAAGAGTTGCAGTTCACGATGTATTAGAAGAAAGCAAGTGATTTTAAATTTTCAGACCTTGATGAAAGAGTTTCTGATATCAACGTAAGAGAGGAAGATATTCAGCGATGAAAATGCATCCGATAACAACAGCCCTTGTATGCATGGTGTACTTATCAAAATGGATTTATGGAGGTGTAACCAGACAAACCCATGTGTGCAATAACACAAGTGCTAAATTGTTCAGTAATTTACATTACATTTGCATCTTATTGCTTTATGTCATTTTCATTATTAGTGGTATTATGCTTATGTGTGTGTGTGTTGGGTGAATTTTAGTTTTCACCCTTCAGCTTATGTGAATTCATTTGTTGTATTTTTAAAAAAAAAAATCTGATGTGTTCCATTTATGTAACTTTCTCTACATCTTTGTAACAAATTATTGTTAAAAAGCTTATGCTTCTATTTACTTCATGCTAATCGAGAAAAAATTAACAGAAATAGTCTTATTACTTGCTTCCTTGTAAGTAGAAGTGAAATAAGGGAGTACCATAGGTTAAAGGGATAGTCAGAAGCTGGTTGCTATGTGACTGAAGTTCCTTTGTTTATATGGACAGGAGTTGACAAATTCCTATATGAGAAAAGTAAGTTTTTCATAGCTGAAACTAAAATCAATGAATATCTCAAAAACGATCAACTCCACAAAAAAAAAAAATGTATATATCATAAATTGTGTGTTTTAACGTGCTCCACATTTCTTGTGTAGTAAGTTTTTATCTAAGTCTTATGGTTTAGCAGTTATGCAAAATTCCGTAAAATTCGTCCAGAATGAAGTAGTCTCCAGAGACTATTCCCAGAAAATTCAAGATATACATTTAGTTTGTCAGGTATGATATTTTAATCAAAATCGTTAAGAGCCATTTTTGCGAAAATCAAAATTTTCAAAAAAAGTTCCATGTAAAGGGTAGTTTGGAGTTGGGGGGATTTTTCTCAAAATCTTTGTGTCACATCCCTGGAAGATACTAAACTTAAATACCAAGTTTGGTATTTTACTGACTTTTCGTTTTTGAGTTATCGTGTTCACAAACGGGGACACACACACACACATGGACCTTTTTGTGAAAATGCTTTTTTTTTTGGATATAAGGGACCCTAAAACATATATTTCCGGTGAAATCTCGGTATCGAATTTTTGGGTGGAGTGCATTACCTTCTCTATACACTATACACATAGTGCGAGTAAGAGAAAGTAAAAATTGCTTACTTCCTCATGTCACATGTTCAAAAGTATTCCTGAAAGTTTAATTTGCCTACAAGCATCCAAAGTTCACAAATTCAAACCTTACTTAGGGTGATATACTCACAAAAGGTCCTTTTTTGGGGGAGATTTCCCTTATCCTGAATAATTTTAAGCTAAATGGACCCGGACATCCTTTGAGCATTATTTCAAAAAAATTCATTCATCATTTGATATGATCAACCCAGTTAAATGATGTTAAACTACAAAAAAGCATCTTCTCATGGTAGCTCAACAGTAGAGCACTGGCACATAATGTTGAGCATCTGTAGCATTGAACTTTTACAAGTCTGATGGAATCGTGATATATAAAATTGTTGACCAAATGTAATCTTAAGTTTAAATTAGCTGCCTGTTTCTTCAATTGAAACATAATGAAATAGTAGAACAGTAAACTGTACAATTGGACATTTTCCTGTCATGAGCTGCACAATTCACATCCAACACAAACTTCAATCAACCAATCAGTACAAGTATTTGATAATTACCTTTTACATTAGCAATGCATAGACGGTAAGCTGGAAAGTTAAATCAGGCCTGTAAAATTTGAGATGTCACTTTCACATGACCATCCCAACATACTATGATTTACTTTCATCTTCTTTTTCTTATTAATTATGATTAATGTTTTCAATAGAAATGTTGTTTTACCTACATAGAAATATACAGGACACTATTATGATAGTCAAATGTTTAAAAAAAAAAAAAAAAAAAATCTGTGTTCCATTTACACGACTTTCTCTACCTGATCTGCAAACAAACTACGATTACAAAAGATTATCTACATCATGGTAATCAAGATAAATATTACTATAAATGGTCTTATTACTTGCCTCCTCATAAGTAGAAGGCAAATAAGGAATACACTAGGCTAAAGTGATAGTGAAATATTTTAAAAGCTGCTGCTATGTGTTTGATATTAAAATCTATTCTCTTTCCATGACCAGGAGTAAAACAAAAGAAAGATGAAATGGATGAGGACTTCCTAGGTATTTTTGAAGTTGAAGATTACAATTTTTTGAAGTCTAATTTGACTTTCCAAAGTACAAACATTGCTTCTCTGCAACAGAAATCAACAATCTTAAAGCCTTGCGGTTAAAACAGGCAATTCATTTTTTATTTGGATCTTTTTTATAACTAGTTCAATTTTGTAAACAAAATTTCAAGGCAGGTTTCAGTGTGCTGCAGAGTTTTTAAGTAATTTAAACATGCAATAAATACAGTAAAGAATTCTGCAAAATGCAAACATTGTTAATAAACTTTTATTAACTAAACAAATCATATTTGAATAACAATAAAGAATATAAAAACCAGTAGTGAAAAAATAATAAAGTTATTTGCACCAGTAATATCAGTTAATAAACTAAATATATATAAAAATCTCAAGAGATGGTTTTAGTAAAATATGTTGGCAACAGCATTCCTCCTTTTCGATATAGATAGAAGAGGAGCAACAGAATTTGAGAGAATCTGAAGCTTGAGCTGCAGGCAGTTTGGCAATATCAAATAATTGCCACATTTCCATGAGAACTGAAATTGAACATGATCCACATTTCATGTGCTAAATTCAATACTAATTAACATTTTTTTGAATACGCAAGGTCCGAGAATAAATAGTTCATGATTTTGTGTGGTTGACATGGATTTACTTTGGCAAACCTGTTCAACTCTGTATTAAAAGCAAGTTTTGGGGTTAAACAATGTTTTTGAGAAGAATAAACTGCGAGATTGTATGTGTGCATGTGATTAATGCACAGGAATTGACAATGAAGTCATTTTCCTTCTAGCTTCTAAGTATTTGGAGACAATGTTAGGATACATCTTCAAAGCTTGGCATGATTCTAGATGTGAATTTCTTGTTTGGTACGTAGTACACAGTTTGGTGAGGTTGAAACAGGTGGTTATTCATACTATCATGTCAGTTATGAGACGAAAGTTGGCAACAGCTCATTTCCTTGGTAATTTTGTTAAGATTTTGTACAATTTATAGCCACTTTGAATTTTTATTTTCTTGTGTTATTTTATTTATATAATTTGTATCGATTTTGATTCATAAAGAAATTTTATAATAGTTTTATGTTTAATTTAGGTTCCCTTCTTTGCCAAAAAAATCTGCTTTTTCATTACCATCCACTCTTTAATTTTTTCCATTTTAGGAAGTCTTACTATTGCATGAATAGCAGCCTGTGAGTCTGAAAGAATTGGCAAAAATGGCTCTGTTTGTGTTTTATTACATGAGTTCCTGGCAAGTTTATTTAAGAAAATAAAATGACGAGTGTTCAAAGTGTTGCACAGAGTACAATAGAATATTGTATTTTTGGCGTATTAATCACGATTTGAATAAGCAGCTGTTTCCATACAACATATTGTGTGTGTGTGTGTGTATGACTTGCTTTGTAAGTTATAGCTTCTTGTTGGCATCCATTGTTACACATGTGCATTAGTGAACATCTGCACTGCAGTTAAGTTCTTTTGACATCGCAGCTGTGATAGTTACATATGCGAGAATTGATTCCTATTCATTGAGAAGGTTCTCTGACATTGAAGTTGTGCACTGTTAGCCTCAGTGAGTTTGTGCCACTGAGGTGGTTTTGCATGTGCGGCTGCTTCTAGAAGTTTCCAGTGGCATAACCAACATATATCAAAAAGGGCAATGAAGCCCTGTTGGTGCGCAGTTTTGATCGAGAATGTATTATTCACAACAATGAATGAGTTTGGCAGGCATTTTGTAATGAGGTATATTGTTGTGACATTAATGTCAGAAAAAAACGTTTTTGTGAGCAAATTATGATCATTTTGTGGAAAAATCTGATGTGTTCCATTCACATGACTTTCTCTACATCTCTACAACAAATTATTGTTAAAAAGCTTATGCTTCTATTTACTTCAAGCTAATCGAGAAAAAATTATCAGAAATAGTCTCATTACTTGCTTTCTTGTAAGTAGAAGCGAAATAAGGGAGTACCATAGGTTAAAATGATAGTCAAAAGCTGGTTGCTATGTGACTGAAGTTTCTTTGTTTGTATGGACACGAGTGACAAATTCCTGTGTGAGAAAAGTATAAGTTTTTCAAAGCTGAAACTAAAAACAAGGAATATCTCAAAAACGATCAACTCCATGAAAAAAATGTATGTAACATAAATAGTGTGTTTTAACATGTTCTGTGTTTTTTGTGTGATTAGTTTTTGTCCGTCTCTTACGGTTTAGCATTTATGCAAAATTCCGTAAAATTCATTCAGACTAAAGTAGTCTTCAAAGGCTATTCCCAGAAAATTCAAGATATACATTTAATTTGTCATGAAAATGTATTTAATATACAATATTTTAATCATAAACAATTAGAGCCATTTTTGATAAAATCAACATTTTCTAAAAAAAAGTTCCATGTATATGGTAGTTTGCGGTGGGGGTGGGGGAATTTTCTCAAAATCTTTGTCGCATCCCTGGAAGATACTAAACTTAAATACCAAGTTTGGTATTTTACCGACTTTTCGTTTTGAGTTATCGTGTTCACAGACACATGGACACACACACAGACTTTTTTCTGAAAATGCTTTTTTTTTGTAAAACATATGTTTCGGGTGAAATCTCGATATCAAATTTCTGGGTGGAGTGCAATACCTTCTCTATACACTATGTACATAGTACGTGTAGAGAAAGTAAAAATGCAGAGTTGAAGTAAACAGAGCTTTTGTTAAAATATTACAATCCGATCCCATTTTTTAAGAAGCCTGGATCCAAGAGGCAATACGATCTGAATCCGTGTTTCCATGCAGCATCAATACAGAATGTGTAATCATATCCCATGGAAATGTGGTAATTATATCCATAAAAATTTACTTATAAATTAAAGGTATGTGATGTATGGTTTCATAAAAGGCTGGAATACAATGTATAGTAAATTAGGCCAGTTTTAACTTTGTGAGCCGTATTCACAGAGGCTGATTACAACCAAGTCTAAATTGAGTGCGGATTGTCACTGAAACCATGTATGTAGGTGGCAAAACTGAGTCTGCTTTAGGGTTAACATGCTAGCCTCTAGTTCCCAAGGTCATGTGTTCAAACCTGGTGCAGGGTTATTTTTCTTTTAACTAGGTGTAAAAATCCTTAGAAGGGCTTCCTTCAGAAGGGAAGTAAAACTGTTGGTCCCATGTTGTAAATTTACAAAACATAATTTATGCTGAGAACCGTCAGATAGCTTTGACAACTCTTAAAACCATGTCTAAATTACTTTGACAATGAACTCAATTTCAATAATTGTATCAATAAGACTTGATTAACCACATGAAGATCCTAAGTAAACCTAGTTCATTAGCAAGATGCAAATGCATGACAGGCAGGCTCACCTTGCACAAGCATGCAATTATCACATCATTTTTCAGGTTTCGCTGGCAATCCCAGCAAGTGACACTAACAATGCATGCCAGCAAAGTAACTTTTACATACTAATTTGGGTGCTATGCAGGACCAGACTAATGCATGTATGCACAAAATTTCACAGCATGTTATGATTAACACATGCAGGATTTTTTTAGTTGATATACTGCATTCAAGTGGGGAGCTCCACATATCCTCGCAGCCATTGCACTTGGCTAAGGGTCGAATGAAGGAAAGCATTTTTCACCTCTGTGTAATCAAGTTTTATTATCTATGTATATACCTTTTCTTGAGCACTATATTTATGGGGAAGTGAGGACTATTCAGGAGGAAGAAGAGGGAGGTTGCCTGCCCCTTTCCGCAATATTGTCAAACAGCTTTGTTTCTTTGAGGCTCTCAGCCATTATAGTAAGAGGTTACCTAATTTACTGTGAATAGCTGAATTATTAAACCAAATGCAGGTGCATGAGCTCTGAGATCTACAGACAGAATGAAACCTTAACACTGAAGACACTAGACATAAGAGTATAGTGTAGTTGAAGTCTCAATGTTGAATGAAATGAAGACTATGGAACCAAGTGCTCCAAGAAAAGGTGTGCACACAGTATGGATGCTCAGGTTTTCAGCATTCCATTCTATACACGCATATAAAATGGCTTGAGGTTCTTTTATATGCCATAATTACCAACATGGGACCACCGGCTTTATTTCCCTTTCAAAGGAAGTCATGCTTAGAATTTTTAAGCCCAAATAAATTGTGCCCTCTGCCGGGTTTGAATCTGCAACCTTGCAAACCAGAGGCTAGCATATTGCTCCTAATATCGGTGAGAAAATTCCTTGTGATAGACTCTTGTGTGTGTCATCTGCTGGCAGGGACTCGCACATTGCTGACCAATCACAGTGTAAGAATGTATAACTGTCAGAGAGATCATGTCGTCGGTGTTGCAACACCTACAAGTTCAGTTGAAATTTATGTGCATGTTCTCATACATGACTGATCTGATTATTTCAATCTGTGAAAAGTTTGGTTGTGATATTTACAGTTATTCCGTAAAGATTTAAATTTATAATTGTTACTACCTTTTATATATCATGGACATTGCTCTTGTTCTCATCCTAGAACTGCCACGAGTGACACTGTGACTTAAAAATGTCTTACAGCTGTGATAAACGAGTAATACATGAAGTACAGGATCCAATGTTGAAAGCAATATATGAGGTCACTAGTGAGAAATGGAGAAAAGTAGTTCAACACATGAGAAGTGTGATAGAAAATGCATGGAGAGAAGACATTTTAGAGGAAGCAGTGGAACATGGACAGCAAGTAAATATGGCAACAGCATACTAAGACAGCCACGTGTCAGCAGGAATATCAATCACCAGGTAATTTCTCAGCAATAAGAAACCAGGACAGACAACTGGATATTCAATGCCAACTGCTTGGTCACCCTTGTTGTGGTCCCTGTTAATGATACTGTCAGGAACCTATCAGCACTGTTGATATATGGCACAATTTTCCTTTCAAGGGTATGAATGGGTTTTTTTACATGCAAATACACACTTCACGGCAGCACCAGATTTTCTTCCCTTCTGAAGGAAGCCATGCTAAGGATTTTTACATCCAAAAAGTCGAGCCCCTCCTGCAATCCTGGGTTAGCAAGGTAACCACTACGCCACTCCTAGTTACCCGAAGATGAGGTTTACTCATTGGGCATTTGAGCAAGACAGGTTTCTTGGAACCTGAGGATATAACAAGGTCTGTTGCCCAGTCCAAGAGGCAACAAGCTTTCTAACAGCTGTGTCTGGGCTTTTAAGTAACAGCAACTATGAATACGGCCCAAATGTTGACTTTAATCTTAAACATAATTTCTTTCATCTACAACAGTTGGCAGTCATTAAACACATTTTCAGCTCCTTCATTTCTCACAGCTTACATTGTCATAACTCTTTGTTAACACTTCTAACCTAAGGACCTATATTATTTAATAGAATAAACCAAAAACATTATTTTTTATTAAAAACATTGCTGTATATTTTTGTTCTTATTGGCCAGCTAATGGAAATTCTCAAAAGGTAAAATTAATCACAAATTCATATTACACTGAATCATTTCAAACATTTCAGTCTTGTGAATACAATCTACGATATAAGGATTGAGATTATTATTCATGTTAAGCTACTAATCTAATTTCAGAATTTTTACTCTACGTTTTGCTCAGATCATATTAAAATGGTTTCACTGCCAGAGAGAATACAAGATGCTTTAAAACCAATAAATAAACGAGCTGCAGGTAAACTTATGTTAGCAAAGACACACAGGTTCCGTTGCCTCGTCTGGGGGCGTTATCTTGAAAGATTCCTTGTCCATAGTCTGAAGCTCGAGACGGGATCTGTTGGACTCCACCAGATGGTGTGCAATGTCAGCAAACATTGCGTCTACACCTTGACCAGTCTTGCAAGATGTTCTGTAGGTAGCGCTGATGAGATTATGGCATTGTTCACTGTAAACCACAAGCAAAACATTTTACATGACATTCAACTATTCTATTGTAGAAACTCAGATCATATTGACAACATAAGAGAACAGTTCAGCATAACATCAGATTCTTTACCCTTCTTCAACTAACTATTTAACTGAGATAAACATTAACAGAATTGTCCTATTACATTATATATTTCTGTGTAGGTACAAAGGGATTCTGGGAACACAATAAAGTAAAGTTAAATCTTTTAAGATGTGTCACTATCGACTCTGAAATTCTGTTCCCTTTGCATGGCCAAGAGACAGAAAAAGAAAAAAATCTGATGTGTTCCATTCACATGACTTTCTCTACATCTCTGCAACAAATTATTGTTATAAAGTTTATGCTTCTATTTAATTTATGCTAAGCAGAAATAGTCTTATTACTTGCTTCCTTATAAGTAGAAATGAAATAATGGAGTACCATGGGTTAAAGTGATAGTCAAAAGCTGGTTGCTATGTGACTGAAGTTCCTTTGTTTGTATGGACAGGAGTTGACAAATTCCTGTATGAGAAAAGTATAAGTTTTTCAAAGCTGAAACTACTAACAAGGAATATCTTAAAAAAATAACTCCACGAAAAAAATGTGTTTGACATAAATCGTGTATTTTATCATGATCTACATTTTTTTGTGTAGTAAGTTTTTGTCTATCTCTCATGGTTTACCACTTATGCAAAATTCAATAGAAATCATCCGAAATAAAAAGGTCTTTTCAGGCTATTCGCAGAAAATTCAAGATATACATTTTATTTGGCAAGTAAATATATTAAATATAAGAGATTTTAATCAAAATTGTTACAGCGATTTTCAAGAAAATCAAAATTTTCTAAATTTTTCCCATGTAAAGGATAGTTTGGGGTGAGGGGATTTTCTTGAAAATATTTGTGCCGCATCCTTGGAAAATACCAAACTTAAATACCAAGTTTGGTTTTTAGCGGTCTTTTTGTTTTTGAGCTATTCTGCATGCACGCACACACGCACATACACATGGACATTTTTCTAAAAATGCTTTTTTTGGATTCAAGGGGTCTCAAAACATACATTTCCGGTGAAATCTTGGTATCAAATTTTTGCGTGCAGTACAAAACCCTCTCTATACACTATGCACATAGTATGTATAGAGAAAGTAAAAGAGAACAGCAATTTTCCTCTTGAGAAAAAGTAAGTATTTGAAAATTCAAATAAAAACAATGAATATTCCAGTACTGGTTAATGCCACAAAAAATTTGCTCAAAGTTTACTTTAACTATACAACAGATTACAGATTTTTTCCAAGCAAAGGGTAAAAGTCATAGTTGTATTTGGATTATACAGTACGTTTATTAAAAAACTTGGCCGCCATCAGCATGACCCTTGTGACCTTCACTGCCTTTCCCATTATTACATTTAATTTATCATGAAAATAGCTTAAAAATATGGTACTTTCAACAAAATCACTAGAGCTGTTTTTAAGAAATTAAAATGTTTTTGAAAACTTTTCCATGCAAAGTTTGTGGTGGAGGGATTGGTAAAGCTATACGATGGTTACAGCACACATACGGACATGCGTGCAGCACACATGCACACACAACGGTCTTAAGAAGTAGTTTAAGTGATTTTTACTGGCGATCCAAATTTGAAAGTGTTGAAAACATTAAGTTGTTCAGATGTGAAAATTGCCAGATTGCCAAAGTTTTGATTTCTTCTTGGGATCATTGGGATTTTAACTTCACAGATCCTTCAGGTACGCTTTGCAGCTTAGGGCTATGCTTTGCTGCTTAGGGCCTTAAACGTTTATAATAGACCAGTAAGTAACTACAAAGTGGCTATAATGACAAAATAATTAAAGTACCCATGTATTGAAGTTATGTCAAGTGGTGGAACCATCTTACACTAATAATTAGGGATTTTTTTTTTAACTTCTTTGTCTGTTAATAGTGCAACCCAAAAACAAAAAAACCTGTTAAATACCAAGCTTGAATGATAAATATAAAACACACATGCCTCTTTCTCTTAAAAAAATTCTTTCTCCAATTTTAGCTTAAGGGATCTCAAAGCAGCATTTGCAGTGAAATCTTGATATTAAATGTTTGGGTGGAATGTCAATTATGCCTCTGGATATTCTATGTACATAGAAGACAATTTATTTTCCAACTCCTGTGCTTACAAATTATTTCCAATTACCTACACGACTTACCAGAAGTTCTCCATGTCACTTTCTGTGACTTGTGGGGACTGCCCCTCCAAATCAGCCTTATTACCACACAGAAATATCTTTGCATTTTCTGCATACGTTACAATGTCCAACAGATGCTGTGAAAGCACATGGAAAGACGCTGGATTATCTAGTGAAAACACTAAAATGGCTGCTTCAGCAAACTTGTAATAACTTGATGTGATTGAAGCTACTCGTTCCATGCCACCGGTGTCCCAGAGTTGCAGCTGTTTAAACAAAACTTTGCTTAAGTGTCTAATAATCTGAATGATGTTTACAATGTCAAGCTAATCAAAATAACGGTAAACTTCCACAGGTGATCCAGATTTGAAAGTGCTGAACATATTAACATATCCAGTTTTTGAAATCTGCTAGAATGCTGAGATTTTGGCTTCCTTTTGAGATCATTGGAGTTTTAGTTTTACAGATCCCCTGGCTACAACCTGTCATTGCTTCACTGTTATGGACTACTGCTCCATTCCTACTTATAAAATTATCGCTCAGCTATGCTTTGAAGCTTAGGGCCCTAAAAGTTTATAACAGACCAGTAAGTAATTGCAAAGTGGCTTTAATAACACAGGTACCAAATCCGGATCACGTATGGAAGTAAGTAGCAAGATAACTTACTCTTATAACTTTTCCTCCCACAGTGTATTCCTTATCGTAATGATCTAGCCCCAATGTCGACTGTCTGTCCGTAGCTGTCACAAAACAATTTGTAGCATAACGACGGAATAATGAACTTTTCCCAACTCCATATTCTCCACACAGAATTACTTTCTGCTCAGGAATTTTCACAGATGCCATTGGCTGAGGCACTAAGACTCAAACTCACCTGAAAGAAAAACTATGTTCTTACTTTGTCAGTGGAACCATTTGATGCAGCTTGAGTACAAAAAAATGTTTGTTTTGGAGTTTACTAAGCGTTAAAAAAAAAATATGCTGACACAACAAACCTACCTAGCACCAAGTATATCAGTGTTGTTACAGCAATAATTCGCCGGCGAAAATATGTTAGGTTATGTTTGTGTTATCGTATACTTCAGAACATCGACAAACCACTTTCAATGTATTTAGGGCTTGTCACATCTAGATAATGTTTGGCAATCAAAAGTTATTTTCAGTTTAAATATTACACCTAAGAGATTTATACTTATGTAAAATGGCTGTTATGTAAATGCTTCGTATAACCTCAAGAAGTCCCACTCTAAGCTCGTTTAAATATTCGTTTTATTGGCACTTAAAAACTATAATGGCTGTCACATTTTTAAACCATTGCGAAAGTTCAATGCCGCTCACAACTTAGAATCATTTGAAAGACATTGGCTGTTATTCAAATTATGCTCTCGCCTAGTTGGATGGCATGGTGGTTTATGTAACCATGCAGGTTAGTGATTTGAGTATAACAATCTAGTCATAATTAGTATTTATAAGCAAGATAAAACCGTTATCTATTATTGAGCAATGTTTTCAACTGATTAACAATTCAATCAAATCACGGCTCGTGTAGATTTACCTACAAATACGCTGACATTTAAACCTCCCACTGCCTACTAAACTTTATTTTTGCTCAGGCAGGGTCGCCACAAAGAAGAATAGAGACGTTTCCAAATTTCTATTTATTGAGCCTCCGTCTTCTTAGTTCGTACTTTGTCGCAAAATATATCTTTTGATGCCTTTGTAAGATTAACATGTAACAAATACATGTTTCTTGTCCGTCTTATGATGAATAGCATTTTCTGTAGAAAAGTATAAACTTAAGAAAGCTGTGCATAATCATAATATTAGACACTAGAGACATTAATAGCTTAATTAAATAAATTATAGTTATAAACATTACAGTAGATAATAGCAAGCCAAACTTAGGTGTAAATGAAAGGAGACACATGCGGTCCTTCCATATTTTGTGGTTTTAATTCATTTAGTGGTGCATTTTTGCTATGACATTTATTGGCGGGAGGGGGGGGCCTGTGCAGTGCGGGGTCCCCTCTAACTGTCCGACTTTAGGGGCATTTTTAGTATGGGAACTATTAAGGAGTCAATGCATTATCTCAACCGTTGCTCCTTATTCCGGCCGCCCCGTATCTCATCTTGCACCTCCCTCCCGGGACGCTCCCTCGTTGGCATAGGTACAAAAACTGCACAGGTTAAGTGGATGGTACTCTCAGTACTGAAGATATGCTTGGTCCTATATGTATATTTAAATAGTTGCAGTTTACTGTATAATAGTAAAACCCGCACAAGGTAAGTAGAGGAACAGGTATTCCACTCAAAAATTCGATGTCGGGTTATCTCGGAAATACACGTTTTGGCGTCTCCTGAAAAAGGTTGTATGTCTTAACAGCATGTCTCAAAAAAGTAAATATATCCTCCAAGAATGTAACACTAGCTTTCAAAAATAATCCTCACCCAAAATTAGGTAGGTAACCTTTACTGGAAAAAGTTTCAATGTTTTTTATTTTCTCAAAAATGGCGCTAACATTTTTAGTTAAAATATCTCTCAATCAAGGTGTTTGTGCGAATAAATAAAATCTTAAACTTGAATTTTCTCCGGTTACCTGTGAAGTACGTCATAAGTTTCATTTGCAAGCTTAAGCTCGCTCTGTAAAAGTTGGGTAACTTTTTAAAATTTTATTTTAAAAAATATGGAACATCTGGCGGCAAACATGGCTTGTCTCATGGATCAGGAATACGAACATATAACAAAAAATATGCACAACATTAATAAATAAATAAATATAGGCATCACAATATATAAATGAAATCACAAAGTACAATACTACTAAAAAAAAAAAAAAAAAAGAAAGAAAGAATGCGAAAAGTAAAACAAATAAAGAAATATAAAGCTTAATGCTTTTTGGCACTACAGAGAATTTCTAAGCCCGCCTGGGTAGTGTGGTGGTAGCGTGTCTGCTAGAGATGGACCGCAAATGGGTCGTGAAGAATCGAACACTTTAACGCCCGGGAACCGATACTCCCGGTTCATGAGTCGACTTCCTCTTCCGCACGCCATCTGTTGTTAAAACAGATATAAAACGCGTGTCTGCAAATGAAGTACTAGAATATGCTGTGTATATACTTAACGTGATATGATCTCATGCTGAAGGTGTCTTGCCTTTTCTACTAGGCACAGAAACGGGGAGGATATTGCATTCCACGCAAAATTCGATACCGGGATACCACTGGAAACACGCGTTTTGAGACTCCCTGAATACAAAAAAAAAAAAAAAAAAAAATCTGATGTGCTCCATTCACATTACTTTCTCTAGCTGTTTCACTTATAAAATATTCTTACAAGAGATTACTCTTGCATCTACTTCATGATAATAGAAATTGTCTTACTACTAACTTCCCTGTAAATATAAGGGAAATAAGGGAATGCGTTAGGCTAAAGCGATAAATCTTTTAAAAGCTATGTTAAACAATTGAAGTTCGGTTCGTTTTACATGGTCAGCAGTCAAACAAGAGAAGTGAAACGAAAGATGACTTTCCGTTTGAATAAAGATGAATAAAGTTACATAGTTTAATATTTGAAACCAATAACAAGGAATATCTCTAAAACGGCGAACTAAAAACTTTGTGACAAATAATGTGTTTTAATGTTGTACATTTTTGTCTATAGCGGTTTAACAATTACGCAAAATTCATCCAGAATAAAAAGTCTTCAGAGGTTATTCTCAGAAATTGAAGATATACATTTTATATGTGATCTAAGTATATTTAGTATACGTATTTTAATCAAAATCATCGTGCCAATTTTGAGAAAAAAACATTTTCAAAAAGTGTTCCAAATAAAGGTAGTTTGGGGTGTAGTTTCCCGAAAATCTTCGTGACGCATCCTTGGAAGATACTAAACATAAATACCAAACTTAACGTTTTTTTCGTTTTGGAGCTATGCTGTACACACACACACACACACACACACACACACACACACACACACACACACACACACACACTGAAAAGTATATAGACCTCAAATTCAAGAGGTCCCGGGTTCGAATCTCAGGGTGATTTAACTGGATATGTGCTTTCTCAGGATGTTGCCTTATCCTGAGACGACGAAAGTCATCTACCTAACTCTTAGGCTCCAAAGCCTACAGGTCTATTTTGAGCATTATTCAAATTTCAACCATTTCGTTGATTTACCATGCGATATGAACCTGCTCAATTAACGGACGTACAGCTAGGTCCGGTACCTGAAAATGGACCTTGGTCCTATACCGTTTGCGCGAAAGAAGGTACTGCGTTTATTTAGAGCGGGGCTGTGCGTTCTATGACGTCAGAGCGAAGGCAAGACTTCGCGAGAGAGTCGACACTAGTGTTTGGAGTCGATGGAGTCGACAGTCTCGACTCCGGGCTTCATTTCAGCCAATCTCTAGTGTCTGCGTCATAATCAATAGGTCGTGAGTTCGAATCTCTTTTGAGTGAGTTACCCAGATAAGGTTTGTTTTTCTCGGAATTTTCCCTTATCCTGAGAAGACGAATGTCGAATAACTCAAAGCTCTATGGATCCCGAGATAATTTGAGTATAATTTCACCAATTTCATTCATCGTCCGATATGACCAACCAGGTTAAAGGACGTTAAGCTACCCCCCCCCCAAATTGTGGTATTAACTTTACCCAATATATTAATTTTTGTTGGTTTGAAATTTCTTAAAATTACCTTGTCATAAACATTTTTAATAATAGAAAATCATTCACTTAACATAAATATTTATCGGGGAGCTGTTGCGCTTATCAGTGGTCTCCGGAGCTCTTGCCGTTACACAATTTAAGGACCAAGGAAAAACTGCCAAGTTTGACCCAATAGACAGGATTTGTGTACTGGTCTCCATGGTCTTTCACGGCAAGACCATCCTCCTTTCTGTGCCTATACGGAGCATCCTAATGCTCTTGTCTCGTTTCGCCTCCTTGGAATAAAGCTGTGTGGGTGATTTCCTCTCACGACCATGTGTTAATATATCAATAACAATAATCATTACTATTATACCTTGTAATAAATAACTAAAATGGCCTCGGTATTTTTGTTGTAATGCTGTGTATTATCAGTGTTCAAATAACTCCGAGTTAAACCTTAATTAAAAAACTTAGAATTAATTATATTAACAGAAAACGATGTAATTTTTTTCTCCGTACGTTACAAAGCATTTCAGGTTTACTTAGCACTCTCTCGTAGGGGCTGGCATCCAGAATTTACTTCTAATTGTGGAGATTCAAATCGGAACATGGGATAAACCTCTATAATGTGGGATAAACCCGAATCAGGGAAGGGACCATGAGGAAAAACAGGAAGGGGGAAAGAACATCATTGTTGTAAATACAGCGATAAGCCATTTGTAAAATAGCAATATGTATATGCACAGGAAATTATGAAAATAGTATCACTTATTATGTGTGATTATCTGTTTATATATACGTTTAATTACGCCACTACATCACCCTAAAACTGATACTATGTAAATTAGGTTGAATATTAAAATTAGCTTGATTCATTGGGGAGGCGTGGCACCAACGTAAGGTGCTGCTGTCCATCGGAATCAGCTTGAAACGTCTACGCAGGCTAGCCAACATCCGTAAACTTCAGGAATGTCATTAAAGCTCCATGCTGGAAAAGTATTTAATATCTTGTAAATTAATTCTGAAATATACCGTTGTGATGGTGCATAGTTCGGAACTTTAAGAAATACTCACCTCGCGGCAGCGAAGAAGCTGGCGGAAGAGAAATCTGGTCGTTGTTAATCGTCCTCTTGCAAGAGGCCTTTCAGTCCTTGTAAACATGGCGGAGAAATTGGGCAAGGTTACACCAAACTCTGGGACGAAGCCCGTTCCTATGAAACTCTTCGCCACATGGGAGGTAGATAGAACTCCACCGAACTGTATCCCAAGGTAATTCAAATGTATATCATTTTCTAGTTTTGTCTATTTTAGTTTTCACTGACAGACCTTTCCGGCTTTTTAATGTCATTGACGTTCGTTGACATTGTCAATCAACATTAATGCCGTGGGAAAACACAGACCTGTAATTAGGAGATTATGTCAGAGAACAGCTGATAAGTTGCAGCACGCAAGATAACGGGATGTGTGCCGAGATTGAGTAAAGTGTCAGTCGAGGTTATTTCTGTTTTCAATTAATACTGTATTATTAAATGCACGCGCTTATATGGATTCTTTGTGTTGTTTGTATAAGAGCACGTAATTTCTGAACTGTTAGCTTTCTGACTGTGTATTATAATGTTAAAAACACGTTATTCACATTTATCTAAGCCGTAGCAGCTGTTTTTCTTTGTAATTTTAGGTTTGTTAAATGCAGTACATGATAAATATCCGATTGTTGATCGTTTGACCCACCAAAGGAGAAAAAGTTTAGCAATTCAGAATTGTATAGCACGATATGTATTAATATTTTTGAAAGAGTAACAGTGAAGGTAAAATAGCCTTGTTTTTTTTAAGTGGTACACATTGTTGCATCATATTTGCAGGGAATTTAAAAATGATAAAATGGTGACTTACATATGTTTGACAGAGGAGATGTATGAAAAACGCATGGCTTTCCTAATGTGGAATAGTAAATGTTTTGCTGAATTTGAGCATGGAGATTTAGAAGAGTTTAAGTTGTGTTGCTGAAGCAGTGTCCCCATTGTGTAATATGGGAGATGATGTTGGCTGCTGTCCAGGGTATGTGGCGGCCTGTTTGCAGGGTGTTGTGCCAAAATATAACAACTGCAACATTTGACATTCATCCCGATTTTCTTATTATCTAGTAGAAATAAATACAGTATTAGATGTGATGTTTTGTAAGAGAGAAATTCAAGGAATAATGGGAGATATACATGTAGAGAGGTTTCTGATGATGGAAAGCAAAGAAGTAAATTAAGAAATACGGGATGATTTTTAAAAAAACAAAACCTGACAGATGTCAACAAGGGGCAGTGAAGGGTGAGATCCCCTTCTCACCCGCTGTTGCTATGGAGATGTAAACATATATAGCCACACTGATTACAGTGGTGAATCATTTTTTGTTTTGTTTGTCCATTATCGAGCAAAGCTCAGGGACATTGAATACATCATAGTAAACCAACTGTCACATAACCATTTTGACCACCACCACTAAATGTTTTAACTAGTACATATGCATGCATTTTTTGAGTGTGCCCAGGGTATCAATAAACTGATTTTCCGTGAACTAGGTACAAGGAAATCTACATTTATATTACCACATATTACTATTTCTTTGTTTGTTCTATATAGTGAATGTAACAATATATTGAGTTGAGCCATATATTTTACAGGGTTACCAATTGCGTACTGGTATAGACTTATAGCAGTTATATAAGTCTTTTGAATTTCAAGTTGGATAGCACATACTTCAATGTCTTGTTGTAAACGAAACTTGGAAACGTCACTGTTTTACTTGCTATGCCCTGTTTTACGTACATACACATTCTGCCATCCTCTAGATGTTTTCGTGAATATTCTGCTCCCAAATAATGCCCATTCAGTAACAATAATGTAAATTCCTGTTTTTTTGTGGCTTAATGTCCTTTAATCTGGTTGGTTGGTGAATGAAATTGATGCAATGATGCTCAAATGATCTCGGGTTCCATGGCGCTTAAAGCTACTCGACATTCGTCTTCTCAGGATAAGGGAAAACCCCGAAAAAAACCTTATCCGGGTAACTCACCCTAAGCAAGATTTGAACCCACAACTTATTGAATATGAGGCAGACGCGCTACCACCACGCTATCCAGGTGGGCTAAAGTCCTATTGTTTTAAGGGAACAAGGTAGTCTGAACAAATGGAAATTACACCTTAAGTGAGTTGAATTAACACTGCTCTTAATTGTTTTTCCAGAAATTTGTGTGAATTATTTTATAAATCATGAAAATTATTTCAAGTGGTTGTTAGCATCAATAGCTTATGTGGTTGAGTCTATAAAAAGCATTTAATTCAGCAGAAAAGTAATAAAACTTAGTTTTAAAACATGTGAATTGATGTACCTTTTTCTCGGATACTATTTGCAATACATAATCACACTTATGCATGCTTGTTCTTAGTATAATCAGCTATCATCTGAACCTCAATTATTTACCTATGATATAATTTCAGTAAAAATTAAAACAGAAATATATTTGCAAATCCAAAAAAGTAAAAATGTGTAACATTTTCAATGTTGTTGCTTTCATAATATGATCAATATCACAATTGTGGTTCAGAAAGTTCAAGTACGTGTTATATAAATGTGCTGAAGATTTCAGCTTTCCAGTTCTCATCTTTCTGGTACATAAGCATCCAAAAATGCTGTGTTGAGAAAACTGAATTTAAAGATAAAAATGGGGGCATTGCATAACAGCTCTAAAGAAATGCAGACTAGCATTTAATCCTCTTAACCCCCCAAAAGTATACATTTTCTGAAACTAGAAATGATAAAGATGTTTTACTAGTGTCTAAAACAATACCATTTCAGAGTACCTTGTCCCCTCAAGTGGTGTTCTGACAAACATATAACGTGGGGATTGATGTTAGCTAGAAACATTTGTAATTCTTTAATATCTACTTTTAAGCCTAATATTCTGATGATAGCAAGATTTGTGTAATTTTAACTGAACACAAATTATTCGTGAAAGTATTAATGTTATTACAAATTTCTTTTGACACTCTGGAATTTTGATTTGGTACTAACCTAAAAATCTGATGTGTTCCATTCACATGACTTTCTCTACATCTTTGTAACAAATTATTGTTAAAAACTTGTGCTTCTATCTAATTGAGATAAACATTAGCAGAAATGCTTTTTTGTAAGTAGAAGGGAAATAAGGGGACACACTAGGTTAAAATGATAGTCAAATATGTTAAAAGCAGGTTGCATGTGGATGAATTCTGTTTCATTCCATTGCCAGGAGTAGACAAATTCTCATATGTGAAACATTTTTAAAGCTGAAATCAATAACAAGGAATATCTCAAAAATGGTCAACTCCATGAAAAAAAAAATGTACATGATATAAATTGTGTGTTTTTTGTGCAGTAAGTTTTTCTCTATCACCTATGGTTTACTAGCTATGCAAAATTCATCGAGAATAAAGAGGTCTTTAGAGGATATTTTCAGAAAATTCAAGATATACATTTTATTAGTCATGTAAATATCTTTAATATATAATATTTTAATAAAACTCGGAGCCATTTTTGAGAAAATTAAAATTTTCAAAATTTTTTCCATGTAAAGGGTAGTTTGTGCTGGGGGGGGGGGGTTCCTCAAAATATTTGGTCAGATCCTTGGAAGATATTGAACTTATATACCAAGTTTGGTATTTTACCGACTTTTCGTTTTTGAGTTATTGTGTTCATGGATACATGGACACACACACACACACCTTTTTCTAAGAATGCTTTTTTTTATTCAGGGGACCCTAAAACATGTATATCTGGTGAAATCTCGGTATTGAATTTTTGGGTGAATGCAATACCTTCTTTCTACCTATGTACTAAGTATGTTTGGGAATAGTAAAAAAGGATGTCTATCGCTTATCACAATAGGAATTGATTCTATAGGGAATAAAGACAAATGAAGACAATTAATTCTAGCAAGCACTGAATGAAATACAAATTTCACTGTACGCCAGCTGTTATGTGTGTGAGAAAGAGAGGTAGTCAAAAACGAAAAATCCAGTACATAAAAACTTGGTATTTTTGAAAATTATTCCTCCACCCCAAACTACGCTTTATGTGGAGCAATTTGCAATATTTCTTATGAAATTTCACATATACAGAAGAACCTCATTAATCCAGACACTAATAGTCCGGACAGCTGTTTTATATATGACAACCTTCACTCGCCCTGCCGCCCATCAGTCTCAGTCAGATGGTTTTGTATTTTTTGACCTTCCCAAGGTTGAAGATTACAATGAAAAATATCTACATATTACAAACATTTGAGGAATCTGTGCAAGTTACTTATTAAAGAAATTAATATCAAAGGAAGATAACAAAAGATGAGCAGTTTCTTCAAAGCATTAAGTGTGTCAAGTGTGATCAATAACGGTGTGCCTTGATTGCCGTGCAACGACACTATCTTGTATAGTAAATAATCTTTGTATTTCTTAAATTTAAAATACAGGTTCTTTTCACTGCACATGTTTAAATATATATCTTGGCTCATTTCATAGTCTATTTTCTTTAATCCGCACTTTCATTAATTTGGACAAGCTAGAGTCCTAATTAGACTAGATTAATGAGGTTCTACTGTACATAACATTTTTACTTTCTCTACAAGTACTATGTACATAATGTATAGAGAAGGTATTGTAATGCACCCAAAAATTTGATATAGAGATTTCATCGGAAATACATGTTTTGGGTCCCCCTGGATCCAAAAAAAGGATTTCTGGAAAAAGGTCTGGGTGTGTGTGCGGGGGGGGGGATAGCATAGCTCAAAAACGAAAAGGCCCTTAAAGTTTGGTGTCTTCCAAGGATGCGACACGAAGATTTTCAAGAAAATTCCCCCACTCCCAACTACCCTTTACATGGAACTTTTCTCGAAAATTTTGACTATCTTAAAAATGGCTCTAATGATTTTAATTAAAATATTGTATATTAAATATATTTATCTGACAAATAATATGTACATCTTGAATTTTCTGGGAATAGTCTTTGAAGACTACTTTATTCTGAATGAATTTTATGGAATTTTGCATAACTACTAAATCGTAAGAGATGGACAAAAACTTACCACACAAAAAATGTAGAGCACTCTATATATATATATATTTTTGTGTGGAGTTGATCATTTTGGAGATATTCCTTGTTTTTGTTTTCAGTTTTAAAAAACTTATACTTTTCTCATACAGAAATTTGTCAACTCCTCTCCATACATACAAACAAAACACATTTTTTTTAAATCATTTTGTGAATATTTATTATTATTTTAAGAATGCTTTAGTTTAATTAGTATTTACGATTCATTTAATTTGCATCTTTTGTTTGTCAGTATTATTGCTTTTCAATTCTGTGGTTTTGCACTCAATATGTACATATTACATAGTCATGTTCGTACATTTCACTTTTATTTCCTCTTATAAGAGCGCACCCTTGTGTGAAAGAGAACAAAGAGTTTTAGTCAACAAATCACTTTCTTTGCAAAAATCAAATCTATTAATATTCTTCAACTCATTTTGTGGCCCTAAGGTACAGTGTAGAAATTTTAATAGGTTAATACGAGGTACGTCCAGAAAGTAAGTTCCGTTTGGTAATAAAATTAAATTGTGTACAGATACAGAATAATTATGTATTACACAAAATTCTACAACTCTTAAACTACTTTTCCACATAACTGCCGAAATTTTGCAGGCAATTGTCATAGCATGGCACAAGTTTTTGTATACCTTCTTCATAGAAGTTTGCCACCTCTGTCTTCAAAAAGTTGGAAATATTTTCTTTCAGCTCTTCGTCATTGTTGAAGTGTTGACCGCCAAGGAAAGACTTGAGATGTAAGAACAGATGAAAGTCGCTAGGAGCGAGGTCAGGGCTGTACGGAGGATGGTCAAACACGTCCCAGCCAAATCCCTGTAGGAGGTTTTTCGTCACATTTGCAGTCTGTGGTCGTGCGTTGTCGTGAAGAAAAACACCATTTGACGGCAATCCTCGGCGCTTATTCTGTATTGCGCGGTGCAATTTCCTAAGTGTCTCGCAATAAACATCTGTTTTGATTGACCACGCGGTGAGAAATTAATGAGTAAGATGCCTTTCCAGTCCCAGAACACTGTGCACATAATTTTTCGAGGTGTCAAGATTTGTTTCGGCTTAACCTTTGCTGGGGATGAAGTGTGCCTCCATTCCATTGATTGCCGGTTACTTTCAGGGGTGTCGTAAGAAACCCAAGTCTCATTTCCTGTGACTATCTGTGTCAGAAATTCTTCGCCGTCTTCATCATAACGGGTTAAAATCTGAAGTGCGTTACCCATCCGTTTTGTTTTGTGTTGCTCAGTAAGAATCTTTGGTACCCAACGGGAGCAAAGTTTACGGAATTTCAGTTTTTCGGTAACAATTTTATGAATTACTGATCGTGTGCTTTGGGGAAATTCCATAACGAGAGCACTAATTGTAAACTTGCGATTTTCCTGGATCTTGTAATCAATCCCGTGAACCAGTTCTTCTGTAACCAAAGATGGGCGCCCACTTTGTTCTTCATCGTGCACTTCACTACGTCCTTCATTGAACTGTCGGACCCATCTCACCATTGAATCACTCATTGCATTTTATCCGTAAACTTCTCAAATTTGCCGATAAATTTCAATTGGTTTCACTTTCCTAGCATTCAGAAAACGATACACTGATCTGATATCACAAGCGGCGGGATTTTCAATCAACAACGACATTGTAAACAAGCACAACAAAGCGTATGTGGCTGACAGCGATCTCAAAATGGCGCACGTTTCTTCTCCTTGATACAGAGCGTCTACCGCGCATGTGTGGAACTGCGATCGCAACGCTGCAGCGGAAATAAATTGAAACGGAACTTACTTTCTGGACGTACCTCGTATAATACCGAGATTTCACCGGAAATATATGCTTTGAGATTCCCAGAATTCAAAACATTTTTTTTACTTTCTCTACACGTACTATGTACATAGTGTATTGAGAAGGTATTGTATGCAACCAAAATATAACACCGAGATTTCACTGGAAATATATGTTTTGAGGCCCCCAGAAATAAAAAAAAAGTTTTTTTACTTTCTCTACACTTACTATGTACATAGTGTATTGAGAAGGTATTGTATTGCACCCAAAAGTATAATACCGAGATTTCACCGGAAATAGTGTTTTGAGACCCTCAGAATTAATTTTTTTTTTTACTTTCTCTACACGTACTATGTACATAGTGTATTGAGAAGGTATTGTACTGCAACCAAAATATAATACAGAGATTTCACCGGAAATATATGTTTTGAGAAATAAAAAAAAAATTACTTTCTCTACACGTACTATGTACATAGTGTATTGAGAAGGTATTGTATTGCACCCAAAAGTATAATACCGAGATTTCACCGGAAATATATGTTTTGAGACCCTCAGAATTAAAAAAAAATTACTTTCTCTACACGTACTGTGTACATAGTGTGTTGAGAAGGTATTGTATTGCACCTAAAAATATAATACCCAGATTTCACCGAAAAAATATGTTTTGATACCCCCAGAAATAAAAAAAATGTGTTTTTACTTTCTCTACACGTACTATGTACACAGTGTATTGATAAGGTATTGTATTGCAACCAAAAGTATATTACCGTGATTTCACAGGAAATATATGTTTTGAGACCCCCAGAATTCAAAACATTTTTTTTTACTTTCTCTACACGTGCTATGTACATAGTGTATTGAGAAGGTATTGTATTGCAACCAAAATATAACACCGAGATTTCACTGGAAATATATGTTTTGAGGCCCCCAGAAATAAAAATAAGTTTTTTTACTTTCTCTACACTTACTGTGTACATAGTGTATTGAGAAGGTATTGTATTGTACCCAAAAGTATAATATCGAGATTTCACCGGAAATAGATGTTTTGAGACCCCCAGAATTAAAATTGGTTTTTTACTTTCTCTACACGTACCATGTACATTGTGTATTGAGAAGGTATTGTATTGCAACCAATATATAATACCGAATTTTCACCGGAAATACGCTTTGAGACCCCCAGAATTAAAAAAAATTACTTTCTCTACACATACTATGTACATAGTGTATTGAGGAGCTATTGTATTGCACACAAGAGTGTAATACCGAGATTTCACCGGAAATATATGTTTTGAGACCACCAGAAATCAAAAAAAATTATTTTCTCTACACGTACTATGTACATAGTGTATTGAGAAGGTATTGTATTGCACCCATAAGTATAATACCGAGATTTCACCGGAAATATATATTTTGAGACCTCAAGAATTCAACAAATGTTTTTTCTTTACTTTCTCTACACGTACTATGTACATGGGGTATGAAGGTATTGCATTGCAACCAACATTATAATACCGAGCTTTCACCGGAAATGTATGTTTTGAGACCACCAGAAATCATAAAAAGTTTACTTTCTCTACACGTACTATGTACGTAGTGTATTGAGAAGGTATTGTATTGCACCCAAAAGTATAATACCAAGATTTCACCGGAAATATATGTTTTGAGACCCCCAGATTTCAAAAAAGATATTATTACATTCTCTTCGCGTACTATCTACATAGTGTATTGAGAAGGTATTTTATTGCACCCAAAAGTATAATACCGAGATTTCACAGGAAATATATGTTTTGAGACCCCCAGAAATAAAAAAAAATTACTTTCTCTACACGTTCTATGTACATAGTGTATTGAGAAGGTATAGAATTCAAAAAATATATTTTTACTTTCCCTACACGTACTATTATTGATTGTATTGAGAAGGTATTGTATTGCACCCAAAATTGATGGCCTTGATATCACTGGTAATATCTGTTTTGAGGTCTGAGTCCAAAAAGACTTTTTACTTTCTCTATACTTACTTTGTACATAGTGTGTTGAGAAGATATTATATTGCACCCAACAATTCGATACTGTGACTTAACCGGAAATACATGTTTTGAGACCCCCTGATTCCAAAAAAATACTTTCTCTATACGTACTATGTACATAAAGTATTGAGAAAGTATTATATTGCATCCAAAAATTCGATACCGAGATTTCATGGGAAGTATATGTTTTGAGGTCATCTGAGTCCAAAAAGACATTTTTACTTTCTCTACACGTATTATGTACATAGTGTATTGAGAACGTTTAGTATTGCATCCAAAAATTCGATACCGAGATTTCATGGGAAATGTATGTTTTGAGGTCATCTGGGTCCAAAAATACATTTTACTTTCTCTACACGTATTATGTACATAGTGTATTGAGAACGTTTAGTATTGCATCCAAAAAGTCAATACCGAGAGTTTACCGGAAATATATGTTTTGATGTCATCTGAGTCCAAAAAGACGTTTACTTTCTCTACACGTATTATGTACATAATGCATTGAGAAGGTACTGTATTGCACCCAATCTTGATTGCCGTGATATCACTGAAAATATCTGTTTTGAGTTTATCTGAGCCCAGAAATTCATTTTTACTTTCTCTACACGTATTGCGAACATAGTGTATTGAGAAGGTATTGTATTGCACCCAAAATCTAATACCGAGATTTCACTACAAATACAGTTTTGAAGTCATCTGAGTCTAAAAAAGACGTGCTTATTTCTGTACACGTACTATGTACAGTGTATTGAGAAGATATTGGTATTACACCCAAAATGCATTACCCTGATTTCACCGGAAATATATGTTTTGAGGTGGCCTGAGTCCAAAAAACATTTTGATTTTCTTTACACCTACTATGTACATAGTTGTGTTGAGAATGTATTTTATATAATTGTTTCATTTATATAGTCCCCTTTAAAATCTAAGGTCATATCGGGGGCTTTGTTTTAGAAACGACTCGGCTGCAGGTTCTTTACTTTCTCTACACGTACTTCGTGCAAAATGTAGAGAGAAGGTATTGCATTGCACCCAAAAATTCGATACCGAGATTTCACCGGAAATAGACGTTTTGGGTCCCCTATATTAAAAAAAAGCATTTTTTAGAAAAAGGTCCGTTTGTCCTTGAACACAATAACTCAAAAACGAAAAGACGTAACTTCCAAGGATGCGACAGGAAGATTTTGAGGAAAATCCCCCCATCCCAAACTACCGTTTACATGGAAATAATTTCGAAAATGTTGTTTTTATCAAACATGCCTCGTAACGGTTTTGATTAAAATACCGTATATTAAATAAATAAATATATATATATATATATATACATGACAAATAAAATATGTTTTGAATTTTCTTGGAATAGCCTCTAAAGACCTTTATTCTGAATGGATTTTGCATAACTAGTAAACCGTAAGTGACAGATGAAAACTTTCTACACGAAAAATGTAGATATCGTTAGAATATACACTATTATGTCATATACATTATTTTCGTAGAGTTGACAATTTTTTAGATATTTTTGTTATTGGTTTCAGTTTTAAAATACCTAAAAGTGTTCAGGTACGGGAATTTGTCAACTCCTGACAATGTATAGAAACGTATTTCATCCACAGGGCGACCGCTTCTAGAAGATTTTACTATCGTTTAGCCTAGTGTATTCCCTTATTTTTTTTCTACTTACAATGAACTAAGTAATAAGACCGTTTCTGTTGGTGTTTTATCTTGATTATGATGAAGTAGATAGAAGAATAAGCTTTACAACAACAATAATGTTGCAGAGATGTATGTAGAGAAAGTTATGTGGATGGAACACCCAATATTTTTACTTTCTCTACACGTACTGTGTACATAGTGTATAGGGAGGGTATTGCATTCCACCCAACAATTCGATACCGAGATTTCACCGGAAATACATGTTTTGGGTCCCCCAGAATCCAAAAAAAAAGCATTTTCAGAAAAAGGCCCGTGCGTGTGTGTTTCTGTGTGACTGTGGACAGCTTAGCTCAAACACGAAAATACCGTTAAATACCAAACTTGGTATTTAAGCTTGTTATCTTCCAAGGACGCGACACGAAGATTTTCAAGATTATCCCCCCCATTCCCAACTACCCTTTACATGGAACTTTCTTCGAAAAATGTTATTTTCTCAAAAATGCTTCTAATGATTTTGATTAAAATATCGTACATTAAATATATTTACCTGACAAATAAAATGTATATCTTGAATTTTCTGGGAATAGCCTCTAAAAACTAGTTTATTCTGAGTGGATTTTACGGAATTTTGCATAACTGCTAAACCGTAAGAGATGAACAAAAACTTACCACACAAAAATGTAAGCACATTAAAACATACAATTTATGCTGTATACATTTTTTTTCGTGGAGTTGACCGTTTTTTTATATACTCCTTGTTTTTAGTTTCAGCTTTAAAAAACTTATACTTTTCTCATACAGGAATTTTTCAACTGCTGTCCATACAAAGGAACTTCAGTCGCATAGCAACCAGCTTTTGACTATCACTTTAACGTATGGTATTACCTTATTTCACTTCTACTTACAAGGAAGCAAGTGATAAGACTATTTCTGTTAGTTTTTTCTCGATTAGCATGAAATAAATAGAAGCACAAGCTTTTTAACAATAATTTGTTGCAGAGATGTAGAGAAAGTCATGTGAATCGAACACATCATATTTTTTATTCAGTGTTCTAAAACAGCATGTTCCATTGCTAATAATTACAGTACTACATGTGTTTAGTATCAGTAATTGATTTACTCCAAGTTAGAGATCCTTTAAGAATACATATTCTTCATGTTTACTTTTCATAGTTGCATTTAAACCTCACCCACATATGTGTAAGACACTAATATAATTATTTACAATAATTATATTCATATTTGTATTCTATATGCTAAGCATTTATTATTTACCTTCATGTTATTGGATTTATCACAAGTAATATAACGAGAGGTCCAACTAGAGAAAAGTTATATTTAATAAGACTATTTCGTGATTATGGACACGAACAGTAATATTCCATTTGTCTTGACGTATATTTGATGAGGTCCATATCATAAATCATGCCTGCCTCGCTGCTGACAATTCGTTGTTTAACTGGTACCACACACTCTCTGTGTGGAACCAGTGGCTTTGACTTTTTAATTAGTATGTCTATTTCAGCGGTAGACTTTTCGGAACTTCTTCAAACCGGCGGAGGACGATGAATTTTTTCGGGTGTAAAAATCCTTAGCATGGCTTTCCACGGAAGGGAAGTAAAGCCGTTGGTCCCATGTCGTAGATTTACGGCACGTAAAATAACCTCAAGCCTGATAGAGAGGTCTCTGGGCAAAATTAAGCGGTCTTTCACGCCCAATATAGAATGGGACGCTGAGAACCACAGCAGTTAAAGAGCGTCCTTAAATAACACGACATTTCATTTATTTCGGAACTTCCGCCATTATATACGGGAGTATCACTGCCCACTGATACTATTATTATGAGACGAACATTAGTTCACAGAGAAAACAAATGTACGTGTGTACGATAGATTTAGAAAAACAATTGCACCATTAAAATGCAGAGATAATGAGTTCCGATTGGTTGGAATTTTACGCACCAATGTACTGGATTGGCTAGCCACTTCCTATGATCACGTGTCATGAATGAAAGTCTCCAAAATTGTTACCTACTATGACTTTTATCAGCAACTTATTTAAATGGTTTAGGATCTTTCAAGTAAGTGCATTTACTATTGGCAATATCCCCTGATGTTTTTTTTTTTTCTTTGAATATACTTTATTTTGGGTCGCTTTAACAGCATGGTCATATCGCGAATTTTCAAATTGTACATAAAATAGTTATTTACAGAATAGTTACATTTGTACTTCACAATAAATGAAAAAGTTGACATTGTCTTGTAAATATGATATGTTTTTAATTGTGTGGTGGTTGTTGTGTAGAGCCCTTGTTAAGTCTCTGTATGATATAATGGAGCAGGTCTCACACTTCACTTTAATGTGTCAGTTTGCAGAGGCGACTAGGGATGTGACGTCTTGAGACTGATAGCATGTCGGCGTCTTCATTTCAGAGATAAGAGTATACGTGAAGTATGTGCTGAGGAGTGACATATTCACACGAGAACATATGTCGGTAGTGTGTGCACACAGCCACGACGTCCTCAGAGATAGGTAAATGGACCAGCGGTAACAACAATAATAGCATTGGTGATTTTAAAAAAGTGGTGGGTTAGATTGCGAGCAAGTTCTGGATATAACTGGAAAGATAAATATGAGAAAGCAAACAGAATCTGCTGTTATTTAGTTGTTGA
Source organism: Hymenopus coronatus (assembly GCA_030762935.1). Lineage (NCBI taxonomy): Eukaryota > Metazoa > Arthropoda > Insecta > Mantodea > Hymenopodidae > Hymenopus > Hymenopus coronatus. The sequence goes on along the minus strand of CM060895.1, from coordinate 4,772,708 downwards.
TAACCTAAAAGTTCTACAGCAGATCTCGATATTTTAGACATGAAAAATATTCTTAAGTATCTAAAATAATCAGCAATATAATTAAATTAGAAGTAATTTACGCGTCGCAGTAACTAATCTTAGATTTCAATATGACTTATGCAAACATAAGACGTTATTTAATACCAGGGCTTTAGGAATGAACACGCCATTTTTACTTTCTCTATACGTACTATGTACATAGTGCATAGAGAAGGTATTGTATTGTACCCATAAAATTCGATATTGAAATTTCACCGGAAATATATGTTTTAGGTTCCCCTGTATCCAAATAAAGCATTTTCAGAAAAAGGTCCGCGCGCGCGTGTGTATCTGTGAACATGATAGCTCAAAAACGAAAAGTCGGTAAAATACGAAACTTGGTATTTAAGTTTACTTCTTCCAAGGATGCGACACGAAGATTTTGAGAAAAATTACCCCACCCACATGGAACTTTTTTTCAAAATGTTTGATTTTCTCAAAAATGGCTATAACGATTATGATTAAAACACATTGTATTAAAGGTAAATAGCAAATAAACTGTATATTTTGAATTTTCTACGAAGACCTCTTTATTCTGAATGAGTTTTGCGTTACTGGCAAACCATAAGAAATAAACAGAAACTTGCTACACAAAAAATGCATAACAAGTTAAAACATACAATATATGTCATACACGTTTTTTTTTATTTTTCGTGGTCGTGACCATTTCTGAGATATTCCTTGTTATTTGTTTTGAGATTCAAAATACTTAAAATTTGTTTTTTCACACGAAAAGTTGTAAACTCCTATTCATACATTTCAACCACATGGCAACCAGCTTTTAAAAGATGTGACTGTCGTTTTAGCCGAGAGCATTTCCTTCTACTTACTAGGAAGCAAGCAATAAGACAATTTGCTGCTGCGATAAAGAGAAAGTCATGTGAATGGAACACATGAGATTGAACTTGTTTATGGCATTTGGGTTGTAAAAACTGAAGTCACGTCACACGCCACTAATGACTCACATGTTTGTGAACACTGCCTTGTAGTAAAATATGCATGTACTTTATATACAGGTATTGTATTCCACAGGGTCTTCTGCAAAGGCACGTGAAAAGTTCAACATCTACATTTTATTTGTGATGTAAATATCTTTAATATGCGGGATTTTAATCAAAATCGTTACATGTTTTTTAGAAAGACAACATTTTCTAATTTTTTCAATGTGAAGGGTAGCTGGATGGCGGGGGGGGGCTATTTTTTTTTTTAAAAAATGTTCGTGTCGCATCCTTGGAAGATACTGAACTTAAATATCAAGTTTGGTATTTAACGAACTTTTCGTTTTTGACCTAGTTGTCCACAGACACACAGGGACATTGTTCTAAAAATGTATTATTACTTTCTCTACACGTAGAAACTATGTGCATAGTGTATAGAGAAGGTATTGTAATGCACCCAAAATTCAATACCGAGAATTCACCGAAAAGACATGTTTTGGCTCCCCTGAAAACAGAAAAAAGCATTTTTGGAAAAAAAGTGTGCGTGTGTGTGTGTGTGTGTGTCCGTGTCTGCCTCGAGAGCATAGCTCAAAAACGAAAAGATCGTTGAATACCTAACGTGGTATTTAAGTTTGGCATCTTGCAAGGATGCGACACAAAGATTTTCAAGAAAATCTCCCCACTCCAACTACACTTTACATGGAGCTTTTTTTCGAAAATTTTGATTTTGTCTAAATGGCTCTAATATACGATATTTTAATCAAAATCGTTAAAAGATGTTTATCCGACAAAATAAAATGTATATCTTGAATTTTCTGAGAATAGCCTCTAAAGACCTCTTTATTCTGAATGAATTTTGCATAACTGCTACACCGTAAGAGATGGTCGAAAACTTACTACACAAAAAATGTAGATATTAAAATACACAATTTGTTGTATACATTTTTTCGTGGAGTTGATCGTTTTGTTTTTAGTTTCAGCTTTGAAAAACTTATACTTTTTACAGGAATTTGTCAACTCGTGTCCATACAAACAAAGGAAGTTCAGTCACATAGCAACTGTCACTTTAACTTATGCTACTCCCTTATTTCACTTCAAGTAATAAGACTAACGTTTTCTCGATTATCATGAAGTAAATAGAAGCATAAGCTTATTAACAATAATTTGTTGCAGAGGTGATGTGATTGGAAGCCATCAGAGCTGATTACATATATTTGCGTGAAATCTCGGTATGGAATTTTTGGGTGCAATACAATAGGTTTTGTATACACTCTATGCATGGTAAGGTGGGGCATGTTGAGACAGACTGCGAGTCATTTTGATTTAGACTGGTCGATATACGCCGCCCACCAGCTCTCGCAATGAGCGAGCACGCCTGCCTGCCTATTTTTGTATTCCACCGCAATTAGCTTCAATACTAATCGAGATAAACATTACCACAATGTTTTTATTACTTAGTTGCTTAATGTTTTAAATCGCCAGGAGTAGAACAAAACAAAAACGGACGCTTCCTGTCTGAGAAAAGTATAAGTACTTTACACTTGAAACGGTACCTCCACAACAAAACTGTTTATTAGTATGCGATGCTTCCACCACTTGCACTTTTGTTATTTCGTCATTGTAGTTACTTACTGGTATGTTACATTTAGGGCCCTAAGCCGCAAAGCGTATCCAAGTTGAGTGTAGCCGCTACTGCGGAACGACGACAGACCCCAATGATCCCAAGAAGAAGTCCAAATGTTGGCAACTTTCACATCTGAACAACTTAATGTTTTCAACACTTTCGAGTATGGATCATCAGTGAAAGTCTTAAGACTCGTGTGTCTGTATGTGTGGTGGGACCATATTCAGCTCTACCCAAAACTGTATATGACATAAATTATGTGTTTTGGTCAGATTTACAGTTGTTGTGTAGTAAGTTTTTCTATATCTCTTAGGGTTTAGCTCTTAAGCAAAATTCCCCAAAATGTATCCAGAGGCTATTCCAAAAAAAGTTCAATATATACATTTTATTTGGGAGGCAAATATCTTTAATATACCGGATTTTAATTAAAATCGTAAAAGCCGTTTTTAAGAAAATAAAAAGTTTCGAAAAATTTTCCATGTAAAGGGTAGTTTGTGGTGTGCGGATTTTATTGAAAATGTTTGTGTCACAGCCTTGGAAAATGCTTAACTTAAATACCAAGGTTGGTATTTAACGGTCTTTTCGTTTTTGAGCTATGCTGTCCAAGTCACACGACCTTTTTCGGACTCAGGGGACCCCAAAACATATATTTGCGACATGAAATGTTTGGGTGGAATACAATACCTTCTCTAACCACTATGTTGGTAGGGGAGAGGTTGCGACCTCTTCAGCTGCTGCGTGCCCCGAGCACTCGTGGTACTTCTGACGTGACCAGTAGTAGTCGGGCCGAAAGTGGCCCCTGGGTCGTCTTGACGGGGAAGTGAGACTCCGGCACTAACATGGACAGCTGGCCTCACCAAGGTTCCGGGGCTTTTGTTTGCTGGATTTTTTTCCAGCATAATCTTCTTTTACCTCGACACACTTTTCCCAGCATTTCTCCATTCCAAAAAGTAGAATTTCTGCAGGTTCTCGAAAAATAGATATCTGTGTAGGAAAGACCTCTTAGTTAGTCCTGGATCGTTTTCTGCTGGAAATAAAAAAGTCGCTGGGGCCCAAATTTACTGACTATGATGGATGTTGTAACTAGAATTTTAATTCTACAATTTTCGGCATCGAAACTGCGCAGGTCTCCTCCCTTGCTTTGTCAGATTTCTCCGTTCAACCGGTGCTCTATTTATCATTCTTCCTTTCTGCAAGTAATCAATGTAGACGATTCCGAATGCATCCCAAAAAAACCGAGGCCATCACCTTATCTCACATTTCACCATCTTTGCCTTCTTCGGAGCCAGTTCGCCTTTATAAACCCCGTTGTTTCGACTCTGGGGTGTAGTAATGTATCCACAGTTATGTGTCGACGCAGAAACTCGTCAGCAAAAGTGCTAAACCAGCTCATATTATTGCATTTATTCTCCTTTGAGAGTAAACGCGACACCAAATCTTGCCGGACTTTTGTCAGACCTAATTTTTGGTGAAAAATTGAGAACACCGCACCATAACTCAAAAATGAAAATACCAATAACTTAGTATTTATGTTTCAAGATTGTGACAGGAAGATTTTTAGGAAAATCCTCCCACTGCCCTTTACAAGAAACATTTTTCTAAATTTTCGGTCTTCTAAATAATGGCTAACGTTTTTGATTAAAATGCCATATATTAAACATCTACACATGGCAATTAACTTTTATATCCTGAATTTGTTGGCAATAGCCCCTGAAATCCTCTTTATTGTGAATGATTTTTGTATAAAACTTACTACACACACACACACACACACACACACACATCGTGATTTATATCACATGCAGTTTTTTGTAGAGCTAGTCATTTCAGAGATATTCGCTGCTATTGATTTCAGTTTTAAAATACTTTAACTTTTCTCAAACGGGAAGTTCTCATCCTTTTCGCATCTCTTTTGTTTTCCCCCCTGACCATAACCACATAGCAACCAGCTTTTAAAACATTTGACTATCACTTTAGTCTAGTGTATTCCCTTATTTTGCTTCTACTTACAAGGAACTAAGTAATATGGCACTTTCTGCTAATGTTTATCTTGATTATCATGAAGTAAATAAAATACAAAAATTGTTATAAGAATAGTTTGTTTGTAGAACAGATAGACATGTGAATGGAACACATCAGATTTTGTATACCCATATCAGAATTGGGAAATACGAAACGTTAGCGATAGCCAACATTTTTAAGAGCTGCTCGCTTTAAGATAGCGTTCTTTTTGCATGACCAGGATAAAGAAAAGCGAACCACGATTTCCCGTGAGAAAACTGTAAGTAGGTATTGAAAACTGAAACCAGTGTCAAGGAATATGGAAATTCTACAAAAAATGTTCATGGCATGAATTATTATTTTGACGAGCTCCACATTTTTGTGGGGTTTTTGCCTATCTCTTATAAAAGATCATAAGATCTTCAGCGGCTGTTCCCAGAAAATTCAAAATGTACATTTAATTCGCCATTCAAATGTCTTTTTAATATAGGGAAATTTAATAAAAATCGTAGAGCCTTTTTTCAGACAGTCGAAAATTTCAAAAAAATCTTCCCTCTAAAGCGTAGTTTAAGTTGCGGATTTTTCTGAAAGTCTTCGCGTCGCATCCTTGGTAAACAACAATTAAACTTAAATATCAAGTTTGGTATTTAAATAACTTAACGTTTTTGAGTTGTTTTGTACATACACTCTGCCCCTTTTTACTTTCTCTACACGTACTATACACAGTGTGTAGAGAAGGTATTGTATTGCACCCAAAAATTCGATACCGAGATTTCATCGGAAATATACGTTTTAGGGTCTCCTGTGTCCAAAAAAATCATTTTCAGAAAAAGGTCCGCGATAACTCAAAAACGAAAAGTCGGTAAAATACCAAACTTGATATTTAAGTTTAGTATCTTCCAGAGATGCAACACTAAGATTTTGAGAAAAATTCGCCCTTCCCAAACTACCTTTTACAAGGAACTTTTTTCGAAAATTTTGATTTTCTCAAAAAACGCTCTGACGATTTTGATTAAAATGCCATACAGTAAAGATATTTACCTGACAAATAAAATGTGTGTCTTGAAGTTTTTGGGAATAGCCTCTGAAGACTACTTTATCCTGGATGAGTTTTACAGAATTTTGCATAGCTGCTAAACCGTAAGAGATGGACAAAAACTTACTACACAAAAAATGTAGAGCACCTTAAAACACACAATTTATGTTATATACATTTTTTTCCGTGGAGTTGATCCTTTTTGAGATATTCTTTGTTATTGATTTCCACTTTAAAAAACATACCTTTGTCATATAGGAATTTGTCATATATATATCTCGTGTCCATTCAAACAAAGGAACTTCAGTCACATAGCAACCAACTTTTGACTATCACTTTAACCTATGGTACTCCCTTATTTCCCTTTTACTTACAAGAAAACAAGTAATTATACCGTTTTTAATGTTTATTTCGATTAGCATGAAAGAAATGGAAAAATAAGTTTTTAGTAACAATAATTTGTTAAAGAGATGTAGAGAAAGTCATGTGAATGGAACACATGATAATTTTTTTATGTAGAATAGAGGGGAGCATGAAACGTGTACATCCATTGAGATCTTTTATCTATGTACGAAAGAGAAAAAGGACAATTGTTTTATCTTATCCTGATATATACATTTGACGTGTCCTAAGAAGCGGGAGAAACGAGTGTCTGATGTAAAATATGTTAACTGCCCCGTGAAGATTCCTTGTCACACAAGGCCTTCGACTTCAACGTTACGAGTAAAATCCAATGCCTCGTAATAATATTAGGACACAATAACACGTGGCTTATTTGCTCATGAGAAATTACTAAAAATAATAGTCTATTTAACTCACTTATAAATGACTGGGTCCTGTATTTGGGCTGTGGGTGGAATGCAAAACCTGCATGTTGTATATACGTGCTAGAGAAAGTAAAAAGCATTACATATATTTGTCATAAAAATATCTTGTATAACTATACGATATTTTAATAAAAAACTGATGTGTTCCATTCACATGACTTTCTCTACATCTCTGCAACAAAATATTGTTAAAAAGCTAATGCTTCTATTTACTCCATGCTAATCGAGAAAAAAAATCAGCAGAAATAGTCTTATTACTTGCTTCCTTGTAAGTAGAAGCGAAATAAGGGAGTAGCATAGGTTAAAGTGATAGTCAAAAGCTGGTTGCTATGTGGCTGAAGTTCCTTTGTTTGTATGAACAGGAGTTGTTAAATTCCTCAAAAACGATCAACTCCACTAAAAAAAGTATATAAGATAAATTGTGTGTTTTAATGTGCTCTACTTTTTTGTGTGGTAAGTTTTTGCCCATCTCTTACGGTTTGGCAGTTATGCAAAATTCCGTAAAATTCATCCAGAATAAAGTAGTCTTCAGAGGCTATTCCCAGAAAATTCAACATATAAATTTTATTTGTCAGGTAAATATTTTTAATATACGAAATTTTAATCAAAATCGTTAGAGCCATATTTGAGAAAATTTTGGAAAAAAGGTTTCATTAAGGGTAGTTTGGGGGGGAATTTTTCTCAAAATCTTCGTGTCACATCCCCGGAAGATACGAAACTTGAATACCAACTTTGGTATTTTGACGACTTCTCGCTTTTGAGCTATCGTGTTCACAGACACACGTACCTTTTTCTGAAAATGCTTTTTTTTTTTATACAGGGGACCCTAAAACATATATTTCCGGTGAAATCTCAGTGTCGAATTTTTGGGTGGGGTACAGTACCTTCTCTATACACTATGTACACAGTACGTGTAGAGAAAGTAAAATGGTTAGTGCCATGTTTGAGAATATAATAGGAAGAGCATTTTATGTAAAGAATAATAATAATAATAATAATAATAATAATGTTTGAAAATATTCCTAGTGTATTTTTGAAAACAATTGAGCGTAAATACGAAGTTCGATATTCATCGTATTCTTTGTGCATGTACACAGACACGACCTTCTTCTAAAGAAAGCCTTTTTGTTTCACGGGACCTGAAAGCATATTATATTTACGGTGGAAACCCAATTTCGAATTTTTGGGTGCAATTGAGCAGTTTCTCCAATTGATGTTAAGTACCTGGTAGGGTTGTGTCTTGGCCAAACTAATATAAAGGTAAGAATGTTTTAAAGCATTAAAGATGAAAAGGCTCATTTATAATAGCGAGGATTACATGGACACGCCAGTTAGTGACTTTGTTCTGGCTCAGGGCCATGTTTACCTTATTCCTGGCCCTTGTTGTACGTTTAGTAGGCAGTTGCCATACCTCGGCTCTCTCCCTCAGGAGACTACAGGCCACAGAAATACGTGACTTAAACTGCGGCTATCTCATCCTCAGGGGTGAAGTGGTTTGCTGCGATCCTCAGTTTGGAATTGAGACCCACTAGATTTGTTTCCATTTTGCCCCTCATGTGCTAATACTTATGACTCTGCCTTCTAGTCTTCAACAGTGGCTTTGGATTGATTACACAGGATGATTCAAAATACTTTTGTAACGTTTGGAGATGGATTCCTGACATCAAACAAGAAAAAAAGTTCATATAAACATATGCTCTAAAACGCCTATCAATTTATTAATTTAAGTCACTTTCAATGGCTTTCCGGGTTCAGTCTAATAACTTCATTTATTAATGTACTCATTCATAGAAGACTTTGACCCATTTTACCTAGCAGAGTTGGTCTTGTGTTGCCATGGCTACTTGTTAACATTTATCAGCTGTGCATTACTTTCCCCCAGCACACCTTACAAGTGCTGTCATTCAGAACACTCTCCCAGACTTTTAGAAAATCTGCCTCCGCAAATAAGAAGAAACATGATGTAGCTCTAGCACATTTTAGTCGCATTGGCTGGTATTTAGCATGACAGATGGATATGTAGAGGGGGACCAGTTGCATGGCCTGCACATTCTCCCTCAATCCTTTGGATTTTTATCTTTTGGGGGCACCTTAAACCATTGGTTTATGCAGCAGACATCCTGGATAAAGAAACTCTTAATTTATGTGTCATGTAAGCCTGCGAAATGATACGACACAACTGGGAATATTTGACATTCCATGCTTCGACGAGTACATACGTGTCTAGACGCAAGAGGGGGATCATTTACATATACTAGGGTCGGCTAATAAGTCCCGAGCCTCTCAATGAAAACAGCATTTAAAAAAAAAAAAAAAAATCTTTTTGGTTTATTTCTCAACAAAATGTCCAGAAAAGCTAATACATTTGTCATATCGGTGTTCTAATTTACTTAAACCATCTCTGTAGTGCGATTTATCAAGGTCCTCAAAATAGCTGTTTACCACATCAATGGCCGGAATCTTCGCTTGCTGTGAAATCTTCGTTCTTCAAGACATTTTTTGACGTTTGGGAACAGGTGGTAGTCACTGGGTACTAGATCTGACGAATAGGGTGGATGTTCAAGCAACTTCAACTTTAATTCGCACATTTTCCCCATTGCAATGACTGAACGATGGTTCGGAGCATTGTCGTCATGAAACAAGATTTTTTGCGAAATGAGGTTATTTTCTTTTCACCTCATCACTCAAACGTTGCAGTAAGCTTGCGCAGTAGTCACCAGTGATACTTTTACCCTTTTCCAAGTAATGAATAAAAATAATTCCCTGTGCATCCCAAAAAACACTCGCCATAACCTTGTTAGCTGACAAAATTGACTTTGTCATTTTTGGAGTTGGTTCACCTGGCGCAATCCACTGTTTTGACTGTGATTTGCTTTCTGGAGTGTAGTGATGTATTCAAGTTTCATACATGGTAATAAGCAGTCTCAAAACTTCACTGGGATTTTTACGGTAGAGCTCCACATTCTTAACAGAAGCAGTTTTTCTTTGCAACTTTTGATCAGGTGTCAACAAACGTGGCACCCATTTTGCACAGACCTTGTGGAAGCCCAAAACATTACTTAAAATATTTCCTGCACATTCTTTTGATATGTTTACAGCCTCTGCTATCTCAAACAACTTTAATCTGCTGTCTTCCAATACTAAACGATGATCCCTGGAGTTGTCACTTCTACAGGGCGTCCAGAGCGAGGCTCATCACTAGTGCTCGTACGTCCCATTTTAAACTGTACAATCTACATTTTAATGTTTGAATAAGAAGGGGCAGAGTCTTTCAATACCACCTTTTAATCTTTGAATTAGAAGGGGCAGAGGCTTTCAATATACTGTCCGTTTCCTCCTTGATTTCTTTAGGCGTTAAGCCTTTCAAATGGAATTATTTAATCCCTGCTCGTTTATCGTAAAAACTCTAAAGTTGTCTTGTTTAAAATGCTGTCATTGGAAAACTAAACAAACTATTGATCTGTAACTATGGATACAAGCTAGTCTAGAGTTAAACTGTACGGTGCTTCTGTCTAACAGGCCTAGTGGCACCATATCTGAATGGGGCCTGGGACCTATCAGCCGACCCTAGTAAATGGTGTTTGTGTGGAACACCCCTAATAATCCAATAACATCAAAAATAGAACCAACTGTTACTTTAAAATGTTGCACTTTGAATCTCAATAAATGGAGAATGAAGGGTCTTGGGGCACATGTTTATATGAATATTTTTTCTTGTTTTGATGTAAGGAAGCTGTCCCCAAACTTTGTAGAAAGTGTTTTTGAATCATTGTGTATACAGTAAGGTTGAGCAGGAAAGAATGCGCACATCCTCTGTGGAGAGTCTTCGCTTTGACCAGATTTCCCTTTCGTGATGAGAGTCGACAACACTGCTCTGAAGGCTTCACTTCATTTCTATTAAAGTGGAGCCTTATTACTTTCTCTACCACTTGAAATTAGTAGGTAGAGGACGTATTGTGTCAATGAGAACAGTCTTCATACACCGTTCTTTGTTATTTATTAGAAGTAAGCTAAGAACCAGAGATGTAGGTATTATTAGTACAGGATGGTTCCACCACTTCTATACGCGGGCACTTGTTATTTCGTCATTGTAGTTACTTACTGGTCTCTTATAAACATTCAGGGCCCTAAGCTGCAAATCGAAGCCGAGGGATCTGCGAAGCTAAAACCCCAAAGATCCCAAGAAGAAGTCAAAATTTGGGCAATCTGCCAACTTAATGTTTTCAACGTATGGATCGGCAGTAAAAGTCTTAAGACCATTTGCGTGCGTGCCCGTATGTGTGGTGGAACCATCGTATAGGTTTACCAAAATTTAAAAAAATGTAATGTGTTCCATTCACGTGACTTTCAAATATCTTACAAGAGATTATTCTTTTATCTAATGCACATAAATACCAGCATAACTTCTCTGATTGCTTGTAAGTAGAAGGGAATACATTACACTGAAGTGATAGAGGTTCGCTTTGCTTTTTATGGTTCCGTATGAGAAACGTATAATTATTTCAAAATTGAAACCAATAACAAGTAGCTGCTATCTCAGAAAACGGGCATTTCTACAAACAAATCTGATGTGCTCCACTCACATGACTTTCTCTACATCTCTGTAATAAATTATTGTTAAAAATCTTATTCTTGTATTTACCTCATGCTAATCGAGGGAAAAAATGGCTTTATTAATTCCTTCCGTTAAAACAGAAGGAAAATAAGGGGATACACAAGTCTAAAGCGATAGTCTAATGTTTCAAAAACTAGTTGCTATGTGATAAAAGTTCCTTGGTTTGTATGGCCAGGAGTGTGACAAATTCCCGTATGAGAAAAGTATAAGAATTTTAAAGCTGGAAAAATCTCAAAAACGGTCAACTCCATGAAAAATATGTAAATGACACAAACCGTGTGTTTTAAGGAGCTACCGTTTTTGTCTATCTGTCAACAGTTTACCAGTTAGGTAAAATTCATCCAGAACAAAGTAGTTTTCAGAGGCTATTGCGCAAATCAGTGTACTTTTCTGAAATAGCAAAATTGGGTTTCTAATATGTGGTGGTGCTAATATGGGGTAACAGGGGTTCCTTCTATGGTCTGACTGGGGTTCCTAATATGTGGTGTGCTTAATATTGTGTGACAGGGGTTCCTAATATGGTCTGTCAGGGGTTCCTAATATGTGGTGTGCTTAATATTGTGTAACAGGGGTTCCTAATATGGTCTGACAGGGGTTCCCAATATGTGGTGTGCTTAATATTGTGTGACAGGGGTTCCTTCTATGGTCTAACAGGGGTTCCTAATATGTGGTGTGCTTAATATTGTGTAACAGAGGTTCCTAATATGGTCTGACAGGGGTTCCTAATATGTGGTGTGCTTAATATTGTGTGACAGGGGTTCCTTCTAAGGTCTGGCAGGGGTTCCTAATATGTGGTGTGCTTAATATTGTGTAACAGGGGTTCCTAATATGGTCTGACAGGGGTTCCTAATATGTGGTGTGCTTAATATTGTGTAACAGAAGTTCCTAATATGGTCTGACAGGGGTTCCCAATATGTGGTGTGCTTAATATTGTGTGACAGGGGTTCCTTCTATGGTCTGACAGGGGTTCCCAATATGTGGTGTGCTTAATATTGTGTGACAGGGGTTCCTTCTATGGTGTGACAGGGATTCCCAATATGTGGTGTGCTTAATATTGTGTAACAGGGGTTCCTAATATGGTGTGGCAGGGATTCCCAATATGTGGTATGCTTAATATTGTGTAACAGGGGTTCCTAATATGGTCTGACAGGGGTTCCCAATATGTGGTGTGCTTAATATTGTGTGACGGGGGTTCCTTCTCTGGTCTGACGGGGATTCCCAATATGTGATGTGCTTAATATTGTGTGACAGGGATTCCTTCTATGGTGTGACAGGGATTCCCAATATGTGGTGTGCTTAATATTGTGTGACAGGGGTTCCTAATATGTGGTGTGCTTAATATTGTGTGACAGGGGTTCCTATAATGGCGTGATAGGGGTTCCTAATATGTGGTGGTGATTAATATGATGTAACAGGGGCTCCTATTGATGTGACAGGGGTTACTTCTATGGTGTGACAGGCCTTCCTAATATGTGGTGTGCTTAATATGGTGTGACAGGGGTTCCTAATATGGTGTAACAGGGGTTCCTAAAAAGGTGTGACTGGGGTTCCTAATATGGGGTGTGCTTAATATGGTGTGACAGGGGTTCCTAATATGGTGTAACGGGGGTTCCTAAAATGGTGTAACTGGGGTTCCTAATATGGGGTGTGCTTAATATGGTGTGACAGAGGTTCCTTATATGGCGTGACAGGGGTTCCTAATATGGTGTGCCAGGGGTTCCTAATATGGTGTAACTGGGGTTCCTAATATGGGGTGTGCTTAATGTGGTGTGACAGAGGTTCCTTATATGGCGTGACGGGTTTTTAATATGGTGTGACAGGGGTTCCTAAAATGGTGTGACTGGGGTTATTAATGTGGTGTGCGTAATATGAGGTAACAGGGGTTCCTAATATGATGTGATAGGGGTTCCTTCTATTGTCTGACAGGGGTTCCCAATATATGGTATGCTTAATATGGTGTGACAGGGGTTCCCAATATGATGTGACAGGGGCTCCTAGTATGGTGTAACGGGTGTTTCTAAAATGGTATGACGGGATCGTAATATGTGATGTGCTTAATATGGTGTGACAGGGGTTCCTTATATGTGGTGGTGGTTAATATGGGTGACGGGTTCCTTATATGTGGTGACAAGGGTTCCTAATATGCGGTAATGCTTAATATGGGGTGACAAAGGTTCCTAAAATGTGGTGACAGGGGTTCCTAATATGTGGTGATGCTTAATATGGGGGGACAGGGGTTCCAAATATTTGGTGGTTCTTAATATGGGGGACAGGGGTTCCAAATATTTGGTGATGCTTAATATGGGGGGACAGGGGTTCCAAATATTTGGTGATGCTTAATATGGGGGGACAGGGGTTCCAAATATTTGGTGGTTCTTAATATGGGGGACAGGGGTTCCAAATATTTGGTGATGCTTGTAATATGGGGGGACAGGGGTTCCAAATATTTGGTGATGCTTAATATGGGGGACAGGGGTTCCAAATATTTGGTGATGCGTAATATGGGGGGACAGGGGTTCCAAATATTTGGTGGTGCGTAATATGGGTGACAGGGGTTCCAAATATTTGGTGGTGCGTAATATGGGGTGAGTTTTCTGGTGTTAGTTTAGAACATTGCAAGTATATAAGTTTATACTACATAATGTGTGTGCTAAATATGATTGGTTGATGACCAAATGAAAGTTGAATGTTAAAATACTGGCGTGTTATCCTGTGTCCTAATAACCAGACAGTTCATTGTTTTTTATTTCCTTTGCTCTCACAATACAGGCACTGTACATCTTCGTCGTCACGTGTCCGTTTGACTTGTGTTGAGTGAGCTGAGCTTTGTATGGTGTTGCCTTCTGGGCTGCTAGGACCAATGTTCACTTTCCTGAAGTAGTTGCAAAATCCTGGGGCCTGAAAATATTGCAGTTAAGTAGATGTATCCCCACTACTTGGTGCACATAGAGCTTCCCTATCCGCTAAATCTCCTGGCGGCAATAGGTCTTCCCATGAAAGCCTGTGAGGAGGTAGGCAGACATTGCTCTCTCTGGCAACCTTATTTCAAATAAAGGAAAACAAATCAGCACAATTATTATCTATTAAGAAGAGAGGTGGAATGTATACACACAATACTTCTAGCATGAACATTTATAAAGTAGGACATGTAGTCAGAGTCAGACTGAAACATTCAATGAGTGTTACAACATTGTAAGACACAATTGGGGTTGTCATCTCAAAAATAATTAGAGATCACCTTCTGGTTTACCGGGAAACATGCGAGTCAGTTGAGAAATTCAATCTATGCCGGCATGTTGCCATGGGAGCTCCGTGGCAGAGCAAGCGGCTAGAGATCCGTGCTTCAAATTCCGGCTATGGCATTAAATTTTTCAGTCCGACTCTACCTATCCAACTCCTGTCCTACTCACAGCTTGTGTGAAAAAACAACATTCTATTTATAAAGTAAATCCTAAAGTACCCCAAATTAAGCTGTCCCTACCCCATAATTGGGAATAGACATGGGGCGATCCATGAACGAATCGTTCATATGAACGACTACAAGGAAAGAATTGAATGAATAAAAAAGAATCGTATGAATCGAAAAGAATGGCATGAATCATGTCAACCATAGAAGGTATCACCGTCGAAAAAGAACCGCAGATTTGAAGAATCGTGATCAGGTAGCGGGGTTGTTTTTTGCTTTCGAAGTAACACGTCGAAAACTCATTAACAATGCCGCGACCAAGACAATCGAATCTTTCCCGACAAAGGATTCGAAACATTGCGAATGAAATTGCGCGTGAAGAGCAACTATCCAATTGAATTTTGAAACTCCTTGAATGTGCCTGGCTTACCACCGCACAATTTACGATTAAAGGTTGGCTCCGTAGTAATCATGCTTCGAAACATAAACCAACCAAAACTGCGCAACGGAAAGCGTTTGGTGGTAAGTAAATTGATGAACAATGTGACTTACGCGACGATACTCAATCGAAGGTGAGGAAGTTCTCATTCTAAGGAACCAGGTGATCCTAACCGATTTGCCGTTTCAGTTTAAACAACTTCAATTTCCGATCCGTCTTGCATTCGCCATGACCATTAACAAATCACAAGGCCAATCCTTGAAAGTTTGTGGTCGGAATCTAGAAAATCCAGGTATAATTTTCCCATGGTCAATTATATGTGGCATGTTCACGGGTCGGAAGACCATCTGCGTTATTTGTTCTTGCGCCTGATAATAAAACAAGAAATGTCGTCTATCACAAGGTGCTTCACTGAAGAGTGCAACCCAAGCACGAAAATACACATTCAATAAAGAATCATTAAAATGCTTCATTTTTTGTATTTATATTTGTTATCCTAATAAAAAAATGAACTTAATAACATCCTAAATCTGCTCATTTATTGCTTCTAAGACGGAACAAAATTCGCTGGGTCAGCTAGTCTTTATATAATTTAGGGATGAGTTATTGTAGACGTGAAAGCAGGCGTTAGAATTTACAACTGTTTTATATATATTTATTTGTTGCAGTAATATCTTAAATATAGATAATATATGCATGGCTAAATCGTCACTACATTAGCAGGATATAAGTATAACTTCAGAAAGAAAATATTACGGCAAATAAAGTAATTATGCTCCAACATATCATGTTATTCTGGTACTAGCGTTGCCTTATAATGAGCTATTTATAACAATTACTTGACTTGTGGCGCGCAACCGCGACAATGATGAATTATAGTGGATAAATGAAGTAAATACTAGGTAGTTTTAGAACTTGCTAAAAACGAGGTGAATAATCTTTCACTAAAAGCAAGTAGTAAATGCTAGGCTACCCAGAAAAAAAACTTAGTAAATAGTAGGCCCTAGCATTTGCTTGCCATTGCAGTTCCAAATTATTATGCTGAGTCAGCAAGTTGCTCTCTTCTCAGGCTTTAAAATATAGTACATATTTTACTTTTGTTTTGCAAATAAATGACATCTCCGCAGAGACGGTTGTCGTTACATTCCTGGCTGATGAGTACTCGAAAGCAATGGGTGTTGGCCAGCTTAAGAAACTATTAAACAACATGAAATCGACCCTGAAGAACTGGGAACAAAGCAGTTAAATTGAAGCCATGGCAAAATCACATGTTGAAAATTCTTGATAAATCCGAAGAAAAATCCAGTTTTCCACAAAATACCAGGCGCTCAGGGTACATCTTCCTGTTGCGATGGTCACAGCAGATAATGGCATGCTGATGGAAGAGTTGAGAAAAACTTACATTTTATTACCCAAGGTTTATTCACCAGGTATGCCTAGTAAATGTTGACTGCCGGAAAAATCTTAGGTTTTACTAAACTTAGCATATACTTAAGTTTTTACTCACACCAAACTCGAGTAAATGCTTAAAACTTGGGTGGTACAAGTAAATACTTGTTTTTATTCACTTTACTCTGCGTATTAACATTACATAAATACCGCCATGTTTAGGACTTAAACAAAGCTTTTATGTTGTCTTTTCGGATAATGGAGGAAGTTTTACTAAATATGTTTGGAAAAGAGTAGTATGTTTTTATATAAATTATATGTTTTATGCTCTTGGAGCTACCATATGACTATCATCCCCGTGTATAAGTCAAACACAGAGAAGGTATGGCAACGATTACTGATTCCTGAACGAATCGTAAGAATCGGTTACTGAACATGAATCGCCCGGCCCAACTCTAATAGGGAACTCGCCATTTTAGTGTACCTACTTATTGTTCCCGCTGTTTTTGTGATTGAATAAAGGCAAGGTACAGCTTGATCTTAAAACTGCAACAATTACATTATGATATTGGTATACAGAGATATCAACAGCAGGAGCAAACTTCCTTCTTTTTCTCATTGTGATGTGGTGACTTGCTCGCAGAATACTATGTCCACAAACCTCTCTTGGTTCATGAGGTTTCCAGCACCTGTCAGCATTGAATTACTGAGTTACTTTCTCTATACGATATTTTAATCAAAATACTTAAGAGCCATTTTTGAGAAAATCAAAATTTTCGAAATGTTTTCGTCCAAAGGGTAGTTGGGAGTTGGGGGGGGGGTTCGGATTTTGTACAAAAGTTTTGTGTCGCATCCTTGGAAGATACTAAAATTCGTTTTGATCTATGTTGCCCACAGACACACACGGACATTTTTCTAAAAATGATTTTTTTAGATTCAGGGGCACCCAAAACATGTATTTCCGGTGAAAACTCGGTGTCGAATTTTTGTATGCGATACAATAGCTTCTCTATACACTATGTACATAGTACTTATAGAGAAAGTAAATACGAGTATATGCCGAGATTACACCAGGAATACATTGTTGAACCCTGAGTTCTAAAAAAGACAGTTTTACTTTCTGTACATAGTGTCGGTGAAATACCAAACTTGGTATTTGAGTTTAAAATCGTCCAAGGATGCGACACGATTTTGAACAAAATTCACCCACCAGAAATGTCCCTTCATAGGAAAAATAAATTAAAATGTTATTTTCTCAAAAATGTCTCTAACGACATTGATTAAAATACAGTACATCAAAGATATTTATATGAAAAATAAAATTTATATTTTGAATGTTCTGGGAATAGCCTATGAAGACCCTTTTATTCTGGATGAATTTTGCTAGAATTTGCATAACTGGTAAACCGTAAGAGATAGACAAAAACTTACTGCACAAAAAAATGTAGATCACGTCGAAACAGACAGTATTTCATATATATATATATATTTTTTTTTTTTTCGTGGAGTAGACTATTTGTGATATATTCCTTGTTATTAGTTTGTTCTAATATACTTAAACTTTTCACATACCGGAACTTGTCAACTCCCACGTATACAAACAAAGGAACCTTAGCCACAGAGCAACCTCATTTTCAAATATTTGACTATTTTTAGCCTAGTGTATTTCCCCTCTACTTATAAAGAAGCAAGTAATTAAACCGTTTCTGTTTACATATGTCGATTATCATGAAGTGGATACAAGAATAAGGCCATTTACAATAATTTGTTAGAGATGTAGAGAAACTCATGTGTTTTTGGAATAGAAACAATGTAAATATATCGTTGGAAAGCTGAACATCTGATTCAAGTTTTAGTTTTATCGATGAATAAATAGCGATATAATTTAAGGTCTGTTTCTCAGTAAAGCTGTATACAGTAAGGATCTGTTGGAGGAGTCATCATGACGCTACTTTAGAGCCAATGAGAACATAATATTTAAATTTAAACAAAAGTGTCCTCCAATGCTCGCCCAGCATCAGTTTTTCTAATTGGCGAGATTGCTGCCCATATAAATAGGAATTTCGTCCAAGTTCGGGGCAGTCACAAACCAAAAGGTAGACAAGACAAAAACATGCGACTAGTGCGTCGCTACTCTATTATAGTAAAGGCAGTCGCGAATAAATGTAATCAGAAATAAGTCAAAAGATTAAGGAAGTGTAAGATTCCTGTCAAGTAACGGTAAAAAGGAAACAGATTTTAAATTGCTCATCGCTACGAAACAGACAATTTTTGTATTATTGGTAACATATAACATGTCCGGGCTTGTAGGCCGTGGTTGATTATTAAAATAATTAAAACTTGACGCTTCGTCCTCAGCTGTGGAGGACATCTTCAGAAATGAGGCTGAGCAGTAACGGCTAGCGACTGCAGATTCATGGAGCCAGGAGCAGGAACTGGTAGCTCGAGTGTACTCGGGCGGGGGCAAATCGCCACGGTACCTATCCGCTTTTCTTGGGGATTTACCCGTGCGATGTAGTAGATGTAGTCATTCGCAAGTGTTTGTGTCAATATACTGTGGGCTAGGTGTTTCCCTAAGTGCTGCCGGCGCGGGCTGGTTTACCTCCCGTGGTGGTCACTCACTAGGAAGGGACCAGGCCAGCCGCTTGCGGGCTGTCAAGGAAAGCAGTGCCAGCTAGCGGGGAGAACTAAAACGATGGAGGTAGGCCAGTTGTGCAGCTGGTGGTCACCCATCCGAATTGTGACCGGGCCCAATGCTGGAATTCCGGAGTGGGAATGGAGTAGGTGGGACGAGAATCTAGGTCTGTACCTAATATCATCTTCAGTGCCCTGTTCTGCACGGTCTGCAGCCTGCGGATGGTGAAACGAGCCACCTAACCCCAGACCTCGCAGCCGTACAGCATCAGGTGCGGGATGACAGCTAGTTGTAGGTGTGAGGACACGGTGGAGCGGAAGATGGGAAACAACTGCCGAAGGGCAGCGTGCCCCATCCTGTCCTCCCTGACATGTGGAGTGAATGTAAGGCCGCGATCGAGGAGCACTCCGAGGTATTTGGCGGTGCGGACCAAGGGATCCTCCTCCGCCGCAACCTCAGGGACCTCTCCGGCCGCCAGCGACGGACTTTAGCCAGCAGTAGAGCGAAGCTTTTTTGCGGGTTGCTGGCCATCCGCCACTTTTCACTCCATCTGCCGATGGCCTGGAGTTGTCTCTGTAGCGGGGGATGGCAGAAACGGGCGTTCTTGTTAGTGCCATTATGAGGACATCGGCATATTGTCACTTAACAGTACCGGGTTCTGTTGGGAAGTCAGACATGTAGGTGGCAAAGAGTAATGGCGACAGCACGCTGCCTTCCGGCACTCCGCCGCTATTAGTCTGACTGTGGAATGCCTCCCCTCCACCCTCACCCTGAAAGTGCGGTCCCGAAGGAAGCTACTAATCAGGTGAAGGTAGGGGGGAGGGATCTCTGCGCTCTTGAGCTTGTACAATAGCCCCTGGTGCCACGTGGTGGCGAAGGCCTTTTCCACGCCCAAGAGTACCGCGACTGTTTTGAAGTTGTCCTGAAAGCCCAGGGCAGCCTTCTCGGCCAGTCGCAGCTGCTGCAAGGTTGTGGAATGTCCAGTACGAAAACCAAACTGATGATCCGGGAACAGGAGTCTCTCCTCAAAGAGAGGGATGTGGCGGGGTAGGAGTAACCGCTCGAATACTTTCGAGACGATCGGGAGTAAGCTAATAGATCTGTAGCTTGACGGGAAGACCGGGTCCTTGCCGGGTTTCAGAATGCATACCACCCTCGCCTCCTTCCAACACGTTGGAAAGTGGCGGAGGTGTAGGCATGCATTGTAAATCCGTGTCAGGTGGAATACGGCTTTTCGGGGTAGGTGCTGTGACGCCGTCATGTCCAGGGGCTTTTCTGGGTTTTTAGGTTTTTGAGTTGCGAGGCCACCTCTTTCGGGATGACTATTGGAATGCGGATCTCTTCGTGGGGTGGCGGGGGCTCCTCATAGAAGTAGTCCACCGTCGCTTCCACGAGTTCAGTAAAATCCTCGTCCTGGGGTCTTCACGGGGTTCGAATTGGGACTTCAGATAGTCTGCAAAATCCGCGGCTTTATCCTGGGGCTCAAAGGAGAGTCTCTCTCAGGTGCCATGGATGGGATGCTGGAATTGACTTTTGTCTTTCCTGAGGGACCGGATGATCCTCCAGGGTTAATTCTCTACCAGGTTTACATTAGCCATTGTGTGTTCCCAGGCCGTTTTGTGGTGCGCGCGAAGCAGGCGCCTTGCCAGGGATTTGAACCTCTGGTACACTGCTTGGATCCTGGGATGGCGGAAGCGTTGCCATAGCTTCCGAACAGTTGCCTTGGCTTTTAGCAGCTGTCGGAGTTCATTGGGTTGGGTTTGTCAGATGGGATGCGGTAGGTGTGAGCGCGTACCACATTCAGGATTTGTTTGGAGAAAGCCGTGGCTGTCGCTTCCAGGGCGTCAATAGAATCCATGCGAGGTCGCGGGTCCACGGTTTGGTTTAGGTCTAGGACGGCTGCGTCCCAGTCGAACTCATTTATCCAGTCTGGCGTTACCAGAGCAGAAACGGCCTCGGTTGTATCCACCACGACAGGGTCGTGGTCGGAATCCAACTCGTTCACCGCCGAGAGGTCTAGATGAAATGGAATGTTCTTGATGATTATGAAGTCGCGGTCTGCCGCGAGCCGGATGACACGTAGACCTTCTCGGTCCGTGCGCGACGAGGCTGGGGTTACCGCTGATGAGGCCGTAGAGCCCGTGGCCCCGGGGGTTGTTGGTGCGGCTATGCCAGTGGGCATGTTTCGCGTTGAGATCTCCTGCGATGCCTACCACTGGGTGAAGGTTCAGTAGGTGGTTAGGTGGGTCATAAGCAGCTATCAGTAGCGTGTCGAGCCCGCCAACGGCTGTAGCGCTGGGAGTTGGAAAGGAGTATGGGTAATATGGTTCTTAATGAATATAGCTGTACCGCCACCCTGCCTGGGTGACGTGGCTAGGCAGCAGATTCATGGAGCAGTGGGCGACAATATACACTGTTGAGGTAGTGGGCAGACAGTAATTGGACTGCTGTGTTCCGATTGGCAGGAATCCACCTCAAATCTGTCGTCTCTATTAAAATTATTGGGATGTTTGTATATTTCAATGGATTCGCTGACAATTCTGGGGTAGTACTGTTTGGTAGTTGCAAGGACTTCTGTTTTTTTTTTTTTTTTTAAATAATATGTCGTGTATAAAACGTAGTATATAAAAACCGGCGTCGGCGAACACAAAAGATGTCGCCTGGGTCATACAGACACATCTGCCGGCCGTGAAAAGCTACGAGCATATTTAATTTGTGTTTTATTTTTCATGCAAGTTGCCGTATATCTAGTTAGCTAGCCGGAGGAGAAGACACCAGATCGCCAACGATGTTCATCTCGACAAAGTGGTGTTGTTCACTATTAATCATAAACTACAGACGTGTCGACTCTTTTAACCTGTTGACATTGCACAAGGCTTGAGCAGCCAACCTCACGATGTAAAACAATACACAAGTGTGACACCACGTCAGTAATTACTTTTACTTTATCTACACCTACATAGTGTATTGTAATGCACTCCAACATTAGATGCTGAATAAAAACAAATTATAGAAAAAGGTCCGCTTGTGTGTGTCTGTGATCAGCACATCTGAAAAACGAAAGGTCCGTTCAATATCAAACTTGGTATATAAGTTCACTCTCTTCCAAGGATTGCGACACGAAGCTTTTAAAGAAAATTCCTCCTCCCCCAACCACCCTTTACATGGAAAATTTTCTGAACATTTTGATTTTCTTAAAAATGACTAACGATTTTTATTAAAATATCGTATATTGAAGGTATTTACATGTTAAATAAATTGTGTATCTTGAATTTTCTGGGAATAGTCTCTCAAGACTACTTTATTCTGAATGAATTTTACGGAATTTTGCATAACTGCTAAACCGTAAGAGATGGACAAAAACTTATCCCACAAAAAATGTAGACCACGTTAAAACACACAATTTATGTTATGTACATTTTTTGTCTGGATTTGAATGTTTTTGAGATATTCTTTGTTTTTGCTTTCAGCTTTGAAAAACTTATATTTTTCCCATACAGGAATTTGTCCTTACAAACAAAGAAACTTCAGTCACATAGCAAGTAGTTTTTGACTGTCACTTTAGCCTATGCTACTCTCTTATTTCGCTTCTACTTACAAGGAAGCAAGTAATAAGACTATTTCTGCTATTTTTTCTCGATTAGCATGAAGTAAATAGAAGCATAAGCTTTTTAAGAATAATTTGTTGCAGAGATGTAGAGAAAGGCATGTGAATGGAACGCATCATATTTTTTTTTTTTTTTTTGGTGGAGAAATTTCTGAGAAATTCCTTATCATTTGATTTGTTTTAAAATACTTATACTTTTCTCATGCGGCGCAAATAAACGGATTTCAACGACATGCCAACCAGTTTTTAAAAGATTTGACTTGTGTATTCCTTTCTACAAGGGCCATCCAGAAAGTGACAGACGTAAAACTAAACAATAACGTAAGTTATCAATACAATTCTTTATTTACAAAGTTACATTTCCTTACTCTATTTGTCAACGTAATCATTATTGCTATCAAGGTACTGTCTCGTGGTTACGGCTTTTCAACGTCGATATTATAATCTTCTGCCACTAAAGATCACTGTCACTTTGAGGTCTTCATCACCTGGCAAATCTTTTCCATCCAAAAAGTCATGTACGGTGTCCAAAGTGAAACATCGGTTTTTCTCAACTCTTTTATAACATTTGCTTTCAACTGCTGCATAACGATTGATAAACTTTCACTCCCGTCTTTATCGTACACCTTGATTGCTAATAAATTATGCGCCATTTTCTCACTGAAGGCCCGTTCATTGTTTTTATCACTATACACTTGCATTATTTGTCCATAAAATTGATTTGACCAAACATTTTGTGCATATAAAAAAAGAACAAGTTCTTTGGAGGTAGAAAAGTATAACATTGGCATTGAAAAAAAAAAATAATTTTATTTGTTAGATAAATATCTTTAATATATGATATTTTAATCAAAATCGTTAGAGCCATTTTTAAGAATATCAAAATTTTCGAAAAAAGTTCCATGTAAAGGGTAGTTTGGGGTGGGTTTTTTTTTCCTCAAAATCTTCGTGTCGGATCCCTGGAAGATACTAAACTTAAATACTAGGTTTGGTATTTTAGCTACTTTTCGTTTTTGAGTTATCGTGTTCACAGACACACACGGACCTTTTTCTGAAAATGCTTTTTTTTTATACAGGGGGTCCTAAAACATGTATTTCCGGTGAAATCTCGGTATCGAATTTTTGGGTGGAATACAATACTTCTCTATCCCTATGTAAATTGTACATATGGGGCTAGAGAAAGTAACTAGTATCACGTGACAATAAATACATTGACAGAATGGACATTACGTTGAGAAATAAGAGTAAGGTACTGTAATTTTGTAAATAAAGTTTTGTGTTAATAACTTCCGTTATTATTTAATTATGACAAATTGTCTCACTTTCTGGATGGCCCTTCTACTTACAAGGAAGCAAGTAATAACACCGTTTCTGTTAATGTTTATCTCGATTAGCAAGAAGTAGATAAGTAGAACAATAAGATTATTAACAATAATTTATTACAGATATGTATAAAAAGTCAATGTGAATGGAACACATCGGATTTTTTTCGGGGGTGGCGGGGGTTACATACTTGGCCATCAGGAGAGGGAAAGGGAATTAATGCTTTGCGAGAGGCTAAATGTTTAAATTGCAGCATTGGAAGTTTGGTAAGGGTGTAACATCAATACTGATGCTGGTCTGGAAAGGGACGTAAAAAACATTATGATATAGAGTTGCGCATTCCCTCGGAACACGTCACTTTGTACCAAGGACTTTCTTTTCATCGTACTTCACATGACTTTCTCTACATCTCTGCAACAAATTATTGTTAGAACGCTTATGCTTCTATTTACTTCATGCTAATTGAGAAAGAAAAAAAAAATAGCAGAAATAGTCTTATTACTTGCTTCCTTGTAAGTAGAAGTGAAGTAAGGGAGTATCATAGGTTGAAGTGATAGTCAAAAGCTGGTTGCTATGTCACTGAAGTTCTTTTTTGTTTGTATCGACAGCAGTTGACAAATTCCTGTATGAGAAAAGTATAAGTTTTTTTAAAGCTGAAAGGAATAACAAGGAATATCTCCAAAACGATAAACTCCACGAAAAAAGTGTATATGACATAAATTGTGTGTTTTATCGTGATCTATATTTTTTGTTAAGTGCGTTTTTGTCTATCTCTTACGGTTTACCAGTTATACAAAATTCAATAAAAATCATCCAGATTAAAGACGTCTTTAGAGGCTATTTCCAGAAAGTTCAAGATAAACATATTGACAGGCAAATAGCTTAAATATAAGAGATTTTAATCAAAATCGTTTGAGCCATTTTTGAGAAAATGAAAAAGTCGAAATTTTTTTCCATATAGAGAGTAGTTTGAGTGGGGGGATTTTCTTGAAAATCTTCGTATCTCATCTTTGGAAGATACTAAACTTTTCGGTTTTGAGCCATGCTGCCTACATACACACACGCGGACCTTTTTCCAAAAATGCTTTTTATTTTATTCAGGGGGACCCGAAACATGTATTTGCAGTGAAATCTCGGCATCTAATTTTTGGATGCACTACAATACACTACATAGTACGTGTAGAGAAAGTAAAATGTAGGCACTTTAACGGTTTATGCAAAAGTCATTCAGAATGAAGAGGACTTCAGAGGCTATTCGCAGAAAATTTAACATATACATCTTATTTGTTGCGTAAATGTCTTCATTTTAATCAAATTTTATAGAAAATCGAACATTTTGAAAGATGCTCTATACAAAGGGTAGTTTGGGGGGGGGGGGATGTTTGAAGATCTTTATGTCGCATGCTTGGAAGATACTCAACTTCAGTGCTACGCTTGTTATTTAATGTACTTCTTGTTTTGAGTTCTGCTCGCGCGGACCTTGTCAAGATATTTTTCCGGTGAAATTTTGGGTGGAATACAAAACCCTGCTTATCTACTATGTATATTGTACATATGTGTTAGAGAAAGTAATACACCTACGTAGCCCATTTTTGCAGTTTTGCTTTTAGAAGTAGCACTATCTTTGGACTACTTACAGAAAATGTAGGATGGTCTTCCATAAAAGAATACAAAAAACTGTACAGATTAAAGATTTGTGCAATTTTATTTCAAAATCTCAATTTAGCCACAATTTTACACTTGCATGTTTCACGCTAACTGCTGACAGGAAAGCAATACGTGGACTTGCATGTTCCTACACTGGACCTGTTGAGCAACCGTACGTCAGAGAGTGCGTATACAATACCAGAAACGCTAACATAAATTCTGCGACTGGTTTTTATAGATACTTTTGTGAAAAAAATCATTCACATACGTTTCTCTACCAAGTATTCTTACAGGACATTATTCTATCTACTTCATGAAACTGTCTTATTACCTAGTCGCAGCTATTGCCATTTGATTGAAATCCGTTTCTTTGCGTGGCCAGCGCTTCACAAGTTTCCGGTGAGAAAAGTTTTAAACAGTAACTAGGATATCTTACTCCCCGAAAAAAAAAATGGTCTAGTTTAACGTCTATCTCTTGTGCTTTACCAGCTATGCAAATTGTGCAAAATTCATCCAGAATAAAAAGCTCTTCAAAGGCTATTCCCTGAAATTTCGAGATATCATTTTATTTGCTATGTAAATATCTTTAATATACAATATTTTAATCAAAATCGTTAGAGCCAGTTTTGAGAAAATAAAACTTTTCGATAATTTTTGCATGTTAAGGGCGGTTCGAGGTGGTGGGATTTTCTTGAAAACCTACGTTGCAAGATGTTGAACTTAAATATCAAGTTTAGTGTCTAACTGGACTTTTCGTTTTTGGACTTTCCTTTTTTCAGGCGCGCGCCTGAAAAAAAAATAATTTTGCATATTCAGTGAAATCTCGGTATCGAATTTTTGAGTGGAATACAATACGTTCTCTACCAATATATATAGGAAGTAGAGAAAGTAAAACAAAACTCGAAACAATTTTACAAGTAAAGGGTAGTTTGTGCTGGAGGATTTTCTTAAAAATCTTCATGTCGCGTCTTAAATTTTGTCTGCAACTGAATTTTCCTTTTTGAATTATTTCACAGACACTGGGCGCGCACGTTTTTTACTTTCTCTACACATACTATGTACTAAATAGTCTATAGAGAAGGTATTGTGTTGCACCCAAAATTTAATACCGAAATTTCACCGGAAACACGTTTGCAGACCTGAATCCAAAAAAAAAAAAAAACATTTTTAGAAAACTGTGTGTGTGTGGAGGGGGGGCATAGCTCAAAAAACAAAAAGTTCATTAAAAACCAAACTTGGTATTATTCAATAAAATTCCCACTCCCCCGTCTACCCTTTACGCGGAAAAATGTTCGAAAATTTTTATTTTCTCAAAAAAGGCGTTAACGATTTTGATTAAAATATCGTATATTAAAGATATTTACTTGACAAATAAAATGTATATTTCGAATTTTCTTGGAATAGCCTCTGAAGACCTCTTTATTCTGCATGATTTTTACTGAATTTTGCATAACTGGTAAACCCTAAGAGATAGTCAAAAACTTATTACACAAAAAATATAGATCTCGTTAAAGCACACAATTTGTCATATACAATTTCGTGGAATTAAACGTTTTCGAGATATTCCTTATTATTGGTTTCAGTTTTAAAACCTTAAACTTTTCTCATACGGGAACTTGTCAACTCCTGGCCACGCAAAGAAACTGATTCAATTCCATAGCAAGCACATTTTAAAACATTTGACTGTCGGTTTATCCTAGTGTATTCCCTTATTTCCCTTCTACTTATAAGGAACTAAGTAATAAGACCGCTTCTATTAGCATGAAGTAGACGGAAGAATAAGCTTACTAACAATAATTTGTTACACAGATGTAGAAAAAGGCTAGTGAATGGAACACATCAGTTTCACGCGCTCAGTGCATGCATGCCTTTCCTAAAAATATCTGAGTGTTCAATTCAGATAACTGCATTGCTGTAGAAATTGGTGAACAACTTATTCTTCTGATAAACATTAGCAGAAATTGTGTTAAGTACTTGCTTCCTTGTAAGTAGAAAGAAAATAAT
This sequence comes from Hymenopus coronatus, assembly GCA_030762935.1. Taxonomy (NCBI): domain Eukaryota; kingdom Metazoa; phylum Arthropoda; class Insecta; order Mantodea; family Hymenopodidae; genus Hymenopus; species Hymenopus coronatus. The sequence continues at coordinate 4,745,157 of CM060895.1, read as the reverse complement.
TGAATACGCCAGGCTAAGACGATTTTAAATCTGAAACAACTAGCAGAGGATATCTCAGAAATGGTCAACTCCACATAAAAAAAAAAAAAAAAAAAATTATATGACATAAATTGTATGTTTCAACGAGATCTACATTTTTTGTGGAGTAAGTTTTTGTCTATCTCTTATGGTTTATCAGTTACGCAAATTCAACAAAATTCAACCAGAATTAAGAGATCTTTAAAGGCTATTCCCAGAAAATGCAAGATATAATTTTTTTTGCAATGTAAATGTCTTTAATATACGGTATTTTAATCAAAATCGTTAAAGCCATTTTAGAGAAAATAACAATTTTCGAAAAGGTTGCCAAGTAAATGGCAGTTTGGGGTGGGGGATTTTCCTTAGAATCTTTGTGTCGCATCCTTGAAATACACTAAACTTAAATACCAAGTTTGGTATTTTACGGACACTTCGTTTTTGAGTTATCGTGTTCACAGACACACGAACCTTTTCTAATAGTTTTTTTTTTTTTTTTTATACAGGGGACTCTAAAATATATATTTGCGGTGAAATCTCGGTATTGATTTTTTGGGTGCAATACAATACCTTTTCTATACACCATGTAGGTACAAAGTACGTGTAGAGAAAGTAAAGTGCTGTTTTTGGATTGAGGAGAGGAAACAATAAGGGTAGTTGCCCACACAAGGAAGGTTGAATGACGTGAGAGGTAGCGAGGACTTGGCTTGGACCAAACAATGTGCGTATTCATTGAACAAATGCCAGTTTATGCGGCTAAATGTAACCCTCGAGCTGACCGTGTGACTTCGCTCGTGCAATTTCAGTCTTTGTCAAGACATGTTTCGATATTTCAGAAAACGCCGAGACCACAGCAGTTGTCGAAGAAATTCCATCAGAAACTTACGGTATGTAACTAGCATTTTACAGGGCTCTGTCACTCCAAAAATAGTTTTACGTCAGTTGGCAACACTGGACAGTAACACTCACCGCGCTCAAAAAATGGCGACTTACCTGTCACAAAAAATTGATGTGACGAGTGGCCATGCATGTAGGCTCTGTATCTGTGCCTTACCCAAGTTTGATGTCAACCTCGGGCCACATCTGTGTTTAGTAAATACTTCCTGTTCCCATAGAATATGCTGGGATGTTTCAAAATATTTCCCACATGAGTGGGAGGTGAATAAATGCAAATATTTGTATTGTAAAGTATAAGCCAAAAGTTTTTATTCTGAAAATCTTCCAGCTCTGCCATGAGAACTTGGAATGACTGCCTTTATGTTAACTCGTCTCATGCATGGACAGTATGTCACGTTGTAAATGAATAAAGTCTGCATACCAGATTTGGTTATTTCCTGAGATTAGGCGTTTGCCAGTCGCTATATAAACACCACATAGCTTAAGACGTTAGTAATATGTGGTGTGTGTCGCCAAAGGTACTGCTGATTTTGCAGCAGAGGAGAAACGGACTCGCCAGGACACTAACCGAACCATCAGTTCACTCCGCTCCAGGAAATAGTCCTGGTAGTTTATACATTTGGTAGTCACAGTTGCTTGCTTGCTTCCAATGCAATGCTAAGTCATTATTATTACTATTACTATTATTATCATCATTATTATTACTAAATTCCACATGTTTTGTTGAATAATTGTAATTAATGTCGGTTCTAACCGTTACACTCTCTCGTGACGTCTTTGACCACCCCCACATATGGTGGAGGCGCCGAGAATCGAACCCGATACCTCTCGCACCCGAGCGTTTGAGGACGATGTGATTATGTCTATTTGCAGTTTTTTTCGCTATTTTCTAAATTTATTTTCATGAGGAAAATTTCTTGATGATTTAGAATGACTGTTATTCCCTACCACAGACGTTGGGTAATTATTTATGTAACACGCTATAGTTTAACCCTCCCCTGCCCTTTGCCCTATTCGACTAAGGGTAGTTTGATGGGAAGGAAGAATATCAATCGCTCTGAAACTTCAGCTTAACGAAAGTACGAACCGACTGCGCGGTGTTTTGCCTGCCCTGTCCTTGGCTCTCTTCGTTCTCCGCTTTCATAGAGAAAGACGCGGATTAAACCATGCAACATTTTTAAAACTACCTTTAAAAGCTTTCCTCACCAAAGTTATTAAAGGAGATCTGAAACTGACCACATACATTTTTAGCACCTCTTTAGGAAACTATCCCTCACTCGTAGTTCACGTTGAGAAATGCTGACAATTTCCTGGCTGATATTTTGTTTTAATTCTTCCAGAGTGTGTGGGTTTGTCTTCTACACTTTATGCTGTAAGTTGCTCCAGAGATAGAAATACCAAAAGGTTAGGTCAGGGGATCGAGGGGGCCACAAATCTCTACTAATAATTCTGTCCTGAAACACACTTTCAGTTGTTCTCATCAAAATATTGGCTATATGAGTTGTTGCAGAGTCTTGTTGAAAAAAGTCAAAATCACTTTCTCTGTCTGCGAATTCTCTAAAAAGATCTGATGTGTTCCATTCACATGACTTTATCTACATACTGTATCTGCAACAAATTATTGTTGAAAAGCTTATTCTTCTAACTTCTTCGTACTAATCGAGAAAAAATTAGCAGAAATAGTCTTATTACTTGCTTCCTTGTAAATACAAGCGAATTACGGGAGTGGCAGAGAGCGGGTTGCTATGTGACTGAAGTTCCTTTGTTTGTATGAACACGAGTTGACAAGTTCCTGTATGAGGAAGGTTAAGCTTTTTAAAGCTGAAACCAAAAATAGGGAATATCTAAAAAACAATCAACCCCACAAAGAGCCATTTTTGAGGAAATCAACATTTTCGAAAAAAGTTCCATCTAAAGGGTAGTTTGGGATGTTTCTCCAAAAATGATTTTTTTGGATTCAGGGGGACCCAAAAGAGGTATTTCCGGTGAAATCTCGGTATTGCATTTTTGGGTGCATTACAATACCTTCTCTTTACACTATATACATAGTACGTGTTGAGAAAGTAAAAATTGGGCCTATAACTCTTTCTCTGCAATGTTTCTGCAAATCGTAATTTGACTTGGCGAGCTGACTGAGTTAATATAACCGTTGTGCAGTAGATAAGATATAATACACGGAGTGACTTGTAATAACTGAACTGCAGCAGAAGCGTGACCTTGTTTACAGCAGCAGTGGAAAAACACTGCAGGAGGTTTTGCTTTAGTACAACATTATCTGATTAGTATTCAGGGTTCAAATTAAAACAGTAACATTATTAAATTTGAATGTGTTGAAGAAATACACAACTGAAACCAACATTTGCACTTCCGATCTTTAAATTACAAAATACCCTCATTGCTCTTAGAAAGCTGAGACTTTAAACCCCAACAAAAAGTTTGTATCATCTTCCCAAAAGACAAACGTTCACTGTGAAACAGGCGCTCTTAATTCCCTATTTAGTTACTGGAAGCTTTGGCAGATTCCCCAGTTCGATGTAAATGAATGAATATTTGAACATATGTAAAGCCATTCATTGTGTAAAGGAAGCTTTGCAACTGAATCGGTCCCTCGTTTCCTCACAGTCACGTGAATGTAGGTCAACGGTGCTCGAGTTGTCTAAACACAGCTTGTAAAACAGGAGTGACTTGACAGGGTTATAGAAGCTGAATGGCTTACAGAAAGGGAAAAATTGTGTTCTATTCACATGACTTTCTCTACATCTCTGCAACAAATTGTTAATAAGCTGATGCTTCTATCTACTTCATACTAATCGATATAACCGGGTTCAAACCCGGCGGAGGACAATGGATTTTTTCTGGCGTAAAAATCCTTAGCATGGCTTCCTTCGGAACGGAAGTAAAGTCGTTGGTCCCGTGTCGTAGATTTAGGGCACGCAAAAGAACCTCAAGTCTGATAGAGAGACCTCTGAGCAAAATGAATTGGTCTTTCACGCCCAGTATAGAATGGGACATGGTGAACCACAGCAGTTAAAAGAGTGGCTATAAATAAAACGCCATTTCATTTACTGGCAGAAACGGTCTTATTACTTAGTTCCTTACAAGTAGGAGGGAATACGCTAGGCTAAACCGACAGTCAAAGCTTTTAAAATGTGGTTCCGTTTCTTTGCGTGGCCAGGAGTTGACAAGTTCCTGTATAAGAACAATTTTAACTATTTTAAAACTGAAATCTATAAAAAGGAATATATCGAAAACGGTCAACCCCAGAAAAAAATGTATAGATATGACATACATTTTGTATTTTAAGGAGTTCTAAATTCTTGTTTATCTTTTACGGTTTACATTAAAAATAATGCATCCAGAACAAAGAGATCTTTAGAGGCTATTCCCAGAAAATTCAATGTATACATTTTGTTTTGTAAATAGCTTAAATACTAGCAATTTTATTTAAAGTCGTTAGAGCCATTTTTGAGAAAATAAAAACTTTCGAAATATTTTCCATGTAAACGGTAACTGGAGGGTGCGGAAATTTTCTTGAATACCTTCGTGCTGCATGCTTGGAATATGCTGAACTTAAACATCACATTTGGTATTTAACGGAATTTTCGTTTTTGTGCTATGACACACACGGATATTTTTCTCTCTCTACATAGTGTATAGAGAAGGTACCCAGAAATTCCATACCGAGATTTCGTCCGAAATATATGTTTTGAGACATACCTGATTCCAAAAAAAAGGATTTTTACAAGCATGTCAGTGTGTGGCAGCATAACTCAAAAACGAAAAGTTTGTTAAATACCAAACTTAGTATATAAATTTATCATTTTCAAGAAAACCCCACCACCACAAACTGCCCTTTACATGGGGCATTTTTGGAAAAAAGTGGCTGTAACGATTTTTATTGAAGTACTTCATGTATAAGATAGTTTTATGACAAAATAAATGTATATCTTGAATTTTGTGGGAAGACATCTTTATTCTGGACGACTTTTGTATAACTGTCAAACCATAAGAGATACACAAAAACTTACTATGCAAAAAATTTAGATCTCATTAAATGCTATATACAGTTTTTTGTAGAGTTTTGGAGATATCCCTGATTATTGATATCAATTTTAAGACACTTAAACTTTTTTTGAACGCGAAGACATCTTTCTTCTCGTTTCAAGTTTGTTTACTCCTGGTAAGAAAAGAGAATGAAATTTCAATTGTTTCATATAGCGACCGGATTTTAAAGGATGAGACTATCACTTTAGTCTGTGCATTCCCTTATTTGCCTCCCACTTACAAGGAAGTAAGTAATAGACTAATTCTGCTTATGTTTATCTTGTTTAGCATGATGTACCTAAAAGATTAATCTTTTGAATAAAAGATTTAATTGAGGAACAACTAGAGAAACTCATGTGAATGGAAGACATGTATTAAAATCTCTTGATTCCAAAAAAACCTATATTTCCGGTGAAATCTTGGTATTGCATTTTTGGGTGCATTACAATAACTTCTCTATATACTGTGTACATAATATGTGTAGAGAAAGTAAACATAGCGAAGGATAGGAGTGAAAGAGGAAGATAGGATGAGTAGAGTCCGGATTTTATGAAATTGCATGTTCAGAATGTGTAGAGAGTCCGTTGTATGTAAGTTAGCTTGCATCTTCACTGTCATTAAAGCTGATCATAGGACTCCTAATGCCTGCCACATTCACAATGAAATGCAAACGCAGAGCGCAAGGGTTTGGACTCATATTTTTTAATGTAAGCATTCACATAGAAGCACGCAATGGTTTGCAAACTCCGAACTTGATCTTTGCGTTGCATGCAAACAGGAAGAATTCTCTATGCATTGCTTATGAATTCAATGTAAAACGATCGCACTGAGAAACTTTGCATGGCCTTCTATGTGGCCGTGCCGTACCGCACCATCTCTAATCTCAATCAAGATGTTATGACAGTCTCCTTGCGAATCCCTCTTTGATTTAATGGATGTAACTGTAATCTGTGTATACATTTATTAGTTCTAATAAATCGAAGACGCAGAGAGATAATTCTTAGTTCATTAAATGTGTAGCTTTATCACTTTCTGCTTGTACTATTTTCAATAATTTTAAATGAGCACGTGAGCGTCAGTTGTTACTATGTAATGTATTTGTTTGTAAAAGATTCAATGACATTTCTCATATGATATTGTTGGTTATGTTATGCGGCGCGTTTGGAAGATATTCGCATGTAACTTACAGATCTAGATACCCGTGTCAACTTCTTACGACTGCATTGTGAATAATGATCTTCCCTCGCGCTTGCGCTTATGCTGCGTTACGTCTTTGTGAATGTAGCATTATTAAAGCATGTTTTCAAAGAAACAGGGATAATTCACACACTAAATTTAAATACGATCGAATAGCTTAAAAGAATACCACCACATCCATAGTGATAGTAGCCGCGTGGCGAACCGGCTTTCAAGCGCAAAACAAAACATTGGCAGCCCTCCTGTCCGGTTCACGTTCAAAAGGTCGCGAGTTCGAATCTCACTTACGGTCCGATAAAGTTTTCGCTTTCTCTACACGTACGTTTAGAGAAGGTATTGTATTGTACCCAAAAAATCAATACCGAGATTTCACCGAAAATATATGTTTTACCGTCCCATGGATCCAAAAATAGCATTTTTAGTAAAAGATCTGTCTGTGTCCGTGTCCGTGTGTTTGTGAACACGATAACTCAAGAACAAAAAGTCGCTAAAATACCAAACTTGGTATTTAAGTTTAGTATCTTCCAGCGATGCGACACAATTTTGAGAAAAATCCCCCCACCCTAAACTACCCTTTACATGGAAAAAAATTCGAAAATTTTGGTTTTCTCAAAAATGCCTCTAACGATTTTAATTAAAATAACGTATATTAAAGATAGTATATCTTAAATTTTCTGAATAGCCTCTAAAGACTATTCTGAATGAATTTTGCTTAACTATTAAACCCTAAGAGATAGACAAAAATTTACTGTACAAAAAATGTAGATCAGATTAAAACACACCATTTACGTAACATTTGTTTTTTTTTTTTTTTCGTGGAAATATTCCTTATTTGTTTCAGAATTAAAACACTTAAACATTCCTCACACGAAAAGTTGTAAACTCATCGCTTGCATACAAACGGATTTCAACCACTGGGCATCCAGCTTTTAAAAGAAGACAATTTCTGCTAATGCTTATCTCCATTATCATAAAGTATGTAGAAGAATATGCGTTTCAACAATAACTTGTTACAGCGATGTAGAGAAAGTCATGTGAATGGAACACATCAGTGTATACAAGATATTGCTCTCATTATTATGTTAGTAGCAATGAAAGTGTTATTCAATAAAGTGGATCAGTTGGTTAGGCGCTGGCTTTCTGATTCCAAGGTCGCGGCCTAGACCGATAGTTACTTTGGTTACTTGGGAGTGAAGCTTGAAGCTTGATAAGGGGAGCACGTGGGGCTGCGACGTCCTTGTACCCTGAAGTTGCGCCAGTTGGGCTGCTGCTTCTCGAGACTCGTGCACCCCTAATAGGAGGGCGGAACGAAAAGTAACGCACAATATTTTCTTTTTCTGCCTTGATATTGCAGCTGGAATGTTGCAATTTCACACAGATATAGTTTGAAGTTTTCACTGCAGAGGGTGTTTTTTGTTTCATGTGCAGCTTTAACGAGAGAAGTATGCACTACGCTACAAAGATGCCGCGCATGCTACTGTCTACAAGTGAAGAGCAAAGAGGTGTGGTTTGATACTTGTAAGCCTAAGGACATAAGTCGAGTGAAATTCACAGCGACATGTGTGGCGTGTATGAACCATAGCAATGTCACCAAGTGGTGCGCATTTTTCCAAGAGGACCGTGTAAACCTTAGTGATTCACCACGCCCTGGGAATGTCGGGTGCAACTGCGAACCTTATCGCAACAGTTCAACATTTCTTGTGGTGCAGTGCATGATATTGTTCAGTACATGTTGAAATTTCGTAAAGTTAGTGCTCGTTGGGTGCGTAAAAACCTGACACAACCAGAAGTGCCAGTGAATGCTCACTTAACTTAATCGCAGACGGGCACGACTTTCTGAAAGGAATTGTCACTGGTGATGAGTCGAGGACATACTACACGCCTGAAACAAAGGTGGAAACATGCTCTGGTACCCCAGTAAAGTTACTCAATGTTGTGACGTGTTCTGGGATATGCATGGTGTTTTGTTGGTGGACTTTGCTAAACATGGGACCACTGTGAATGTTGCAGCCTACTTTAAAACTTTGGTGAAGTCCCACCATGCCCTTCGTCACAACGCCACAACATTAATGTTGGCGATGTCAAACTTCTTCATGACAATGCTTGCCCTCATGTTGCTGCTGCTGTTCATCAGAAAATCACCAAATTTGGTTGGGAGGTGCTACAGCATCCACCATACAGTCCGAACTTTGCACCATCAGACTTTCATCTGTTTGGTCCCCTGAAGAAATTCCTGCCCGGACAACGTTTTGCGACAGATGTGGAAGTGAAATCATCAGTCCGCAGATGCTATACTCCTGGGAAAGAGATTTCTATGAACAGGATATATTGAAATTGGTGTTACGATGGGACAAATGTGTTGAGAAAGTTGGCGACTATGTCGAAAAGTAGGTAAAAGGTATAAGTTCATTTGTGATTTTTTTTTTGTTTAACTTTTTTGTAACGAAATTATTGTGTTACTTTTCGATCCACCCTTGTATGTTGGACGATATTAGGCGCGGGGCTGTAAAGTTGTATCACAGTTTGCCTTTCCATGGAGCACCTTCGCTAGGTCTGCCGAACAGGGTATACCGGCTTTCCTGCATGTCATGCGGGTATTTCCGGTAACAACGGAGCAATTCCACCAGCAACTAAGGCTAAATTCCTATACAGGTCTTGCAAGAGTTGATTGGAGTTCAAAATTTAAATAGTACCTCTAAAATAAAATGATTTTGAATTGAACTTTTACCAACAAGGGCCGTAGCAGCATTCTTACTACTCTATCATTGCACAACCTCATTCTCACCCATCATCCTCCAAATGCCACATTGTCATCAGAACGCGGTTAAGCACTAACAGCGGCAGATACGCGTGTAACACACCTTCAGCCCGCCATCGTCGTGAATTTTGAAGCGTATGTCAGTAAAAAGAACTCCTCTTGGTTGAAATTCCGGCACACCTGCGGCGCTGATTTGACGACATCAGCAAACAAAATATTAAATATGTATTTAATACTACAAAAAATCAGTTATTATTATTATTATTATTATTATTTAGAATTGTATTAACTATAGTTTTAACATTGATCTTTTATGACAGCGCTGCCACCGGGCCATATCTTAAACAGTGAAATAAAATGATATATCTCTATCTATATTTCTGTCTGTCTATCTATATGTCTCTACCTATATGTGTATGTATACATTTAGCTTATATATATTGTCTGTTTGTGTGTATCTGCCTGCCTGTTTCTAAATCCCAAATGTAGGAACACATTGTTTCCGCCACTGCAGCAGTTGGTTCCCTTGCCGATACAGCTTCAAGGCTTTACTTGCCCCCGAGAGGAAGGTGCCCGTCTTACATGTTCACTGTCAATATGTTTTACGACCCTTGGCAATATTCGGAGACACGAAACTTTCATCAAGCAGCGTTGCATTTATAAGCGAGTTATTTACTACGTTCTTCTCTATTTGGGGAAATTGCGCATCGGGTCGACTTGCTGGTCCTGGTTGACGTGGAGTTTTGTCGAGGACGTGATTTGCATTGCTTCAAGGATGTCTAACACCGATCTTGAGTCTGCTCACGTCAGGTAACGAGACGTACATCTTGTGGTAAACTCTACCACTCCCTTCAGCATCCACCAAAATGTTACATTTGCTACCCTTTATCACTTTCTCTACACACACGCGAGGGTCGGCTGACAAATTCCGGGCCTCTCAATGAAAACAGCATTTAAATAAGGGAGTAACATAGTCAAAAGCTGGTTGCTATGTGACTGAAGTTCCTTTGTATGGACACGAGTTGACAAATTCCTGTAGCAGGAACGTATAACTTTGTCAAAGCTGAAACTAAAAACAAGGAATATCTCAAAAACGATCAACTCCACGAATAAATGTATGTAACATAAAGTGTGTGTTTTAACGTGCTCTACATTTTTGTACGGTAAGTTTTTTTTTTATCTCTTACGGTTTAGCAGTTATGCAAAATTCCGTAAAATTGACCGAGAATAAAGTAGTCTTCAGAGGCTGTTCCCAGAAAATTCAAGATTTATGTACATTTTATTTGTCAGATAAATATCTTTAATATACGATATCTTAATTAAAACTGTTAGAGCCATTTTTAAGAAAATCAAAATTTTCGAAAAAAGTCCCATGTAAAGGGTAGTTGCGGCTGGGGCGATTTTCTTGAAAATCTTCGTGTCACATCCTTGGAAAATACCAAACTTAAATACCAAGTTTGGTATTGAACGCTCTTTTCCTTTTTGAGATATGCTGTCCACAGAAACAGAGAAGGGCCTTTTTCTGAAAATGCTTTTTTTGGATTCAGCGGTGAAATCTCGGTATGGAATTTTTGAGAGCAGTACAATACCTTCTGTATACACTAAGTACATAGTACGTGTAGAGAGAGTAAAAAAGCTGTGAGTGTAGAAGATGTGGCAAGAGACAAAGGCAGTGAGCGAGTGTTTCGATCGGACGTCATTAAGAAGCAGCTGATCGCGTGAAGTCGAGTTCGATCGTATCATGAGTCACACGGTTTACCCGCTTCTTGTATTGTCGCAGTCATGTTCCGGCGCCGCAGCTCTTCGCGACCACGAGACCACGACGAGGAGCAAGTGGGCAGCTCTCCGGCCAGGTCAGTCCCCGTGTATGGTCACCAAAGTCAATATTTGTTTTCAACTCCTCCATAACGATTGATCAACTTCCACTTCCACTTCGGTCTTTATCGTCCACACTGTTATGTTCTTCCTTGATTACTCGTAAATTATGCACCATTTCCTCACTGAAGACTTGTTCATTGCATTATCACTATACACTTCGTTATTTGTCTATAAGATTCGATTGACAATATTTTGTGCATTAAAAAAAAAAATCTGACATGACTTTATCTACATCTCTGCAACAAATTATTGCTAAAAAGCTTATGCTTCTATTTACTTCATGCTAATCCAGAAAAAAATAGTAGAAATAGTCTTATTACTTTCTTCCTTGAAAGTAGAAGTGAAATAAGGGAGTACCATAGGTTAAAATGCTAGTCAAAAGCTGACTGATGTTCCTTTGTTTGTATGGGCACGAGTTGACAAATTCCTGTATGAGAAAAGAAAAGCTATTTAAAGCTCAAACCAAAAACAAGGAATATCTCAAAAACGTTAACTCCACGAAACAAATGTATATAACATAAATTGTGTGTTTTAACGTGCACTACATTTTTTGTGTGATAAGTTTTTGTCCATCTCTTATGATTTAGCAGTTATGCAAAATTCCGTAAAATTCATCCAAAAGAAAGAGGTCTTCAGATGCCATTCCCAGAAAATGCAAGATATACATTTTATTTGTCAGGTAAAAACAAATAAAATAAGGAGAATTTAATCAAAACCGTTAGCCATTTTTAAGAAAATCAAAATTTTCGAAAAAGTTCCATGTAAAGGGTACTTTGGGGTTTGGGGATTTTTCTCAAAGTATTCGTGTCGCATCCCTGGAAGATACTACTAAACTTAAATATCAAGTTTGGTATTTTACCGACTTTTCGTTTTTGAGTTATTGTGTTCACAGACACATGGACACACACACACGGACCTTTTTCAGAAAATGCTCTTATTGGATACAGGGGACCCTAAAATATATATTTCCTGTGAAATCTCGGTATCGAATTTTTGGGTGGAGTGCAATGCCTTCTCTATACAGTATGTACGTAGTACGTATAGAGAAAGTAAAAACGAACAAGTTCTTTGGTGTTAGAAAAGTATATTGAAAAATCTGATGTGTACCATTCACATGACTTTCTCCATATCCCTGCAACAAATAATTCTTAAAAAGCTTATACTTCTATTTACTTTATGCTAATCAGAAAAAAATAGCAGAAATAGTCTAATCACTCGCTTCCTTGTAAGTAGAAGCGAAATAAGGGACAACCGTAGGTTAAAGTGATAGTCAAAAGCTGGTTGCTATGTCAATGAAGTTCCTTTGTTTATATGGATAGGAGTTGACAAGTTCCTGTATGAGAAAAATATACGTTTTTCATAGCAGAAACCAAAAATAAGGAATATCACAAAAACGACGAACTCCACGAAAAAAATGTATATAACATAAATTGTGTGTTTTAATGTGCTCTATATTTTTTGTGTAGTAAGTTTTTGTCCATCTCTTACGGTTTAGCAGTTATTCAAAATTTAGTAAAATTCATCCAGAATAAACTACTCCTCAGAGGCTATTCCCAGAAAATTCAAGATATGTATTTCATTTGTCAGATAAATATGTTTAATATCCGAAATTTTAATCAAAATCGTTAGAGCCATTTTTGAGAAAATCAAAATTTTCGAAAAAGTTTCATGTAAAGGGTAGTTGGGGGTGGGGGATTTTTCTCAAAATCTTCGTGTCGCATCCCTGGAAGATACTAAACTTAAATACCAAGTTTGGTATTTTACCGACTTTTCGTTTTTGAGTTATCGTGTTCACAGACACACGGACCTTTTTTTGGATATTGGGGACCCTAAAACATACGTATATTTCCGGTGAAATCTCGGTATCGAATTTTTGGTGGAGTGCAATACGCGTATGGAGAAAGTAAAAAGTGGTACCACGTGACAATAAATTGCTTGATTACATCGAAAAATAGAGTAAGGTAGTGTAAGTTTGTAAACAATTTATGTTTCACTTTCTGGCTGGCCCTCGTACTCCACGTGAAAGTCACTTCATAAATATCACATTCACATAACTGTCTCTAGCTGTTCCACAAACAAACGTTTTCTAACAAAAGCTGCGTCATGCTAATCTAGATAAACATTAGCACAAATTATCTTATTACTTTCTTTAAGTGCATAGTGCATACAGAAAGCATTGTATTGCATCCAAAAATTCAATACCGAGATTTCACCGGAAATACATGTTTTAGGTCCCCCTGAATCCAAAAAAAAAAATTTTTAGAAAAAGGTCCGTGTGTGCGTGCGTGTGTGGTCTGTGGAGATCATAACTCAAAAACGAAAAGGCATTAAAATACCAAGCTTGGTGTAGTATAAGTTTAGTGTATTCTAAGGATGCGACACGAAGATTCTCAAGAAAATTCTCCCACCCTCAACTACCGTTTACATGGAAAACAATTAGAACATTTTTACTTTCTCAAAAATCACCCTAATGATTTTCATTAAAATCTCTTATTTTTGGGTATTTACATTCCAAATAAAATGTATATCTTGAATTTCCTGGGAATAGCCTCTAAAGATCTCTTTATTTTGGATGACATTTGCTGAATTTTTCATAATTGGTAAACCGTAATAGACAAAAACGCACTACTCAGAAAAATAGATCTCGTTAAGATACACAATTTATGTCATATACATTTTTTTTTTTTTATTCGCGGAGCTGACCGTTTTCGACATATTCCTTATTATTGGTTTCAGCTTTGAAAAACACTTTTGTCATACAGGAATTTGTCAACTCCTGTCCATACAAACAAAGGAACTTGAGTCACATAGCAACCAGCTTTTGACTACCACCTTAACCTATGGTACTCCCTTATTTCGCTTCTACTTACAAGGAAGCAAGTAATAAGACCGTTTCTACTAATGTTTATGTCGAATAGCATGAAAGAAATGGAAGAATAATTTTTTTAACAATAATTTGTTGCTGGGATGTAGAGGAAGTCATATGAATGGAACACATCACATTTCCTATCTCAAATATTATAATATTTATAGCGCTTTAAAGTGACTTTTGTGATTAGGTACCTTTGAAGTTTGCGACAATACAGAGAAGAATATTGCGGTGACAATTTAACTCGACTCTTAAAGCGCCAATAGGATGGCCGAGATTAGGCAATTTGAACCAATCGCGGTCATATCAATGGAACGATATTGTCGCACCTCACGTTCCTTTGTTTAATGTCCTGTCTTGCATATTGGTCACAAGGCGACAATCCAGACAGCCAACCTTCACTTTAAATTACTTTCAGTTCCACAGTTGTACTTTCAATTAACTCAGTTAAAATGTTTATTTAAAGTTTTATGTAGTTCATAGTGTATTTAGTTAAAAAAAGGAGTGAAAATAATCATTATTTGTATTTCTTATGTATGAGATGAGTGCAATAACCTCAAATAAAATGTTTGTTTCCATTTCATGAGCTGGTTATTAAAAGCTGAAATAAAATAATTGTTTCGTATTTCTATTGTTGCTATCGACATTCGTACATTGGGTGTAGACATGGTCGGCTATATCATAATTCAGCAGCCACTGAAGAAAGAAAAACAAACCTGACATGCTCCATTCACATGCCTTTCTCTACATGTCTGTAACAATTGTTAATAAGCTTATTCTTCTGGCTAGTTAATGCTAAAACATTAGCACAAAGTCTTACCACTTAGTTCCATAGTAGGAGAGAAGTAAGGGAGTACACAATCAAACGTTTTAAAATGTGGTTGCTATGGAATTGAAATCTGTTTCTTTGCGTGGCCAGGAGTTGACAAATCCTATATGAGAAAAGTTTAAGTATTTTAAAACTGAAATCAATAACAAGGAATATCTCGAAATCGGCCAGTTCCACACACACACACACACACACACATACGCGCGCGCGCGAAAAATTGTATAGAGCATAAATTGTGTGTTTTAGCGAGATCTACATTTTTTGTGTAGTAACTTTTTGTCTATCTGTTACGGTTTACCAGTTATGAAAAATTCAATAAAAATCATCCAGAATAAAGAGGTTTTCAGAGGTTATTTCCAGAAAATTCAAGAAATACATTTTATCTGTCGTGTAAATATCTTAATATAAGAGATTTTTAATCAAAATCCTTAGAGCCATTTTTGAGAAAATCAAACTTTTAGAATGTTTTTTTTTTCCCATTAAACGGTAGTTTGGGGTGGGAGGATTTTCTTGAAAATCTTCGTGTCGCATCATTGGAAGATACTAAACCTAAAGACCAAGTTTGGTATTTAACGGTCTTTTCGGAGAAAAGATCCGATTTAGGTTTAACTTCCTATTGCAGATGTTGGTTTTTTGACGTTATGCAGCACATGACCTAGCTAAAGAACATAAAGATACCCGCGACACCATCACACTAAAATTGCGGTGCTCTTAATACATTTGAACAAGCAATATTTTGGGTTAAATGGAGAAATGTAGTACACAAAAGCTATCATCAAATAAAAGCTTATCAATTGCCCAACCAGATCTACTTGCTCTTTAGTTATGTCATTTTTAGCCTTAGAAATGGATGTTTCAAATTAAAAGAAAATAAAGAAAGAGGTGGTAAAAGAAGTAAAGGAAAGAAAGAGATTCGGAAGAAGCATGAATGTTACTTTGTGACTTTCTCCTTAATGTAATTCATTACCTATGCCAGCGTATACCCGCCACACTATCAAAGCACTGCTTTTACGGTTATTATGCCAACGACATCTTGGTTGCCCATGCTGTTAATTGCAGGTCATCCTTTCACACTACCTTATGGGTGCTCTGACTTCGTCCTTTTCGCAATTCCAACTATATATGTACATATATTGTGTGAGTGTGTGCTACATTACGCAGATCATTGCGTTTTTCAGATGCAAAGGTATTATTAGACATTGACAATGGGAAATTCCTGTTGACACTTCTCATTGACCTCATTTCGTTTCCATCAAATTTTTATCACTTCACAATGTCAAAGGAAGAATTAATATCGAAAGTGTTTCCAAATATCGGTGTAAATTACAAAAACTACGCTTGGTTGAGCGAACCTGCCATTTTAGCAGCAACTAATTAGAATATAGATGATTTGAATATAAAACTTCAGGGTAAAATTGATGGACAAGTGCATTCATTTAAGTCGATCAATTCCATTACCAATCCAAATGAAATCGTCTATTGTCTAACTGAAAATATAGGAAAGTTCAAAGGCGAGGATATATTTATCCCAAGGATACCACTAATGTCAACCAACTTTCCTTTTTAATTTAAGCGCGCCTTGCATTCGCAATGACAATAAATCCCAAGATTAATCGTTGTGTGTGTAATATACCTTGAATTGCGTTTTTCGCATGTTGTACGTTGCGTGCTCGAGAGTCGGCAAAATATCGGCGCTATTTTTTTTCTCTCCGGAAGGAAAAATTGTACATTACAAGGCATTACAATAAAGTGTTGACAAATTATTTAATTGTAATTTTATTTCGTTGCATGGTCATACTGTAAACGGAAGATTTTGTCTGAGTTTTTTTTTCGTTAGGTACACCACCCGTGCGAAGCCAGGGCGGGCAGATAGTAAGAAATATATTTGATTTTCACAGTTTTCTTGCGTCATTGTCCCCATAACCGGGTGCATTCCCTTAGCATTCAATGGGGAAGAATAATAGAGCAGTAGGTACTACGGCCATCTGGTGGCAAATAAATAAGTACGTATTTTAGGTGTTCGTGGCCAGGAAAGCTTTATTTTAAACTATAATTGTAGGGAAAGGACAGTTAATACATAAAAATGTATTTGTATATCACTGCTGCGTTGTGTCATTTCAATAAACTGTTGCATTATCTTAACATTGGATGGGGAGGAAAAATACTGCTATGGCTATCTAGCGGCAAATAAGTAAGTACTTACTCTAGGTTTTTATTACCAGGAAAGCTTCTTTTCTGCTTTATTTTAAACAATAGGAATAAGGAAAGGACAGTTAATATATTTGAATTTCAGTGCTGCGTTGCGTTGTGTCGATAAACTGGTGCGTTACCTTTACATTGAATGGGGAGGGAAAACATAGCAGTACTGCGACCATTTAGCAACAAATAACCGTGAGACCACTGCCATCTGGTGACTCTTAAGCGAAATCTGTTCTTTTGGCACGGTTTTTATTTATATTATGAGATTTTAAAATCTTTCCCGTACTATTTTTAAACATTTTCTTTTCCACTAACCTTGTGACAGTAAAAAAAAAAAAAGTGTTCAATTTGATGCAGTCGTTCGGAAGTGATACGCGGACATACATTTCAGCGATTCATTTTTATGTATGTAGACTAGCTGCCAGCAAAGAGTTCGCACTCTAATGAAGAAAAACTCAGACAAAACCTACGGTTTACAGTACGACAATGCAATGATATAAAATTACAATTAAATAATTTGACAGCACTTTATTGTAATGCCTTGTAATGTACAATTTTCCTCCCGGAGAAAATAATAGCGCCGATAGTTTGTCGACTCTCGAGCACGCAACGTACAACATGCGAGAAACACAATTGAAGGTATATTACACACACTTTTAACGATTGACCTTGGGATTTATTGTCATTGCAAATGCAAGGCGCGATTAAATTCAAAAGGAAAGTCGGTTGACATTAGTGGTATTTTTGGAATAAGTATATCCTCGGCTTTGAACTTTTCATGTTATAGTAACTTAAATAAAAAATTTCATAATTTTTTTAACATTGAGTTTTGTTCCGCTGCATAATTTCGGTTGATTGATATTGCGTAGTGTAATTATCACCGAGTCAACCTTGAGCTGTAAATTGTGTGGTGGGAATCCTGGCAAATCCAATGATTTTGATTTTCTAAAATATGGCTGTAACGATTTTGATTAAAATGTCGAATATTAAAGATTACCTGACAAATAAAATGAATATTTTGAATTTTCTGGGAAAAATCTCTGAAGACTACCTTATTCTGGATGAAATTTACGGAAGTTTGCATAACTGCTAAACCGTAAGAGATGGACAAAAACTTACCACACAAAAAATGTAGAGCACATTAAAGCACACAATTTGTGTTGTATAAAGTTTTTTTTGTGGAGCTGATCGTTTTTTAGATATTCCTTGTTGTTGGTTTCAGCTTTGAAAAACTTAACTTTTCTCATACAGGAATTTGTCAACTCCTGTTCATACAAACAAAAGAACTTCAGTCACACAGCAACCAACTTTTGACTATCATTTTAACCTAAGGTACTCCCTTATTTCGCTCCTACTTACAAGGAAGCAAGTAATAAGACTATTTTTGCTAATTTTTTCTCGATTAGCACGAAGTAAATAGAGGCATAACCTCTTTAGCAATAATTTGTTGCAGAGATGTAGAGAAAGTCATGTGAATGGAACTTATCAGATTTTTAATTTATATCTTTTTACTTTCTCTACACGCCCTTTGTGCATGGTGTATAGAAAAGGTATTGCACTCCACCCAAAAAATCGATACCTACATTTCACCGAAAATATATGTTTTAGGGTCCCGTATATCCAAAAAAATCTGATGTGTACCATTCACATGACTTTCTCCATATCCCTGCAGCAAATAATTCTTAAAAAGTCTATACTTCTATATACTTTATGCTAATCAGAAAAAATTAGCAGAAATAGTCTTATTGCTCGCTTCCTTGTAAGTTGAAGCGAAATAAGGGACAACCGTAGGTTAAAGTAATAGTCAATGAAGTTCCTTTGTTTATATGGATAGGAGTTGACAAGTTCCTGCATGAGAAAAGTATACGTTTTTCATAGCAGAAACCAAAAACAAGGAATGTCACATAAACGACGAACTCCACGAAAAAAATGTAACATAAATTGTGTGTTTTAATGTGCTCTACATTTTTTGTGCAGTAAGTTTTTGTCCATCTCTTACGGTTTAGCAGTTATTCAAAATTTAGTAAAATTCATCCTGAATAAACTACTCTTCAGAGACTATTCCCAGAAAATTCAAGATATACATTTTATTTGTCAGGTAAATATGTTTAATATCCGAAATTTTAATCCAAATCGTTAGAGCCATTTTTGAGAAACTGAAATTTTCGAAAAAAGTTCCATGTAAAGCGTAGTTCGGGTGGGGGGATTTTTCTCAAAATCTTCGTGTCGCATCCCTGGAAGATACTAAAGTTAAATACCAAGTTTGGTATTTTACCGACTTTTCGTTTTTGAGTTATCGTGTTCACAGACACACGAACACACACACACACACACACACACACAGACACACACACGGACCTTTTTGTAAAAATGCTTTTTTTGGATATTGGGGACCCTAAAACATATTTCCGGTGAAATCTCGGTATCGAATTTTTGGGTGGAGTGCAATACTTTCTCTATACACTATGTACATAGTGCGTATGGAGTAAGTAAAAAGCATTTTCACAAAAAGTTCCGTGTGTGTGTGTGTGAACATGATAATTCAAAAACGAAAAGTCGGTAAAATACCAAATTTGGTATTTAAGTTTAGTATCTTTCAGGGATGCTACACGAAGATTTTGAGAAAAATCCCCCCACCCCAAATTATCCTTTACATGGGAAAATATTATAAAATGTTGATTTTCGCAAAAATGGCTCTAACGATTTTGATTAAAATATCATATATTAAAGATATTTACCTGACAAACAAAATGTATATCTTGAATTTTCTGGGATTAGCTTCTGAAGACTACTTTATTCTGGACGAATTTTACGGAATTTTGCATAACTGCTAAACCGTAAGACTTAGATAAAAACTTACTACACAAGAAATGTAGAGCACGTTAAAACACTCAATTTATAATACATACATTTTTTTCGTGGAGTTGATCGTTTTTGAGATATTCATTGTTTTTGATTTCAGCTATGAAAAACTTATTTTTCTCATACAAGAATTTGTCAATTCCTGTCCATATAAACAAATGAACTTCAGTCACATAGCAACCAGCTTTTGAGTATCACTTTAACCTATGGTACTTCCTTATTTCGCTTCTACTTACAAGAAAACAAGTAATAAGATTATTTCTGCTAATTTGTTCTCGAGTAGCATGAAGCAAATAGAGACATAAGCTTTTTAACAATAATTTGTTGCAGAGATGTAGAGAAAGTCATGTGAATGGATCTCATGAGATTTTTCTTTTTCACAAACTTTGTCGTGACAATTACGAACATTACAAAATAAGAATTGTTCAATTTGATGCAGTCATTTGGAAGTTATACGCGTACATACATTTCAGCGATTCATTTTTATTAAAATTATTATTAATAGTGTATTTGTGTTATGAAATACAACTCCTGTTTTGATGTCTTCGCCCCGTCGTCAGTTATGGACAAGATGAAAGCACTCGTCCTATTACTTATGACAGATTATGAATGCTCTGTTGTTTAATTTGACACACGGACATATAGGTGACCATTGATCGAGATTTTATTATTAGTTTGTACCATCGTGCACATCTCGAATGGTGCCTTGCTCTTTGCTACGTAATCATTTCCTGTGTGACCTTATCAGGATTGACAACGAGATCAATTTAGAAACCACCAAAATTATAAAAGTTTCTCCAGAAAAATAGCTGATGTGTTTCATGTACGTGACTCCGTGTTCACAACACAAACTATTATTCTTTTATCTCTTCGTGCTAAACGAGATAAATATTACTTGCAGTAGAAGGGAAATAAGGCAATACACTAGGATAAACCGACAGTCAAATGTTTTTAAAAGCCGGTCGATATATAAAACATTTGCTTGCTAGGAGTTTGTAAAAACCACTGAAACCAGTAACTCGGAATATCACGAAAATAATGAAGCCTATAAAACAAATTTATAAGACTGAATTTTTTTTAATTGTTTCATTTATATAGCCCCCTATTTAACATGTAAGGTCATTTCGGGGGTGTCACATTAGAAACAACCCATTGTGTATAGGTTCTCTATGTTGGCTTCAAACACACACACACACACACACACACACACTGTGGGGGATAGGGAATAATTCTGGTTAAAGAAAAATTCCCCACCCCAGCCGGCTGAGAAGTCAGCTCGCTGACCACTCGATCACGGAGGCAGTCTGGACATAAATTGTGTGTTTTAACGAGATCTTCATTACAACTATTTTTGAGAAGATAAAAATATCGGGAAAATGTTCCATGTAAAGGGTAGTTGGGGGATGAGGAGATGTTTTTGATAATCTTCGTCGTATCCTTTAAAGATGCTGAACTTAAATACCAACTTCGGCGTTTACAACCATCATTATGTATGGGCTAGAGAAAGTAAAAAATCTGATGTTCCATTCACATGACTTTCTCTAGCTATTTCGCAAACAAACCTTTTATCTACGTCACACTAATCAAGATAAACATAGGCAGAATTTGTCATTTTTACCTACCTCCGTGTAAGTAGAAGGGAAATAAAGAAAATGCACAGGCTAAAGCGACAGTCTCGACCTTTAAAAGGCTATGTGAAACAATTGAAATTCCTATCTCTTTTCTTGCATAGACGAGAAAAAAAAAAATGTATTTCCGTTTGAGAAAAGTTAAAGTGGCCTAAACTTGAAACCAATAATCCGGAATATCTCGAAAACGATTAACTCTGCCCCTCCCAGGAAAGAAATGACATATATTGTGTGTTTTAATGGCATCTATATTATTTGTCTATCTCGAATGGTTTGCCATTTATACAGAATGAAGAGGTCTTCAGAGGCTACTCCCAGAAAATTTAAGATATACATTTCGTTTATCAAAACGAATAAGGCATTTTAATCGTTAGAGCCATTTTTGAGAAAATCGAAATTTGTTAAACATGTTTCATTGGTATTAAACAGACTTTTTGTGTTTGGGGTATGCTGCCCCCCTCCACACACACATACACACACACGGACATGTTTCTAAACATTTTTTTTAAATCAGTGGGTCTCAAAACATGTACTTCCGGTGAAACCTCAGAATTGAATTTCTGCGTTCAATACAATGGTTTCTCTATACGTTATGTAGATAGTACGTGTAGAGAAAATAAAATGTGTTGCATATGGTTACGGATGTGCGTTCTCGTTCTCGTTACTGGACTGTTATAAACCGAAATGTTATGTGCTTCCCGTTGCTTGTTGAGAAGCCTATGCTGACTGTTAAGACACGACAAGCAAGCGCTGCTTGCGGAAGTCATGCAAACTAAGTCTGTATAGCAACGTCGAGAGTGAAATGTCGAACTTCTGTTTACATATTTTACTTTCTCCTCATGTACTATGAGTATAGCTAAGGTACTGTATTGCACATAAAAATTCCATACCAAGATTTCACTGGAAATGCAAGTTTACGGTTACCTTTATACAATCATTTTTAGAAAAAGATCCGGTGAATATCCGTGTGCTTATGAACACGATAACTCGAAAACGAAAAGTCTGTAAAATACCTAACTTGGTATTACTCGTAAGTTTAGTATCCTCCAAGGATGCGACACGAAGATTTTCAAGAGAATCCCCCCACCCCAAAGTACCCTTTAATATATGCTGTATTTTTATCAAAATCATTTGAGCCATTTTCAAAAATGTTTGCATATAAAGATATTTGCAAAGTATATTTTGATTGAGACGAGTTTTGTAGAATGTTGCATAACTGTTAAACTGTAAGAGATAGACACAAAAAATGTATATCTCGTAGTTGTAGAGTTGTCCGTTTTCTAGATATTCCTTGATATTGTTTGCAATTTTGAGCCACCTAACTTCTCTGAAATGGGACCATGCAAGGCGAACGTTTGACTGTCGGTTTATCCTAGCGTATTCCCTTCTACCTACCAGTATCTGCTAATGTTTATCTTCATTACTATGGGCCGCTCGCCTCTCACCTAAACGGCCCGCGTGGTTGACAAAGCGGGTTCTGCGCTTTCCCCCTCCATTTCCATTCATGTGTCAAGGTAGTAAAAGCACTATAAAAATGATGTAGATAAAGGAATAATGTTTTGAACGAACAGTTACAGAACTTTATGTGATTGGAACACATCAGATGTTTACTTTCTCTACACTTACTATGTACATAGTGTATAGAGAAGGTATTGTATTGCACCCAAAAATTCAATACCGAGATTTCACCGGAAATAATGTTTTGGGCCCCCCTGAATCAAAAAAAAAAATTTTTGGAAAAAGGTCAGTGTGTGTGTCTGTGGACAGCTTAGCTCAAAAACGAAAAGACGTTAAATACCAAACTTGGTATTTAAGTTTGGTATCTTCCAAGGATGCAACACGAAGATTTACAAGAAAATCCCCCAGCTTTACATGGAACTTTTTTCGAAAATGTTTATGTTCTCAAAAATGGCTCTAAAAATTTTGATTAAAATATCGCAAATTAAAGATATTTGCCTGACAAATAAAATGTATATATTGATTTTTCTGGGAATAGCCTCTGAAGACTACTTTATTCTGGATGAATTTTACGGAATTTTGCATAACTGCTAAACCGTAAGAGATGGACAAAAACTTATCCCACAAAAAATGTAGAGCACGTTAAGACACACAATTAGTGTTATATAATTTTTTTCGTAGAGTTGATTGTTTTTTTTAGATATTCCTTATTTTTGTTTTCAGCTTTGAAAAGTTGTTTTTCTCACACAGGAATTTGTCCAGTCCTGTTCATACAAACAAAGGAATTTCAGTCACATAGCAACCAGCTTTTGACTATAACTTTAACCTATGGTACTCCCTTATTTCACTTCTGCGTACAAGGAAGAAAGTAATAAGAATATTTCTGCTAATTTGTGCTCGATTAGCATGAAGTAAATAAAAGCATAAGCTTTTTAACAATAATTTGTTGCAGAAATGTAGAGAATGTCATGTGAATGGAACACATCAGATGTATATTCTTTGGTCAGACTTTTGAGAGAATGGCAGGAAACGGGTGGCTTGTTTTGGGTCTCTGGCGTCACCTTATGAAGTGGGCTGTGTAGCCACGTGATGCCCTTATCTTCCACTTCCACGGTCTCAAAACACTGACCGAAGCATAAAGTGTGCCTCGTTATGTGATGCTTTGAAATCGTCCATAACCACGAGAAAAACTAAAATCTGACGTGCTGTAACAAATTATTGTTAATAAACTTATTTTTCTACCTGTTTCAATGCTAATCGAGATAAACATTAACAGAAACGGTCTTGTCGATTCCTAGCCATACAAAGAAGCGGATGGAACTAAATTATAAGTTCCCGTATCAGAAAGTTTAAGTATTTTAAAACTGAAATCAATAACAAGGAATATCCCAAAAACAGCCAACTTCACGAAAAAAATGTACATAACAAATTCTGTGTGTTAACGAGATGCACATGTGTCGTATAGTAGGTAAGTTTTTGTCTATCTCTTACGGTTTATTAATTATACAAAATTCATCTAGAATAAACAGGTTTCCAGAGGCTATTTGCAGAAAATTCAACAAATACATTTTGTCATGTAAATATCTTTAATATAAGAGATTTTTAATCAAAATCCATAGAGCCATTTCTGAGAAAACCAAAATATTCGAAATTTGTTCCATGTAAAGGGTAGCTGGGGATGGGAGAATTTTGTTAAAATTTTCGTGTCGCATCCTTGAAAGATACTGAACCTAAATACCAAGTTTGATATTTAAAGGACTTTTGATTTTTGGGCTATGCTACAAAAGCAACAAATTATTCACTTTAACGAGATTACTTTGTTTTGTTTATATGGCTTCCTTAACATCTAGGTCATCTGGGCGGCTCTTCCTTTGGAACAATTGTTCATGCGACCCTTGCACTTACTGTATTCCACTCAAAAATACGTGTTGTGAGACCCCCAATTTTATTAGAATGTGTATTCTGTGTGGACAGAATAGCTCAAAACAGAAAGACCAAACTTGGTATTTAAGTTTAACATCTTCCAAGGATGTGATGCGAAGATTTTCAAGAAAATCACACTACCGTTTGCTTGGAAAATGGCTCTAACGATTTTGATTAAAACACGATATACGAAAGATATTTACATGAGAAATAAAAATTGATATTTTGAATTTTCTGGGAATAGCCTCTAAAAGGCTTGTTCATTCTGAATGAATTTTGATGAAGTTTCGAAAACTGGTAAACGGTAAGAGTACACAAAAACTTAAAACACAAAAATGTAGATCTCGTCAAAACAACACGATTGTCATAAACACTCATTTACAGAGTTGACCCATTCCGAGATATTCCTTGTTGTTGGTTTCAGTTTTAAACTATGTACTAGGTAGCTTTTCTCAAACGGGAAGAAGTCACCTTTCGTTTCATCTCTCTTTTGTTTTACTGATGGCCATTCAAAGCGAACCGAGCTTCAGATGTTCCATAGGAGCAGCATTTATAAAACATTTGACTATCACTTTAGCCTAGTGTATTTCTCTTATTTCCCTTCTAGTTATAAGAAAACAAGTTGTAATATTAGCGCCATAAACTGTATACGCATCGAAACGTCGAGTGAATTACTTGCAGCTGTGAAAAAACATTGTATTTGTAATCGATTTTTGAATCAATAAACTTATTTGTTAGAGTATTGTATTATTGAACATACACATTTATGCTTCCAGCCTCGGTGGGGCATAGCAAATTATTATAGTTAAACAAATATTCCCGCCCCAGCCGGGGATTGAATCGGGGACCTCTGTGTGAAAAGTGAGAACGCGACGGCAGAAATGTTATTACTTTCACTACACCTACCATGTACATAGCGTATTCGATCCCGAGATTTCACCGGACCCCCTGATTCCAAAACAAACAAAAAATAATTTTTGGAGAAAGGTCCGTATGTGTGTGGACAGCATAGCTCAAAAACGAAACGTTCGTTAAATATCAAACTTGACATTTAAGTTCAGTATCTTCCAAGGTTGCGACACAAAGATTTTCAACAAAATCCTCCCACCTCAACTACCCTTTATATGGAACATTTTTTGAAAAAGTTGATTTTCTCATAAATGGCTGTAACGATTTTGATTAGAATATCGTATATTAAATTTATGGAGATGACTAAATAAAATATGTATCTTGAATTTTCTGGAAGACATATTTATTCTGGATGAATTTTGCGTAACTGGTAAACCGTAACAGATAGACAAAAACTTAACGAAAACGTAGAGCTCGTTAAAACACACAGTTTATGTTATATACGTTTATTTCGTGTAGCTGATCGTTTTTGAGATATTCCTTGTTGTTAGGTTTAGCTTTAAAATATTTATAGTTTTCTCATTCGGGAATTTGTCAACTCCTGTCCTCCTACTTACAAGGAACTAAGTAATAAAACCCTTTCTGCTAATGTTTATCTCGATTAGGGTAAAGTAAGTAGAAGAATAAGTCTTTTCTCAATAATTTGTTACAGAGATGTAGAAAAAGTCACGTGAATAGATTTGGGGGGGATGGAATACGCCAATTACCCTACTTATTATGCATAGCAGAGAAAGTGAAAATGTGAAGCATGTTCTCTCTCCTCCAGTTTTTTTGTTAAGCATGTTAAATTACAACTCTGATACTTGAAACAATAACGAACGCCGTTTCCTGTATTTTGTCAATCGATAGTTCCGGCCACCAATGGAGGACATTGATTATACGTTTACTTGCTTTGTTTCCACGACGACAGTTTCTTGCAAGGTAATGTCCAACACGTTCTTATTTTATCTCTCCTGCGTACTTAGAAAGTGTTGCATTTTACCCCAGAAGTTTGACACATTAATTTCCTGGAAACGTTTTCAGTTTCTGCTAATGTTAACCTGGTACGTACAATATGCGTAAGTACGAAGAGAAAGTATTGCATTCCACCGCGATTTCACCGGAAATATAAGCTTTAGATCCCCTGTATCCAAAAAAAAGTTTTAGTGAAAGTCCGTATGTGTGTCCGCGTATGATCACCATTACTCAAAAACGAAAAAACGGTAAAATGCCAAACTTAGTATATAAGTTTACTATTTCCAAGGGCGACACGAAGATTTTGACAAAAATTCCCCCACCCCAAACTACCCTTTACATGGAAAAAAATTCGAAAATTTTGATTTCTTCAAAAATGGCTGTAATGATTTTGATTAAAATATCGTATATATAAGATATTTACATGACAAACGAAATGTATAGCTTGAATTTTCTAGGAATATCCTCTGAAGATCTCTTTATTCTGGATGAATTTTGCTGCATTGTATAACTGGTAAAACAAAAACTTACTACACAAAAAATGTAGATCTACTTAAAACACACAATTTGTGACATATACCTACATTTTTTTTGGTGAAGTTGACCATTTCCGAGATATTCCTTGTTATGGGTTCAACTTTAAGCTACGCATCTCCTCAATTGATGTTACCTTTCGTTTCATGTGTTGTTTTTCTGGAAATGCTTACCAAAAGGAACTTGAATTGTTTACTTATCGATTGGTTTTTAAAAGATTTGACTGTCGCTCCAGCCAGCTGTATTCCCTCCTGCTTATAAGTGGTAATTCTGCTAATGTTTATCTCTTGAGCATCTTATAGACAGAAGAATAAGCTTTTGTAGGAATATAATTTGTCACAGGCTAGGTAGAGAAAGTCATGTAAGTATAACACATCAGATGTTTAGAAAAAGCTCCGTCTGTGTGTGGACAGCATAAGTCTATTCTACAAATTCTTCTATCTCCTCATGTTAATCAGCCGATTTTCCTTCTACTTATAAGAAACTAAGTGATAGTCAAATGTTTTAAAAGCAGGTTCCTTTCTCCGCATGGCCAGGAATTGAAAAATTGCCGTATGAGAGAAGTTGTAAGAATATGAAACTGAAACCAATAAGAAGGAAGATCTTCAAAATGGTCAATTCTACGAGAGAGAGAGAGAGAGAGAGAGAGAGAGAGAGAGAGAGGTATATGGCATAAATTGTATGTTTTAACGAGATCTACATTTTTTGTGCAGTAAATTTTTGTCGATCTCCTACGGTTTACCAGTTATGCAAAATTCAGTAAAATTCATGGAGAATAAAGAGATCTTTAGAGGCTATTCCCAAAAAAATTCAAAATATACATTTTATTTGTGATGTAAATATCTTTAATTTACCGTATTTTAGTCAAAATGGTTAGTCATTTTTGAGAAAATCAAAGTTTTTAAAACTTTGTCCATGCAAAGAGTAACTTGGGATGGGGGGATTTTCCTAAAAATGTTTTTGTTGCATCCTTGGAAAATACTAAATTTAAATACCAAGATGGTAGTTTACCGACTTTTCATTTTTGAGTTATCGTGTTCACAAACACACACACACACTGATATTTTTCCAAAAATACCCTTTTGTATTCAGGGGACCTCAAAAATATATTTTCGGTAAAATATTGAAATTCAATTTTTAGGTGCAATGCAATACCTTCTCTATACACTATGTACATAAAACGTGCAGAGAAAGTAAAAAGGAAAAGTCTTAGTATTTAAGTTGAGCATCTACCAACGATGCCACATGAAGATTTTCGATAAAAAAACCCACCCCAAACTCCCCTAAACATGGAACATTTTTCGAAAATTTTGATTTTGTCAAACATGCTTGAAACGATTATGATTAAAATGCCATACAGTAAAGACATTTTAATGACAGCATTTATGTCTATAGTTTTATGGAAATAGCCTCTTCATTCTGAAGACCTTTGCGTAACTGGTAAACCGTAAAAGTTAAACAAAAACATAGATCTCGTTAAAAGATAGAATTTATGTGCTACTGTCGTCGCGTTTGTCTATAGTTTTCTTAGTTCTGTTACGTTGGTCGTATCTGCAGAGTGACAACACACTGGATAATTAGATGAGTCCACCATACTTGATGCAGGATCTGTTTAAGTCCAGGTTTCTCTGCTGTAGTGGATTCGACACAGGTAACTAATACACAAAAGAAAACAGCATCCTTGTTCACTCTGGTAATTATTTGCTTAAGTTGAACACTCATAGCGAAGTCACCTCGACAAAACCGTCAGTGCACATTGACGTTCCGAAAAACCTGAATAAGACAAGTTAAAGTGCTAAAGAATACGCTCTTACAAGAAATACATAGCAGTCACTTAAAGTTCATTGCGACAAGTGGCGTGGACTTCGCCTCTGAAGAACACAACTCACTTTGTGACTGCTTAAATACACATCTGAAGAAAATGTCTTCCTTGACTCTTATTGGCTGATACCATGTGACAAGCTAATACAAAGAAAAACACCCTCTTTACAGAATATTTGGGTACTTTTCCAAAGTTCACTCTTATGCCCGGTTCACGATGGATAAATATTGGTGACGCGGCACGCGCGCAAAACGATTGACCAATAGAAATCCAGAATTGATGCGACTAAACCCGTGCGAAGAAAGTTGAATTGGATTTAACTTTTACCGCGCGGCATGGGCGTCATTCTCAGAATGCCTGTTGTTTGTTATTCTGTGGTCCGTGTTAAAGATGGCGTCAACAGCAAGGGAATTTCAGAAGAAACCCTTATTGAAATGGTGAGGCTGCATCCCGAAACTGTCTTGGACCACCAACATTCCACAATAATGTTGCCACATAATTAAAATCACGTGCATGCTGTTGCCCATACTAACCTCAAAGTTACACACAGGCGCTCTGCTGAAGATGATCGAATTGTGATGGTGTCATTCGCGAATAATTGCAATATGATTCGGGATTAGGGTATGAAAATCCCCCAAATTGGCTACGCTTCTTGAATATAGTTCGAACCCACCAACGACGGAGCTTCTCCTGTCGATTGTTTCTGTCATTTCTTCTTTTTAGAAGATACCGAGCAAGAACTTGTTTTAAATCCGCAGCCATTGCTTCAAGTGGCACCGCTCAGAAATGCCAAATTCCGAACACTAGTTTTCATGACCAATGCGCTGTCGCGTCGCCAGTATCACTTCCATTGTGAACCCAACATTATATCTGTGATGCACGCAAGCAACATAAACAAATTCTGAAAGTTCTAAATATTGTGATAATCTACTGCGTAATTCTTTGTTTTACCTTAGTACAAGTTAACAGATACATGAGAAATAATACTGCATGTTGCTTATATAAAACATGAATGAAATTAATTAAGGCCTAGAAATACTTGATAACAAGACAGTTGCTTTTGTTAAGAATTAACTGTCTCACTTTATACTTTTGTTGTGAAGCTAACCATTTCTGATACATTCTTTTGTTGCACTTAGAGGAACACTGTTATATAGAAACATTTCGTGTGGTTGTTTTTGTTATTTACAGTGTTTGTGTTTTTTGTTTACAGGTTATGTTCGCTGACACTTTCGCGCCTAGTCGTGCTCAGACAGCTGGGCTCAGAGATCACCTCCATCAACATCGCCGTCAAGATGCAGGTGAGTGTAACATTGTTGTAAGAGATTCCACATTTGTGATGTAATGCCCCATTCACAATGACATGTAAGCGCAAGATTTTGCACCAGTGCTATTCAATGTAAGTTCACATATACACACAGCATGCTACACAATGCAATCTCCAAATTGTTGTTTGCTTTGCGCACATAGTGGAAGAATTCTGCATTCCTACCTCTATGCATTGCCTATCAACAGCAGACCACATTGCAATGCGAGATTTTACAGCGCCTGCTTAGTTACATACATTTTTCTTTAATTCAAGATCATTTTATTATACATAATGTACAATACAGTTGTGCTGGTACAATATACATATGTGTAAATACACAAGAAACGTGTTTTGAGGTAGCAGTCCCATGACTGTCCCCAAGCATAAACAATAATATAATTGACAAGTACAGGTCAATGAAGTGTGTGTCTCTTTCTTTTAATGTTCTCGCTCCCGAGGTGGTGGAAGTTGAGCAGATTAAGACGTCTGTCTGCTCAATGTTGAATCAACGCTTGGTACGTTTAGGTGTCTATGCGAACATACCGCGATCAGTCCAAGTGGATTCTTTGAACTCGGGTCTAATCAATGGCAAGTATATTCTTTTCCAGCAA
Source organism: Hymenopus coronatus (assembly GCA_030762935.1). Lineage (NCBI taxonomy): Eukaryota > Metazoa > Arthropoda > Insecta > Mantodea > Hymenopodidae > Hymenopus > Hymenopus coronatus. Next base: position 4,714,461 of record CM060895.1, on the reverse strand, counting down.
AGTGAAAAGAGTGAAGATATTTTGTTTACATTATGCAGTTTGTTACGAAGGTTCGAATTCATTTATTTATTTCCATCTTCCAGGTTAGTTTTGCGCCCAAATGAAAGCCAAGATATCTCACTGAATCATTATACATGATATCCTCGCTTTATAGAGTAGGTAATGTTATTATTCTGAATTTTCTTTATGTATGTGAAGACATTTGCTTTTTGAGGATTCATTTGTACTTCCCATTTATTGCACCATTCATCTGCTAATGTCCAAAACTGTTGTATTTATTGTTCGTTTTGGATAAATGCTTCTGTGCAGGATAGCAACATCATCTGCAAATCGTTTAAACTGTCGTGTTTGGAAAGTGAGAAACATAAAGAAGATAGAGAAACGGCCTAAGTACACTTTCCCGGTTTAACAGCCGTCGCCTTGCTGAATCATCCGTCGATGTAATGGATACACTCATCTGTTCTACATTTCGTGACGCTCATTGCATTAAATGTGTAGCTTTATCACTTTCTGCAGTCTCCATGATTTTCAAACAATTATTGTGATGGCGGCCCCAGTTGTATATAACTACTTTTATAACTTATTTATGCATTTATAAAAGATTGCGTGAATTTTATTATTATAGATATGATTGTTATGTTATTCAATTTCAAACTTGCGAAGTTTTTTTAACATAGGGCTATTCAGTAAGAAGGAACAGATTTCAAACTTTTATTTTTTCCAAACTATAAAAGATAGAAACACAATTCCAAAATTTCTGGAAAGAGAAAATCCCATTTTTACTTTCAACACGTACTATGTATGTAGTGTATAGAGAAAGTATTGCACTCCACCCAAAAATTCGATACCGAGATTTCACCGGAAATATATGTTTAGGGTCCCCTGGATCAAAAAAAAAATTCAGAAAAAGGTCCGTGTGTGCGTGTGTCTCTGTGTCTTTGAACATAACTCAAAAACGAAAAGTCGGTGAAATATCTAACTTGGTATTTAAGGTCAGCGTCTTCCAGGGATGTGACACGAAGATTTTGACAAAAGTCCCCCCACCCCCAACTACCCTTTACATGGAAAACTTTTCGAAACATTTTATTTTCTCAAAAATGGCTCTAACAATCTTGATTAAAATATAATTATTAAAGACATTTACCTGACAAATAAAATGCATATCTTGAATTTTCTGGGAATAGCCTCTGAAGACTACTTTATTCTGGATGAATTTTACGGAATTTTGCATAGTTGTTAACCGTAATAGATGGACAAAAAGTTAACATACAAAAAATGTAGAGCACATTAAAACACACAATTTACGTTATATACATTTTTTTTTTGTGGAGTTTATCGTTTTTTAGATCCTCCTTGTTTTTAGTTTCAGCTTTAAAAAATATACTTTTCTCAAACAGGAATCTGTCAACTCTTGTCCATTCAAAAGCAACCAGCTTTTGACTATTACTTTAACCTATGGTACTCCCTTATTTCGCTTCTACTTACAAGGAGGCAAGTAATAAGAATATTTCTGCTAATTTTTCTCCATTAGAATGAAGTAAATAGAAGCATAAGCTTTTTAACAATGGTTTGTTGCAGAAATGTAGAGAAAATCATGTGAATGAAACACATAAGAGTTTTTCAATTTTTTATGCATTGAGTATGAGTAATATGTGTTACATGACAAATAAAAAAAAAGGCGGCTATTTTCTTTCCACACACGGAGCAGCTTCAACAGTGACAAGCAACTGCGCCTGGACTGTTCAAATGTTGAACTTTTATTTGTTGAGGAACGTTGAAATTATGATTCTACCTTTTGTAATTTGGAAGAAATAGATGACTGAAATCTGTTCCTTCTTTTTGAATAGGCCTGTATATTCGCATGTAAATTGCGGATTTAGAAACCCGTGCCAACTTCTTGCGTTTCGCTTACGATTGCATTGTGAATTATGTTCCCTCGCGCCTGCGTTTACATCTCATTGTCAATGTAGGTTAACACAATGAAAATGGAGCATTGGTTGACTATAGCTCGTCAAGATAATAAAAAATATTACCATATTTCGGTCCGCGGAGCTCACATATTCAACTGCTTCCTCTCTTCCCGCTTTAGCCGGTCGAGATGATAAGAAAGGTGGGGATAGAGGGAGAGTTTGCCATCACCGCTATATCATTGATACAATATGTGCGTACATGCCCGAATGTAGAAGAAAAAGGTACTTGATTTTCCAAGTAAGTGACAACAATGTAAACAATATCCCTAGCCAGTCCTCTAAGGAACTTACCAAAGGAGAACTTGTGTAGATGCTGAACTTAATGTTAATAGTCGCAGTTTATACACTCCTACAATAAACAGTATACTATGATTTTTGCGATCAATCTCTGCCGCTTGCAATGCCCTCTCTCCCACCACTAACAAAAACCTAAAGATGCGCATGCGTGTGTGATGTTAATAGACATGCAGGACAAGGGAGACTGGAGTAATCAGCAGTGGTGGGAAAAATTGTTCCTTTTGCAAAAAAGTTTAATCTGTTGCAACCACGAAACAGTTTCGAAATAATAGAAATTCTCTATGCCCCCGCCGCTGAATCCTTGCACTTGACAGAGTTAAGTTGGTACACCCGCAAATAACAAACGAAAAGCTTTACCCGTTTGACTTTCTAAACCAATCACAAAGCAGCATTCCGGTCGGTCGGTCGGTCACACAACGGAAATGCATCTAGATGCCGCACAGTTACAATATCTGGCTATTTCCAACCACGTGCTCAGTTTGTGAACTCCTAACACGTGCGTTCGAGCTGTTCTGTGCAAGATACGTATTATTCATTGTTATTTATATTTGTTGTTATTGTGATGTTGGTGTTTGTACGCGAGGGAACATAACAATACTTTCACAATTCTAGAGGTGGATACACTTTTGCGGGAAGGGAGAAGAAAGTGAATCATGTTCACAAAATAATACGAAAAGCACAGGAATTGGACGGATCATCAGGGAATGTGAACCACTCATGATGATGATGATGAAGCTTCCGAAATTGACGACGGAGACTGGGATGGGATTGAGCTATTAAAATTGTAAACCGGTAAAAATGAGGTTGTTGTACCTTTCTGTGGTTGTAACAAGCAAATTTGTTCTATATTATCGTAATGTATGCTACATACGTTATAATATCACTGTTATTTTCAATAATAACGAATCGCTTTCATTGTTTGTGTACACTGTTTATATTGGTCTTTACACGCGATAGAGACATTTGTAATGAGCTGCTGTTGTTGACGCCGCATAGCCAACCGAACTGTCAAGTGGCGGGGTATAAACGTTTCGTTGCATTGATCAGACATGGCTACACTGAAGAGGAAGCAGTCGCAGATTCTGTAAGGACCCAGGAATCATAAATAAATATTTTTTCGAGGAACAGAATATTGGTACACTGTAATCCTATAAGCCGACCTAATGTGGACTGGGAGGTAGTTTTACAGAATAAGACAAATACACAAACTTGTATCGGTGGTGACCTGCGGCTCCAGGTCATGAGGACCGCAGCGGCCGTCGTGCCATGGAGTATCAGTACATGCTCTCCTCACTCCCTATTATAGTACTAAGTGTTGGACAAACATTTCCCCGTTTCTTGTCTTCTCTTTTCATTCAGCACAATAAGCCTAAATGTGGAAAACTGTACTAAAAATTCTGATGACTTCCACATCTCTGCAACAAATTATTGTTAGAAAACTTCGATTTACTTCATGCTAATCGAGCACAAATTAGCAGAAATAGTCTTATTACTTCCTTCCTTGTAAGTAGACGCGAAATAAGGGAGTATCATAGGTTAAAGTGATAGTCAAAAGCTGGTTGCTATGTGACTGAAGTTCCTTTGTTTGTATGGACAGGAGTTGACAAATTCCTGTATGAGAAAAGTATAAGCTTTTCAAAGCTGAAACCAAAAACAAGGAATATCTCAAAAACGTTCAACTGCACGAAAAAATGTATACAACATAAATTGTGTGTTATAATGTATCTACATTTTTTTCTGTGGTAGGTTTTTGTACATTTCTTACGGTTTAGCAGTTATCAAAATTCTGTAAAATGTATCCAGAGTAAAGTAGTCTTCAGAAGCTATACCTAGAAAATTCAAGATATACATTTTATTTGTCAGGTAAATATCTTTAATAAACGATATTTTAATCAAAATTGTTATAGCCATTTTTGAGAAAATCAAAATTTTCGAAAAAAGTTCCATGTAAAGAGTAGTTAGTTGGGTGTGGGGGATTTTCTTGAAAATCTTTGTGTCGCATCCTTGGAAGATACCAAACTTAAATACAAAGTTTGATATTTAACGGTGTTTTCGTTCTTGAGCTATGCTGGCCACAGACACACACACGGACATTTTTCTAAAATGCTTTTTTTTTAGATTCGGGGGGTTTCAAAATTTGTATTTCCGTTGAAATCTCGGTATCGAAGTTTTGGGCGCAATACAATACCTTCTATATACACTATATACATAGTACGTATAGAGAAAGTTAAAAAAAAAATCTGGTGTGTACCATTCACATGACCTTCTCTACATCGCCGTAACAAACTATTGTAAAAAGCTTATTCTTCATTCATTTATGATAATCCAGATAAATATTAGCAGAAATTGTCTTAGTTACGTGCTTCCTTGTAAGTAGGAGAGAACAAAGGGAATGCACTAGACTGAAATGATAGTCAAATCTTTTAAAAGCTGGTTGCTAAAATCCAGTTCTTTGCACAACTCTCCCTGTGAGAAAAGTATAAATATTTTAAATCTGATGCAAATAGCAATGGCCAATTCCACGAAAAAACGTAAATTTTGTGTTTTGACGTGATTTACATTTTTTGTGCAGTAAGTTTCTATCTCTTGCTGCTTACCAGTTACACAAAAGTGATTCAGAATAAAGAGCTCTTTAGAGCCAATTCCCACAAAATTCAACATATACATTTTATTCATCGTATAAATATCTTCAATATACGGTATTTTAATCAAAATCGATAGAGCCATTTGGAGAAAATCAAACTTTTCGACATTTTTTCTATGTAAAGGGTAGTTAAGGGTGGGGGGATTTTTCTCCAAATCTTCGTGTCGCATCCCTAGAAGACCCTAAACTTAAATACCGAGTTTGATATTTTACCGACTTTTCGTTTTTGAGTTATCGTGTTCACGAACATACACGGGTCTTTTTCTAAGAATGTGTTAATTTATACAGGGGACCCTAAAACGATTATTTCCGGTGAAGTCTCGATATCGAAGTGGCAAGCTTTTGATGTAACAATGGTCTGTCGGCTGCTTTTGTTCTGATTCAGACATGGTAAGTCCTTTTCTTAGTGAGGGAGAATGCAGTAGACAAAAATAACAAAACCTGTTACCAAATTGCAAAATCTGAAAACACCAAAACATGTCAAAGGCTTGGAACTTTCCCGGCGCTGGTTATTAATGATTTGTTCTCGGGAAGGTAAGGTAAGTATTGGATTAATTTCCAAGCTTTCAACTATCTAATCTGTTGCCATCTTCAGGGAACACTTACCTACCTGGCTGACATCAAGGGAAGAAATCATTAATCACAACATATATCTGAACAGATCAGGAAAACACGTAGATATTTATATGTATGAATATGAACACTAATACGTACACTAATTATAATTTACCTATAGTGCTTATACTGCATAGCGGATTATCGAAATTATTTCAGTCAAATTTAAGGATAAAAACTAAAAAAACAGAAGGAAGACTTGCAGTTGTACAGAGTGTTGAGGGATCGAGAGTTAAGTTATCAGGATTCTACTGTACCCACAATACAGTACATTGCGTCATGTGTCACCACCGGCCGGCCGAGAGCAGTGAAACCTGTTCTGCTCTAAGCTGATCACCCAATCAGATGTAACTCTAGTCAAATGAATGACGATATCACCACATAGTTTTGTTTGCAGGGGTCCAAGAGGACACTACGGTCAAATGAGATGTTGCTACAGCCAAACGGTCTGTTGGAAACGGAGTTGGAGCTGAATTTTGCTCTGCAGGTGAGAGATAATACTGCCTTCTGTTGGTAGACAAGTCATGTGATGTTCTGGGATGTGAGTGTGTGTGTGTGTCCTTGCTTGCAGTACCCACACTTCCTCAAGAGAGATGGCAACAAGCTGCATGTCATGCTGCAGAGGCGGAAGAGGTACAAGAACAGGACAATCCTGGGCTTCAAGACGCTGGCAGAGGGCGTCATCAACATGGCCCAGGTACCACCAAACTGAAAACTCCCTACTATATACTAGAAGTAAATATTCCACCAAAATCTTTGATCAGATGTCACCGGAAGTACATGTTTTGAGTAAAAGGGTTGCTAAGAGCACAACTCAAACACAAATGTTTGGTTGAATGCCACACTCGGTATATAACATTTATATTCCTCCATGTATTTACATGGACAATACCCAAGGTAGCAGGTTCAAACCCGGCGGAGGACAATGAATTCTTTCGAGTGTAGCTTCCTTTGGAAGGGAAGTAAAGCCAGTGTTCCTGTGTAGTAGTTTTACGACACGTAAAAGAACCTCAAGCCTAATAAACAGGCCTTTGAGCAAATTGACCAAAATTAAGCGGTCTTTCACGCCCAGTAGAGAATGGGACGCTAAGAACCATAGCATTAAAGAGCGTCCATAAATAGAACTCCATTTCATTTTTATGTGGGCAATTTTTCGAACATTTCGATTTTTGTAAAAATGGCTCCATAATGATTTTGATTAATATTTATGTTTGAGATATTTTTATAACAAATGAAATATGTATCTTCAGTTTTCTGAGGAATAGCATGTGAAGTCCTTTTCATTTTCAGTGACTTTTGCACAACTGGTAAACCGTAAGAAAAAGACAAAAATGTAGATGCCCGGTTCGGTAGTGTGGTGGTAGCGTGTCTGCCTCACATTCGAAAGGTCGTGTGTTCGAATCTCGCTTAGGATGAGTTACCCGGATAAAGTTTTTTTTCAGGGTTTTCCCTTGTCCTGAGAGACGAATGTCGAGTAACTTGAAGCTCTATGGACCCCAAGAACATTTTAGCATAATTTCACCAATTTCATTCACTCGACGTCCAATATGACCAACCAGGTTAAAAGACGTTAAACCTTTTAAAAAAAATAGATGTTATGAGTTCTTCTCCACCAGTCCTTTCTCTCTTTGTCCCAAACAGCTTGAGGGAGAAGAAATGTGACACCATTGCACTGCCACCAACTTGAAATAGTGCTCTGTGATTATCTTATGTGCCTTGAACATTGGCAATTGTTTTAACAACTAGAATGTTTTTTTTTTTTTTTTGTTTTTTTTTAAGGGGGGGGGGAGGTAGAACAGGTAACAGAGGGAAGGTTTCAGTTTCAGGAATTTGGCACTAGAGCTTGTAACGTGTTGATTTAATGGGGCAGGTGCTACAGAAGCAGATGGACCTAGAGCTGGATCTGTTCAGCGACACGAAGGAGAAGGGCATGAGTCTCATCAGCAGTCCCGTGGCGAGGGTGACTGTCCAGGCACTCAACAGTCAGCCTGTCGACCACGAGGATGCTGTCAAGCAGATGGCGATGAGCGAAGGAGCAGGTGAGTGAGTGCACTGCCACATGACAAGCAGTTTGTAACGGCCTAGCATGTCATTTTCAGGACAAACTTCACCTAATGTTTTTTTTTTTTTTTTGGTCACTAGCAGCTTAGTCAGAAATTTATTTATTTATTACTCTAACGGTGGCTAGCCAGCCTGAGCGACAGCTGAAGATCGCTGCCTCGCCCGGTCTAACAATAGAGCAAACGGTCACAATAGCCAGGCAAACAAAGGCCTTTGTGTGTTTCTCTGCAAGATGTCTCGAACCTTCCTTCTCCCCCAGGCTGAGAACATTCTTCTCTCAGAGTAATCTCCTTCTATCATGGCGTTCACTCCCTTGGCGCTGCTGTCGTCCCCTTATATAGTCTGTACCAGCCTCCGAAGGTTCCAGTTTTAGAAATTACGAGAACATTTTTGTCAATTAGAAAGAGAAGAAGAATGTTCTGGTGCTGGTCAAGGGATCTTGCAGGGAAAGACTTTGCTTGGCTCTTGTATCCGTTAGACCGGGCAAGGCAGCGGTAGTTCATGCTGATGCACCACCGTTGCATCACTAAGCCCAGCATCTTTGCCAGTCATATCATTTTACATTTGACTTGTGCAATTTTCTGATTTATTAAGCTGTATTTTAAGTACTATTTGTGTTCTCTGTTTTCACTGTCCATGTCCACTTTTCATCTTATTTAAAAACTGGCCTATCTTTGCTAAGCAATCCTCTTATGGCATTTTTCCTGTTCATTTTGAACAATTTTTCCGGAAGAAAAGTTTTTCTCTATATATCAGTCCTTTACAATCGAATACATTTAAAACCCAATGGAGCACACGGCGTTTCGCCTCTCCCGAGACCTTGCTGGACTTCCCCGCTACCGGCGCGGGCCAACATGAGCAGGCGATTGACTCTAGAGCAACACATTTTTGTGTGTAAAAGTTATTATAAATTGGAATCACCAAGCCGTTTTCGCACAGAGTATATTCAAAAGGTCCCTGGTGAAGTGCCTCCTTCCAGATTTATAATTCACGAGATTGTGAAGAAATTCGAAACCACTGGTTCTGTGGCAAACAAAGAACGAAAGCGTAAACGTATATGAAAAGTTAGACGACATAAGCGCAATTCTTGAAACTTCATCAAGAAAACCCATCCCAAAATTAGTACAAGTGTCCATTCTTTCACACAGTATCACGAAAGACAGTTTAGTTGATCCACAGCTTCTGTTCTTTTCCGACGAGGCGTGGTGCCACCAAAATGGTCGCGTCAACTCTCATTACACATCCTGGGCCTCTTTTTCAGAGGGCAGTCCAGTTTAAGTTATACAAAACTACCAGTACTATTAAATAATCATGAACTGTAGTTTTCTGTTAACAGTCCGTTTCCATTCTAAATATTGTTCCAATGTTGTATGAATAAACCTCTGTTAGACGTTATTCCATGGTTATATGCTAAATTGTGTTGTACGACAACGGAGTAGAGACTATCAAGGGAATAACTTACTCCATGGTTCCTTGCGGGGATAAGTCGTCATTTCGAGAATAGAGTACAAAAAGGAAAATGGCCGCTTGTGTTCTGGACACGAATTTGACCCATAATTGACCGATATAAGCGATTAATGTCTTTATATGTTTGTAAGGGCATATTATAGCTAAATACAATATGTTATAGAGGTAGTCCGATAAATGAAAACTGCTATAATGAGATTAAAGTGAGATAACTTGGCGGCTAGAAGGCATAAGACAAGAAGTTAGTTAAAGTAAAGTTGCATTTATAAAACAGTAAAACCTACCTATTGCCATCAAAATACCGCTATTTTTATGGAAACAATTAAATTTAATCCAACCCAAGATAAATATAAAATAGTATATAGTAATTCACCACTACAATGCTTAGCGTTGAAAAGAACGAGGTTACATTTTTTTGACGAAATATAAAGAATTGGTTACTTCGAGGGCGACATGTTTGAAAACGTAACATAGGCACAAGTGTTAATGTTAGCGACATTCTGTGCTATAATCAGATTTTGGAGATTAGGTGCAAGTTTAACAACGATAACATTACAAGCTTTTTGATAAAGGGAGGAGATGTCCAGATTAAAAGACGCCTTCAGAGCTCGCAAATATAATATGTATTATTATTTTACAATAAATTAATAATTTTTCGTATTATATGCAGAGGGTTCAATATATTAGAAACAGTTTTGATTGAATAGACGATACCTTCCGTAAGATATAATGCTCTCAGTTTTATTAGTTTGGTTGACCATTTCAAACTGTTGTATTAAATATTGCTATCAGCAAAGTGCGAGCTGTAATGGGAACGGTTTAATGCACTATTCAATATAGCTACTAATTTTTCTGTTGGTTAATAATACTTGTATAGAAAATTGCTTATGTACTCGATCTTAGTGCAACAACTCTATTATACATATCTTAAGTTGATAGTAGCGTTGGCAACAGCTAAAATTTAGTTTTCAAAATTCGATTTCTAAGAATTTTACTGAATACAATTTCAGAATGTAGGTTAAGTACGTTAGCTGTTTTAAGCACAGAAACGGAAAGATGTCAAGACGCACTTTACAATACGGTAAGGTTTCATTCCCCTATCGCAAGAAGTGTGTGTTTATGTTTTGTAAAGTATATAGCAATTCTGCTTGTGAACATTTATAATTATTTCATATTGCCGTAAGTAGTTAAAATAAGAAATAATACATAGTTTAGAAACAGCTGATTGTGAAAATAATGCAAATTTTCAGCAAAATAAAGCAGAAATTGGAAATCAAGTTGGCAATGAATGACTTGCAGCATAGCCAACATTAGTTTTAAATCTGCAAACAGTCGAATAGATATCTAAGGAATAAAATTGCGTCGTACAACTCGTCACCATATTTATACCGCGAATAGTGTATTCCGAGTTCGTAAAACTTTTATCTATAATTTTATTTATATCGGATTTCCTATTCATTTTTTACCCTATATTTCCTTTTCTCCAGTTTTCTTACAATCAAAAATGATATGTTGAACACCTTCCTTTCCCCCACATAATGAACATTCACCTTGCCCGTTTCGTTGTCCTTTTAGATTCCATATTCCTGGTCTTAACCATAGTGTTATTTATATATCTTTCTCTTTCCTGGATATTTTATGGGTATATAAAATACAAGTGATAGCTGTCCATACAATTTTTGAATTTCTTTTTCTTGTTCAATTTGTTTCTCTTTTCCTCCGAATATCGCATAAGGCATTATTTTTCGTTGAAGAAATGCGTGATTATGATAGGAAAGTTGGTGTTGTGTTAGCGCTTTGGCTGTGTGCCCCTCATTACTACCACACTTTGCTTCTGTCATATAGCATTTCTAAATCCTCTTTCTTAACTTTCTCCGCTATTGTACTAAACAGTTTTTGTATTTCAAGTGTTTTTACTTTCTCTGCACGTATTATGTACATAGTGTATAGATGAAATTGATACGGAGATTTCACCGGAAATGTGTTTTCAGGTTCCCTGAGTCCGAAAAAAAAAATTAGAAAAAGGTCCGTGTATAAGTTTCTGGACAACACAGCTCAAAAACGAAAATAACATTAAATATCAAACTTAATATTAAAATTTCATATCTACCAAGATTTTCAAGATAATCCCCCACCCCAACCTACCCTTTACATGGAAAAGTTTTTGAAAATTTTGTTTTCTATAATATGTTTAACGATTGATTAAAATACTGCATATTAAAGCTATTTACATTACAAATAAAGTATATGTCATGAATTTTCTGGGAAGAGCTTCTGAAAACCTGTTCATTCGGAATGAATTTTGTATAACTGGTAGCTGTAATAGATAGACAGAAATGTATTACACAAAAAATGTAGATATGGTTAAAACACACAATTTATGCTATATACATTTTGTTGCAGAGTTGACCGTTTTTTTTTTTTTAGATATTCATTGTTATTGATTCCAATTTTAAAATATGGATCTTATCAAATGGGGTTCCTTTCGTTTCAACTCTGTTTTGTTTTTCTGGAAATGCAAGGTGAACGCAATTTCAATTGTTCACATATCGGCCAGCGTTTAAAAAACTTGACTATCGCTTTAGCCTGGTATATTGTCTTATTACCATTTTGCTTATAAGGAACTAAGTAGTAATTGTATTATTGTTTATTTCATTTAGCATGCAGTAGACAGAAGAATAAGCTTTTGTAAGAATAGTTTGTTTGCAGAAGATGTAGAGAAAGCCATAGGACTGTTTGCCTATGCACTATTGTTAAATCCCCGTCTCGGTGTTTGTCTAATTCAGTATTTCATGACTGCTCCTTTCTTTGCCCTGCTTGTTTACAGTTGCAGCAGAGCTCCTGCTAATTTCTCATCAGAAACATGTGGACAGCATAGCTCAAAAACGAAAAGACCCTTAAATACCAAACTAAGTATTTTAACGGTGTTTTCGTTTTTGAGCATCTGTCCACACACACGGATCTTTTTCTTTCATGGGGCCTCAAAACATTTCCGGTGAAATCTCGACATCGAATTTTTAGGTGGAATACAATACCTTCTCTATCCACTATGTACGTTGTACATATGGGCTAGAGAAAATAATCAATATTTATTGTAACGAACATCAGATTTGACTAATCTGCATTGGTATTAACAAAATATTATTCGCTGATTTTGAGCAGATTACATCCCAATACGCAAAATCGATATTTCATGTTATCGATGTAGTGTTGCAGTATTTATTGTTAAACAAATGCCATCGGTATCTTTAGTTTTTCGTTCCCGATTTATTTTATTACCACGTTTCCATGGGAAATTGAAATCGTTTTGATTCCAATTCTATCTCGATACGATCCGCGTTTCACATGTTAAATTCAATACGAATTCAGATCGTTTTGAATATTAAGCTTCGAGAATAATTTTGTTCATCCATTCATGTCGGTCAACTTAAATGCGTTGGCGAAACTGTAGAACATATATTTGTTATCTGGGTATTACTTGTAGGTTTTGATGTTAAATAACTATGTTTGAGAATACATTGCAAACTATAGGAACCATAAAAGTGGTTTTGTTATAATCTACCACAGAGCAATTTTAAAAAAACATATATTAACAAATGATCACCACGTGCAACGAGTATAGCAGAAGTAAAAGTTTCTTTACCGTATTCAAAACGATTTGAATACGGAGATATTTCCATGCAACACATTTCGTTCCGATCCCACTTTTTAAGAGGATCGGATCCAAGATTCAATACGGTAAGTGTACTCAAATTGATTTCAATTCCTTATGGAAACATCCTTGAAATCTCATTAATGCACAGTTACCATATTGAGGTTAGGATTACTCGACTGATTGTTGTGTGTGGCGTATTCACCTTCCCTTTCTGATTTCAAGACTACGCACCCACTCGACTCCATCTTGAGATTATGCTTTCTTCAGCAATTTTCCGGGCACGTGCATATTTAATGAAGTAAAGGAATGAACGATACGAAGCTGAGCGACGTCATTATATCCTGGATAAACACAATCGCGAACATTTTACGAATAGTTCGGTAACTAATCATTAACTTAGTTATTATTGCCTCTGTGGTCAACTGGTTAGTGTTCTAGTTTCTGAACCCAGGGGTCACCGGTTATACTCCCGGCTGGATGGAGGAATTTTCCTGTATTTAAAATCAATCTTTCCCTGGTGGGAGAGGCTTCATACCGTAAATAAAACTGTGACAAAAAGTTACGAACATTATGATCAGTTATTTAAAAAGCCAAGGCAAAGAGGACTAGTCCTGTGTTAGTAGATTTACTGGCATGTAAAAGAACACACCGGCGACGCTGACAGCAAACAAATAATCCCCCCATTATTGTGTAAATGCCAATATTAAAGTTTGACCCATTATCTCAGCAACTATTTAAATAATGAGCTAACAATTTCAAGGTGTATTCAGCAATACCTTTACTGCTGATTTATGAAAAATAGAATACTTCTGGTCATTAGAAGCAAAGATATGATTTTTTAAAATAAAACTCTTAATATTTTATTCGAAATTAAAAAAAATAAAAAAAAAAATACTAATCCAGATACACAAACAAAAAAATCGTTAAAATAAAGCCTATTATGTGGTAAAAATGTTAACCTTTAGTCTAAATTAGTTTCTAAAATAATGGAATGTTTGTATAGAACATTTTACTTCTTCAGAATGACTTTTAAACATAAAATGTATATATATATATATATATATATATATATATATATATATATATATATATATAACTTTCAAAACACAATCTCGCAGTACTTCGAAACTCTCACATTGAGGAAATACGAGCGGGATACCAATGCTGCCAATAGCTAAAGTAAAGCTTACCGATCAAAATAAAAAACATCTCTTCTGTAACACTAATATTTACAAAGTTATTGGTGTTCAATTCAATTTATTTTGTCCATATACATAACATTTGGATACGTCAAGTTACAGTTAGAAGTAAAAGTATTTACAATGGTAAGTACAGTACAAATTCTGTAAGCAACAAATGTGAGATACGAGGTACGTCCAGAAAGTAAGTTCCGTTTCAATTTATCTCCGCTGCAGCGCTGCAATCGCAGTTCCGCACATGCGCGGTAGACGCTCTGTATCAAGGAGAAGAAACGTGCGCCATTTTGAGATCGCTGTCAGCCACATACGCTTTGTTGTGCTTGTTTACGATGTCGGTGTTGATTGAAAATCCCGCCGCTTGTGAACTCAGATCTGTGATTCGTTTTCTGAATGCTAGGAAAGTGAAACCAATTAAAATTTATCGGAAAATTTGCGAAGTTTACGGACAAAATGCGATGAGTGGTTCAATAGTGAGAAGATGGGTCCGACAGTTCAATGAAGGACGTAGCGAAGTGCACGATGAAGAACGAAGAGGGCGTCCATCTTTGGTTACAGAAGAACTGGTTCACGCGATTGATGACAAGATCCAGGAAAACCGCAAGTTTACAATTAGTGCTCTCGCTATGGAATTTCCCCAAAGCTCACGATCACTAATTCATGAAATTGTTACTGAAATTTCGTAAACTTTGCTCACGTTGGGTACCAAAGATTCTTACTGAGCAACACAAAACAAAACGGATGGGTAGTGCACTTCAGTTTTTAACCCGTTATGATGAAGACGGCGAATAATTTCTGACACAGTCACAGGAGATGAGACTTGGGTTTCTTACGACACCCCTGAAAGTAAGCGGCAATCAATGGAATGGAGGCACACTTCATCCGCAGCAAAGGTTAAGCCGAAACAAATCTTGACACCTCGAAAAATGATGTGCACAGTTCTGGGACTGGAAAGGCATCTTACTCATTGATTTCTTACTACCTGGTCAAACAATCAAAGCAGATGTTTATTGCGAGACACTTAGGAAATTGCACCGCGCAATACAGAATAAGCGCCGAGGATTGCTGTCAAAAGGTGTTGTTTTTCTTCACGACAACGGACGACCACACACTGCAAATGTGACGAAAAACCTCCTACAGGGATTTGGCTGGGACGTGTTTGACCATCCTCCGCACAGCCCTGACCTCGCTCCTAGCGACTTTCATCTGTTCTTACATCCCAAGTCTTTCCTTGGCGGTCAACACTTCAACAATGACGAAGAGCTGAAAGAAAATGTTTCCAACTTTTTGAAGACACAGGCGGCAAACTTCTATGAAGAAGGTACACAAAAACTTGTGCCACGCTATGACAAATGCCTGCAAAATTTCGGCAGTTATGTGGAAAAGTAGTTTAAGAGTTGTAGAATTTTGTGCAATAAATAATTATTCTGTATCTGTACACAATTTAATTTTATTACCAAACGGAACTTACTTTCTGGACGTACCTCGTATTTACAATAAAAGATCGTACAGATCAGTAGGCATGAAATGCGAGCAACTTGGACAGGATCACAGATATATCAAGTTATGCCATTTTAAACGAGAAGAGATTCTGTCAAATAAGCCTCTACACCAACGGTTCCCAACCGGTGTGCCCCGGCACCCTAGGGTGCCGTGTGATTGGCTAAGGGATGCCGCGAGATATTGAGATAAACAAAAAAAAATACCTTCTACTGAAGCCTTAAGTCTTGTAAGGTCTTGAAATAAAATAAGTCAAATCAATTACTCACATGCACGGCAGATGGTGATAGTGGTCGTTTCATTTCAATAATTCAGTTATACTAGTATCCCACAGATGGCATTACAACTATAACCTGCCGAACATTACCAAGACTACTCGCTTCCTCACGAACATTCCCGAGACTTCGACAGATGAATATATAAAAGTGTACGCCGCTTGTCGCTTTCAGTTGTCTTCCTCGCGTTGATTCACAGTGTTTAGCTATGGATAAGTTCATTGTTAAACGTAAACACCAGGACAGTGAAAGTGAACAGTCGGCTCCTACTGCTTGCTTTAAGAAGCCAAATCTTACAGTTTCTCCCGGACCGTCGAATTCACCACTTAAAGAAGACAAACGAAAGAAAAGAACATACCAGGACAGTTACTTAGCGTATGGATTTAAGTGGAATAACAACGAGGAAAACCCTATCCATGTGTGTTTAGTTTGTGGTGAAACACTTAGCAACGAGGCCATGGTACCTAGCAAACTGAAGCGGCATCTTACAACAAAGCATCCTAGTGTGTCACAGAAAAGTGTAATGTATTTTTCACATATATTAGAAGGGGAGAAGAAAACAGCTGTGCGAATGGTAAAGAGAATGACCATAGGTGATACTGCTCTTGAAGCCTCATTTAAAGTAGCAGAACTGATAGCTAAAAAAAAAGAAACCTCATACTCTTGGAGAGGAAATCATTGGCCCTGCATGTCAAGTTATAGTTTCAACAATACTTGGCGAAGGACCAGCTAATCAAATTTCGAAAGTTCCTCTGTCCAACAACACAATCAGCCGCAGGATATCTGAAATGTCATGCAATATCAACAAACAAGTCACGGAGAAAATAAAAACTTATAGAACATTTGCTTTGCAGGTAGATGAGAGTCTCGATATTGGTGACAAACCGCAACTCCTTGGTTTTATCAGATATATTGATGAAAAAGATATTAGTGAACAGTTTCTGTTCTTTAGACCGCCGGAGACTACACCCACAGGCCATGATATTTTCGTTTCTATTAATTCCTATCTCAATGACCATGATCTTTAATGGAAAGACTGTTGTGGTATATGTACAGATGGTGCACCATCTATGTCTGGGAAAATTAAAGGTTTTACTGCCAGAGCTCTCAATGAAAATCCATCCTTTATTATAACTCACTGTTTTCTGCATAGAGAGGCATTAGTCGTGAAAGTGTGTAATGAAGATTTTGCTGAAGTGTTTAACCAAGTTGTGAAAATGGTGAACTATATGAAGTCTCGACCTTTAAAGTGCAGAATTTTTGAACAGTTATGTCGCGCAACGGATGCAGCTCATACCTCTTTGTTACTTCACACAGAAGTAAGGTGGTTGTAGCGGGGTCGTGTATTGAACCGGTTTCTCGAACTTAAAGAACAGCTAAAAACTTTTTTTAAGGATGAAAATCAAGACACATTTCATGAGTCTTACTAAGTGATTCTTGGTGTTTTGAACTGTCGTATCTGGCAGATATTTTTCATAAGCTGAATGAACTGAATGTTTCGATGCAGGGTCGACATGAAACAATAATCTCCTCAACCAATAAAATGAAAGGTTTTAAAAGAAAACTTAGTTCTTGGAAGTCTGCAGTTCAAAAAGGAGATTTGTCGAACTTTCCATCTCTTCTTAATGTGGCAAGAGATAAAGATCTGGGTAAGCGGAAAGACCGCATTTGTGATCACTTATCAAGATTGCAAGATGCAATAGATGCGTACTTTCCAACTATTTCCACTACGAATCTCGACTGGGTTGTCTCACCATTTGATTTCGTAGATAGTGCAGAGGAAATAGATTTCACTGCTTGCGAACGAGATGAATTTATTGATCTTTGCGCTGATTCCACACTCAAAGGTAAGTTCACCAAGAGTGATGCGTCGGTGGCTAGTTTTTGGCTTCAACGGAGAGAGGAGTACCCTAACCTAATGAAGAAAGCAATTAACGCACTTTTGCCCTTTTCAACATCCTATCTATGCGAGCAAGCCTTCTCTGCTATGGTGACAGTAAAATGCAAAGCAGGAAATAGACTGAATAACCTTGAGGATGATTTGCGTGTTTCACTGTCAACTGTAAGACCCGACATCACATATCTGTGCTCTAAGCATCAATCACAAGTTTCACATTAATCATTAATCGAACAAAATTTATTGATGTATTTTTACTCAGTGATTGTAGTAAAGTTTACTGTATTATGTTATGGTGTATGTCATTATTATATAATATTTCAATAAATTAACATATTAAGCTTAATTTTCTTTTAATTCAAGGAAGGGTGCCCCCAGTGCTTAATGTTATTCCCAAGGGTGCCGAGAACTTCAAAAGGTTGGGAAACACTGCTCTACACTATAGAAAAAGTTTGTTCTTTGTTGTTGATTTTTTTTTTTAAAGGATACATGAGATTTGATTTTTTAATTTTTCTAGCCCCGTATGTACAATGTACATAGGGATAGAGAAGTATTGTATTCCACCCAAAAATTCGATACCGTGATTTCACCGGAAATACATGTTTTAGGACCCCCTATATCCAAAAAAAGCATTTTGAGAAAAAGGTCCGTGTGTCTGTGAACACGATAACTCAAAAACGAAAAGTAGCTAACATACCAAACTTGGTATTTAAGTTTAGTATCTTCCAGCGATGCGACACAAAGATTTTGAGAAAAATCCTCCAACCCCAAACTACCCGTTACATGGAACTTTTTCCGAACATTTTGATTTTCTTAAAAACGGCTGTAACGATTTTGATTAAAATATCGTATATTAATGATATCTACCTGACAAATAAAATGTAATTTTCTGGGAATAGCTTCTGAAGACCTGTTTATTCAGGATGCATTTTGCTTAATTTGGCATAACTAGTAAACCGTAAGAGATAGACAAAAACTTACTATATAAAAAATGTATGTTTTGTTAAAATACACAACTTACGCCATATGCATTTTTTTCGTGGAGCCTACCGTTTTCGAGATATTCATTGTTATTAGTTTCAGTTGTGAAGTACTTATACTTTTCTCAGACGGCAGTGTCCGTTTTTCTTATGTTCTACTCCTGGCCAAGAAAAGAAGCGATTTGTAATGACAATCACATAACGACAGCTTTTAAAACATTTGAATATCGGTTTAGCCTAGTGTATTCCCTTATTGTCTTCCTACTTATAAGGAACTAAGTAATAACATTGTACTAATGAGTACCTCGATTAGCAAGGTGCACAAAGAAGAATAATCTTATGTAAGAAATTTGTAGAACAGCTAGAGAAAGTCATGTGAGTGTAACACATCAGAATTTTTAAACACGTAATTGCCCTCAGTGATTGAGGTAGTCTGCTGTACAAACCAATGCAATTAAACAGTGTACTATGTTCAAATAGCGTTGTGTTATGATTTATACTGCACAATTGTTGATTATTTATGGTGCCATGATTATGTTTATCGTTATTCAGTTGAAATATTGAGAGGTTCTTTTTGTGTACTTTAATACTTCAAGAGTGTAGATGGAAGGTACGGTAGAATGTTTAGAGATTTAAATAGTAGTTTACGACTACCAAGTGAAGTGGATGTTCTAAAACGTTAGTACTCAGGATTATTTTTAATATTTTAAAATTATTTACAATTAGCGTATACCTCTATGAAAGTTATATCTACCAAAAAAAGTGGGATATTCAAAATATTGATATGCAATTATGAAAATTCCATTTCGACTACCCTCAAAGGGCGTTATTCTCAATTTGAATGTGAATGGAAGTGCATTCATAAATTTGCTTTTAACGGTTTGTGAGCCGTTTTGGTACTAAAGACGGGAAGACTAAAGCGATGTTCTGCAGTTGCTGATGCACCTAGAAAGTATTTATTTGCACAGCTCTTCTTGGCAACTCGACTACAATG
Organism: Hymenopus coronatus; assembly: GCA_030762935.1. Lineage (NCBI taxonomy): Eukaryota > Metazoa > Arthropoda > Insecta > Mantodea > Hymenopodidae > Hymenopus > Hymenopus coronatus. The sequence goes on along the minus strand of CM060895.1, from coordinate 4,694,910 downwards.
CGCGCTTGTTTTGTTTTGTAGTTGAAGCAAAAGCCACAACGTGGTATCGAATATCGGCCGGCACATGTTTTAAAGCCGCTGAACCTTTGACCTACTTAACAAGACGCTAGTGATCAGATAATTTCGGGAGCCGCTGCAGTTAATGAATGAAGAAGAAACACGTAAGATGTCACCATACACACAGGATTACCGAGTTCGATAAGGCCGCGGTACTTGACCGAAAGATGAGCGCGCTGTTTCGATTTCCTTCTTGTTTACTTACACCCACGTCATCCTGTCTACGGCATCTTGCGAAACAAATAGCATGTGTTCCTACATTGAAAGTAATGGTCTAGAAGGCCATGAATTGCAAAGAGAAACAATGGAACAGGCATGCTGTCACTTGTAAGCATTGACGTTCGCAGTTATTTCACTGATACCACGTTTTTCCATGGGGGAATTGAAATCGATTTGAGTCCAATTCTAACTCAATACGATCCGCGTTTCACATGTTAAATCCAGTACGAATTGAGATCGTTATGAATAAGCAAGCTTCGAAAATAATTTAATCATTGCGTAGGCGAACCTGCTAAACATATACTTATCTGCAATAAAAAGGTTTTGAAGTTAAATAATTATATGCATATGAGAATACATTGCATATTTTAGAAACACTAAAAGTGGTGCTGTTGCAATCTAACACAGAGAAATAAACAAAAAGCATTAACATATGACTACCGTGTGCAACGAGTATAGCAGAAGAGTTTACCATACTCAAAACCACTTGAATACGGAGGCGTTTCCATGCAACATATTTCGATCTGATCTTATTCCGATCCTACTTTTTAAGAAATTGGATAAAAAATTCATTACAATTTGAATCCGGGTTTTCCTGCAGTATTAAATACGATAAGTATACTCAAATCGATTTCAATTCCTCATGGAAGCATGCCAATTATGGTAATCTTGTTCTCATTTAACTGAACTGGTAGTTTTCCTTTGTACTATTCCATGTAGTAAAAACGCCAAGTCGCAACCAATATCGATTTGGGATGTAGTCTTACGGACATTTCCTTGGAAACAAATAACATAGATATATAATAGGTCGTGCATATAAACCTTATCCTTATATTACATTTATTCCGTAAACCCCATGCTTTGTCTTTGACAACAGGCTGTGCAACATGTTAGGATATTATCGTTATCATGTAATTCGGCTTTTCGGTGCGTGTTGAATAACCTAAAAATAAATTATAACGTTTGAAAAACATCATGCGTTATTCTATATGAGAATGATACTTGGGCATATTATAGGAATGTTGGAAGAATGCAAACATAGCAAATGTCGCCCAGAGATTTACGGTTACAAAACATTTGACTTAGATGTTTCTAAGATCAACGGAAGGCGATACCGAAAACAGGACATCCAGGAAAACCACACCTATGGAAGAAGTAGCAATCACACGCCCAAACAGAGGCGATTCTTTGGAATACATTTGTATTAGGTATTACAATATGAAAAATAACTTCTCTATTTATTTTGGATCGCATGCGGTCTTAGTCGGATATATGGACATCGTGCATAGGTAATATAGGGCTGTGTAATACCTATAAAGTCGAGGTATATATTTTCATGCCGAATAAATTATGTGAATAATTTGACATCATTTCACACTGAGTAGTTAAACTGGACTTATAAAAATCTGATGTGTTCCATGCACATGACTTTCTCTACCTCTCTGCAATAAATATTATTAAAAAGCTTATCCTTCATTTACTTCATGCTGATCGAGAAAAAATTAGCAGATATAGCCTTATTACTTGCTTCCTTGAAAGTAGAAGCAAAATGAGGGGTCATCATAGGTTAAAGTGATAGTCAGAAGCTGGTTGTTATGTGACTGAAGTACTTTGTTTGTATGGACAGGAGTTGATAAATTCCTGTATGAGAAAAGTTAAGTTTTTCATAGCTGAAATAAAAAACCAGGAATATCTAAAAAACAATCAATTACACGAAAAAAATGTATATGACATAAATTGTGTGTTTTAAAGCGCTCTACATTTGTTGTGTGCTAAGTTTTTGTCCATCTCTTACGGTTTAGCAGTTATGCAAAATTCCGTAAAATTCACCCAGAATAAAGTAGTCTTCCGAAGCTATTCCCAGAAAATTGAAGATAAACATTTTATTTGTCAGGTAAATATCTTTAATATACGATATTTTAATTAAAATCGTTGGAGCCATTTTTAAGAAAATCAAAATGTTCGAAAAACGTTCCATGTAAAGGGTAGTTTGGGGTGGGGGGATTTTTCTCAAAATCTTCGTGTCGCATCTCTGGAAGATACTAAACTTAAATACCAAGGACCTTTTTCTGAAAATGCTTTTTTTGGATACAGGGGGTCCTAAAACATGTATTTCCGGTGAAATCTCCATATCGAATTTTTAGGTGGAATACAGTACTTCTCTATTTCTATGTACAATGTACATATGGGGCTAGAGAAAGTAAAAATCTGATGTGTTCCATTCACATGAGCTTCTCTTTATCTCTGCAACAAATTATTCTATTTACTTCTTCTAATGGAGCAAAAATTAGCAGAAATAGTTTTATTACTTGCTTCCTTGTTAGTAGAAGCGAAATATGGGAATAGCATAGGTTAAAGTGATAGTCGAAAGCTGGTTGCTCTGCGACTGAAGTTCCTTTGTTTGTATGGACACGAGTTCATGAAGTCCTGTATGAGAAAAGTATAAGTATTTATAGCTGAAAAAAAAAAAAAAACAAGGAATTTCTCAAAAACAATCAAACTCCACGAAAAAATGTATATAATATAAATTGTGTGTTTTAATGTGCTCTACATTTGTAATGTGGTAAGTTTTTGTCCATCTCTTACGGTTTAGCAGTTATTCAAAATTCCGTAAAATTGACCGAGAATAAAGTAGTCTTCAGAGGCTATTCCCAGAAAATTCAAAATATACATTTTATTTGTCAGGTAAATAGCTTTAATATACGATAGTTTAATCAACATCGTTAGAGCCATTATTTAGAAAATCAAAATTTTTGAAAAAATTTCCATGTAAAGGGTAGTTTGGGGTGGAGGGATTTTTCTCAAAATCTTCGTGTTGCATCCCTGTAAGATACTAAACTTAAATACCAAGTTTGGTATTTTACCGACTTTTCGTTTTGAATTATCGTGTCCACAGACACACATACACACACGGACCTTTTTCTGAAAATACTATTTTTTGGATACAGGGGACCGTAAAACATATAGTTCTGGTGAAATCTTGGTATCGAATTTTTTGGTGGAGTGCAATACCGTCTCTATACACTATATACATAGCACGTATATAGAAAGTAAAAATTACTAACACCATAACTAAGTCTTCATATAGAATTTTTTTCGAAATGTTCGATTTTCTCAAAAATGTCTAACAGCTTTGATTATAATACCGTAAATTAAAGATATGTGCATAGCAAAATTTATAACTTGAATATTTTGGGATTAGCCTATAAAGTCTTCTTTCGGAAGGAATTTTTTTATAATTCTGTATTACTAATAAATGTTAAGCTATAGTCGTAAAACAATTGGGTGATTTTAAAGCACGCAACATAGTTTTTGTTGCAATCCCCCTCCCCCAGTACCGTTAAAATGTTATCTTATAAATTGATATTCAGCTGCTCACAAAAATTAGAGTGCCAAAACTGAGTTTTATTTATGGGCGCTCTTTAACTGCTGTGATTCTCAGCTGGGACGCTGAGGCGTGAAAGATAGCTTAATTTTGCTCAGAGGTCGCTTTATCACGCTTGCCGAGAAAAGGTATTGTATTCCACCTAAATTTTTGATACCACGAGTTCGAGTTCACCAGAAAATGTTTTAAACGGGACAATACGGTATCAATGGCTTTACTCCCCTTCCGAAGGGAGCTGTGCTAAGGATTTAACGCCCGAAAAAAATCCATCGTCCTCGGCCGGGTTTGAGCCCGCGACTTTGAGAACTAGAGACTAACGTGTTACATTTTGTTAAATAATCAGTATTTTATAAGGACATTTTATTTGCAATTTTACTTTCTCTAGCCCTGTATGTACAATATACATAGGGATAGAGAAGTATTGTATTCCACCCAAAAATTCGATATCGGGATTTCACCGGAAATACATGTTTTAGGACCTCTTAAGTCCAAGAAAAGCATTTTCAGAAAAAGGTCCGTATGTGTGTCTGTGGACAGCATATCTCAAAAATGAAAAGACGGTTGAATACCAAACTTGGTATTTAGGTTTGGTATCTTCCAAGGATGCGACACTGAGATTTTCAAGAAAATTCCTCGTAGACCTCGTTAAAATACACAAGTTATGTCATAAACATTATTTTCATGGAACTTACCATTTCAGAATTATTCCTTGTTATTAGTTTCAGTTGTGAAGTGCTTACACTTTTCACAGACGGGAGTGTTCGGTTTTCTTTTGCTCTACACCTATTTTCGTGGAACTTACCGTTTCAGAGTTATTCCTTGTTATTAGTTTCAGTTGTGAAGTACTTACACTTTTCACAGACGGGAGTGTTCGTTTTTCTGTTGTTCTACACCTGGCCAAGCAAAGAGGCGATTTGCAATGACAATCACATAACGACAGCTTTTAAAACATTTGACTATCACTGTAGCCTAGTGCATTCCCTTAGTTCCAATCTACTTATAAGGAACTAAGTAACAAAATTCTGCTAATGTTTATCTCGATTAGCGTGATGTTGAAAGAAGAATTATCTTTTGTAAGACGTTTGTAAGAGAAAGTCATGTGAGTGTAACACATTTTATCATTTTACTCCGTAATTAGTAAGGACTTCGGTGTTACTCACGGAGCCATCATTACAGATAATTCTCCCTTTCAAGTACCTTGTTCTCCCTGTTGATTAAAACGACTATGGATGTTTATTGCTTGTGCATTAATTGTATATGAATCAATGTTGATATAACTTACTATCGAGTGCGAAATCTCAATAATTTGAATGCATTGTCCCTACGATATAATTCGATATCCGAAAGTGTGAGGCACTGCATTTGAAAACATTAGCAGTAGTCTTAAGCAATGACGACTAGTTACGTGTGTCGTGAACATTCCACTTTGATACCTGCTGGAAAACGTTTAATTACTTCATCTTTTCCTGGAATCTGAAAATTAGTTTTCCTTGATTGCATCGTCGAAGGTAAGTGAGACAGATTAGTTGATTATTGAATAGAGACGCCCAGAGCTTGTTGATACCTGCGGATTATAAAGTATTATCGTAAGAAATTTCGCGGTGTCTACCCAAATCATGAGACCTTTATCTCAATTCAGAGAGGAAAGATGTAACAATGTTTTGTTGCATCTGGTTATGCTCTTACATTAATTATTGTCGGAGAGTAATGCGCGCACTAAGGTACGTCATAAAACTAGTAGAAACATCTTGAAGGCAATAAAAAACAAGAGTTAACCACGTAATGTGGGTATTAAACATTTATGACGTCAAGTGTGAAGGGCAGTACCGTCGTTTACTCTTATTCTGTGTCGGTTTGTTCTGTTGAAATGAAATAGTCTATTTCACTATTCATGGTTAGGTACATAAAATGGATAGGGCTTGGGACCGACTATTTTAGGAGCGTTGTACACGATTACCTTATATAATAAAAGCAGTAACCTAATTTGAGTACACTGTACAGCCATTTTATCGATAGTTTTGCGATTCCGAGATCATAGGCGTATATTCCCGTCGATATAGACATCATTAAGTGTGGATTAGGTTACAAGCGTTAAATGCGGAATTATTATTATTATTATTGCCAATAATAAGAGTATTCTACTGTTTTGAAACAGAGTTTGTTTACTTTTTAACTAGGATTAAGCTGGTATCCATGTTCAATCGCTAGGTACATTGTACAGTTACAAACAAATTTACCGACCACGGGTATTATCAGAAAACATATTGCAGTGCAAAATGGATTTCAGTTTAGATAAAAAAAATTACGTAGCGTAATTTATGTTGCAACAAGATTTCACCATTTATCATGTATAATTGCTATAATATGTCATGCTGGTCTTCTGATCCCAAGGCGTTAGGTTAAAACTCTGTCCACACAGTTTTTAAGTGGGCTTAAAATCAACAGCCTCATATCAGTAGGGTAAAGCTATATGACGGTTCCACCACCCATATACTGACATGCGCGCGGCACGCACACACGCGCTAAGTTGTTCAGATGTGAAAGTTGCCAGATTGCCAAAATTTTGACTTCTTCTTGGGAACATTGGGGTTTTAGCTTCACAGATTCATCGTCTACACCCTGTCGCCTTCGGCCGCAACTGCTACACTCCTCCACTTATAAAAAATATCCCTCGGCTACGCTTTGCAGCTTAGGGCCCTAAATGCTTATAACAGACCAGTAAGTAATTACAATGCGGCTCTAATGACGAAATAACAAAAGTACCCGCGTATAGAAGTAATGCCAAGTGGTGGAACCATTGTATACTAATAATATCAGTAGATTTAATGGCATGTAAAAGAACTGCATGACAAAATTCCACCACACTGGTGTCACTGATATGAATCTGGCAATTAAGAGTGGTTAACAAACAATTTTATCTTTCTATTTTTTTGTGCTAAAATGTTTTAAAGTGGTTTTGTCAGCTGTCAAGAGCATAATTAAATTTAGAAGTTATGTTGCATTCTTACATTCTCTACCATGTACAGAGTAGGTAGAGGAGGTATTGCATTGCACTCAAAAATTTGATACTGAGATTTCAATTGAAATGTTTTTTTTTGGGGGGGGGACAGTTATAGAAAAGTGTGTGTGCTCCCAGCATAACTCAAAAATGAAAAAAGTTGTTGAATACCGAACTTGCAATTATGTGAGGATGTGACAAGAAGATTTCAGTAAAATCCACTCATCCCACACTACCTGTTATTTGGGAAAATTTTTTAACTTTTTTGTTTTCTAAAATATGTCTAATGATTTTGATTAAAATATTGTATGTTTTAGACATTTTTATGACAAATAAAATATATATTTTGAATTTTCTGGAAATAGCCTTTGAGACATAATTCTTGACTTTTTTATAATTGGTAAACTATAAGAGATAGACAAGTATATAACATCAGCCATTAAACATTTGACTCACTCTGTTTGTATGTACAGTAAAATGTGCAATGTACCTATTATTGCAGAGGTTTGCCTAAATTAAAATTAAAAATCTGATGTGCTCCATTCACATGATTTTCTCTACATCTCTGTGACAAATTATTGTTAATAAGCTTACTCTTCTATCTACTTCATGCTAATCAGGATAAATGCAGAAATGGTCTTATCACTTACTTACTTACTTGTAAGTAGAAGGGATATAAGGGAATACACTAGAATAAACCGACAATCAAATCTTTTAAAATATGGTTGCTATGGGATTGAAATTTGTTTCTTTGTGTGGCCAGAAGTTGACTAGTTCCCTTATGAGAAATGTTTCAAATATTATAAAATATATGTGTGGAGAAAGTAAAAATAAGCTTGATTCGTTAGAATAGTTTTATAGCTACTAATAAATGATAGTGGGAAGAGAAAGTCATGAGAATAGAGTACATCAGATTTTTGTTTTTACATAATTGTACAATTGCTGAGGTAAAATGTGGAAGTAAGTGGAAGTTGTTTGGTGAGGATAATAAAGAAGCATTTGGATTTTGTTTCAGACCGAGTTGCAGACTTCACGGACGATGAGGAGGAGTTCAGCAGCAATGACGACGGCGAGGCGGAAGGTTCAGACTCCGAGCCAATGGCAGAAGATGCCATGGGTCGTCGCACACGCAAGTCCTCTAGAGGAAAGATCCCAGGCAATGCCAGAGTAAGCTGCCAGAGTTGAAAAGAGTGTACACCTATAATATTACATTGCACCCTACATTCATACGACTTTCTCAAATTCTAACAAAAAGGTTATTCTTCTATTTACTTAATGCTAATCAAATTCAGAAATGGTTTTATTGTATTGTCTGTACATCCTTACTTCACCAGCGATGTAAACAAATGAGACTATATTCTTCCATGAACACACATGTGCACACCACCTGTTGCTAAGCTGGTTTGTCTACCGTACAATTGTAAAACTGCGTGCTAACGTTTGGCAGGAAAAGCCATAGCTACCTTTTTTCACTGTTCACAGATAATGATTGACTGTATTAAATGAATATAAAGCAGGTTGTTGTATATTCAGTACAAAATGTAGACACATTGTTTTTAAAGTTTGCTCAAGTTTTGAATTTGTACATCACTACAACAATTTTTTTGCAAATTTTAGCAGTAACATATGGACAACCATACACTCCACATTTCTGAAATTACTGCCATAATGCAGTGACTTACCAGAAGAGCTAATCTGAAGATGGAAGTGGTTCCACTCCTTCAAGATACGAGTCATTTGTTGTTGTTACTATCAAACTGTCTGATAATTAGTCGGCCAACAACAATGTCCACCATTCCCTCCAAATCTTACATTATTTACTCTTCCTGAACTGTGTGCGATACACATTCACTGTATTTCACTTGTTGCACAAGATGTCGAAACTCGGCTAATTCATAAGTTTTTGCACACTTTGTGCTGGTTTTGGAAACACCAGTAAATTCTGCTGTTAGCTAAACATATTGTTTAATGAAATGCTAAAGTACTTGTCACAAAACTTTTTATCTAGACTAGGAATAATTGTTTCCTTGCTTATATTTCACTACACTGGTATTACATGTTTCAGCCATTACTTGCTGATTAGCTGTTGAACCGCACAATGGATATGCATTGTTATACAATGAAATAACAATTAAATGATCAGTAAATGGTATTCCTTAATCATACTATATTATTTAGACAACATTGCACAGTACAATATTTCTGTATTCTGCAATTTAAGAGGAACTATTTAGTGATGGAGAAAAGCAGTGAAACATTCAGCAACCAATCATAGCCATTGGAACCTGTTGCTTTTGTTTACTTGGCCGGAGAAGAATAGAGATAAAAGGAATCAAGGATTGTACTACGCTAAACCAATAGTCAAATATTTTAAGAGTGGGTTGCTAATGATAATATTTAAATTCCTTCTCTCTGCATGGCCAGAAGGGGTGTGGGAATAAGATAAGCGACTAAATCATTTCCCTTTTGAGTAATGTAAACCAATAACAAGGAATGTGTCAGAAATGGCTAATTCGACAAAGGAGTATATTTTAATAAATTGTGCACTTTAACAGCATCTGCATTTTTACTTTCTCTAAACATACTATTCATAGAAGGTAAGGAAGGTGTATTCCACCTGAAAATTTGATGCCATGCTTTCACCAGAAATATGTTTTGAGATCCCCTGAAACAAAATAAAAGCATTTTTAGAAAGGTCTTTGTGTGTACGCACGCGCGCGTGTGTGTGTGCATGCATCAAACTTGGTATTTAAGTTCAGTATCTTCCAACATAATGACATAAAGATTTTCAGAAAAATAACCCAACCAACTATACTTTACAGGGAACGTTTTACAAAAAATTTTGTCCTCCAAAATGACTCCAACAATTTTTATTAAAATACCATACGTTTGAGATATTTTTATGATAAATGAAATGAATATCCTGAATTTTGTGGGAATAGCCTTTAAGACCTGATCATTTTGAATGACTTTTGTATAACTGTTAAGCTGTAAAAGATAGTCAAAAACTTATGCATAAAAAGTATAAATTTCTTCAATGCACACAATTTATGTCATTTATAGTTTTTTTGAGTTGTTACATTTCCAAGATATTCCTTGATTTCCTCAAATAGGATGTCAACTTCTGACCATGCAAAGGGAACTGATTTTCAATTGTTTCACAGTTATGGTGGTTTTGAAAGATTTTACTATAGTTTTAGCATAATGTATCCCCTTCTACTTGCAAGGAAGCAAGTAATAAGACCATTTCTGCCAATGTTTATTTAGATTAGCATGAAGCAGATAAAAATAAGCTTTTGTAAGAACAGGCAGAGGAAGTCATGTGAATGGAACACATCACATTTTTTATTTCTCAAATGTCTATGTTGGTTGTGACACTGATCTCTTCAGATAATTCTGAACAATTAATTGAACTTAAATGTATCTGAGCATTTGTATAGAATCATAACAATAATCACTCTTGCGACTTGAAAACCTTTCCTGCCATTTCATGGAAATTTTACGAGGCTTATCAACCAAACTTTTATGTTAACCCTTTTAACAAAATGCTGTCTGGAAAGTGCCAAGCAATTTTAGAGCAGAATGCAGGGTTTTAAATTATTAGTAATAAAATGACATAGAGAGCTGCATTTTTGTTTTTCTTTTTAGAAAACCAGTTTGTCTATTGTATAATATGTATTATATGAATGAAAAGTCTCTTTGATATTTTTAAAAAATTAAAAGAAAAGTTTGAAAATAAAATAAAACATCCAAAAATAGACATATAAAACCTTACTAGACAGGAAATTCAGGCTAATGAGATAAAATTATAGATATTTCAATAAAACAGAAATCTGTTTTGGTCTGGTGTTTTGTTTTTTAAAATACAAAAAATGAATTCACGTAACTTGAAGACTGAAAATTAATATAACATTATCATTGAAAAATACATGACAATAAATGACTTAACAGTAAAGACGATTACATTCTTAAATAAAGTAAGATGCTGTAACTTTGTAAATAAAATTTTGTGTTGATATCTTTTCTTATTATTTAGTTATGCCAAATCATTCTTTATTTTCTGGATGACCCTTGTATGATTGATTATACCTTCACTGTTAGTAGTTTCAAAATACAGGGTTGGGCAGATAAAACCAACCCGTGTTATGACATTGATTTGAAACAAACTTCAAATGGAATAAAATGCACTTATCTTCATAATTAATGTTCGAGTTGCCCTCTATCTGCATCTAGACACTCCTGTGCGTGTCTTAACATGTTCATGAAAACATGTCAATTCCTAATGGGTGATAGACTTATTATCAGCATGAAGAAATACAGATTGCATGGCATCGTCAAAATACAAATAAATCTTGTTATATTTAAATATATTCGGCATTAGTAAGAAGAAAACTCCAGAATAGTTTTGTCAGTGTCAGGCTCCTTCCTACTTCTGCAGAATGGGACCTGTAAAGCGGCAGTATCTGCACAAGAGAAATATGGTTGCAATGATGATGATGATAAATAATGATTTATAGTTATTTAATTTGTATTCTCTGGAACAAGTTAGAGTTTCAGATTGAAGTACTTATTAATAGTGAGTGGTAAATGACTTTTGAGATGGCTGTTAATGGCTATTCTAAATTTTTTGTGATTAAGCTGTTTAACACTGATGGTTTGTATACCCTGATGTGAGTGTTAAGGTATATATTACTGCATGCTCTTGTAGGGCTGAGTTTCTTTTAAAGGGATCCAAAGTTTGATTATAAAAGAGACCGACTCTACAAGGTAAGGGTAACACAGATAGTTCTTTGAATACTATCTTACTATCTGATTGTATTAGTATTTTTTTTAATAATTTTTACTAATCTTTTCTGAAGCTTAAGTATCTGCAACATTTTTGAAGAAGCCCCCCATGCTATTATTCCATATGAGAGCAGTGAATGGACATATCCACAGTGCACTGACTTTAACCCCTCCAAGGGCAATACTTTTGAGAGGATTCTAAATGCATAGCATAGACAGCTGAATTTCTTGCTTAGATGATGTATGTGTGTTTCCCATGTCAGGTTTGCTTCTATGTGGGTGGAATCCTTGAGATCATCAGTGGTATGTGGATTCTGTTCGTACACTTTTTCCTTCAAGTGTAAATAAAAACATGTTGACAAATCTGGTGATGGGTGGCAATAAGGTTTTGCTTGGAATCCTTTCTTCAGTGAACATGTGATGAATATGGGTAAGTGACTCAGATGTTGACATGTGGCCCCATCTTGTTGAAAGAAGCAGTAATTATGCTCCTCTTCTATCAGTTGGGGATATATTCATCCAACAAAGTCAAGAAGACATATGTGGTGACAAAGATCAGAATGATAGTGTGTTTTGCAGTCATAGCGCACCGCACACCAATCTTTTGGCAGTGCAGGGGTTGCTCGAACAATAGGTTAGGATTTTGTGTCACCCAATATCTGCTGTTCTGGGAGTTTACATATCGCGATGGATGAAAGCAAGCCTCATCAGTCATGATGAACATCAGCGGGTCCATGTGACCATGTCCAACAACTCCTTCAGTTGCTGTACAACTCTCTCAGTGTACTATGAATTTTATTACTAATTCCTTTTTGCTTCTCGCTTTGATGACAATTTATGACAAATATGTTGGTGAGCTAATTGAGATTCTTTTTAGTATTACTTACTGTTATAGGTATTATTACGCCTCAGGATCTTGGCCAAGACAATGCATTACAGATAATATAATATTTGTAAATGATACACTGGTTTCACTGGTAAGATGTTCTTATCTATTCTTCAATATCACTGGACACAGTAATTATTAACACTGTATGATGGCTCAGATACATTAAGATTGCATTCCACTAACGTGGTTACAGCACACGTTCCCACCAACTGCATAGGACGCTACCCTTGTGCCGAGCAATGATAATCACATAGAGACTGACAAATGGTTCTGTTCCTTTATAGGCTCAAAGCTGATTTTACGTTTCTCCTTACTAAACATTCTTTAAGGAATTATATAATACAGACTTCCTTTTATTTATAAATAAATTACTTTTGGTGCATATAATAATATATTTCATAAGCTATTTGCGCTTAGTGAATATTTAAATATGGGTATACAATGCTTGGGGATGCAGTATACTAGAAAGAACAACTTCCTTTTTCATGCAATGCAATTATCATTGTTGAATTTTTTCAAATAATTAGTTCTGATCATATCTGAAATTCTACTTAAAATATACATTAAATTCAATTTTATATTCACAGAACACTTATAGGCTAATTACTTTCAGTAATTAATTTTTCCTTTACCACATAATCAATAAATCAATATGGCATCAATTGCCTTCCATTAACAAAAAATAAACACTTTATATGAAAACGCTTGGCTTCCAAGTATTAATGTCTCAATTTCAAAGACTTCTACCCACGTCCGCACGTGAACCTGTTGAGTCAATCTTGTGCTAGACTTTTAGGGACTCCTAGTCATCATTATTTCATTAATTCACAATGTAAGCTGAGATGTCTGGATAGAAGTCGTTCTGTTCCTTGTTACATTTTTAATGGATTTTCCAATAAATCTTGAATGCTAATTTTCACTGGTACTGAGTGAAGCTGATATTTGTCTAGGAAACATTCTTGTGTTTCCTTGGTCTGTACGTATGCCTCTACAATAAATATTCCCTCTGATATTAAATGAGTCATGCTTATTTAAAAAACAACAATGTCTGACTTCAGCAACCAGAACAGTTTATAAGCAACAACAGCACAACAACAATGAAACAAAACACATGGAATATAGTATAGCCAACAAAATTACATTTTCAAGAAAAGAAAACTATTTGTTTCCAAATCATACGAGATGAGATGAGGGTGGTTTTATCTGCCCAACGCTGTGTTATAGATTTTGTAATCCTTGTGTAGTCTAGAAATAAGATGTTATTGCCTGAGTGATTGATAAAACTTGCTGCATGATATAATTAAATGTTTCTAATGTTCTGCTTGTTCCTATTTCAGCAACGAAATCTCAAACAGAAGTTCATAGCGTTGTTGAAGAGATTCAGGGTTACTGAAGATCTTCAAGGCCTGGGAAATGACCAGGAAGTGATTGGTCAAAAGCTTTCAGGTATCACCCAATTGACATATCTTTACAACAAAATGTGTATATCTTTAATTTTAATTAATTTCCATTAATAATAATTCTCAACTATTATATTGTCGTCCTCTTTGATTTAGGGGTACCTGTATTGTCAGTGAGAAATTTCTTTGGGATTGACAGTTGTGGGGTGTGTTGTCTGCTGGCAGAGGCTCGTCAGGTTGCTGACCAATTATAGTGTAAGAATGCATAACCATCAGGGACGTGATTTCAGTGGAAATTTACGCACACATTCTCATGTATAACTGATTTGATTGTTTGATTTCATTCTGTATACACAGTGATTCCATAAGGATTTACTTTTATAATCATCACTACCTTTTACATATCACGGACACTGCTCTTGTTCTCATCCTAGAACTACCACGAGTTACACTGTGTTTTAAAAATGTGTTACAGTTGTGATAAATGAGTTGAGGTTATGTTAGTGAAGTACTGGACACAATGTTGAAAGGAATAGTTGAGGTAACTAGTGAGAAATGGGGAAAAGTAGTGCAACATATGAGAAGTGTGATAGAAAATGCATGAAGAGAAGAAGGCATTTTAGAAGAAGCAGTGAAAGATGTGCTGCTGCGAATAAAATGGCTGCAGCATACTGAGATGGCCACGTGTCAGTAGAATGTTAATCGCAAGATAATTTCTCACCGATAATGGTTCCCGAGGTCACAATTCAAACCTGGTGGAGGCCAATGGATTTCTTTTGCTTGTAAAAATCCTTAGAATGACTTCTTTGAGAATGAAAGCAAAGCCAGTATTCTCATGTCATAGATTTACGGCTGGTAAAAAATCTTCAAGCCTGATAAAGAGGCTTGGCAAAATTTCTGGTCTTTCATGTGAACTTTTTAGTTTTGGAAAGTAATCTTTTTCTAGTGAGAATGCTCATAAGCTCTTTAACAGGTAATTTTCAGCCCGAAATGAAAAGCTCAAAATCTGCCACATACGTTGCAACCTTGGTGGTAATTTGTACCATTTCTCCCAGGCTTCACCATTTCTGTACCCATGAAGTTACAAACTTACTTTCCCCTGTATGGTATTCGCTAAACATAATGCGAATGCAAGACAACCCCTTGTTCTGAACATTAATATCTTGGAAAAAAACATTGTCTTGTATTTGGATAAATATGGTATCAAGAAACAAAAAATAAATACATGCATCTCTTGATAGTTTGATGTTAAGCCAAATAAAGTGGTTTTGTTTGCAGGTGGTGATATGGACCCGACAGAAATCGAAGATCTGTTTGAAGAGCTTGAAGACATGAGTGACTCCGGCCCAGAAATGGATACCATGAGCATCTCCTCGACACCAAAGCCATCGCTAAGACCCTTCTTCTCGAGCAGTCGTTCTTTACTGCAAGAAACATTAAACGTACCAGGTGATTCCCTCTGCTCTAAAGTTAACGAGTCTTGTGCATGCCCCAAAGTACATTTGCCTAGTGATACTAACCCAAGCGAGGCATGGAGGTTCAAAATATTTAAAAGTAAAATAAGTAAGACTTGAATTTATATCTCTCTTGTAAACAGAGATGATGTTTCAGTTCCTGTGTGTGCTTTGATCTCATAACAAGAGTTGCAATATGTTTATTGTGTGTGTTGTAATCATTAGATCTATGTGCAGTAATTAGTTCGAAATTTAACATTTACTATCGCTTCTGTAGAAATTAAGTTTCAAAATTTGAAACATGTGCTATATCCTATTATTGCCATGCACTTTTAACACTTCTTCTGTGTTTGTGTGTGTTTGGGGGGGGGGGAAAGCAATGCATGTTTATTTGGCAGTAAATGGTTTCATAATTAGTATTATGAATATACAATCTCTAACATCATCTTTGGTTGAAATGCACAGTTTTGTGAAAATTTCATAATGTTCCTTGCATATTGATTATTCCACAATTCTTGTTATAACTCGAGTAAATAAAATCCTGGTTAAAAATAAAATATTGTTTTTTTTTTTTTTTTTTTGTAGCAGTGAAACTTTTTTGAAATTACTTTTTGTTCCCTAAATAGGAAGTTAAAATTATGTTACCTCTGTCCCAGTATTAGATTCACAGCAAAACTGCACTCCAACAACACATTAGGGTGGTCTAAGAAGTTCTCAGCCTGATAATAAAAACAATAATTTATGCCTTCAAAGAAGTTATTTTTCAACATACATAATGTCCTCATCATCCCTTCTCTGTACTGTTCCTCTGGAAGTGCTGCAAAGTTACAGCCGCAATGGTTTCTTGATTGGATGAAAAGAGCTGATCAACGAGGAATTTCTTCAGTTTGGAGAATAGATGGAATCTGAGAGAGCCAAATAGGGTGGATGTTGATGTGTCTTGTTAGCTTCCAGAGAAGGCTGCGTTATCTTGCATGGGAATGCCGACGTTTCGCTCATCTTGCCGTGAGCTTCTTCTGGGCTCTTGTGCGGTCCTTGCTTATTTGCTCTCGCTTATATAGTGGCAGTGCGGTGGAGGTTGCCCCGCCCTCTCGCTTCTGGTTGGCTAGTTGGCGTGGGTGCTGGCGCCGCTCTTTCCTGGTGGTGTTGGAGTTGCTTTATGCTTTCTTTTTCCAGGGTTTTTTTTTTTTTTTTTTTGTTTCCTTTTTGTCTTATTTCTTGTTCTAGATTGTGGTTTGGATCTTCTTTTAGTAAATGCTACCGTAGTTTGCCATCAGTTTCTAGAGTGCTGCATGTCTCCGCCCCTTGCCTCTCTTTGGCTGGAGGCCAGCCTATGGCTCTCCTTGTGAGCAGAGTTTTCCAGATGTTATGGAGATGTTTTCCACCGTCCCTGTTGATGTTGTTCTTTTCTTTGAAAATCTCTATGCTTTCACGGGTCATTCTGTGGCTATAAGCTGTATGTTGTCAAAATCGATGTGGTGGTCGGTTGTTATTACCTTCTCCGGAAGCTAAGAAGATACAGGTCATGGAAGCCTACGCATCCATTTAAGGGTGGATGTTCTAGCACCTCTTAGTAGATCCTTCAGTTTCTTTACTGCCAAGACATTTTTTTTGTGCAGGTGCACTGTCCTGTTGGAAGATAATGCTTTTCTTCTTAGGCGGATCTGTTTTCATGAATGCTTGCATCCAGTTTTTTAGAAGTTGAGAGTAATGTTCTCCAGTTATGATTTTACCTTTTTCAAAATAGTCAATCAACAAAATTCCTTTCACATCCCAGTTTCTCATCTAGATGGCCTGGATTGGATCCTGAGCAACTGCATGTGAGACTTGTGGTGGACAAAGTGCACAGGGGCAGGTTTTCTCTGGGTTCTCCAGTTTCCCTTGCCATTGTATTCCACCGCAGCTCCTTCTTCATTTAATGTATCTCAGTGTCATCGCCTGCAGTGCCATGTGTAGTAAAAGCAGGCGTTAAACACAATTAAAAAAAAAAGTCATCCCAAAACACAGACACTATGATCTTTCCTGCTATGATACTGTCTATGCCTTCTTTGGAACTGAAGAATTGGCTTCTGTCCACTGCATAGATTGCTGTTTGGATTAGGGTAAGTAGTGGTGAATCCAGTTTCATCCATTGTCTGATATTGAACCAATAAGTCAGTTTTTCTTAAAATGTGTCAAGCACATTTCAGAAAGTGTTGTGCGGATGCATTTGTGATCTACAGTGAACACATGTGGTACTCATCTTGCCAATTCCTATTGCAAGATGTGACCAATAAGTTCCTTTGATAATCCTAGAGAGTGAGCAATGTCACACACCTTTGTATACCAATCTTCCGAAATCATGTTGTCACATTTTTGATGATTTCTGGTGTGGTTGAAGTCTTTGGACATCCTTCACATATATCATTTTGGACACTTTCATGGCCATGTTTAAACCTGGCTGCCCATTTTTTCACGGTGCAAGGTGAAGAGTTGTCATACACATATCAAGCCGCAAATGAATTTTGATTGTTAAACCTTCTTTTACAAAGAATTTTATCACTGAACAATACTCAATTTTGTTCCATTTTCAACACACATACACCACAGCTGCTTCAAATGACTCTATACATTCAACTGCTGCTTGGAATGATCTGCAATTTACATGGTATCTATAACACATGTACCTAATGTAAGGGCGGGGGGGGGGGGGGTTTCATGTGAGAGTGCTGCAATCTCTGGGAAAGGCCAAGAACTTATCAGACCACCCTCATAAGGTATGCAGTAATGTTTAATGAGTTGGCACCATGGTAATGTCCTGGGTTTAATTCCTGTCAACTGCCCACCCTGACCATGAGATTTCATGATTTTCATTGGACAGTAAGCAGTTCCGGTATGGTTTCTCATTTACCATAACTTCCTTCTCCTCATTTCCCATAGGTTTCATTTTCTTCTCATCTTATGGTGTGCTTAAGTTTTGTGGCAGATACAGATGGCACAGATATTTGTCCAAGGAAAGTCTGTTGCCTTGGATACTAGATGGCAAGTCTCCACTGCCTCAACAATCAACAAACAGTACTCAATGCTAAACATAAACAACATGTTGAGTCGAATGTGTATGTGGAATTCCCATTGACATTGTTTCCAGTGCAAAATACTGTTAGCATCAATAATATCATGGATTGTGATTATGAAGATTTCGCCTCCGTGGTTTGGTGGAACAGAAAAAGAAAAAAAGTGATGGGTTTAAGGATAGATTTGGCTTCAAGAATTTTCTAATATAGTAAAAAGATTTCTTACTCACTATAATTTCACAAATGATTGTAAAAACAGGAATCAAATTTCAGAGCAGCTATTTCAGCTGAATTGAGGTTAAGTTTGGCCAACATGCAGCGCTTTGGCATCCGTTAGTTCCACTTCCAAGTGCTAGTGTCGCTAACATTTAGTTTGGTTACTCCGAGGGATTTTGAATTAGTAGTTATACTGTAAGTCGTGTATTGAGGTGATCTAATTGGGTGAGTTTTTGACGACTAGCTTGCCAGCTTTAATTGTTATGGATTGAGTGGCCTACTGACCTTTTCTTATGCACGTAAGCTGTGCTTCGTAATCAAGTTTAAGGGCGGAATTTGTATTTCACTTGGGCTAAATCTGTGCATTAAGCTATTTGCAAGCATGGATAAAATTACAGAATGAGTTTCAAAGCTGTATATAAATATTAGAAATTTAACTGCTAAACTATTCTGGTAGTGTGTAGTGCGATTTTTATGTGACTATTGGCTGTGTATTCATATTAGTTTAAGTGAAGAAAAGCTTGACAGAACTTAAACTGTGATAACATTAGAGAGGTATAAGCAAGGATTAATTGTAATGCATTTCTAATGGGGCGGGGGGGACCTCTGATCATGTAAAGCAGGCAAATCAAATTTTGTTGAAATGTTAAAAGGGTGGAGCAATTATAACAACTTCCCACTAATTGTGTAATAAATTCTCTTCTGATCCAGCTTCCTTATTAATTTTAAGCTACAACATTTAATTGCACCAAATGGTTCAAGCTTTGCCAATGAACAGTGCAAATTTATACTCCTCCACTCCTCCCTCTATGTACTCCTATTAAGGACTTGTGCATGTTTCTGTGACCTGTAGCCTTCTGTGGTTCCATCCTCAGTGGTCTAGTTCCCAAGGTGGCGGGTTCAAACCTGGCAAAGGGCAAAGAATTTTTTGGGCATAAAAACCCATGGCTTCCTTCGGAAGGAAAGTAAAGTCATTGATCCTGTATCATAGATTTGTGCTACATAAACCTACTAAACACAGCCTCTGAGCACACTTGAATGGTCTTCCATGTGCAGTATAGAATGGGATGCTGAGAACTGCACTAGTGCATCCATAAAACTCACTTTCATTTCCTATGTTTGCTTCACCTCATCCCTTCCTCCCAGGGGTGGTGGGTACAGGTCTCAGTGCATAAGATGTCCATCTCTATTTTACATCCTATACTGTAAGACTTTAATAACATGTACAATGAATAGTGTGGATTTAAATTTTGACACTGGAAATGTTTCGAGGACCTTCGTCCTTATCATTCCCATTATCTAATGTACATTTTGAATTTTCTGTGGATAGCTAATGAAATCCACTTGATTCTGAGTGAGGTTTATTTAAACGTTAAGAGATAAATTAAAATATAATGCAAAAAAATGTAGCCGTCATTAAAAATCATTGTCATATTTATTTTTGTGGTATTAACATTTGTGAGATACTCCTTGGGTTTGATTTGTTTTCCAACACTTAATCCTTCATTTGTTGAACTACTGTTTAATATTTTGTGTGTTATTATGATGTATAAATACAGAGAGTTTCAAATCGAGTATATAGTGATGCACTTTTAAACATTTGACTATCACTGCAGTCTCGTGTATCCATGTTACACCTACAATAAAATGTATAATGAAAGTAAAAGAGTTTTTTGTAAGACTAATTTGTATAAAGGCCTGTTGTACAAATTCCAATAAGCTTGCCTATAATTTCTCTCCAAATATCTTTTCTGGCCAATAAACAACACACTCTTCTTACAATTGCTTAGCTTTCTCTGTATAGCATGATTTGGATGTCTTAAGTTTGCCATTCTGAATTTGATGGAATTCGTAAACAAGTATACAATATAGAATTGCCTTGTGAAGCAGGCCACATCAAACAAAATTAAAGTAGATGTTTGTCATGACAATTCTTTAAAATACAATGGAAGTGGACTCAAGATTTTACTCAGAATGACTATGAAAAATTATTAATCTCATAGAAAAAATAAGATTGCACGGGAAAAATGTGTGATACAGTAACCCATAGGGGGAAATGCTGGTAATTATGTCAGAGTTCACATAACCTTATCGTTGTGTTGTTTACTATTTGCTGCTCCCTCTCCTTAGCCATGATCTGTACGGTTTATGCATATAGAAAGAACATTTGTATGAGAGTGAATCTTTATCACCACTTAATGAATTTAGACCATTCTTTCATCACTGAAAATCCAAAGATTTTGTTATGGGCATGGATTGTTCAAATGCCTTATAATTTAAATTCATAAATTACTGTAACACTAATAAAGGTTTGCTAAGCTGTGCATTAGAATATGGATACATTGAACTTATAAAAGAACATACTGTATTTATCCAAATACAAGATGTACACTATGTAAATAGTACGTATAGAGAAAGTAAAAAATCTAATGTGTCCATTCACATGATTTTCTCTAATCTCTGTAACAAATTATTGTTATTCTATCCACTTCATGCTAATCAAATTAAAAATTAGCAGAGATACTCTTATTGCTTGTTTCCTTGTAAGTAGAAGGGAAATAAAGGAGTACCATAGTTTAAAGCAATAGTTAATTTTTTATTTTTTTTAATTTTAAAGCTGATCATCATGCAGTTGAAATCCATTTGTATGCACTGCCAGGAGTTCACAAATTCCTGTATGAAAAACGTTTAAGTATTTTAAAACTGAAACAAATAAGGAATATCTCAGAAATGGTCAACATCGTGAAAAAAAAAAAATATCTAACATAAATTTTGTGTTTTAACAAGTTACATTTTTTGTGTAGTAAGTTTTTGTTTATCTCTCACGTTTACCAGTTATGCATAAATTCAGCATAATTTACCCAGTATAAAGAGGTCTTCAGGAGCTACTCCCAGAAAATTCAACATGTACATTTTTCGTGTAAATATATTTAATATACAGTATTTTATTCAAAATTGTTAGAGCCATTTTTGACTAAATCAAAATTTTTCGAAAATTTTTCCATGTACAGGGAGGTTTGGGGTGTGGGAATTTTCTCAATCTTTTGTCACATCCTTGGAAGATACTGAACTTAATTATCAAGTTTCATTTTTGAGTTATCGTGTTTTCTTTGACACACTGACCTTTTTCTAAATTTTTTTTTGTATAGAGGGAACACCAAAACCTGTATTTCCAGTGAAATCTTGATATCAAATTTTTTGGTTGGAATGCAATACCATCTCTATACATTGTGTACATAGCGTGTGCGTAGAAAGTAAAAATGAACTCAGCTTTATTACTAAGGACAGCATTTTTATATTGTCAAAAAAAGCTGTAATGCTTTTGAATAATGTGCGATATGCTTAGCATATTTCTGTGAATAATGAAATGTATATCTTCAATTTTCTGTTAGTGGGCTGTGAATTAATTTTACATAATTAGTAAACATAATAAGACTATATAAAGAGAGTTGATTTCATTAAAACAAGTCAATAATGCCACATATTTTTTTTACTTCTTCAATTTTCTGTTAGTGGGCTGTGAATTAATTTTACATAATTAGTAAACATAATAAGACTATATAAAGAGAGTTGATTTCATTAAAACAAGTCAATAATGCCACATATTTTTTTTTTACTTCTCTAGTATGTACATAGGTAGAGAAAGTATTGCATTCCACATAAAATTTAATACAAAGATTTCACTGGAAATAGATATCTTTTTTTACCTAGGAGCTGAAGCTTAGCTGACAACATATTAACTGTAAGCGTTCTCAGGTTTCTAGCCAGGTAAGTGCTCGGATTGACTCCAATGTTTCAAAGATGTGCATCATCTTCATCTTCAGGGTTTAACAGTTATGGAAACCTAATTCAGGATGTAAAGGATTTCACAGGCTATTCCCACAAAATTCAAGATGTATGTTCTATATGTCATCTAATATCTTAAATATAATGGGATTTTAATCAAAATCGTTATAGCTATTTTTACTTTCTCTACACGTACTATGTACATAGTGTATAGAGAAGGTATTGCAATGCACCCAAAAATTCAATACTGAGGTTTCACCAGAAATACATATTTTGAGACCCCCTGAATAAAAAAAAAAACATTTTTAGAAAAATTCTGTGTGTGTGTGTGTGTGTGTTTCTAACTGTGGGTAGCATAGCTCAAAAACGAAAAGTCCGTTAAATACCAAACTTGGTATTTAGGTTTGCTATCTTCCAAGGATGCAACACGAAGATTTTCAAAAAAATCCCCCCATCAACTACCCTTTACATGGAAATTTTTTCAAAAATGTTGTTTTCTGAATAATGGCTCTAACAATGTTGATTAAAATATTGTATATTAAAGATATTACCTGACAAATAATATGTATATCTTGAATTTTCTGGGAATAGCCTCTGAAGACCTCTTTATTCTGGATGAATTTTACGGAATGTTTCCTAACTACTAAACCGTAAGAGATGGACAAAAACTTAGCAAACAAAAAATGTAGAGCACGTTAAAAAACACAATTATGTTATATACATTGTGTTCGTGGAGTTGATCGTTTTTGAGATATTCTTTGTTTTTGGCTTTACCTTTAAAAATGTTATTTTTCTCACACAGGAATTTGTCAACTACTGTCCATACAAACAAAGGGCTTCAGTCGCATAGCGACCAGCTTTTGACTATCATTTAACCCTTATTTTGCTTCTACTTACAAGGTAGCAAGTAAGACTATTTCTGTTAATTTTTTTTATTAGCATGAAGTAATTAGAAGCATAAGCTTTTTGATAATAATTATTTTTGCAGAGTTGTAGAGAAAGTCATGTGAATGGAACACATCAGATTTTTTTATTGTTGTTATTTACAGGGAACTCAAAACAATATTTCTGGTGAAGCCTTGATATTAAATTTTTGGGAGGTATTGCAACACACTGTATACTTAGTTTATGTAGTAGGACAAATAAAAAAGAAAGTCAATTGACTAATTGTGTCATGGAGAGCAACCTTTTCTACCCCCTAGTCTTCGTGCAATTTTAGAAGCAGAGCAGAGCAACAGCATTGAGATAAGAAGTATGTTATACACCCTGATATCTTGTGGCTTCAATGCTAAGATATTATTCTGTGTGTAGATCCCAGGTGTCATGCACATGCATTGTGTGTGTGTTTTTTTTTTAATAATTTAGCTAGTTCGCAGTAAATTAAATAACCTATTTACCATAGTGGCTGAGACCTCAAAGAAACAAACTTTCTTTGGTTGACAACACTATGGAAAGACAGGTGAATGGCCTCTCTCTTTTTCCCCCCAGCCCTCACTTCCCATAAAACTACACCCAACAAAAAGCGTGTGCACTGCAGTCTTATTGAAACAGGGTCCTGTTTTAGACAAGTGAAACAAAAAGTTCTAGTTGACAGTTTTTATGTGTCTTTTGGTCATGTACTGGATGATCCAAAAATGTTCAAACTGGCTGTGAGGTGTTTTGCCCGTCTGTGCCCTCAGCGCTCGTTGCCATCTGCTGCTATCATAGAAAGGCACAGATGAAACCATGCAACATTTTTAAAACTACTTTTAAAGGCTTGACTTACCAATGTTATTAAAGGAGGTGCTGAAGCTGGCCACATACATTTTTGGTACCTCTTTAAGAAACTATCCATGATTCACTGTAGTTCATGTTAAGAAATGCTGGCAATTTCCTGGTGGATATTTTGTTTTCAGTCTTCCAAGGCGTTTGGGTACAGCAGCTGTGTGTTATCATGTTTCCATGTGCGCAGCGGCTCGGATTTTTTGGATCTCATTTTTTTTTTTTTTGAGACAACAGTTGATGCCTGTACATATGTAAATATGACTTTGACCGCTTTTTTAAGTGTTAACAGATTGGAGTGTGATTTTGCCGTTTTTCAACAATACTCTGCAAGTGCTCATATAGCCAATCTTTCAATGAGAACAATTGAATGTGTGTTTCAAGACAGAATTATTAGTAGAGATTTGTGACCCCCCTCAATCTCCCGACTTAACCCCTTGCAATTTCTATCTCTGGGGTAACTTAAAGTATAAGGTGTACAAGATAAACCCACACACCCTGGAAGGATTAAAACAAAGTATCCACCAGGAAATTTGCCAGTATTTCTCAATGTGAACTATGGCGAGTGAATGGGACAGTTTCCTAAAGAGACACCAAAAATGTATGGACAACAGCGGTGGCCAGTTTCAACATCTCCTTTAATAACATTGGTAAGTAAAGCCCTTAAAAGTAGTTCTAAAAATGTTGCATGGTTTCATCTGTGCATTTCTATGATAGTGGGAGATGGCAGCAAGCGCTGAGGATGCGGACAGGAAAAATGCCATGCAGGTTGTTGGTACTGTATTGGATCACCTGTTAGATAGCATACCATGGAAATTATGAACAACTTAATGCCTTCCATGTTGTGTATATCCCATCCAGTTGTATGATTTATTCAGAACTGTTACCAACATCGCTGATTCTATCGGTCTTGCAATATTCTGTTCATCCCCTGAACAAGTGTGTACAGTTATAAATGTAAAAAGAAGCTAGTAACAGTGAAGAATAACACAAATATTAATATAAAAATAATAGTTGCAACCAATCTTCACTTATCTTTTGGAATCCTTGCCTAGTTTCGCAACGATTTCATTGCATTATCAACATATCCTTTTGGTCTCTTTTTTGATGTTGTTTATTTACACTGTTATGGTTACTGCTACTAGGTGGATTGTGTACTAATGCATTGCTAACTACTGGAATCAAAACAAATTTGGTAAGAGTGTCAATTGGAGGTATATCAAAATTCATTGCATGATTCTATACTTTAATATAAATATTTTCTCCCAAACCATTAAATCTATGGGCCCATTTAAGTGTTTTAATAATTTAACATCTGGATTTATTTCATGATTAAATTTCCAAAAATGTTCTGCTACAGCTGATTTATCCATTTGTTTGTATTTAATATTCCTAAAGTGTTCTTTTACTCTGGTTTCCAAATGACGTTTAGTCTTACCAATATAAACAAGGTCACAATTTAAACAGTTTAATTGACAAATGCCAGATTTTTTATTTTTTGAAATTTCATCCTTTTTAGAAAAGCCTAACAAATTTTTTATACTATATTTATTTTGAGGAACCAATATTATGCCATGCTCTTTGAAAATATTTGTGAATTTTTTATTTGCCCGAGGGTGATAAGTAAATTTTTTAAAAATGTAATTATCTTTTATTTTCTTAAGCGTAGAAATATCTTTAATAGCTTTTTGATATTTAAACTTCTCAATTTTTTTATTTATAAAATCAGTATTAAAACCATTAATTAAAGCAGTGTTAATAATGTGTTTATATTCTTTATAGAATTCATCTTTATTAAGGGGTAAATTAATTAACCTATAAATTAAAAAAAGAGACCAAAAGGATATGTTGATAATGCAATGAAATCGTTGCGAAACTAGTCCAGGCAAGGATTCCAAAAGATAAGTGAAGATTGGTTGCAACTATTATTTTTATATTAATAAGTGTATACAGTGTTGATTTCAGATTTAACACCTTGCTTGGCTTTGATGCATTGTAATGGTAAGTGAACATAGAGTAGAACAGGGCTGCCAATTATGTGATACTAGTTATGTAGTTACCTTTATAAAACATTTGTAATATATATGTTTATATTTTGTGTTATTTTTATTTTTGTTTTGTTTTTGAATGTGTATGCTTGTGGTGGTGTTGTTACATACGCACGCAGCCGCCCAGCAAAGCTATGCATATGTCGGCCTACTAGATATCGAGTGCACGTCGCCATACTTCTGCACAGGTTAGATTGCTTTTCTTTCATTGGTATTGCATCACAGCTCTCGCTTCTTTCTCTACATCAGTGCAACATTAACATGCATGAATTCAGCAGCTTAACAAGGACTTACATAATATTCAAGAAGGGAAAACAACACATTTCTGGAAAATCTTGTTATGTATTTAAGAGTGACTTGAGTGTGCTAATTAATTTTAATATTTTCTCCCATTAAATTTGTGTCTGAGTGAAAGGATAAGATATAAGCAAAACATTTAAGGAGGAAACCCATTACAAATGCATGGCGCGGCAAAGCACTGCAAAGCACTGCATGGTCCAATTTCATTTCTAGTAAAGCAGCGGAAGATAATGAGCACCTGGATCAGTTCGGTATGATATGGCACAGAAACGGAAAAAGAAGAAAGCCTCCAAGAGAATTAAAACCACTGAGGCCGTTTGGCCCCAACAGCCAGATAATGCCATCACCTGTTTAGTTTGGTAGTGTATTGCTATACATTGTGTATTCAGTGCGAGAAATGCACAGAGAAGAGATTTTTGTAGAAACTGTGAGAGAGTATCTTTTTCTCTATGATGCATCTGAACTAGCTTACCACAAAAACAGGAAAAAGGACAATACGTGGGAACAAATTTCTGAAAATTTTCCAAAATAGACAGGTAATTTATATATATATAATATATATGTCATTAAGCTAAAACAATTTACAGTTAATCACATTTTGAGTTAATTATTTTTCTTAACGACCTTCCCTATTGCAATGTCAAAACTGTTTAAAATCCAGTGAAACTTTAAAAGAAAAACTCACCCTTACCAGTGCGTTAAGCATGTAAAATATTTACAAAAAAAAATGACAAAAAAATAATGAAACTTAGGTGTTTGAGGAATATCATTTCCAGGGTCATCTACTTATGCCTAATTGTAGTTTATAAGGTTGAAGTTCAGTCAGTTTGCCATAACTGCTAAAAACTTCTTTAATAACAATACAATTTTAAAAGCAAACATCCATATGTAACCTGCCTGCTAAATATTCAACAATAAATCTATATCGACTAATCCTGATCTTCCTCCTCAGCACAAACTGCAGCAATAAAAAGTTCTTCTGACGAGCTGTCCACTTGCGATCTACCTGCTGCCATGCTGCGCTGTCTGTTTGTAATGGGTTTCCTGCTCTAGTTGCACAGTAGATATAAAAACCAGAGGGAACTCTTTCACTGTTATAAGGGTCAGTTTAAAAATGTTGAGAATGGGCAGATGACTTGTAAGCCAAAGCAGCTTTTTCTAACTTTAGGTTGAATTTGAGATAGTAGCATGTGCAAGTCTGGCTCAGTCCAACAATGTCATCAGCACTGCAGGTGTTGCTACGCCATATGCTAGGATGGATCTCAAGCAAGAACATTTTAAAGTTGATTAAGTAGAGAAGGAATGTTTTGAAATACTGCATCTTGTGTTTGGGGGTTTTGATCCTTGTCAATCCACAATTTATTGAGGAAGGTGTTCCCTCAGAGATGAAGACCCAAGTTAAATGTGAAAGCACAGTGCATGTTGCAGGAAGATGGTCGTTACATCTATGGTGAGATTCAAGAAGCCCCAAGTGTTGGATCGGCAACAGTGAAAACACTCCTGAAGGAAAAAGTTGCACATATGCAATAGTGCCAGAAAACAATTAAAAAATTCAACGGGGGAAGATACAAAGCATATTTAACGTTGTAAAGGTGTCAAAATCTGGATTTATTAGTATGATCCAGAAACTAAAGGAGAGTATCAGTCTGGGAATTACTGGGAGAAGATCCCCCAACAAAACGCAAAGCAAATGAGGAAAGTTGACAAGATCTGTTCTGCCTTTTTAGCAACTGGCCACATTGTGATGATTCTGCTTAAGGGACAAAAGACTTACTGCCAGATAGTACACCACAAAATGTTTAAGAATAATAATAATAAATAATAATTATAATAATAATGATAATAATAAATAATAATTATGATAATAATAAATAATAATTATGATAATAATAAATAATAATTATAATAATAAATAATAATTATAATAATAATAAATAATAATTATAATAATAATAAATAATAATTATAATAATAATAAATAATAATAAATAATAATTATAATAATAATAAATAATAATTATAATAATAACAATAACAACAAGAAGAAAAACAAGAAGAAGAAGAACAATAATAATAACAAGAGCAATAATAATAATAATAATAATAATAAAAATAGTGATTTATTCACTGTAACAATTCATCCAGAAGAATTACAGGTTTCATGAATAACAAGCAATATACATAAGTGTTGAATGAACTGAAAGAAAAGCATCTTCAGACTGCTCTGCATGGAATTTTGTTGCTCTATGACAATACCTCTCCCCCCTCTACAGAAATAACCCAATTCTGCAGGAGGTCACATCCAGATCTGGTCCTGTGGAACTTTCTTCTATTCCCCAAAATGAAAGAAAAACTTCAAGGTCAATGATTTGAGTTGCCTGAAGCTGCTTACCAAGAATGTATTTGCTCTCTCTCCAAAGAAGAATGCAGCTGAACATTCGAAAAGAGAGATGGGGTACAGAATGCAATGGAAAATGTTTTGAAAAGATGCAATGATCAAATCTAAATTTTTAATATTTTATTGCATCCATTCTCAAAACTTTTGAAGTGGCTCTCCTGCCCATACAAACAAGGATGGAATGGGAAGTTGCAGTAGGGCTTGGCCCACCTTGTGCTGTTGCATCAAGTTAATGTTGGTATGCAGCATAGTATTATAGATATAACAAAGATCTGATGTTATGTTTTCAGAAAAATGGAGAACTGGCTACTTGCTTGAGATGGGAATCTTGAAATGACAATGATGATGATCATCATAAATTACACTTCAGTTGCTTTACTGGTAATAAATTACTTGAACATGCTTCGTAGGTGATGTCGACTACATCATCAACAGATTTTGATTGTCCCACAAAACAAACACAACCTCAGGAATCTCATGAAAAAAAAAAGAAAAATTGTATGTTCCATCCACATAGCTTTCTTTATCTATTCTGTAACAAACAAAAAATTTTTCTTCTATGTACTTCAAGTTAATCGAGATTCACATTAGCAGAAATGGTCTTATTTCTTGCTTTCTTATAAGTAGAAGGGAAATAAGGGAATATACTAGGCTACAGCAATAGTCAAAGCTTACAAAAGCTGTTTTATTTGATTGATATTTAGTTCTCTTTGGATGACCAGGTCTAAAACAAAAGAAATGAAACAAATGATGACTTCACATTTGAGAAAAATCTTAAGTATTGGAAATTTTAAAACCAATAACAAGGCATATCTTGGAAAAGTTCATTCCAGTTTTTGTCTATCTCTTATGGCTTTCAGATATACAAAAGTCATCCAGAATGAAGAGGTCTTCAGAGGCTATTCCCAGAAAGTTCAAGATACATTTTGTCATAAAAACATCTTAAACATATAGTATTTTAATCAAAACTGTTAGAGCCATATTTGAGAAAATCAAAATTTTTGAAAAATATTTTATTTAAAGGGTAGCTTGGGCTGGAGGGATATTCTTGAAAATCAAGTTTCATCCTTGGAAAATACTGAACTTAAATACCAACTTTTTGCTTTTGGTTTATACTTTTTACACACACAGAAATGTTTTACTATGAAATGAGGGGGTCCTAAAACATGTACTTGAGTACAATGTGAGTATTGCATTTTGGAACTACCAGTGTAGTCATCACTGCAATTTGCCAGAGTAAGAGAGGTAAGGGAGGAGCCACATACAGATCTTATAGATTGTTGCACAACAGTTTCCACATACGTGTGTTCCATTCACATGACTTTCTCTACGTCAGTTTACTTGTTCTTCTGTCTACTTCATAAACATTATAATAAATGCTTCCTTGTAAGTAGAAGAGAAATAAGGGAGTACATTAGCAGTCAAATGTTTTAAAAGCTGGTTGCTATGGGATTGATATCCATTTCTTTGCATTTCCAGGAATTGCAAATTCCTGTATGTGAAAAGTTTTATGCATTTTAAAACTGAAACTAATAACAAGGAATGTCTCAAAAATGGTGAAACTCCACAAAAAAAGTATATGATCTAAATTGTGTGTTTTAAGGAGCTCAACATTTTTATGTAGTAAGTTTTTTTTTCTATCTCTTACAGTTTACAGTTATGCAAAATCCAGCAAAATTCATCCAGAATAAAGAAGTCTTAAGAGGATATTCCCAGAAAATTCAAGACATACATTTTATTTGACATGTAAATATCTTAAATATACTGTATGTTAATGAAAATTGCTAACCATTTTTGAGAAAATCAATATTTTAAAAGAAGTTTTTTCCATTAAAGGGTAGTTTGGAATGGGGGAGTGGGATTTTCCTTAAAATCTTTGTGTGTCATCGTTGTAAGATAACTTAAAATGCCAAGTTTGGTATTTTACAACTTTTCATTTTTGAGTTATCGTATCTACAGACACACGGACCCCTCCCCCCCTGCATGCGCACATACACAGACAAACAGACCTTTTTCTAAAAATGCTTTTTTTGGATCAGGGAATCCTAAAACATGTGCTTCCAATGAAATCTTGGTATCAAATTTTTGGGTAGAATACAATATCTTCTCTATACACTATGAACATAGTATATGTAGAGAAAGTAAAACTCAGTCCTGACAGACATGCTTAGAGGCAAATATGAAACATGTTCACTCACAGGCTGCCAACACACTACTAACAGAACTATTGCTGTAAAACTTTTAATATGAGGTATGTTTGGAAATAATTTACAATAGTAGTTTTTTGTATCATTTTTTTAATGAACATGAATCAATGTACCTCTCAATAGGCTCTCCACTGATGTCAATACACTGCTGTCACCTTCCTGGTAATTTCATTATTACATCGCGGAACCATTGTTTGGATGATGCGACATCCGATGAATATGGTGGGTGTGACACAACAATAAACCCCAATGATGTCAGCTTTGCAGTCTTCGCATTGCATTGTCATGCTGGAAGAGCATTACTTTCGACCACTTTCCTTTTTGCTGTCGCTGAGTCGTGTAAGGGTGTCACAGTACAATTGTTGCTTGTGGAAGCCAGTCAAGTGTCGATGATCTGCTTACCTGCACCAAGTTTCTTGGACTGGGGACTCCGAGGATGTTTCCATCACAAGGATTGGATTTTCCTCTCAGATGTATGGTAGTGACACCATGATTCATCACCAGATTCTCCAAAAAATCTGCATCATGATTGTTCCTTTTCAATAGTTGACGATGGACTTGAACTGTATTCTCCTTCTGAGCTATATCAAGTCCTGTGGAACCCAATATGTACACAACTTTTTCATATCCAAATCGTCATGGATAATGTTGTACAGGGTTGCATGGTCTGTGATTCTAATTCACCAAAAGTTATATTAGGGTTGCCAACTAGGAGTCTCCTGCAATTGAATGGGATCTCTGGCTCCTGGAACTGAAATTAAATCTCCCGGAATTATGTGATATCTCCTTATTTCATTATTATTATTATTATTATTTATATTCTATACTTTTATAAAATAGAATATTTCATATGTTATATACACCGGTTGGCAGTGCATAGAAGGAAATAGTAGTGTTTTGATTTGTGTGTCGAGTGTTGAAGTTGCGAGGGAGAAGGGAAACCAACTGTTGTGTCAACATCAAGCTGCTGTTCTTGCTATATTTATAAATAGAAATCACAAAATCAGTAATTTTTACCAGTTTGAGGTCTTTGAGATGAGGATTTTGACAGTCGTAAGTTGGTTATTGTAATGGCTTGTTCATTGGGAGTAGAAATGAAAAACAAATGTTATTGCACATTTAACAATGACTGGAAAAGTTCATATGACTGTTTTTTTTAATAATTTTCTAGGTACTATCAGCCATAATCAATTCAGACACAATCTCAATGTTTTTCGGAGATCATGATGTTGATGAATGACCAGTATATGCATTCCCTTCCACTGGTGAACCCAGTGATCCAGTTGTAAACAATCTTCTGTGCAGGAAGAAGCTTCTTGGTCACAAACTATGGTTAAATATTTATGAATATCTGCTGTTTTGATTCCTTCCTTTTACAAAAACCATGTACTCCACCTTTATCCGTGATGGTTGCCTTTCATCTTGTCCATGACTTTCTCTACTTGACAACAAAGAAGCAGTTTCCTTTCACTATATACTGTTCACAACTGCTATCTAGCATCAGGTTGTCGTCCTACGTGAAGACATGCTCATAAAATGAGTAGTATTTTTACCACCAAATGATCATAAATCATTTCCCAACGCCCCTTGTAATTATCAATTAGAGTAAATTGTTTTGGGCACAGATAGATGTCACAAGCAGTGACTTAATGGAAGGAAAAACTCCACTCATGAATAAAAAGTGTAAACTATTAAAACAAATGCTACATGGATTCCTACCTCAGCGTTGATATTGGCACAACCTTATTCCTCCCAGACATTACCCCTCACCTCCATCTACTGTGCCTATGAACAACCATGACCAGTCTTTATAAATACTGCCAGATCTCTAAAGACGTCCACCACAGTCTTGGATGAAACATCAGGATTTGGAAACCAAAGGACCACTCCATCTAGATAAATACTAGGGGCATTCAGTAAGTTATTAGAAAATCCAGGAAATTACACTTGTAGCATTGAAAAAAGTTTGTGTTTAGTAGCCATTGCATATCATTGCCATTGGCAATTGAATCAACAATCTTGTGCTTATTTAGAAAGATTGGAAAAAACAAGTTTCGTGCGGTGATTAAACTCGTCTAGTTAAAAGGTGAGTTGGATGAAGTTCATGGCACATCTACTCCTGCGATTGCAACAATTTACAATTCAAGAAATGAATTTAAATGTGGCCATACATCCACAAATGATGAATATAGTTCCGGACATCCTGTAGAAGTGACTTCCTCTGAAATGACTAACAAAATCCAGGATATGGTTTTGAGTGATCGACGAGTCAAAGTTCGCAAAATAGTAGGGGCACAGGCATATCACAAGGTACAGTGTTCTCTATTTTGCACCAAAAATTAAGTCCAACAAAGGTCTCAGCAAGATTGGTGCTGTGTTTGCTCTCAATGGAGAATAAAGACAATCATGTAATTGATTCGGAAGCTGGTTTGGCACTTTTGCTGACGAGTTTCTGCATCGACACATAACTGTGGATGAAACTTGGATACTACTACACTCCAGAGACAATAGTACAGTTGAAACAATGAGTTTTTAAAGGCAAACTGGCTCCAAAGAAGGCAAAGGTGGTGAAACCTGCAGACAAAGTGATGGCCTTGGTGTTTTGGGATGTACTCAGAATCATCTACATTGATTACTTGCAGAAAGGAAGAATGATAAATAGAGAGTATTATACATCATTATTGCACCAGTTGAACGGAGAAATCTGATAAAGAAAAAGATTCTCTTCCATCATGACAAAGCAAGGGAGCACACCTGCACAGTTTCGATGGCAAAAATTATAGAATTAAAGTTCCAATATTTACCTGATTTGGTCCCCAGTGAGTTTTTTATTTCCAGGTTGAAAAAGTGGCTCAGCAGAAAACGATTCATGTCTAACAAAGAAGTTATCTTCCAAACAGATGCCTATTTTGAGGACCTTTTAAAATCTTACTTTTTGGAAGGCTTAAAAGAGTTGGAGAAACCCTGGAAAAAATATATCAAGCTAAAAGGAGATTATGTTGAAAAATAAAAAAAAAATCTACCATAAGTAATTTGTTTTTCTAAGGACTTATTGAATGCCTCTCATATATGAATATTACTACATTATAGGATAATGACTTGCTTATAAGCAATAAAGGTTTGTGCCGTTGTTGCATGAGGCATGCTGTAGCCAGGCTAGTTGGTAAAGTTGGGATAGCATAGCCAGACTATCAATGTAACATGAGGGTTGTTTGGAAGGTTTTAATCCTGACAATTCTTCAATCTTTACTCACCTATCTTGGTCATTTCAACCTTTTGCATTTTATAAGGATATCTTGCTCAGTTTAATGACAAGGGGTTTTCTTTACAACTGTCAACCTCTTTCTTTATACCTGGAATTATTCATTTGATAGGCTGACCAGATCTTGATAAACAAAAAGTAGGACACTATGTCAATGATCTAACTGAAACCCCAAGTCTTGAGACTGATTGGGGAAATAATGGGTAGTTAGAAATGTGCATATTAACTGTTTATCAGGATCCAATTTGCATTAGATGTATGTTGTTAATGCAATTTAAAAAAAATTACAACTAAATATTGAGGGAACTTAACTGACCCACAGAGATTTATAAACAACAAATTATATGCATATTTTAAATAAGGCTTTCCAAAAGAGTTGACATTATTAAGTGTGTATTAATTTTGCAATTTTAACACACACAGACAAAAAGTATTCATACATTGTTTTACAGACAAGAAAAATTATCTACTTCAGTTACTTTCATTCGACATTTGGAATTATACTATGGGGAAACTATGAGATAGGATTCAGTCTTTAACCCATTTGTATATTTTGCTGGGTTTGGCCATCATTACTGAACTTACCCATTCTGTACAATGATGGGTATTTCTGCCATCAATGTTTGTAACAATTTTAGTATGCTGCATTACGAATCGGACTGATTATATCATTTGTTTTGGTCTTACAAGTTTCCAAGAGATATTTCTGACTGAAAAAGACACCATGGTTATTTGTATTGAATGAACTCATATCAGCAAAATAAAGCTCCAAGTGAATCATTTCTTCTAGAAGCCACCACAAATTTGTACCATTCTGTGAGCAGCAAAGCAGTAACAATGGCTGATTCGTACAAATTAGAAAATGCAAGGCTTTTGCAATTATTTTTTGAGGATAGTGCTGTGCCCTCAGATGATACATGTACTGGTGGTAATGAGAAAGGGAAAAATGAGAGTGCCTAAATACTAGACATTAGTGTTAGTGTGTGCTTAGAAATTCGTAAGGGATGTCATATCAAGCACAATGCTCATTTGTAGGTGAAATAAATCTTCAACAGCAGCTAGACATGTTGGGGAAACTCTCAAAAAAAAGCTTATGTTGTTAGCTAATTTTTGCTTAAAAACAGTATTTCTGGGCACAAATTGTTCAATAAAAATTGGACATCAGTTGGTTAAAAGTAAACTGTATTATAAACCCAACTGTATATAGTTTCCATATAGTTTTATTCGTTGGTCCATCCTTTCTAAATTTCTGTTGAAGCTGTCATCGCACTGAACACCCTGTAGATGCAATGTGACATGTTCATAGTCAACATATTGCTCGGTGATCACCCTGTAACCAAAAGATTTTCTAAGTTACATAAATCACAAAATATTTACTTATTCTATGGACCATCCAGAAAGTAAGACGATTTGGTATAACTAAATGACAACGAAAGTTAATCAACACAAAACTTGATTTTCCAAAGTTACAGCACCTTACTCTATTTCTCAACGTAATATCCATTTTGTCAAGACATTTATTGTTACATGGTACCAGTTTTTCAATGCCGATGTTATACTTTTTTACCACCAACAAACTTATTTGATTTTTTGAATGCACAAAATGTTGGCCAATCAAAGTTTATAAGCAAATAACTTAAGTGTATAGTGATAATGCAATGAATGATTCTTCAGTGAGGAAATGACACATAATTTACGAGTAATCAAGAAGAACCAGAGTGTACAATAAAGAGTGGAGTGGAAGTTCATCAATCGTTATGGATGAAAGAATTAAGAAAAACTGATGTTTCACTTCGGACACTGTACATGACATTTTGGGTGGAAAAGATTTCCCAAGTGATGAAGACCTCAAGTGGCAGTAACATCTTGGCTCAGATCTTTTGCGGTGAAAGAGTATAACATTGGCATTGAAAAACTGGTACCACATGACAATAAATACCTTGATAGCAATAACGATTATGTTGAGAAATAGAGTAAGGTGCAGTAACTTTGTAAATAGAGTTTTGTATTGATATCTTTTGTTATTATTTAGTTATGTCAAATTGTTGTTACTTTCTATATGACCCTCATAATAAACTAATAT
Source organism: Hymenopus coronatus (assembly GCA_030762935.1). NCBI lineage: Eukaryota > Metazoa > Arthropoda > Insecta > Mantodea > Hymenopodidae > Hymenopus > Hymenopus coronatus. Next base: position 4,658,609 of record CM060895.1, on the reverse strand, counting down.
TTGTGTAATTTTGTGAAAATTGAGATGTGGACATTATAGGAGGGAGGTTGGGGAGAAAGCAGGAAGAATCTGTATAGATAATGCAAACAGAGCGATGTACTGTGCTAGTTCTGAAATAAAGCAACATTTCTAATAAACATGTTTTAAAATTTTAAGTTAAGTGTACAGGTGATATTGTGTTGCATGCAGAGAAGGGAACAGACAGGCTGAGTGATGAAAGTTCTAAGAAGGCAGATTCAGACTCTCATCCAGAGAACTGGACCGATCATGAACACAGTGACCCTCAGCAACCAGCTGCCTCATCCCCACCCAAAAGTCTGGACGAGAAGAATAAGGTTAGTACTTCAAAATTTAAAATTTCAATGGAATTTGGTTAAGTTTTTTACTTTTTTGCATCTTATTACACTTATAGCTTCTACTTTTCATGCTACACAATTGGGTTTTAAATTTCTCTACTACGTACAATAAGGAGGAGAACTATTGCATTCCATCCAAAAATTTGATACCAAAATTTCACTGGAAATACACGTTTTAAGACTCCCTGTGTCAAAAAATCAGTTTTAGAAAAAGATGCCTGTGTGTGCACCTGAGGGAGAGAGAGAGAGGGATATTCACATGACTTTCTCTACCTATCCTGTAACAAACTATTCATACAAAAGATTATTCTTCTAACTACTTCATGCTAATCAAGATAAACATTGGCAGAAATAGTCTTACTACTTGCTTCTTTGTAAGTAGAAGGGAAATAGGGAATACTCTGGACTAAAACCAATAGTCACATGTTTTAAAAGCTGTCTCTATGCGATTAACATTGAAATTTTTTGCTTTGCATGGCCAGGGGTAAAACAAAAGAAAAAAGGATGACTTTCTGTTTTAGAAAAGTAAATGTATTTTAAAATTGTAACCAGTAACAAGGTATATCTCAGAAATGGTTAATTTCACAACCAAAATGTGTAGGACATAAATTGTGTTTTGATGGGATATACATTTTCTGTATAGTAAGTTTTTATCTATCTCTTGGTTTACCAGTTATGCAAAAGTCATCCAGAATGAAGAGGTTTTTAGAGGCTATTCCCAGTAAATTTAAGTTATACATTTTATTTCTGATGTAATTATCTTTAATATACAGTTTTAATCAAAATCGTTAGAGAGCTATTTTTGAGAAAATAAAAATGTTCGTAAATTTTTCCAATATAAAGGGTAGTTGGAGGTGGCAGATTTTATTGAAAACCTTTGTTACATCCTTGGAAGATGCTGAACTTGAATAATTAATTTGATATTTAACAACTTTTTGTTTCTGAGTTGTGCTGTCCAAGACACATACATACATGGAGTTTTCTAAAAATAATGATTTTTTTTTTTTTTAGGAGATCTCAGAACTGAATACCTGGTGAAATCATGGTATTTAATTACTTTCTCTACACGTACTATGTACATAGTGTATAGAGAAGGTATTGTATTGCACCCAAAAATTTGATACCGAGATTTCACCGAAAATACATGTTTTGGGTCCCCCTGAATCCAAAAAAAAGCATTTTTGGAAAAAGGTCCATGTGTGTGTGTGTGTGTGTGTGTCTGTGGACAGCATAGCTCAAAAACGAAAAGACCATTAAATACCAAACTTGGTATTTAAGTTTGGTATCTTCCAAGGATGCCACACAAAGATTTTCAAGAAAATTTCCCCACCCCAACTACCCTTTCCATAGAACTTTTTTCGAAAATTTTGATTTTCTCAAAAATAGCTCTAACAATTTTGATTAAAATATTGTATAAAGATATTTACCTGACAAATAATATGTATATCTTGAATTTTCTGGGAATAGCCTCTGAAGACTACTTTATTCTGGAGGAATTTTGCATAACTGCTAAACTGTAAGAGATGGACAAAAACTTACTACACAAAAAATGTAGAGCACAGTAAAACATACAATCTATGTTATATACATTTTTTTCGAAGAGTTCATCGTTTTTGGTTTCAGCTGTGAAAAACTTGTGCTTTTCTCATACAGGAATTTGTCAACTCGTATCCATACAAACAAAGGCACTTCAGTCACCTAGTAACCAGCTTTTGACTTCACTTTAACCTATGATACTCCCATATTTTGCTTCTACTTACAAGGTAGCAAGTAAGAAGACTATTTCTACTAATTTTTTTCTAGATTAGCTTGAAGTAAATAGAAGAGTAAGCTATTTAACAATAATTTGTTACACAGAAGTGAGAAAGTCATGTGAATGAAACACATCAGATTTTTTTTTAAACGGAATACAAAATCTGTGCTCACTATGTACTGTGCATTGGTAAAGAAAATAAAAGTACTTACAAATGTTGGAATTGTCCTTTATAAGATAAAATTATTAAACAATGAATCTAACAAAATTTCTGTACACAAAATTAATTTCAAAGTTTTCATTTAACAGCATTTGACTATAATATGAAGAAATTAATATCTTGAAATCACACTTTTAGAGAAATAGTATCGTCTTAGAAAAAATTATTTTCTTGTAAAACTAATTGTAACAGTTTGATAACATTACTGTAGCATACTTTATGTGAAAGATTACTGTTTGTGTTTAGCATAACAAGAATGACAGAAACCAATATTTGTGTTAGTGGAGCGGTTTTTCAATTGTTTTCTAAATGGAATGAATTGCTTAGCAGGAAAGTGGAGAGAGGGAACGGAAAAGCCGTTTGTTTGCACGTGATCGAGCTACTTCTGCAGGGAAGACCAAGAAACAAGCTGAGAAAACACTAAGCAGCGAAATGAAGCCTCCAGTTACAAGTCCCAATCCAGTCACAGCGGACTCAGGAGAGGTGTGTATATTCATCAGCTTTGTTACACATAATTCATTGTAAGATCAAAAAGTTTTTGGAATGAGGTCATAAACACTACACAACAGTTTGACTTGTCACCCTCGAGTACTCTCCTTGAGAGTTGATACACTTATCCCAGTGCTGGAAGTTATCTTCTTTAAACATGTTCAGAGTCTTCTGCAATGGATGATGACAGTTTCCTCGGAGATGCATTTTAAGTCACGTGAAAAGAAAAAAGACCACCAGAGCCAAATCTGGAGAATAGGAGAATGGGAAGCAGCATTCACCCTATTTTTATCCAAAAAATGGTGAATAGAAAGGCTTTGTGCACAGCCACATTGTCCTGATGCAGGAACCAGTCACCACTCCTCCATTTCTCCGGCCGTTTGTGTTGCACATTCTCCCTTAATCTTCGCATTATTTGTTTGTTGAATACTTGCTTCACAGTTTGACTCTGTGTCAGAAATTCCTTATGTAAAATTCCTTTAATGTCAAAAACACAATTATCATTGACTTCACATTGGATCGAACTTGTCTGTCTTTTTTGGGGCATGGAGATGGACACTTCCATTGTGAAGATTGTTGCTTCATTTCTGGAGCATACCCATAAATCCATGTTTCATCAACAGTAATAACGTTCTCCATAAACTGTGATTCATTTTAAAGCTGTTCTTTAAGATCTGTGCAGGCAATCACACAGCTTTCCTTTTGGTAATTTGAAAGCAGGCAGGTCACGAACTTGGCGGCAATTCTTTTCATGTCCAAATTTTCTTTCAGAATGCTTTGAACACTTCCAAAGGAGAGTTCTATGAGTCAGAAAGTTCTCATATTGTAATGCGCCTATCATTTAAGACAATTTCCCTCACCTGATTGATATTTTCATCAATTTTTCTGAAACAGGGTTGCCCCAAATGATCTGCACCTTTAACTGAGGTCATGCCACTTTTAAATTTCGAAAACCACTGAAATGCTTGAGTTTTTGCCCAATACTTCCTCCCCATAAGCTGTTGTTAACATTTCATATGCTTCTGGAGCAGTTTTACCGAGTTTAAAGCAAAATTTGATGTTCTTTGTTCTTCTTAATCTAGCATTTTTGCTACCCAGAAAAATTGCAGCGCATTAAAAACACACATTCACTTCATAGCTTGTACCTTTGCACTGCAAGGTCATATAAATTCACATGACTCTCATTTTTATCAGGGAGAAATGTTGATGTACAGTCTGAGTAAGAATTAAAGACATCTCAGCGACAGCATTATTGTGACGTCATTCCAGAAACTTTTTGATCACATTTGGTATACTTCTCGCAACGTGAATAAGACCAGTACATTTTTAATAATTTTATCAAATATTTACTAGAATAATTTAATCATGATAATATTAAATATTTCTTGTCGTACAGTGTGTTGTGTTGCACACTAGTTTATTTGGATACATGCAGAGGTCTCAGCATGCCACTTGTAACTTGCTACATTATAGTTGAAGAAACAAAAGATGTGATATTGAAGTGTGCTGATTATATCTAAAAAATCTGATGTCTTCCATCCACATGACTTTCTCTACATCTCTGTAACAAATTATTGTTAAAAAGCTTATGCTTCTATCTACTTCATGCTAATCGATTATCAGGAATGGTCTTATTATTTGCTTCTTTATAAGTAGAAGGGAAATAAGAGAATACACTAGGCTAAACCAACAGTCAAATCTTTTAAAAGCTGGTTGCTATGGGATTGAAACCTTGTTTTTTTGCATGGCCAGGAGTTGACAAGTTCCCATATGAGAAAATTATTTTAAAACAGAAATCAATAACAAGGAATATCTTAAAAATGGCCAATTCCAGGAAAAAAATGTGTATGATATAAATTGTGTGTTTTAACAAGATCTATTTTCTTTTTGTGTGTAGTAAGCTTTTGTCTATTTCTTTTGTCTATTTCATCCAGAATGAACAGGACTTCAGAAGCTATTCCCAGAAAATTCAAGATATATATTTTATTGTGATGTAATTAGCTTTAATATGCAGCATTTTAATCAAAACCGTTAGAGCCATTTTTGAGAAAAACAACATTTTCAAAACTTTTTCATGTAAAGGGTAGTTTGGAGTGGGGAGGGGGGGGGAATTTTCTTGAAAATCTTTGTGTTATATCCTTTGAAGATACCAAACTTAAATACCAAATTTGGTGTTTAGGATTCAGAGGGTCCCAAAATCTCTCTATTGAATTTTTGGGTGAAATATAATACCGCTTGTATACACTATGCACATAGTACATGTAGAGAAAGTAATAGCAAAAGTGCACTAAGATGATGTATTCATTATGTTGAAGGATGGATGATAGATCACCTTCCCCTCTGTATGGTAAGAGTGTTTTATCTCTGTGGATGATTCCCTGCAAGTTGGTAGCACTGAACTCCAGTGTAAAATATTAAATTTGAGTTGGTTTTTATAACACAAACATCACTTAGTAATTATTTGCTGGGATTGGTTTTGGGAGCACTAGTTCTTGTTTTCAAACCTTATTTCGGACGAAATTTTGCTTCATTGGCGTCAACGATGAGGGTGGAGTGTATCACTTATGGAGACATCTGGTGCTGCATCTATGAACTTCCACAACCACAGCATTCAGAAACTGTTATGCAAAAAATTTAAAGACGTTATACCAACAAACAAAAAATTTATGAAATTAAATGCTCAGACTGTAATCTAGTATACATAGGAAGGACAAAAAGATGTTTGGAAACCAGATTAAAGGAACATATGAGAAACCTAAAATACAAAATCAGCAGTTGCCCATCATTTCTGATAATTAGGACATGAAATCACATGTAACATAAAACTGTTAAAACCAGCTTATAAACACACAGAATTAGATGTCTGGGAGAAGATCTACATCATGAAGAAAAAGAACCATATGAATTTTGATTTACCACCATACAGCAACTTCTGGAAGTTCATAGAACCAGCACCAATTGCCTCCACAAGTGATGCACCTCCACCCACATCGTTGACGCCACTGAAGCAAGATTTAGTCAGAATTAAGGGTTGAAAATGGGAACAAGTGTTCCTGAAACTGGTTCCAATAAGTAATTACTAAGGAAGTGATATTTGTGTTACAAAAACCAACTCAAAATTAATATTAATCACATCACTTTACAAGCTTCTTTGCATATGTGCAAAATTTCTAATGCAGTGTAAAACTTTGCAGGTGGCCAGGAAGCAGGTGATAGACCAGCTGTCAAGGCTGCTGCCAATAGAAGATGGCTCAATACCAGAACATCTGACACTGGTTAATGTTGGGGATCCTCAAGGATCTCTGCTGGCCTCAAAGTTACAGGAACGACATCAGAAGGTGATCAGCACACAAGGACTGGCAGATGTTCGAGCAGCAGTCACATGCCTCGTCTGCAAGATACAAAAATTGTGAGTATATTTGCAAGTTTGGCTTCTTAGTGCTGTACACAGATGTGTGTAACTGATGGTGATGTTTGCTTTCAGTTGTAACAGCAATGCCAAGCCTCCGCCTCCAATCAAAATTCTGCTGGCAGGATCTGACAGCTTTATAAACTCTGTGCTGCGTAACTACGTGGAGCAGTTGTCTTTTAAACCACCAGATTGGCAAAACTACATCAGATTTCTTATAGTTCCTCTTGGTAAGTAGTGACAAGTGATGTTAAATATACTTCTCTGTTCTTGTAGTTTGACCTCCTTGACTTCCTGAGCGATATACCACTAATTATTTATCAATCCTCTGCCTATCTTCTCAGTGATTTGAAGTATCCTTAAGGTTTTGAATCTTGAAAATGAGCATGGATGTTGTTTTGAAGATCTTCGCACTTTACAACGTTTGCGGAGAGCCATTCAAAACAAGCAAAGAGAATTCAGGAATTGTGTTGATCTATGACAACACTCGTCCACACACTGCTGGCACAACCCATCGGCTCCTTGAACAATTTCAATGAGACATTTTCGTACATCCGCCATATAGTCCTGCCTTGGCACCCAGCGACTTTCACCTTTTCCCTGAACTCAAGACGTAGCTAGGAGGGCAGCACTTTCAAACCAACGAAGATCTTTAAAACAATGTCAATGCTCATTTGAAATCATTAGCGGCAACATTTTTTGAAGCAGATATTGCAAAGCTTGTGCACAAGTATGATAAATGTTTCAATCTTTTCGGTGATTATGTTGAAAAGTAACCATAACTGTATAAAACTTTTAGTAATAAAATAATTGTTTTCTATGAACTTGTCTTTTATTTATAGCCTATCAGAGGTTGAAAAAAAAAAATGCTCGTAATAAAAGAATGGGATCATTAAATTATGAGAAAGAAATATGTAAATAGTCTGCATTTGAAATTAAACTAGAGTTTATTATGCACTTAGTAAAGTCTCTCTTTTATCTCTGAAGAAGCATTTCTAAATTTTAACATTACCAAAATTGCAGACCTAATATGGGGCTACAAGCCACTGCAACAGATAACAGGTTGTGCTGAACGACTAAAGAAACAGGGAAATTCTGATAGTTGGTTAGGTGAATTGACTGTGAACCTGAGGAATCGAGTTCAAACCTGGATACGGGCAAACTCTTTTTTTGTTTGACTCAGTCTAGAAGTTTCTGATCAGACCTCACCCATTTTACTATGTGTACTAGGATGTAATGTGACACTGCTGTTTGTTTGCAGGTAGCAACACATTGTCACGCTACCTCAGCAGTCTAGACAGCACGTACGCCTCAGCATTCTCTACAGAAGCCTGGAAGGAGCTGCTAGAGAGGGCCGAGATACAGAAGACAGACTGCCAGGAGATGCTCAACAGGGTTCATCGATATCTACATAGTGCAAGTGCAACAGTTCAACTTCCAGTGGCAGAGGCCATGATTACTTATAAGGAAAAGAGGTACGACCATTTGTAACTTAATCCTTGCTGCACTTGACAGTTTGGGTATTTTCGCGTAAGGTTTAGCTATGCTGCCTTTGCAGTGTTGCCAGAGTAACTAGTAAACAACAACAGCTGATTACAAATGTCTATCGTGTGTACAGAGGAATATAAACAGTGTACCATAGTAACGGAATGCCAATGAATAATGAAACTAATTCATTGTTATTGATGTTGATTGAAAATAACAGTGATACTATAACATATGTAGCATACATTACATATTTCCCGACAATATAGAATAAATCAGTGCTAAATAGCTTGTTACAGTGGGAGAAAGGAATAAGAAAGTGATTCTCACCAGTTTAGAATTTTAGTGACTCAATTCCATCCAAGCCTCCATTGTCATCATACTCAGAAGTATCATCGTCATCGTCACCAAGACATATCATTAGTGGTTCACATTCACTGATTCTGTCTAATTCCTGTGTTTTTCGTATTATTTTGTGAACATGATTCACTTTCTTCTTCCATGTAGCCACACCTTCCTGCAAAAGTCTATCCACCTCTATAATTGTAAAAGTCTTTATGTTCCCTCACATACAAACACCAACAATACCAACAAATATAAATAATAACAAATAATACGTAGCTTGTGCTGAACAGCTTAACACACATGTTAGGAGTTTGCAAACTGAACACATGGTTAGAAATAGCCAGATATTGCAACGTTGCAGCATCTAGATGTGTTTCCGTTATCCGACCGACCAGAATGCTGCTTTGTGATTGGTTCAGAAAGTCAAACGGGTAAAGCTTTTCAACTGTTTTTTTGTGGGTATATTTAACTGCCAACTGTCAAGTGCAAGGATTCAGCAGTGGGGTGTAGTTTAGTTTGATCTATTATTACGAGGGCCATCCTAAAAGTAACAACAATGAAAGATATCAACACAAAACTTTATATACAAAGTTACACTACCTTAATTGTAATGGTGATGCTCCTTTCTTGTGTATATATTGAAAGGTATAGATACAAGTACAGTATCTGGGCAATATTAACCATGTTATTGCCAAAATACAGGCTTTTTTTACTTTCTCTTCACGTACTATGTACATAGTGTATAGAGAAGGTATTGCACTCCACCCAAAAATTTGATACCAAGATTTCACCGGAAATATATGCTTTAGGATCCCCTGTATCCAAAAAAAGCATTTTCACTAAAAGGTCCGTGTGTCTGTGAACACGATAACTCAAAAACGAAAAGTCGGTAAAATACCAAATTTTGTATTTAAGTTCAGTATCTTCCAGGGATGCAACACAAAGATTTTGAGAAAAATCCTCCCACCCCAAATTAGCCTTTACATGGAACTTTTTTCGAAAATTTTGATTTTCTCAAAAATGGCTCTAATGAAATATATATTAAAGATATTTACCTGACAAATAAAACGTATATCTTGAATTTTCTGGGAATAGCCTCTGAAGACTACTTTATTCTGGATGAATTTTATAGAATTTTGCATAACAGCTTAACCGTAAGAGATGGACAAAAACTTAGCACATGAAAAAGTAGAGCATGTTGAAAGACATAATTTATGTTATGTACCTTGTTTTTGTGGGGTTGATCGTTTTTGAGATATTCCTTTTTTTTGGTTTCACTTTTAAAAAACTTGCTTTTCTCATACAGGAATTTGTCAACTTAGAAACGAAGGAACTTCAGTCACATAGCAACCAGCTTTTGACTATCACTTTAACCTATGGTACTTCCTTATTTGTCTTCTACTTACAAGGAAGCAAGTAGTAAGACTATTTCTGCTAATTTTTTCTCGATTAGCATGCAGTAAATAGAAGCTTAAGCTTTTTAACAATAATTTGCTGCAGAGATGTAGAGAAAGTCATGTGAATGGAACACCTGGATACTAAGTATTTACGATGGTAAGTCACCATTAAGGTGGTTCTCTGAGTAAAACACATATAATCAGTTGAAAGAATGAATGGCATACCGGCAAGTTGTCACAGTAGTTCAGTGGTTAGAGCAACTGCACAGAGAGCAGGAGAAACTTGTTCAAATCTCAACTGTGGCTTTGAATTTTTCAACTAGTTCCAATAATAATTTACAGTACCTTACTCCATATCTCAACGTAATCACCATTGTTATCAAGGTATTTATTATCACGTGGTACTGATTTTTCAATGCAGATGTTATACTCTTCCACCGCTAAAGATATGAGCCAAGATGTGTGAGAAATCTTTTCCACCCAAAAAGTCATGTACAGTGTCCAAAGTGTAACACAATTTTTCTTAATTCTTTTATCAACATTTTTTCCACTCCTCCATAACGACTGATGAACTTCCACTCCGGTCTTTGTCTTGCAAACTGGTACATCCTTGATTTCTCATAAATTATGTGCCATTTCCTCACTGAAGACTCGTTCATTGCAATATAACCATACACTTGCATTATTTGCTTATAAAATTTGATTGTCTGAACATTTTGTGTATTCAAAAAACCAAAAAGGTTCATTGGCGGTAGAAAAGTATAACATCATCATTGAAAAACTGGTACCATGTGACAAACCTGACAGCAATGGCGGTTACCTTGTGCAATAGAGTAAGGTATTATAACTTTGTAAATAAAGTTTTGTGTTGATATCTTTTGTTATTATTTAGTTATGCCAAATATTTGTTACTTTCTGGATGGCTCTTGTATAATTATTATTTATTGATATAAGTGCTATGCTAATGTCACATACCTGATATTGGCCCTAGTCATTCATCAGACAATACATAACAATTACAATATTTCATTTTAGTTCCAAAAGACTTACCCTTCAACTTCTGTCCACTGACCACTTCCATTTGTTTCTTACCTTCCATAAAAATGTTTTAACACTTTTTAGTTTGACTAGTCTTTGAAAATTTTTCTCACTGTAATGCTACATTCACAATGAGATGCAAGTGCAGATGTAACATAGCATAATCGCAGACACAAGGAAACACCATTCACAATGAGATGCAAGTGCAGATGTAACATAGCATAAGCGCAGACGCAAGGAAACACCATTCACAATGAGATGCAAGTGCAGATGTAACATAGCATAAGCGCAGACGCAAGGAAACACCATTCACAATGAGATGCAAGTGCAGATGTAACGTAGCATAAGCGCAGATGCAAGGAAACACCATTCACAATGAGATGCAAGTGCAGATGTAACATAGCATAAGCGCAGACGCAAGGAAACACCATTCACAATGAGATGCAAGTGCAGATGTAACATAGCATAAGCGCAGACGCAAGGAAACACCATTCACAATGAGATGCAAGAGCAGATGTAACGTAGCATAAGCGCAGACGCAAGGAAACACCATTCACAATGAGATGCAAGTGCAGATGTAACATAGCATAAGCGCAGACGCAAGGAAACACCATTCACAATGCAATCGTAAGCGCATGGCAAGAAGTTGTCACAGGTTTCTAGATCCGCAAGTTACAAGTGAATATCTTCCAGGAGCTCCACAAGTTACAAACTGAAAAACATAACCAACAATACCACATAAGAAAATTTACTCAATCTTTTACAAATAAATATGTTATAAAATTGCATACTAACAACTGATGCTCATGGCAGTGACGTCACAATAACTGCTCATTCAAAATTATTGAAAATAGTACAAGCATAGAGACTGCAGAAAGTGATAAAGCTACACATTTAATGAACTAAGCGTTATCTCTCTGCGTCTTCGATTTATGAGAACCAAGAAATCTAGACACAGATGATAGTTACATCCATTAAATCAAAGAAGGATTTGCAAGGAGACTGTCGTAACCTCTTGAGGGAGATTAGAGATGGCATGGCACGGCCAAATAGAAGAGCATGCATGTGCAGTAGGCCATATAAAAATCTTGCATGCGATCGTTTGTTATTGAATTCATAGGCAATGCATAGAGAAAAGAAGCAGAATTCTTCCGCTTTGCATGTAATGCAAGGATAAAGTTTGGAGTTTACAAACTCTTGCATTGCATTGCATCTTGCGTATTCCTATGTGAATGCTTACATTAAATAATATGAGTCCAAACTGTTGTGCTTTCATTGCATCTGCGCTTGCATTTCAGTGTGAATGTACCATAACTGTTTATTCCTATTTAACCATTTTCTACAGATCAGCTGTTCCCTCCAATGATCTCTACCTGAACATTCTAATAATAAATTAATCTTGTTTTTGCTGCCATTACTTATTGGGCACCTTTCCTTCACCACATTCTTCCTTTCATTTCTCAATTTCCATATTCCCAATGAAAAGCAAGCAATCTCTTCTCTTTCGTTGTTTTCACAAACTTTAAGATACAACTCTCCTTAACTCATTTTCCCATTCCTTGTAAAAACTAAGTGACTTTTGGTCCCTTATTTGTGCGTATAGCATTTACCTTTCTCTTATTATTTTCCAAATTCCCTGTACTAATTTGTATCCTGGAACTACACTCTAATTATTTAAATGGAAAACATGTTTCTGGAGCCATTTGCTTCCATCGTCAGCTCCTGTTCAACTGTTGTCGTCATCCATCGTGCATGTTGGCCATATCACAGGTGCTGATTGGATGAAACTCTGCCTGGCGAAGTTTCAAAATTGCAAACGTGGTGGCTGTTCTTCCAGATACTTCAAAAATACTTTTACGTTTGTGGGTGGATTCCTTATATCTAACAATGAAAATAGGTTTGAATAAACTTTTTGTCTATCTATTGTACATACATGATAGAGAAAGTAAAAAACAGATGTGCTCTTTTCACATGACCTTCTGTATATCACTGTAACAAATTATTGTTAAAAAGCATATTCTTCTATTTACTTTATGATAATAGAGATAAACATTTGCAGAAAAATTATCTTAATTACTTGCTTCCTTGTAAGTAGGAGGAAAATAAGGGAATGCGCTAGGCTAAAATGATAGTCAAATCTTTTAAAAGCCGATTACCATATGGATAAAAACCATTTCTATGCAGGGCCAGGAATTTAACAACTTTCTGTGTGAGAAAAGTTTAAATATTTTAAATCTGAAACAGATAACAAGGAATATCTCAGAAGTGGCCAATTCCATGAAAAAAAACGTATATGACATTGTGTGTTTTAACGATATCTACATTTTTCTGTTGTAAGCTTTTGTATATCGCTTATGGTTTACAAGTTGTGCAAAATTCAGCAAATTTCAATCAGAATAAAGAGTTCTTAAGAGGCTAGTCCCAGAAAATTCAAGATATATATATTTTATTTTCCATATAGATATCCTTGATATATAGTATTTTAATCAAAATTTTTGAGAAAATCAAAATGTTTGAAATTTTTTCCATGTAAAGGGTAGTTTGGGGCATCCCTGGAAGATACTAAACTTAAATACCAAATTTGGTATTTTACCAACTTTTCATTCTTGAGTTATGTTCACACACAGACACACACACACACACAGACCCATTTCTGAAAATACTTTTTTTGGCTTCTGGGGGCTCCAGATTTCGGTGAAATCTCAGTATCACATTTTTGGGTGCAATATAATACCTCTTCTATACAGTATGTTACTTAGTACGTGTAGGGAAAGTAAAAATAGTGCACTTATATGTTTAAATAAGTATGCAATTCCCAAATATTACTGTTGATGGTTGTAGACAAAAAGGTGCTAAGATTGTAGACATAGTTGTAGGCTTTAAGTCATAACTTTTAACTAGATTTTTTAAGAAATATTTTGTTTGTTTGTTTACAGTTCTGACGAGGAATCATCGCAAATATTTGTACCCTTTATTAATGTAAGTATCTGTTTATTAAAAATATCCTTAAAATAAACACATAATTTAAAATATTATCACTTTATAAATGTTATCTGAGGATCAGTTACAAAAATTACTCTGCACATCTTGTTTGCTAACATTCAGAACTATTCTGTAACATTCTGGTTAAGAAGATTACCGTTATTCTTATGAGTAACAGCACACCCTGAACAAATTTTCTTGTTTTTGAAACCAAAAGAGATGGTATTAGTTTGCCAAGTATAATTTTAGCAATAACAGATCACACACATTTTCTCGTTCTGTAAGACTTTCATTGCCTTCTTCTATTTCACTATATTCCCTTTATAGTTAATACAAATATTCCAGGCTGCTCCACTCGAAGCGCTAATATTCCTTATCTCCACTTCTTTGGCCAAATTTCTTGTATTGGTGCTTAATGATATTTGGTAACATCTTGTTAATATCAGATTTAACTGTGAAAACAGTTTTCAAGAAAGTGGTGACCAAAATCTCACTGATATACTTTTGACTATGCATCGCAGAGTCTCTGTTTAAGCAGCAGGAACATTATATTCATAGACAGTTGCCAGACTAATATATGAATGCACAGGAATTGACAATGAAGTCATTCTCCTTCAAGGTTCCCGGTATTTGGCAACAATGTTAGAATTCATCTTGTAAGTTTCACATGACTCCTAATTTCTTCTTTGGTACATAGTAAGGCAGTTTGGTGAAGTTGAAAGAGATGGTTATTTAGACAATCGTGTCCAGTTATGAGGCAAAAGTTGGCAACAACTAATTTCCTTGGTAATTTAGGAATTAAATTACCGTTTTGTACAATTTGTAGCCACTATGTAATTTTATTTCCTTGTGTTATTTTATTTATAAAATTTGTATCTTTTTCTTTTTACACTGCATTTGATTGATTCATAAGGACACTTTATAATAGGTTTTTCTTAATTTGGGTTCCTTTCTTTATCAAAAAATCTGCGTTTTCATTACCATCCACTCCACAATGAGATGGAATCCATTGTAATACAACTTTTTCCCCCAGTTTATTAATTTGCAGAATCATCTTTTGGATTTCTTTAATTTTTTCCATTTTAGGGAGTCTTACTATTGCAATATAGCAGCCTGTGAGTCTGAAAGAATAACTAACTGTATTGTTACATTGATGCAGCCAGGGAAATAAAATGTGTAGTGTTATATAAACAGCTTTTGTTTCTCCATGAAAATTTGTGGTATTTTTTGCAACATTCGTATAAAAGGAGAAGAAGTGGCATATACTGCCTGCTCCAGCCCCATCATTGCTATCATCTGTGTATATATAATTTAGATTTAAGGTTTCTGGTGTAAGGGCTATAACAGGATTAACACGCTAGTTATAATTTATGTAAGGTTGACTGTTATGTTGGCAGGAAGTGAGATTGGGATCTCAGGAAGCTTCAACTTCAGCTTCAGTAGACCTTGACGAAGCTCAGATGAATGTTCCACAACTGTCAGGTTCGCCACCTTCTCTCATATCTATACCAGAGAAGAAAGAGCGCATCACACCACCCAGTTCTCCCAACATTAACAGTTTGTACATGGGACAGAACAGGTCAGTGTTAGACCCAGTTTCACTCTCATTCATGTTATTCTTGTTAAGGGGACACCAAAGAAGTATTCATACAGAGTTTCATTCAAATATGTTTTAACATTCGGAATATATTAATTTATTTGATTTAATTAGCTAAAATCAAAATCTAACTGCTTCTATACACATTGAGTTAAATGCACCATTTTTTAAAATTACATTTCTTAATAACTTTGTATGAATGAATATTAGTTGTACAACATTTTTACATAGCTTTTTCTTTCTCTATCGTAAACTATATACAAAGTGCTACCTTGGTTTGCATTGCACCCAGGCCATGAGGCTCCCTCTTTATCTTGGCTATCCCTGTCTTCTTCTTTGTCCACTTTTCGCTTGCTTTCTGCAAAAACCCATCCATGCTTCTCACCTTGTTTTCTTCCTTCTATGTTAACATTTTTATAGCTACAATTCCCCTCTATTTTGCCCATTTTTTCTCCATATCACTAATTCCTTACATACCACCATATAATGTTGTATACTTTCTTTCTCATCTCACATTTCATGTTTTTCTTTTTCCCTGCCTCTTATTCCTCTTATAAATATTGTTCCTGTTCTCACCCCTTCTTTTTCTACCTGTTACAGTAATGTACATATGGTTCTCATCCCCATTCTCTTTTTATTTGTTTATAAAATTGTATCAGTTTCTTGTTTTCTAAACTTCCCCATATCTCCTGTCTTTCTGTCTTCTACCCTGCATTTCACTAGTTTACCTACATTACTTTCTTCAAGCCTCCCATTCCTATTTTCCCCAACCTCTGTTTGTGTTCTCTAGATTTGTTTGTTGCTTCACACCTAGCTTTAAGATTTCTCCATTTTCTTTTACCAAACACTTATACCAAAATGCTATTATTCTCTCCATTATTATTCCATTCCTTCTTGCTTTCTAATACCTTTATAACAAATTGTGCTTGAAATTTTTGAAAATGGATAGCATTTTTTGAAAATAAATGTTACATTATAAAGTAGAAAGAACTGCAAAAAGTAGTGCATAATTATATTAATTAACTTTTTAAAACTAATCTGACAAATATTAGAATTTAAAACAAATTTTATGACACACATCTGCAGTGTGCTGGAAAAAATGTTCAGAGTTTAGCTATATTTTTGTGGAAGAAGACAGATTTTGAATATGGGAAAACAACTACAAATTTGAACCTGAGAAAAATGGCTTTTAAAATGTGTTATTATCTGCTCTAGGATAATAAAACATTGCAAATATATATATTTTTAAGTATGGTGCATTTTTGTACCAGAAATCAGCATTTTTGACCAAAATTGCCCAAAAAAACATGGTTATGTCTCTTAATTACTAACTGAATGTGATACAGAGTGTCGCCCTCCGTGGTGTAATGGTTACCATGCTGTTTCATATACCCAAGGTCGCGGGTTCAAACCCGGTGCAGGACGATGGATTTTTTCAGGTATCCTTTGGTCCCGTGTCATAGATTTACGGCACGTAAAAGAACCTCAAGCCTCGTAGAGAGGCCTCTGAGCAAAATTAAGCGGTCTTTCATGCCCAATTTAGAGTGGAACGCTGAGAACCACAGCAGTTAAAAGAGTGTCACGCCATTTACATTTGATACAGAGTGGATCCACAAGTTATCAGCAATAGAAGTTGCTAACTTCAGATGAAATCACCTTTCATTAATTTCAGTAAACTTGAGATGGTAATGTCATTGGTAAGTGGCAGACAGGAAAAGTGATCAGATGCCTTGATATGAATGGGAGAGTAGCATTTTTCAACCTACTAATTTGAGGGAATAGATGCTAGTAACTATTATGAGTAGTCATATAATAGGTGGTAACACTACATCACTGAAAATTCACATACTTGGATGCATTGTTCCCAACTGATTGTGCTCTTTTGTTTCCCTACCAGGGGAGGCTGTAAACTGCTGGTGCTCTCTGGTGACGGGGTATACTAAGGCAGAACTAAGCGAAATCTGGAAACAAGACTAAAAGAACATATGAGATGTTTATAACAAAATCAGGTAGACAAATCAGCACATCATTTCGGGACCTCACACCCAGTATAAAACTTAAAACCTATAAAAAACAGTTACGAGTTAGAAACCTGGGAAAAGATTCATATACAAAAACACAAAGACCATGTAATGAATTTCAAATTACCGCCACCAACCACCCTAGGCAGATTCATCACCCCATCACCAGAGAGCACCAGCAGTTTACAGCCTCCCCTGGACAGGAAAGAAAAACAGCACAATCAGTTGGAAAATTATTGATAATGGGAACAATTCCCAAAACACATCCAAGTAAGTGAATTTTCAGTGATATAGTGTTACCATTTACCAATTCACTTATTATATTTTTCAACCTGTCGTAGTATCTGAAGAGATCTGAAGAGATTTTTTGGGATGCCCCTTTTTCCTGTTTTATTAGAAAATATTTACTCTCCATTTGATGCCTGGTAATAATGTTTACAATAGCTATATTGAAGCAAAATGAGAAACACTCAAAGAATCTCCATTCTTCAGGAAACTATGTGCAGTAAACTACTTTTTGAGTTAGATAACATGATAATCTCATTAAGTTCCACTCCTAAGGCTAATTAAGGGGACTGACTATCTCCTATCTACACAATGTTAAACATGCCAAGTTTTTCTGTACTCAGTTCCATAACTATTCAATCTTAATAGATAAAGTTTGGAAATTACACTCTCTATATTGCTTACAACTAGATAAATGTAACTTAAGTTTCTATTATTCATTAGCATTATTTTTGTTGTTTTTTTCCAAAGGTAAAAAATATTCTGTAACATTTTGAGGTTAATATTTACAAAACCAAAGTTTTCACATAACCATTAATCCCTTATATTTAATAAAATAACTCTGTGTTAAACTGTTTTCACATTGAGCATACTTCAATTTCTAAAATGTCTGAGAAGAGCACATTAAAGTAAAACCAACAAGGCAAGAAAAGGATTGCAGGGATTTAAAAAATTGCCTTTAAATGGTATTGATAATACAGAGTTTAAAACAGCAGTGGCTCAAGGCCAAATTAAGTGGTAGGGCACAATTTTAAGATTGAATTTTAAATTTAGTGTTATTTATGGATGCTCTTTAACTGCTACGGTTCTAAACTTCCTATTCTATTTTGGGCCTGAAAGACTCCTTAATATTACCCATAGGCCTCTTTATCAGGCTTGAGGTTTTTTTATGTGCTGTAAATCTACGACACAGCACACACGGCTTTACTTCCCTTCCAGAGGAAGGGATTTTTACTCCTGGAAAAAATCGGCCATGTTTGAACTGTCAACCTTGGTAAATGGCTAGCATGTTACGCTTAGACAATGGATGCCAACAGACTAAAATTTGCAGATTATAAAAGCTATCAGTGGAAATGAAATGCTAATTTGTGATTGAGATACTAACATTTCTGTTTGTAGATGAAGCCCATCCTTTGAACCTTTGCTGGAGCAAATACTTTGATAACTCTTTGGTTGAAGTCAGGAACTGAACGCAACTTATACTGAGCAATTTAAACATGAACCTTCATCTTCATATGTTTATCATATGTCAACATTATCAGAGAGGTAAAAATAAATGTAAATGGTGTGTTATTTATGGACACTCTTTAAATACTGAGAGGTTCTCAGCTTCCCATTCTAAATTGGGTATGAAATACAGCTTAATTTTGCTCAGAGGCCTCTCTATCAGGCTTGAGGTTCTTTTACGTGCCGTAAATCTACGACACAGGACCAACAGCTTTACTTCCCTTCCAAAGGAAGCCATGCTAAGGATTTTTACACTCGAAAAAATCCATCGTCCTCCGCCAGGTTTGAACCTGCCACCTTGGGTATATGGTAACCATTACACCACGGAGGGTGACATCAGAGAGGTAATCCTGCATAGTTGGTCTTTACAGCCAATGTACTTCAGTGCAAAGTGTACATTTTACAAACCATTGCCTACATTTTTTAAGTGTTTAGCATTTTTCTTCTTAAGGCAACTTTTAGCACTGTTGTTTCTTTGAATGCTATCAACTGATAAATCGGCATATTCCTCTGCAGTTAATTTCAGCAGATTATTCACTAGTATATTTGGTTTATGTTTCAGTAACATATGAAGAGCATTCAAGGCACTGTTTCACCATATCTTATCAGTTTCCTCTTAAGGCAGCTTTTGTAACTTTCAGCAGTAATTTTCACAATGCGCATCATAAGTAAGGTACCATTTTACTGTTGACATCCATAATTTCAAGAACTATTCAATTATTGGTTATTTGGCCTTTTCCTTTTTTCAAATGAAGCGTAACATGTATCGTGAATTTATTTTGTCTGTAAAGTTACGGTAGACACAAAACACACTGCTTGTGCGCACTGAGCAATGGCGCATGGGTATACATTGTCTTCTGCTTGGTACCAAGTACCAACACTGTAAAATTTTACCACATAAACTTCTTTTTGTATATTTTGTGTAGATCAACTTTTTTTAATACACTACTTCTATATGTCTTTTCTGTAACTAAATGAAGAAATCAATCGTGATCATCTATGTTGTCCAACTTTTACAGAAGACTACAACCTCCCAGTTAAATATTGGAGTGCAATAAAACGAATGATTTCATTATCAAGCATTTAACATAAGATACCAACCAACCAACTTTATTTTCAAATAAGAGGGCATTGAAACTTAAGAATTGTTTATTATTATTTAATCTTACACGTGAAGAGATGTTTGGTTAAAAATTGCTGTCAGAGCTTTTATCAAGCTTTAATTTTTACTTTTTGCCGGTTCTTATTTTCTCTTTGTGCATGTGCGGCAAATGACCACAGAGGCTCTCGTGCCCTAAGAGAACCTACCCCTCTCAGCCTCTGGTACCCCGCACCCACAAATTAACTACATCTGAAAGTACTGAATTCTTTTGCACGTTCGCAAAGAATGACCACAAAATTGTGAGTCCGAGAAATGTGGCCGGTTACTGTTTCCAGCAGTCATCTTCACTACAAGTGTGTAGTGCTCAAAGAATTCAAAGTACATTTAAATTTATACAAAATGTATTATAGATTATGACATTTTACCAGATAATAAGTGGAGAAATTTTAAAAGGTAATCAGAATAATGGCAGGGGAATGACAATCAACTCACTGCAAACCACTTTTCAGTTTCAAACCACTTTTGGAATTTTACTCTTAGCCTGTGAATATATTGTAGCCATGTTGTCATTTGTAATAAATAACCCAGAAAAGTTTACAAAAAATACAGATATTCATAACAAAGAGACCAGACATAGTCAGGACTTACGTGGACCAGTTATTCCAAAAAGGGGTTTACTACAAAGGAATAGTTTTGTTTAATTTATTTCCCTCTTCTATAAAAGAATAACAAGCAAACTAAAACAAGTTTAGATCAGAATTAAAATGGTACCTTATTACTCACAGCTTCTATACAGAGGAGGATTTCATTCAATCAAAAAACACTGGTAATAATGTAACATTTTAAATATAAATAAGAATATTCTGTGTACGAGTAGGTTTTTGGAAACAGACATGTAATTGAAAATTATGCAAAACTGACTCCTCTGAAAATTCATTGTCAAGAGTTATTATTTGTAAATAAATGCATTAATAAGTATGAATAAATGTAATTCTTGTCAGATCTACATCCTAGAGTTTGGGCTTTGAGTCTAATATCATAATAGGACCTACAGATTGCAATGTTATTTATGTATGTATGTTGTCTGCAATTTTTGTAGGGAGTGCACATGCTGCTGTGCCCCTTAATGCCAGTCGCTACTGGTTTAAATTTTAGAAACTTATTCTTAAAATGTCAATACACATGTGACAGCCCCCCTAAAAGGAAACAAAGAAAAAAACTGACAATTTTAACCCAAATAAAGGTATTTGGTCCACTTGAAAAATGAATTGAGTAATGCCTGTTCAGAAAATATAGCGACATTAGTAAATATTATTGAGAAGGTTAAAAAAGTAAATGTTGTTTTGAAGGGACCAGTCACTGTCAGAACCTCTGGAGCTGCAGTTGGACTATTGGCTGATTCCTGGCAAGTCTAGCGAGCAGCAAGCCAAGGAGAGCAAAAGCAGTAAACAAGACTCAACAAAATCTACACTCAAGACAACGTTCAGATCACTGCTGGTTCAGCGACTGCCCCAAGGTGGAGAACAGCCCTCGCAGCATTTCATCATGAGCTACTCAACCAAGGAGAAGAAACAGAAAAGTAGGACATTCTTACACATTTACGCTAAAATTAAAAATACAATAAATTCCAAGCCTCTTAAAATCTAAAGTCATTGGAATTTTCACTTAATGAATCAAATAATTAAATAATAGAAAATTATAATATAGAAAAGCTGAATCTATGACAGTGAAGCAGCACAAATATTAATATAACAAAACTTCACTTATCTCTATGAATAAACTCAAATCAAGAGGACAATTTTTAGTCAACAATTTTATTGCATCTTCAGCTCATCTTGTTGTTTTTTTTACGTTATTATGATTACTGCTCTTAGGTGATGGAGTGCGCACTATGGTATTGCCAACTACTGGACTTAAAACAAGTTTGTTGACAATCAATTGGTGGTATATAAAAATTCATTGTACAATCTCTATTTTGTAAAAAAATATTTCCTTCTAAACCGTTAAATCTTTAGGTCCATTATGTGTTTTAATAATTTAACTTCTGGATTTATTTCATGGTTAAATTTTCAAAAACGATTTGTTACAGCTAATTTATTAATCTATTTGTATTAGGCTGGATCAAAAACTAACACACAATAATATTTATGTATAAAAGCTTAATAGTTAAAAAAACAGAAAAACAAAAAAAATCACAAATGTACTTATACCTTTTAGCTAATTTTTGACAGTCACCAACTTTCTCACACATTTGTCCCATCGTATATGTCCTGTTTGTGGAAGTCTGTTTCCCTGGAATATAGCCATCTGCGGACTGCTGATCTGTTGTTCAGTCAGGAACTTCTTCATGGGACCAAACAGATGAAAGTCAGAATGACAGTATGGGCACCTCCCAACCAAATTTTGGTGATTTTGTGACAAACAGCAACAGATGCATTGTCATGAAGAAGTTTGATATCGTCAGCACAACGGAACTTCACCAAAGTTTTAATGAAGACTGCAGCATTCACAGTGGTCCCAAAGTCCACCAATAAAACACTATGACAGTGTCACAATCACTTTCCTAGCAGATTGAGTCACTTTACTGGGAAACTCCATGCTTGCCTGTGTGTAGTGGTATACCCTCGACTCATCACCAGTGATGATTCCTTTCAGAAAGTCATGCCCTTGTGGTTGTCTGTCAGGTTCTTAGGCACCCAGCGAGCACTAACTTTACAAGAGTTTAACATGTCATGAACAATATTGTACAATGTTGAACCATTGCAATAAGGTTTGCAGTTGCACACACTGGTTTTTAAAAATTGCTGCCTCAATGCCTCTGACATTCTGCAGGTTGCAGCTGTTACCAGCCTCCCAGAGCGTGGTGAATCACTAAGGTTCACATGGCCCTCTTGGAAGAATGTACACCACCTGGGAACATTGCTATGGTCCATACATGCCATGCATGTCCCTGTGAATTTCACTTGATTTATGCCCTTTGGCCCACAAATATCAAACCACATGTCCCTGCTGTTTACACATGGACAATAGTAGCATGCACGCCATGTTTATTGCCAAGTTCATGCTTCTCTCGCTAGAGCTGCACATGAAACAAAAAATACCCTCCATAGTGAAAACTTCAAACTATATCTGTGTGAAATTGCAACATTCCAGCTGCAATACCAGGGCAGAAAAACATTATTTTGCATTATTCTTTGATCCGCCTTTGTATTTTTCCCTCAATTGTGGAAATGAGGAGTTTTGTTTTGTTTTCAGTTATGAGGCTTGGGAAGAAGAAGGAAAAGGAGAAGGAAAGTGAGCCAAAGAGTCAAGTGGTTGAAGGTGTGTCTCGACTGATCTGTTCTGCAAAAACCCACAGCGTTCCACTTAAAGGTATCCTAGTTCATTAACATGCAGCCTAATGTTCTGTTTTGTGAATATTAAACTGTAGTGTGAACGTAAAAATTGTTTTTATACTCATATATTGGAATGTGCTCATTTACTGTTAAAAATCTATATCAAAATGAAGACCATTTCAATACAGCTTTTGATTTTGATATAGATTTTTACACTTCCCTGCTGCCCTACTAATGGCTGTTGACTGGCTGCTAATCTTCATAAAACTACAGAAACATCTTACACGTACAATAACCTGCTGGAGTATTTAATTATACATAAGAATTATAATAATATATAATTATTTCCTGAATCTAAACTCATAATATTGCATAAGCAAAGCAAAGTAGGTATGACATTGGCACCACAAAGATGAGGAAATAAATAACCCAGGTCATGTGCGCAACCTCTACTTCCAATCAAGATCAGTTTACTCATGAATTTATCATATAACTTTTCGTAGATGTTTTTTTGATTTCTGTGGAAGTAAATTCTTAACAACATTACTCGCCTTCTCTGTTATATCAGGAGGCGTGTAACTTAGTTCCATATCATTAGGCAAAAATACCGCAGTCTCCATCTTGCAAATCAACTATCACTGTGAATTGAATTTCATATGTTGTTGTTGATGCAAGAGTACAATATGGATAGCAGTCAGCTGTGTTCATCTTTCGTATGTAGGATATCTAAATATTAAATATTTATTGTATATCTACATGTCATAGAAAAAATGAGGTATGCAACTCTCATATAATGGCCATTAGAATACTTGTGAGGTTTTTCGATGCGAGCGAAGTGAGAATCAAAACTTACCTCTCACTCATATCCCAGAAACTACTACGAGGGTGATTCAAATATAAACGGTAAGTTTGTTAAAAATATTTATTGATTAAATATATACATAAGTGACTTCATCAGCATTTCTCATCACAGCCTCCTTCACACTCTACACATTTTTGCCAACGTTTTGGAAGCTTGAACATTCCTTCAAAAAAAGTTTGAGGGCGTATCACCAACCAATTGCATACATGCTCCTCGACGTCCTCGTTGTTTTCAAAATGTTTCCCTCCAAGCGATTCTTTTAAGGGTGCAAAAAATAGTCTGGGGGGGAAGTCTAGACTATAGGTAAGATGTTCAAGGGTTTCCCAAGTGCATGTCCGCCATTGTGTCCATTGTCAAGTTGGTGGTGTGAGGCAGAGTATTGTCTTGGAGAAGGATGACATCTCTGATGGGCATACAACGTCTTTTGCTTCGGTATGCAGCTTTTACAGACCTTAACAATTGGCAATAGTAAGCTGCAGTCATTGTACGTCGATCATGAAGAAAATCAACCAGCAAAACCCCTCTATAGTAGAAAATCACAGTCACGGATGTGTCATCTGTGAGACTTGACCTTGGGTGTCAAGCATTTTCCACAAATTCTCGGCCACCCTTAAATTGTCTGGCCCAAGTAAACACTCGTTTTTGCGACAGTGTTGTCTCCCCAAACTGTGCCATTAAACAAGTTAAAATCTCCGAAGGTTTAACCCCTTCCTTGGTTAAAAACTTGATACTAATACGTTGTGCAACACACGAAGGCACTCATTACTCACTCGTGGCTGTACTAACACCAGAACCTAGCGAAGTGGCTGACAAAGCAAGTTCCCCCTCCCTAACACACCGACCTTCAACCCCCACTCCTCCGCTCTGCTCTGAACTGCTTCCTCCATGATATGCAACAATTATCGTTTATATTTGAATCACCCTCATATTATAGGATCGTTGCGTGAATAACTTTTTTGAGTTGATTGATGTTTGGAGGAATTTAGTAACAGTGACGGTCAAATTATATGTTTTATTAATTTGTTGAGTTGGTTTTTTATCACTACGTCACTTACCCTCATAATAACAATGTAAGTGACGTAGTGTTAAAAAACCAACTGAACAAATTAATAAAACATATAACTTTTTTGAGACCATTACAAGCAACTATGAGACATTCAGTTTAATTTTGGCAGTACTAGAAAAAATATGTTTTTATTAGTAGATAATGAATTTGGCTGCATATCATTCACATTATTACATATTAACTTTTTTTCTGATATGGACATAGACATCCATTTTAAAATGCAGAAATGATGTGTGTGTCTATAGACCTGTGCATTTAATAATTAGACTCAATTATAAGTTTCGAACATTGTCAGGTACAAAATGATAGTTTCAAAACTTGTTAATAATTATACACAGGATTGATCAAACAGTTTATTTTAACTATTTTGAAAATACAAAATGCTAGTTTAATAAAATCATTACTACTGTATTAATCTGAATGCAAGACAACCCCTATTTTTCAGAACTTGATTTTGGAATTTAGCATATTATTTTCATATATAAAAAGAAGACAAGATAACTGCACTTTTAAATGAAATTCAATGGTTTGCCAGATTTTTAGATCATTTAGGTATATGCACTTGGTAAAATATCAGTAATTTTGTAAATATTAGTGTTAGAGAAGAGATCTTTTTATGTTTACTTAAGCCATTGGCATTCTGCTGATATTTCCTTCATGTCAGAGTTTTGATGTGTTGCAAAGTTATGATTGGAAAGTTTGGTTACATTTTTTTTAAATTTTGTGTCTGAAAGCAATTTTTGAAGAAGTAAAATTTTCTGTATAAATGCCTCATTATCTCAGAAACTAATAAACACTAAGGGCTGAAATTTTTACCACACATTAGCATCTAAATAGGCTTTGTTTTAACAAAAAACTTTTTGTGTATATGGAATACTTCTTTTTTTTTTTTTTTAATAAAATTTTAAGAGCTTTTTAAAACAAACCGTACCTTTCCTTCTAATCAACGGAAGTATTTTATTTTTCATGAATCAACAGTAAAGGTATTGCTGAATATACCTTGAAAGTTTTAGCTGATTATGTTAAATAGTTATTGAGGTAATAGATCAAACTTTACCATTGGCAAGATAGGGCAATCTTCTCTATTCTGCTTACTTTCTTCATATTGGGGACTTACACTCCCCAGGACTTTAATGCATGCTGTGGTTCAGTCTGCTCTAAGAGTGAGGAATAGATAATATTAAATGTCACCCAAGTGGATAATAAGAAAGATGATGATGCAGCAATTAGTGGAATGAATGGTAGGGGAAAGCAGAGAACCTACAGAAAAGTTTCCCCAAACACTGTTTTGTCTACTGTAAATTCCATTCTATTTATATTGTATACTCTTCTATTGCTCTGGAGAAATTTTGATTGATTGTAGCCAACTTTTGAGAAGCAGGAGAAGTTTGTTAGTTGGAGTGCTCAGAAAAACTGTGACATTGAAGCATACTAAGTATCTGATGAGTTTCTCATTCCCTTTTTACTTTTTCTGTGTGTGCTATGCACATAGAGAAGGTATTGTATTGCACCCAAAAATTTGCTACCGAGATTTCATCAAAAATTCATGTTTTAGGATCTCCTGTATCAAAAATACATGTTTTAGGGTCTCCTGTATAAAAAAAACAATTTTTACAAAAAGGTCTGTGTGTCAGTGAACATGATAATAAAATACCAAACTTGGCAATTAAGTTAACTATCTTCCAGGGTTGCAACACAAACATTTTGAGGAAAATCCCCCCCCCCACCCAGAGTTACTCTTTTTATGGAAAAAATTTGAAAATGTTAATTTTTTCAAAAATGGCTCTTAACGATTTTGTTTAACATCCTGTATATTAAAGATATTCACATGACAAATAAAATGTATATCCTGAATTTTCTGGGAATAGTCTCTGAAGAACTCTTTGTTCTGGATGAACTTTACCAGCCTTATTACTTGGTTCCTTAAAAGTACAAGAGAATACCCAGGCTAAACCAGCCGACAAATGTGGCTGCTATGGCATTGATATCTGTTTCTTTGCATAACCACGAGTTGACAAATTCTCATATGAGAAATGTTTAATTATTTTAAAACTGAAATCCTCAACAAGTAACATCTTGAAAATGGTGGACTCCTCAAGAAATATGTATATGGCATAAAATTGTGTTTTAAGGAGATTTACATTTTTTGTGTAGAAAGTTTTTGTCTATCTCTTACAGTTTATCAGTTATGCAAAATTCATCCAGAGACTAACCCAGAATATTCACGATATGCATTTTATTTGTCATGAAAATATCCTCAGTATACAGTATTTTAATCAAAATCATTAAGAGCCATTTTTGAAAAACACAAAATGTTGCAAGTTTTTGCCATGTAAAGGGAAATTGGTTGATGGGGGGTGGAGGGGTAATTCTTCATGTTACATCCTTGAAATAAATGAACTCAAATATAAAGTTTGGTATTTAACAGACTTTTCGTTTTTGAACTATGCTGCCCACAGACGCATGCACACACACCCACACACACACAGGGATATTTTTCTACAAATATTTTTTTCGGATTCAGGGTGTCCCAAAACATGCATTTTTAGTGAAATCTCATTTTTCAATATTTTTTGGTGCAATACAATACCTTTTCTATACACGATGTATATAGTAAATGTAGAGAAAGTAAAAAGGGTAATGTAAAATGATTGGTGTTATTTGCAGTGAACATCGATGGAACGGAGTGGTCAGGAGTGAAGTTCTTCCAGCTGTCCGCACAGTGGCAAACACACATCAAACACTTCCCCATTACGCTGTTCAGCTTCTTGGAACCGAACCTGTAGCTCAGAAGATGGTGGCAGCAACGCAGGACAAGCCACAGTCGACTAATTGCACAGCCCAGGATCTTGCCACTGTTCCAAGTGCCATCATCGTCGTCATTCTGCCAGTATTTCCTAAAGTTTGTGGGGACATACCCCTCCGAGCATTAGCAAGTGAACTTGAAACCTGTACCACTTTAGTATATTGTTCAAAATTACCAGCCTTACAGCGAGCAAGATTCTAGCATTCTTTAAAGAATTTTATAGAGTTGTAATCAAAATTAATGAGTACCGAAAATAATATCTTTAATTATCATTACTGATTGTGATTTTCATTCAGATATTCTTAATATGAAAGAACATTGCCAAAACATAAATAAAAGTCTGATGTGTTCCATTCACATTACTTTCTCTACATCTTTGTAACAAATTATTGTTAAAAAATTTATTCTTCTCTTCGCTTCATGCCAATAGAAACGGTTGTATTATATAGTTCCATATAAATAGAAGGGAAATAATGGAATACACTAGGATAAATCGACAGTTCAAAGGTTTTAATGTGGTTGCTATGGTTTTTAAATCATTTCTTTGAGTGGCCAAACTTCCCATATGAGAAATGTTTAAGTATTTTAAAACTGAAATAACAAGGAACATCTCGTAAATGGTTCAACTTCACAAAAAAATGTACATGATATAGATTGTATGTTTAACATCTACATTTTGTATATCTGTTACGGTTTACCAGTTATGCAAAATTCAGTAAAATTTATCCAGAATGAACAGTCTTTGGAAGTTATTCCCAGAAAATTACATTTTTTAGAAAAACAACATTTTCGAAAATTTTTCCATGTAAAGGGTACTTTGTGATGTGAAGATTTTCTTGAAAATCTTTGTGTTGCATCATTAGAAGATACCAAAATTTAAATACCAAGTGTGGTATTTAATGACCTTTTAGTTTTTGAGCTATGCTGTCCACACACACATGGACCTTTTTCTAAAAAAAATTTGCTTTTTTTTCCAGGGGGTTCCAAAACATGTACTTTCAGTGAGATCTCGGTATTGAATTTTTGGGTACAATAAAATACCTTCTCTATAAACTATGTACATAGTATGTGTAGAGAAAGTAAAAGTAAAAATACCTACTTATGCTTGATGATATACACTAACATTTTAGAAAAATCAGCATGACAATTGGTAGGTATTGCTAAAAAAAGCTGTAAAGAAAAGTAAGCAATAATTGTTGATTGAGTAAACTAGTGAAACTTGCATAAAATTAGTACGGATTTCAAACTCTTTACTGTCGTAATCTAAAATTAAAGCTCTTTTACAGGCCACTGCCACAACTGTTTGACTGCAGGGTGTAATTTTTTGTGGTCATTTCCTGTTCTAAGTAATAGGCAAAAATATAAAGTATCTTCTTGAAGTACATATAACCTCCAGTTTTCCGAATATATTAAAAAAATGGTTTAGATATGTTGATGATGTTTTTGCGGTGGTCCCCAAAAAATTAGCAGAAGACTCTCTAAAATTACTAAACCTACAGGACAGGTACATACAATTCACAATGGAAACAGAAAAAGACCGAATTCTACCATACCTGGACCTAAAACTAACACGGAAAGAACAAAAGATCACTTATGGCATCTACAGGAAGACCACACATACAGACAATTACATAAAACAGAATAGTTTCAACCCAGAACCTCATAAACAGGCAGTCTTCAACAGTTCAGTACACAGACTCCTCAGCATCCCACTTGACCCAGAAGAGTACAACACAGAATACCTCCAACTAAGACATATAGCCTCAGCCAATGGTTTTAACCCAGACATCATTGACCAAAAAATTAAAAAACATAAGGAGAAATTAACCTTAAAACAAATCACCACTTTGTCCATACAAAAACCGAAAGTTATATATAAAAAATTCACCTATCACCCAACAGCAGATAGAAAATTCAAAAAAATGTTCAAGAAATACAATATAAGTTTAGCTTCAAGTAACCAATTCAACATAAAAAATGCATTGAAAACAGACATTAAAGACCCCATACCTACAAACCAGAGATCAGGCATCTACAGAATTGATTGCAAGGACTGCAAATCATGTTACATTGGCCAAACAAAAAGAAGACTGGAAACAAGGCTAAATGAACATTTCAGACATATCAAACCGAAACAAACAGATAAATCGGCAGTAGCATACCATTTTTGGACATCACATCATGAAATACAAAATTACATAAAATTGCTAAAACCTGTAAACAACCCGGCAGCACTTACAGTTTGGGAGAATATTCTCATTACACAACACAAAGACCAACTGATGAATTTTGAAATACCGCCACATGATTATGAACTTCTACTGAGAACACCAGATGGCTCCACAGTAATAGACCACAGAGCACAAATTCCAGCCACCAGTCGGACTTCAACTGAAGAAGAGGGCAATTGCCCGTGAAACATATGTTTTGAACATAATTACATATAAGTGAGGTGAGTGTTACTATTCCGACTCATTTTCAACTATCACATATCTTCATATAGTTTACATTTCATATGTTTCATGCAATTTTTCACATCTCTCTCCGTGTCGTCAAGAAAAAGCAACAAAAGTATTCAGTAGTCAGTATTCTAGTGATAGTTAGAAACAAAATATCACAGAGTGCACAAATTTTCAATTAAGTTTCCTAACAAGCCAGCAGGAAATAAACATTGCAGTAACAAATGAGTTATAGAATGCCAAATAGTGGCACTTTTTGTTAAAAGTAGTACTTTGAATTTAACAATAATTGTGGTTACCAAATGGCACTGATTATTTCTGACGAGCTTTATTATTTTCAAAACTTAGAATGAATGCTTAAGAAGCTATCACGCACATATCTTTTC
This sequence comes from Hymenopus coronatus, assembly GCA_030762935.1. Classification (NCBI taxonomy): domain Eukaryota; kingdom Metazoa; phylum Arthropoda; class Insecta; order Mantodea; family Hymenopodidae; genus Hymenopus; species Hymenopus coronatus. The sequence continues at coordinate 4,627,989 of CM060895.1, read as the reverse complement.
TTCTTGGGTGTTAGATTTATGGGGAAGAAGCATGAGCTCACCTCCCTGTCTTTTTGTAGTGTTGTCAACCAAAGATGTTTGTTTTTTTGAAACACTCAGCCATTATGATGAATAGGTTAGTTAATTTACTGCAAATTCTTAAAGAAAAAACAGAACATGTGTGAACTCTGGGATCTACAGAAACCTGTGTATTGAAGGCACTAGATATCAGCATACTTCACGTCTGAATATGATTGCTCAGTTCTGCTTCTGAAATTGTGCAAAATCTACAAATGAAGATTAAGGAGCCAAGTACCTAAGAAAAGGTGCATACATAGTAAATTATAATTTTTCTTGATATTTTTTGTGTTTACTCATTAACAGGGTGCATCCCGAAAATAAGTCCCGATCGCATCCAGAGATTGCATCACCAGTCGAATAGGAATGCGCAGGAGTAGAGAGGAATAATGAGTAAAGTTTCAGTCTTGTGACAATACTGGTTAACGCACTGTGCTAGAAGAAAATAACTGCTCTAATATTGTCTCCTGACAGATGAACATGAAACCCTCTGACATTCCTACAGTGGTACGAGAAAGGTGCCATAATCAATGTATTGGCAGCAAAGTGGTTCACCTGTGAAGACCAAATTCAAGCAGACAATCTCTGTTAAAAGCATCATGTGCACTGTCTTTTGGGATCGACGTGGTGTCCTCTTGTGCGAGGGCAGACCGTAAATGCTGATCAGTATTGTTACATAAACTGAAGAGCAGAACCATACAGCCCTGACTCATTCCAAGTGATTTTCTTCTCTTTCATCTTGTGAAGCGTTTTCTGGCAGGAAAACATTTCCATAATGATGCTGAGGCTCAGAATGAAGTGACTTCAAGTGGTGGTGCACCATTACGAGAAATGCCTCAACATTGCTGGTGACTGGAATCCATTATCTGTCCATCCTTATTTCACCAGCGATGTAAACAAATCAGAATGTATTCTTCTGCAAACGCATGTGCTCACACCAAGTGGTGCTAAGCTGATTCCTCTGCCATACAACTGTAAAACTGCGTACCTACATTTGGCAGGAAAAGAAATAGCTACCTGCTTTCACTGTTACACATAATGATTAACTCTATTAAATATATAATAAGTAAAACACAATAAAACAGGTGAGTCGTTATATATTCAGTACGAAATGGAAATCTCTCCCGTAAAATTATAAAATGCAGACATGTTGTTTTGAAAGTTTGCTTGTCTATTTCACTCCATCAGTTTTTTTGCAAATCTTAGCATTTATATATGCACAACCATACACTGCACATTTGTTTAATATAGTGTCATACTGTAGTGATCTATCAGAAGAGCTAATCTGAAGATGGAACTGGCTCCGTTCCTTCAAAGTACGAGTCATTTATTGCAGTTACACTCAAATTGTCTTAAATCATCAAAGAGATTGATAATAATTAGCGGGCGAATGACAATGTCCATTCATTCTCTCCAAATCTTACTTTGTTTACTCTTCCCAAACAATGTGTGACAAATATTTACTGCATTTTCTCTGTCGCTTGTTGAAAAGCTGCTGGCACAAGATGTCGCACTTGGCTAATTAAAAAGTTTTGCACACCTTATGCTGCTTTCGGAAGCACCAGTATATTCCAGCATTAAACTAAGAACATTGTTTAATAAAAAAGAAAGGTAATTTTCACAAAACTTATTATATATACATTAGGAATAATTGTCTCCTTGCCTTATGTTTCACCACACTGGTATTACGTGTTTCTGCCTTTACTTGCTAACCAGAAGCAACCTTTAGAAATGAACTGCATAATGTCTATGCATGCTTACATAAAGAAATGATGATTAAATGATCAGTAAATTGTGTTCCTTAAGCTTTCATACTCTATTATTTAGACAACATTGCATAGTGTAATACAATATTTCTGTACTTACTCGACAATTTAAGAGGAACTATTTTGAGATGGAGAGAAGCAGTAAAACGTTCAGCAGCCAATTAGAAATGTTGCAACCTGTTGCTTTTGTTTGCATTACTGGTGAAATAAGGCTGACAGACAATGTGTAATTATTCCAATAAGTACTTCTTACTTAATGATGTTTTGTTCCCTTTATGTCATCAGGGTGTACCTCGTATTTTGTTCTTTCCCTATATTTAAAATGAGTACGCTTTCTGCACTTACTGTAAGCATATTATGACTGTGCCCTGTGCCTTGCAAGCCTGCAATCATCACACGTGTATGAACAGCTTGCTTTGCATCATTTGTGTCTGATTGTTGAAAGAGTGTGATAAGTTGTCACACCTGCAAGAATGAACTCGTATCCAGTCGACAGCCACTTTACAATAAAATAAGGGATTGTGGCATCTGTGTGCGACTTTGTCACACTTTGTTGTGGCTTACTCGCACAATAATGACCTTGCCTTCTGGAAGTTTCTTGACACGTGATTAACAGGCATAAAAGGGGTCAACTTGGACCAGAAATGTGAGTTATAAGCATGCAGTAGCAGTAGAGAGAGTAAACTGTCTGCGAGCTTCAAAGCGATGAGTGTTAAAATTATACTACAACTTTGCAGTAAAGGTGATTTGTAATCAGTTTGAAGAAATAAAGACATTATATTGCAGTATAATTGAGGTACTATATTTATCCGAATACTAGATAACCGCCTTTTTTTTAGAAATTAAATTATGGAATTTAGCATATTCATATAAAAGATGGCAACTAATTTTTAGATACAAATTTTGAACATATGTTTTGATCAAAGTACTTTTTTTTTTTGTGGAGAGATGAAATTGCGAGGAAATTTACATAATGGGTGGGAGACATGCAAGGAGAAGCAGAGTTACAATGATAATGAATAATAAGGCAATATACCTTACATAATACAGTGATGTAAGCAGTTTTAGTTAACTTGAATTTGCTCAAGAATTATTATAATGGACAGGAGAGAGGAGAATAGAAATATACTGTTATGTATGCAATTGCTGACGATGGTAATAACAGCACATTTCAACGACAATAATGGAAATGATTTTCTATTTAGACAACTTACTTAATATAACACATCACTGTAAAAAGTTTTGCATTACTCAAATAAGCACAAAAATTGACAAGTTGGAAGGAAGAGGGAAGGCAGAAATGTACATGCAACGAAACCTCTCTTTTTGTTTGACACAACCCCCAATGTGATAGGAAATCCACTGTTTTTACTTCAGTCTTGGAAAGAAATGTTTTTTCCAATGAAAATGCTTACAATCCTTGGTCTATTAACAGCTAACTTTATGGCATGAAATAAAAAGCTCAACATTTGCCATATATGCCTGATTTTAGTGGTAATCTTTATCACTTCTCCCCCTGGCTACAGTACTGCCACACCCGAAAAATTTGAAATGTGCTGTCAGAAAACATGTATTGTGAATGCAAGGCAATCCCGTTTTCAACATTAATATTTTGGAAGAAAATCTGATGTGTTCTATTCACATGACTTTCTCTACATCTCTAATAAATTATTGTTAATAAGCTTATTCTTCTGTGAATGCAAGGCAATCCCGTTTTCAACATTAATATTTTGGAAGAAAATCTGATGTGTTCTATTCACATGACTTTCTCTACATCTCTCTAATAAATTATTGTTAATAAGCTTATTCTTCTATCTACTTCATGATAATCGAGATAAACACTAGCAGAAATGGCCTTATTACTGGATTCCCTAGGAGTAGAAGTCAAATAAGGGAGCACAGTAGGCTAAACTGACAGCCAAATGTTTTAAAATGTGGTTGAAATGCAATTTTTTGCATGGCCAGCGGTTGTCAAGTTCCCTATAAGTATTTTAAATCTGAAACCGATAACAAGGAATATCTCAAACGATCAACTCCATGAAAAAATGTATATGACAAAAATTGAGTGATTTAAGGAGATTTACATTTTTGGTGTAGTAAGTTTTTGTCTATCTCTTATGGTTTACCAGTTATGCAAAATTCAGAAAAAAACATCCAGAATAAAGAGGTCTTCAAAGGCTATTCCCAGAGAATTCAAGATTTACATTTTATTTGTTGTAAATATCTTTTATATGCAATATTTTAATAAAAACCGTTAGAGCAATTTTTGTACCAAGTTTGGTGTTTAATGGACTTGCTATTTTTTAGCTATGCTGTCCATAGACATGCTTGCATGCACACACACACACACACACACACACACACACACACACACACACAATTTTTCTAACGATGCTTTTTTTTGGATATATTTCTGGTGAAATCTTGGTATCAAATTTTTGGGTACAATACAATAACCTTCTCTATAAATTATGTACATAGTACGTGTAGAGAAAGTAAAAACAGCATCATTTATTTAGATAAATATGGTAAGTGTTCAGATCAGAAAAGAGTTTTGAGTAGTGGTGGTATTGAAGTTTGTAGCTCTAGATTTTGTTAAAACCTTGCTAAATGGTTAGATCGGCTTGGCAGAGAATTCCAGTCTTGATCTAAGTGGTTGCAGGTTTTAGGTTCACTAACACTTGACAGTTGAGTGGTTGTTTCTCACAGTGAAGGAAGATTGCGCTGCCAGTTGAGAAAGCTTGCTGACATTTATTTCCTTATCTTAGTCCTACTACCTTTGCCACATATAAGAGATTTTATCCAAAGTTTTTGTAAACATTGTGTAAGTCATTCATTCCAAGCGATATTCCCTTTGTGTGTTTCCATATTTTGTACCATGTATCATGGAAAAGTTCTTTCTATACAAGCTTCAACACAGTCGCTTTATGTGTGTGCATATTGTATATAATGCTTTGTGTATTTACATGGAAATATGTATAAATGTTAGTATGAAAGTGAAAACTTATATATTATAAATATGTATATAATAATATAATATTTTTTTTGTAATTGAATACAAAGTCTGCATGGAACTTTTAAAGGGATAATCCAGAACTATTATTACAGTTCCTCTTCTGAAGTACGGAGGTAAGGAAAAACTGTAAACTTTTTAAATCCAAAACATTTCAATTTTATAGTTCTGCCTCCATGAATGTATAGTCATTTTACTAATGGAAAGCTAGTCTTGTACATGATTGTGCCATTCTTTTGCCTGTTTAGAAAATGTGTGAAAGTTAAAATTTAGTTATTTTAGAATAGTTCTGTAAACATTTTCAAAATCATGGCCTTACCAGTCAGCAAAGCTTACATGCATCATGTGACATCACCATAATAGTTATGTTTTACCAACCATTGTTAAAAATTCTCTGAACTTCTAATATGTGCACTTATTTGAGGAAATAAGAAGGTAAACCCAGTTGACCTTAAGTTGATCCTCGACAGAACAAAACCCAGGTGACCAGTGGTCCGTTATAACGTAGCCTTCCACCATTTGCGCCAGAAATGCTGACCACGTGGCATGCACACGCAGCATGTTGAAATGTAAAACAAACAGAGCCCTTATTCCTACAATTCAAATGGTAACTAAATTATTCTATTAAGTATAAGGGTGATAAAATTGATAGTTGTATCAAAATAAATGCGTGCACATGTAATAATTGCATCTAAAAAGGATGTGCATAAAAATAAATAACTTACATTTATTCACTCTCTGGAAGCGGGTGTATTCCCTCCAGATTGGAATTGTAGTCTGAACTGTTTGTACTGCTACTTTCCTATCCAAGTTTGTTAACCAGGTTATCAACAACAGTATCACTTAAACTATGCATCTCCCAAAACAACGCTTCTTTCGTTACATGTTCGAACTGCAACAATTTACGGAAATCAGGTAACATGCAAATTGCATGCTGGGTTGTTTAGCTCTGTTTAACGGTATAAATCAGTGTTTGTTAAACTTGTAGGTATTTGTGTACAATATTATACCATTTAAGAATAAATTTATTCTGTCATTTAGATTATTAGCATCGTATTACATTACTGCACACATTGCTACTGTGTTGCACCACAGTCCACTGACCACATGGGGATCAACCTAAGAGTGAATAGAAAATAGTAACTGTGATGTGTAGTCATATAATATCTGGTTACATCAAAGGCAACTGCATTTGGTAATGCTGCCTCTTTTGTGTTCAGATGCGGAGAAGGTTGGCAAATGACAAAGTAGCCCAGTGTTGTTAATGAAGCAGAAATTACTTTATATCTGAGAAGGAAAAGTCGCAAGCGTGATCTGCATTGTGTCAATATCTTGCTCAGTATCCCCTTTGTTGCCACATGTGTGTGAAAGCTTGTTTTCGATCATTCGTAGCTAATTGCAAGTGGTTTTTTTTTTTCATTCTGGATCTATTAACACACCTGTGTAATGTACACATGCCAATAATGATTTCTATTTTGGAAGCTTCAAGTATAAAAAGGGTCAACTTGGGTCAGAGAGTCATTTTTCAACAGTGAGTTCGTAGCGTACAGTGTGTTAGAGAGAGGGCTGCAAGCGAGCATTATAGTGACATGAGAAAACTGTACTGCAACTCTCTTTGAAATAGTTTTGAAGGAATAAGAATAATGAATCAAATCATTATTTTTTATTCATAGTTTCAGATGTTAATTTATATAGTTGCCTTCATCCTGCATGTTTTAAAGTGTTTATTATTATTATTATAATAATATAGATTTTAAAATACTCCTTATGATAAGCTGTACTCAACTGGATGGGTGTATGCATATAATTCATAACCACTTGCTCCATCTTCCTCAACCCCCATTGGCCGGCACCGACCAATGACTGTGCATCTGTAGTACCAACTTCATACCTTATAAATGACATCAGTTTGAAATTTCACTAGATTTGTTTTGATAGGTTGCCTACCTGACGTTACACAGCTCCGGATGCAACGGGATGTATGCATCTTGTTTTATCCATTTTGGCATCTATTGCATCATCCATCTACGGGGAGATGTGTGTAGGAAAATTCCTCACTATGACCTGCATCGAGCTCTTCCCAGAAAACTGAGGCCCAGTGATCGCAAGGCTGCGCAGAAGCATCTAGTGGAAAGAGGACTAGAACAACATATGGGTTCACTGCGAGGAAAAACTGTAATAATTCATAGTTCATGTAACCCTCACCAGATAGTGCTATGCAAACAATTCTGGTAAAGATTACAGTCATTTGTAAATGTTCAATTATTTCCTAACTCTATCTGTTAATGCTCTATAGAAACAAAACTTTATTGCTTATTTTATACATTCACAACTTCTGCTTGTTCTCCCTTCCTACAAAAATTTATATGAATAGATATCATAAATGAGCACATTGTATCTGGAAAGAAAATCACTTTTATGTAATTAAAACCTTTAAAATTGTCTTTTGACAAAATTGACTGCAAGTATTTATTTGTGTTGGTCTGTGTGTCTGTACATATGAAACAATTCATCAATTGCTTTAAGTACAAAATAAAGTTTTAATGTAGTATTTGAAGAAAATTACCGATACATTTAATGCATGTTTGAAATCAGTACAATAAGTAGTTTGGAGGAGAGCCTCCTGATGGAATACTACTTGTAGCAAGTTGAAATATTAGCATAACTCCTTGGCACGACAGCTCAGGGGGAACCTTGGCCTACCGCCCGGCCGCTGCGTCCCCCATCTCGGTCCACTACAGACGTCATGGATGGGGTGAGACGTGGTCAGCGCATCGAGTCCCTCCCGGCCGGTTAATGAGGTCCTCATGACCTGGAGCCGCTACTTCTCCATCAAGTAGCTCCTCAATTGGCCCCCCAGGGACCTTACAAGGCTGAGTGCACCCCGGGCCACGTCTCCCAGCAGGGGAAAAATCCCCACGCCGCTACTGGGGATTGAACCCAGGTCTCCCGCTTGGTAAGCAGCTGCGCTACCACCGCGCTAAGGAGACGACCAAAATATTAGCATACTTGCTCATAAAATTTAAAATTGGTACAAAATAACAGTAGTTTAAATGGGCAACCAATGAGAGTTATAGCAAAATGTTGCGATTGCATCTGAATTTTAACAGTATAGGTACATTTGCTATCTTACTTTTTCCTAGCTGCATAATCAATGATTGAATACAGACCGGTGGTTCGAGTCCAGGATGTAGCAAGTAATAACTACTTTCCTTTATATCTAGCAGAAACAGTGAAAACATAGATTTTAATTACCCTTGAATTTTGTTTTTTATTTATTTTCAGCAATACTTCAGGAATTACAAAACCTACTATATCATATAAATAAATTTGAAAAAGTTGTATTATTATTGGACTCTAAAGCAGCTATCATATCCATAATATCTGATGTAACACCTAATAACCTAAATATTGCAGAATGCCGCAAAATCATAAAACAACTAATGAATTTAAATAAAAGATTAATACTTCAATGGATACATTGCAGAATCCAGGGTAATGAAACAGCTGACTTTCTAGCCAAGAAGGTAGTAAAATCACGTCAAATTCATCAGATCCAATAAGTTATCACTCTATCAAAAGAATCCTTATATCAACATATAATATTAAAATTAAAGAAGATAATGTATCAAAAACCAAAGGAAAACCATGGGAAAATGTATGTAATAACACGACCAGAATCACTACATTACCAAGAAAATGCTGTGTAGCAACTTTTAGACTCCTAACAGGCCATAAACATTTATTGAGGATTGGTATAGGGAGATCTCCTCTGTATCTTTTTGTACACTTAAAGAAGATATGGATGGAAACCATCTACTGCACTGCCCAAACATCAAAATACTGGAATGCAAGAGAGTGAATGGTCTCACTGCCAACTGCTCAACATTAGTTACCAACCAACCACTTTTGAATTTGCTATTTCAAGTTGATATAACTTGCAGAAGGAAGATTCTATTTTAGCAACTCTCATTGGATAAGAAGGCTACCAATCAAAATACAATACTTCAACATATAGCACAGTTACAGGAGTTACTGGCACTACAATCCCATATAATACACAGGGTGTTAATGAACTACACCGAAATAAGTTACAAGGTTGTACACGTGAGATGGGTGATGCATGGTCCCCGGATAAACACAACGTTAAACGTGTGGGTGTCAGGTGCTGATAAGTCGGTGTTAAAGCAAAGCAGGTTGAAAAAATGGCTTGAAATGTCTTTAAAACTGCTGCCTGAGTATACAAATAATGCTTTTTAGCAGTTCGTTACTAGCATTCTCAAGATTTAATGTCACAAAATCTGTAAAATCTCGAACTAATCACTTGATAGTGCAACACTGAGCATTCATTAACTACGTTCTTGAGTTATGTAGCCTACTCTGGAGGCATTCTTTCAACTGCTCTGGTGGCTTAATGCGGGAAGGTGCTATCCTAAAGGTCATGAGTTTGATTCCTGTCATAGAGTAAAGGTTTTTTTTTATTATTTTTTTCATTCCAGACGAAGTGCCATGATACTCGGCTTACAGGCACTTGAGAAACTTATAGCTGTTCGAAATTTCAATAAACAATCTATCTGGAATTACTTATTTAAGTAATCTACATATTCTGTGAAAATATTTCGGTATAGTTGATTAACAGCCTGTAGAAAGGATAGGGAATGAACCCCTCTGTCATTCTAGTCCTCTTGGGTTGGGCACGGGATAAACCAATTGGTAGACGTGAATGCATAGAGCAGAGACCAGAGAATAGTGTTGCTATACCATACGTCTGGTATCCCTAGCTATCCTTTTTAATCTTTAAATATAGTAATTTCTTTTGGAACACTTGCAGCTGAGAAAGGAATGTGGACAGTTCAAGCTTTGCTGACTGGTACACTTTAAGAATTACAAACCTCATGTATTACATCATACTAGTTTATAGGAAAAAATATTTGTTTTCATTTTAAAATTGCCATCAATTAAACTAATTTGCCAGATGCTCACATTGCCATCTTGTGTTTTGAGTATTTCAATTTAATTGTAATATTTTTACTAAGTGCAGTTGTATTATTGTTATATGGAGCACTATTTACTTTTAGTTTAGTTACTCATTCTGATATTGACACTGTGTGGTTAGCCATGGATGTTGAACATAAAAATTTCTATTATGTTACGAAAACCACTCACTACTTTGTAACATAAGGAAATGTTACAAAATTTAGAACATACAAGGGCCATTCAGAAAGTAGTAAAAGATTTGGCACAACTAAATAATAACGAAGGATATCAATGCAAAAACTTCATTTAAAAATGTACAGTACATTACTCTATTTCTCAACATGGTCCTCATTATTGTCAAGACACCTCATTATTGTCACATGGTACCAGTTTTTCAATATACATGTTGTGCTTTTCTACTGCCAAACAACTATTCGTTTTTTTTTTTAATGCACACAATGTTCGGCCAATCAAATTTTATAGGAAGATAATGCAAGTGTATGGTGATAATGCAATAAATGACTCTTCCATGAGGAAACAAAGCATAATTTATAAATAATCATATGCACAACAAAGATCGGAATGGAAATGCATCAATCATTATGGAAGTGTTGAAAGTAAATATTCATAAAAGAATTAAGAAAAATTGGTGTTTCATTTTGGATACTGTACATGACCTTTTGGTTGGAAAATATTTCCCAGCCATGAAGACCTCAAACTGACAATGACATCTTGGTTCATATCTTTAGCAGTGAAAGAGTATCTACATTGAAAAACTGGTACCACGTGACAATAAATACCTTGATAGCAATGATAATTACATTGAGAAACAGAGTAGGATACTGTAACTTTGTAAATAAAGTTTTTTTGTTGATAACTTTGTTATTATTTAGTTATGGCAAATCATTCTATTACTTTCTGGATGGCTCTTGTGTTATGTTTAGAAATAGCTGGGTGACAGTGAATTGATGCTATAAAGGAATCAGATGAGAAACATGACTGTGACAGTATATATCAGAAGCAAGGATTTTTACCATATTGGCCTGAATTTTAGGAATGTTTTCAGAAGGAATGAGGAGACAGCTTGCACTTGATCCTGGGGGCTCAGTTGGTTAGGTACTAGCGGTCACTGGTACAAATCTGGCCCATGCTTAAAAGCGACAGTCAGTAGATTTACTGGCATATAAAAGAATGCCTGTGGCGGTGCTAATATGATCCTGGTAATTGTAATTTCACTTGCAACATACATAACTATAATCATTATTTCATATACATACATTTGAGTTGCCTCCGTGATTATTAATATATGGTTCACTATCTACCTGATATTTAAATATACCAACTTTCCTGATAGGTATCCTTCCAATTTATGAATTTAGCATTTTAAAATTCCTCTTTAGTCTTTACTAATAATTCACCCAACTTTCTAATCTCATCTGTATTCTTAGATTTTCTAATTCTCATATTAATTATTTCTCTAAGTAACCACAACCACCAGCTGGTACCAATTGGTCCCTCCATAGTTTTGTCTCTTCACAATCCATTCCCCCCATAATGGGCATTTCTGTGGGTCCATTTCCCTTAATTTCATTGCTCCAGTTCTATACCATGCCCACCCTTCCCTCTCCAAATTGTTACACACTTCAATATATTTTTCCCTCCCCCAATCTATATATCAAAGATCTCTTATCCCTAATACTGCTAAAAATATCTTGTATGTTTCCAAAGATTCTGTCATTCCATAAGTTCCACGCATATTTTCTCAAAAATCTTTTGTAATTATCCCACATTAATACTGTCTCTTGCATAATCATACTTAATTTGATTTTCTAATAATCTAGGCCGATGCCAATAACTTTATCAATTTTTCAACTTCCTGTTCTACCCAGTTCAAACAGTGCTACTCCCTTTGGTTTAAACCTGAAATTAAGTGACAGAAGCTGGAATTGACAGTGTCATTAACATAATGTTATCAAGCCAACTCAGATATTTTGTGCTTACCACCAGCAGGAGAAGCTGCAGAACGCTATGTGATCCAAGCTTGCTCACCTGGCCACACCAGCAGGTTGCATAAAGTGTGCTGCCAACCTGCACATCATTTCCAACAATCGTAGCCAACCTCTGCAAATAATCCCTAGTGTGTAACACCATCTGGAAGTGATTAACAACCAGTTCTTTTTGAAAAATCCTGGCCATATTTTCTCTTGGGTTTTATTATTTTACAAACATGGGGATGCGATCAAGCAAAATTTATTGTAGTGTGTGAAGGGAAGGTAGTATCACTGGCAATATTCTCACAGATTCCAATAGTTTTAGAAATAAATAGCTCATCCGAAGTCAGTTTACCTCAAGGAGGCCTGTCTTAATTATTATTTGACGAGGATCCCAATATGAATGCCTGTGTGGAAAAAGGAGGCATTTGAATCATCCATAGGCAAGGCAAGGCTTGTAGGTTTTAATGTTTTACACTGACTCATATCTCATCACTAAGGAAGAATCCAAAAAAAAATCTAGATCTGAACTTTGTAAGTAGTTTTGTTCTGTTTATATGATCATTTATTAATACTAGGAATATTTATTTGCAACCAAATAAGACAGAATTTGACCTCCATGGCTATTCACATGAATTTTGGAAGTTCTTCGAGAGTGGTTGTTTAAACTTTGTGAGTGATTATTCTGGATTTATTCCAAGGCCATGCAATGTGATACCTCATTTTGGCTTCCGTTGTACCGTGAACTGAATGGAAATTTAGATATACCAAAGATTTTTTTAAAAAATGAAATACCTAGACTTTGATAATTATTATCAATTTGAAATACTGTTTGTTATGCTGTGATCAAAGTTTTTTTAAGTAATAGAAAATTATTGATACATCACTTGACGAGCGAACGCAATACGCATTCCAAGAGAAATGCTTAGCATATGTTGCTCATTGTGTAAAGATTTCTGTGTGCTGTAAATTGCTCTATACACCCCCCCCCTCCATTTTGAGGCTTTTCTTGTTGAGACTATCTGTACTTACATCCACAATTGTTAGTTATATAACATCGATGTCATTTTGCTTTTTAAACTTGTAGAAAGCATTTCTGAGGAAATCATTATGATAATTTGGTACATTTTATATGCAATAAACACAAATTATTTCTTTAATTTTATAAGATCAGAAAGTAAGACTTTTAAATATTTTGTAAATGTGAAAGAAAATCTTTTTTTGATGTGCTAAATTTGGATTATAGAATGAGTGTAAGTGTTTAAAACGTATTGTAACATGGCTTTGAGCGATTTTCACAAGGTGTTGCAGTTTTAAAAAAAAAAAAAAAAAAGCCTGGAAAGCAAAGTTTGTTATTGTGTGTGTGTGTATATTGTAGGCTGTAAAAGCACGAAAGACAAAAAAAAAAAAAAAAAAAAAAAAAAAAAAAAAAAAAAAAAAAACAACAACAATGTTGTGGTTATAGAGAGCTGATGTATGCTGGAAAAAACAAAATTAATTACATACCTATATTATATTGTAAATGGCTAAAGCTAAAAAGAACTGCTTTATCACTTATTTCATACCTTGTCAATTTGTGCTCAGATACAGCTTTGGTAGTTATGTTACGAATTTAGTCAAAAGTATGATCATTTAACAATGAGTCAAAATTTTAAGCACTTTAAAATTCCCCACTTATATGTTGACTAGTTTCAGGGAGCATCCATTAATTTGTCTACTGCTGCTCCCGTGTTGTGTCTCATTTCTCCTCTTTGTTAACTGGGATGACGTAATCTATTGCGGGAATCTCAAAATTCAGGAGCTTTCCTTTATGCTTATGAATAAAAATGTTTTCCCATGTGTTTACTTCCCAAGAGTTTGATCAATTTTATTTGTGGCTCTAGATTATGATTCTCTGTCCAAAATTGATGGGCAATGGAGGAGTTGTCTATGAATTTGAATCTGATGTTTCTCATGTGTTCCTTTTTTCTAACATCCAGATTTCTCTTGGTTTGTCCAATGTATATTTTGCTGCAATCTTGGCAATTCATTTGGTAAATGCCGGATAATTTTGTTTCTAGTGTGCTATCTTTCAAAGGATGGTTTAGTAGTTTCTGATGCTGTATTTATTTTGTGGTATCAAGTTTATGTTGTGTGCTTGAGTCACAGAATAGTCAACATTCACACACACACATATATGATGTTGGAAAAGTGTATCATTTCAGTTCAAACTCCTTTGATAAGATGTTTCATAAACAGAAAACACAGAAAATGCTAAATGGAAACTACACTTTGGAAAAGCTAAAAAATTCCTGCACAATTACTTTAAATTTACTTTCCATCCAAGATACTTCTCGAAATTTAGGAAATTATTTTGAGATCACAACATAAACTTAATACCACAAAATAAATACATCATCAGAAATCTACTTAAGCACCCTTTGAAAGATAGCAAAACAAAATTATCTGGTATTTACCAAGATTGCAGCAAAATATACATTGGACAAACCAAGAGAAATCTGGACATTAGAAAAAAGGAACACATGAGAAACATCAGATTCAAATTCATAGACAACTAAATCTCATGAATTTTGAGATTGCTGCAGTAGATCATCATCCCAGTTAACAAAGATGGCAGCACAACTCTTAGTGGAACCAGACACAACATGGGAGCAGCAGTAGACAAATTAGGTGAAGATAGGGAGGATGCTCCCTGAAACTAGTCAACATGTAAGTGGGGAATTTTAAATATATATATATATATATATATATATATATATATGTGTGTCAACAGTATTTGTCCTGACATAACTAAACTAGTAAAAATCCAGCAAGTGCCAAGTTTCTGCATCAAACAGAAGTAGTACATTCCAATACAATTTGGATTGGCTTAAGAGGAATTGAAAAACATAGAATTTTTAGTACTCCTTATAGAGGATAGGCCCAAATGAATCATATAGGCTATCCTATCACACCAGCTTTTTTCCCAAAGAGGAAAGATAGCCTCTTTTGGCACAGAAGATAAGGCTATCCTACCACCTCCTGCCTCAAAGAGAAAAGAAGAAAAAGCTGAGATAGGCCAGCCTACCAGCTTCTTTCTCAAGGAGGATAGGTTAAGATAGCCTCTATTGTCACATTAGGCAGCTACCATGCCCAATCTCAAGGGTAATAGGCTGAGATAGGCTGGCCTGTGGCATCCTTTCTCAAGGAGGATAGGCTGAGATAGGCCAGTCTAACATATCCTTTCTCAAAGGGAAAAAAAACAAACACCACTCTGAGATAGGCTATCCTAACATATCCTTTCTCAAGCAGGAATAGGCCCCAAAAAAAAAAAAAATTGAGATAGGCTAGCCTAACATATTCTTTCTCAAGGAGGATAGGCTAAAAGCTGAGATAGGTTAGCCTACCACTCCCTTTCTCAAGGAGGATAGGCTGAGATAGGCTAGCCTAAGACACCCTTTCTCAAGGAGGATAGGCTGAGATAGGCTATCCTAACATATCCTTTCTCAAGGGGGGATAAGCCCAAAAAAAAAAAAAATTGAGATAGGCTAGCCTAACATATTCTTTCTCAAGGAGGATAGGCTAAAAGCTGAGATAGGTTAGCCTACCATTCCCTTTCTCAAGGAGGATAGGCTGAGATAGGCTAGCCTAAGACACCCTTTCTCAAGGAGGATAGGCTGAGATAGGCTAGCCCAACATATCCTTTCTCAAGGAGGTTAGGCTGAGATAGGCTAGCCTAACATATCCTTTCTCATGGGGGATAGGGGGCCCCCCCCCAAAAAAAAAAAAAAAAAAACTGAGATAGGCTAGCCTGTCATGCCTCTTTTGCAGAAGATAGGCTTACCAGCTTCTTTCTCATGGAGGATAACCTCCCTCTTTTTAATTTTTTTTTTTAAAATGAAGAAGAAACCAAAGATCAATTAGATGCTTCTTAAGCCTTATTTATTTACTTCATATTGTTTTTTTTATAAACATATCTTAATCTCATGAATATGTACAATAGCATGTTCAGCTGCGGTTCATCCTGTTTCCCCATCCTCTGTGATGTGTATCCTTGTACTCATCCCAGTCTCTGGTCTGTTTCAACATTTGTGGATCATCCTGCTCTACCAGTTCTTCCTTCTGGATCTCCTCTGAATCATCTGCTGGGGCATTAACCATCTCCTGCAGGCAATTGGTGGCCTGCTGGCTTGGATCAGTCCAACTGAAACACAATAAGTGAATAATGAATATTTCTTTCTTTAAGCATAGTGAATAGAGAAGGCATTGATTGAATTGCACCAAAATATATGTTTTGAGACTCCCTGAATCCAAACAAAGCATTTTTAGACGAAGGTCTGTATGTGGGTGTCTGTGGAGAGCATAGCTCAAAAACTAAAAGATCATTAAATACCAAACTTGGTATTTAAGTTTACCTTCCAAGGATGTGACATGCAGATTTTCAGGAAAATCCCCCTGCCACAAACTACACTTTACCTAGAAAAATATTTTTTTAAATTTTCTTTTTCTCAAAAATGGGTAGCAATTTTGATTTAAATACCATATATTAAAAGTTATTCACAACAAAAATAAAATGTATATTTTGAATTTTCAGGGAATAGCCTCTGAAGAGCATTTTGTTCTGATTGATTTTTACAGTTAAACCATAAACTTACTACACAAAAAAATGTAGATCTCGTTAAAAAACACAATTTATGTCATATGCATTTTTTTGTAGAGCTGATTGTTTCCAAGATATATTTTTTTTTTTTTTTTTTTTTGTTGGTTAACAATCGCATAACGACAGCTTTTAAAACATTTGACTATCACTTTAGCATAGCGCATTCCTTCAGTTCCCTTCTGCTTATAAGGAACTAAGTAATAAGAATGTTTATCTTAATGTTTATCTTTATTAGCAGAATAGAGAATAATATTTTGTAACAAGCCTGTAGAACACAGTCACCTGATTTTTACATATTAATAAAGTTATTGTAATCTCTGGCAACAACCTGTTTGGTAGGTTGTTCAGGCTTTATGGTATTTGTTCTCTATAAGCTGTACCTTGAAGAGGACCCAGTTGAAATCTTGTCAACACAGAGAGCATGCCATTGTCACATTGATGTTATAAATCAAGCTGGAATTTTTTTTTTTTAAAATGAAAGTAGATCAAAAATAAAAACACCTGTGTCTGATTTTTCTCCCATTGGTCCAAGTTTGACAAGAAAAAACTCTGGTGTGTTCCATTCCCATAAGTTTCTCTACATCTCTGTAACAAGTTATTGTTAATGACTATGTACTTCATGCTAAACAAGATTAACATTAACAGAAACAGTCTAATTAGTTCCTTGTAAGTAGAAGGGAAATAAGGGAATACACTAGACTAAAACGACAGTCAAATGTTTTAAAATGTGGTTGCTATGTTATTGAAGTCCATTTCTTTATGTGGCCAGAAGTTGACAAGTTCCTGTATGACAAACATGTTTTAAAACTGAAACCAATAACAAGGAATACTTTACACATGGTCAACTCTACAACAAAATGTATATGACATAAATTGTGTTTTAACCAGATATATATTTCTTTAGTAACTTTTTGTCTGTCTCTTACAGTTTATTAGTTATGCAAAATTCATCCATAACGAATAGGTGGTCATAACCTATTCCCAGAAAATTCAAGATATACATTTGCCATGTAAACATATATAACATACAGTATTTTAATCAAAATCGTTACAGCAATTTTTGAGAAAAACATTTTCAAAATTTTTTCCATGTAAAGGGTAGTTTGGGTTGGGGGGATTTTCCAGAAAATCTTCATGTCACATTCTGAACTTAAAATACTAAATTTGGTATTTAACAGACTTTTCATTTTTACTTTCTCCATACGCACTATGTACATAGTGTATAGAGAAAGTATTGCACTCCACCAAAAATTCGATACCGAGATTTCACCGGAAATATATGTTTTAGGGTCCCCAATATCCAAAAAAAGCATTTTCACAAAAAGGTCCATGTGTGTGTGTCTGTGAATACGATAACTCAGAAATGAAAAATCGGTAAAATACCAAACTTGGTATTTAAGTTTAGTATCTTCCAGGGATACGACATGAAGATTTTGAGAAAAATACCCCCACCCCCAACTACCCTTTACATGGAACGTTTTTCGAAAATTTTGATTTTCTCAAAAATGGCTCTAACGATTTTGATTAAAATTTCGGATATTAAACATATTTACCTGCCAAATAAAATGTATATCTTGAATTTTCTGGGAATAGCCTCTGAAGAGTAGTTTATTCTGGATGAATTTTACTAAATTTTGAATAACTGCTAAACCGTAAGAGATGGACAAAAACTTACTGCACAAAAAATGTAGAGCACATTAAAACACACAATTTATGTTATATACATTTTTTTGTGGAGTTCGTCGTTTTTGTGATATTCCTTATTTTTGGTTTCTGCTATGAAAAATGTATACTTTTCTCATACAGGAACTTGTCAGCTCCTATCCATATAAACAAAGGAACTTCATTTACATAGCAACCAGCTTTTTGACAATCACTTTAACCTACGGTTGTCCCTTATTTCGCTTCTACTTACAAGGAAGCGAGTAATTAGACTATTTCTGCTATTTTTTTCTGATTAGCATAAAGTAAATAGAAGTATAAGCTTTTTAAGAATTATTTGTTGCAGGGATATGGAGAAAGTCATGTGAATGGTACACATCAGATTTTTGAACTATGCTGTCCACAAACGACACACACACACAGTCATGGACCTTTATCTAAAATTCTTTTTCGGATACAGGGGACCCTAAAACAGGCATTTCTGGTGAAATCTCAGCATCAAATTTTTGGGTGGAATGCAATACCTTTCTATAAACTATGTACATAATGCATGTAGAGAAAGTAAAAATTTGATGTGTTCTTTCACATGACTTTCTCTACCCGTTTTACAAACAAACTTCTTACAAAAGATAATTGTTCTTTTTACTCCATTCTAATCAAGATGAACATTAACAGAAATAGTCTTATTACTTGCTTCCTTGTAAGTAGAAAGGAAATAAGGGAATACACTAGGCTAAAGCGACAATCAAAGCTTTTAAAAGATGTTGCTATGCAATGGTCATTGAAATTCATTTATTTACATTGTCAGGAGTAAAACAAAACAAACACGGATGACTTCTTGTTTGAGAATATGTCAAAAATGTAAAGGACATAAATTGTGTATTTTGACGAGATCTACATTTTTTGCAATAAGTCTTTGCCTACCTTTTATGGTTTACCAGTTATGCTAAAGTCTATTTAAAGATTATTCACAAGAAATTCAACATATACATTTTAGTTTTCATCTAAATATATTTAATATATGGTATTTTAATCAAAATCGTTAGAGCCATTTTTGAGAACATCAAAATGTTTGCAACAAGTTCCATGTAAAGGGTAACTTGTAGTGGGGGGATTTTCTTGAAAATCTTTGTGTCACATCCTTGAAAGATACCAAACTTAAATACAAAGTTTGGTATTTAATGGTCTTTTTGTTTTTGAGCTATACTATCCACAGAGACACTCACTCTCTCAAACACACACACATGGATTGGATTCGGGGTCCTAAAACATGTATTTCTGGTGATCTCACTGTTGAATTTTAGGGTGCATTACAATACCTTCTCTATACACTATGCACATAGTATGTGTGGAGAAAGTAAAAATACACTGAAAAGAGATATTACGGACCCCATTCCAGCCCAGAGATCAGGCATCTACAAAATTGATTGATGGACTGCAAATTATTACACTGGTCAAAGAAAAAGAAGACTACTTCTCACCAAGAGGTCCCGTGTTTGATTCTCGGCTGAGGCATGGAATTTTTCTTTATCCAGAATTATTCCCTATCCCCCACAAAGTCTGGAAATATGTATGTGAGAGAGTGTGTGTGTGTTTGAGGGGGGGAAAAAAAATGATTTAAGCCCAACATAAAGATCTACAAACAAGTTGTTTCTAATGCAAAAAGCCCTGGATATGACCTTAGATGTTAAAGAGGTTTATATAAATGAAACAATAATAAAAAAAGAAGACTGGATACAAGGTTAAAAGAACATCTCAGACACATCAAACAAAAAGACACACAAATTAGCATAGCACACCATTTTTGAACATCACATCATGAAATAGAAATGACAAAGTTGGCAGCACACAGTTTCAGAGAATATTTTCATCACACAACACAAAGATCAGCCACATTAATACAAGAGGGCAAACATATGTTTTGTAAATTTCATTTTAAGTGAGTTGAGTGACCCCATCCCGACTCATGTTATTATGTCAAGTTTGCTATTTAACAATGTTTTTGTCTTTGGGTTATGCTGTCCACAGACACACCCACTGACCTTTTTCTAAAACAGCTTTTTTTATTCAGATGTCTGAAAAAATTTCCAGTACAATGTCGGTAGTATATTATACAGTAAGTATACTAAAAAAATTTGGCTGCCAGGTGCACGATCAATTCCTGGTCACGTACTGTACACTTGGCCCATCACCCAGGTGTGGACAGCAAATAGAATCTCAAATCACATTAACAATTATCAGAATAAACGCTTATCACAGGAGATGTTGGAAATTCCTGGACAACCTTGTATGGTTTGAGTTTTAAGAGTTTTGTTGCTTTCCTTGCTGAGAGTTTAGAAATGTCAGCTTATTGAGCAAGAGGACTAAGAGATTTTCAAGGTGACTGCTCTAACCTTTCTCCGATTTCATCTAATTTTTCCTCTGTAAGCAAATGTCTATTACAATGGATCCTGTCTCATTGAATTTATTTACAAGTAAACAAACGGCCTCTCAACTCGGAACACACACCCAGGAAATTTAGTTTCATCCCTACAAGATGATGTACGCACATACGTATTGTACGTAAACACTCTTTGTGGTACTGTAAACTGCAAGCAAAACTAAACACTTCTAAACATTGCTAACTGGATTAGAACAGAAGTAAGAATGATGCACATGTGACAACAGAATGGATGTAGGATGCATGTGCAGGGAAGCGAATTTCACATATGCCATGCAGAATTGCAACCGTGAGAGGAGTCAAATGCTACATCCCATTAGAATTGCTGACTGACGCGGGAGATGGTCTCTGTTGTTCCACTTTTCAGAGGGAACTTGCTCACAGCCATTATCGCAAATCAGCTGTGTGCACAATGACTTCAGCAATTGAGAAGTGTTGATAAAAGAAGAAATATACAGCTATTTACCATCTGACACATAAAAAAAAAAAAAAAAAGTGTCAACGTTATTGGAGAAAATGCTTTTAAGTGCACATTGAGAGTATGTGTATGTATGTTGCTTTCCCAACATACCTCTCACCGAAAGGTATGTGAAATTAATTTCTTTAAAAGCACAAGGAATGTAAAACCAATAGTTATAACATTTTCATCACTAACTAAAAACTTTTCTTAAGTCATTTTACACGGTAAGAATATCGCTTTAATTATACCAATAAATTCTGTGTGTGTATGCATGCACTTTATTTTCACTCATTTCTTTCATCTATCATGTTCAATCAGTTATTTCAATTATTATTTATATAGTGAAGGTTAACTAATTTTAATTAACAGGAAGTACCCACTGATTATTATTTTCAGTGATCCTTAAATGTACTTATTACTTTCTCTACATGTATGTACGATGTACATAGTGAGTAGAAAAATAATTGTATTCCACCCAAAAATTTGATATTAATATTTCACCTAAAATACATGTTTTGAGATTACCTGAATAAAAATAAACTTTTTAGAAAAAGGTCTGTGTATGTGCGCGCGCATATGAAGCATAACTCAAAAATGAAAAGTCGGTGTTTAAGTTACATATCTACTAAGGATGCAACAAAAAGATTTTTGACAAATGCCCCCACACCAAACTACTCTTTACATGGAACATTTTTGGAAATGTTCTAATATGCATGCAGAAATATCGCAGGAAAACTAAATTAAAGATATCACTTACATTAGAACCGATCACTTCCATTAAGAATTTGCATTTATTTTAAGTACTCCTCTGCTATGTCTTTGTGGGATAAAATACAGGACTATTATAAAAAAGACTTGAGCTTTCAAAAGCTATGGATCTCACCTCAAACTCATCAATATGGATTCCCAGACAACTTAATTGCAATTTTCTTGTTCAATAATTGAATCATGTGTTATTTGAGATTTATTTTCTTGTTCTAAAAGCTGGAATAATGGCTGCTTTGGCTTGGCTTTAAAATAGTTTGACAATATTTGAATTGGGTAATGAAGCGGTATTTACTTTGCAATGCAAGACTGCAGAAAGTAATAATTTATAAACCTATTAATAAACAAATATATGCAAAAATATAAATTAAATGAATAATATAAATCCATATTATGTATTTCTAAATGAAAATTGTGAGAGTGCAATTACATTATGCATTAAAAAATATGACCCTGCCATCATGGCAAATAATTGACAGTCATTACGAGATCTTTGGCCGTTAGTAATAGAGTGGCACTGACGTTCCAATTTCTCCTTGAAGGCACCTAACTGCATAATACCTATTTGCTTTGCAATTCAATGCAGTAGGTAGCAGATCATTTATTCACTTATCTAAACTTTACAGAATAACTTAATACTATAGGTGTATACTCATAATACACATGTTATAATTATGTTATAAGAACCATTCTAAATATATATATATATATATTTTTAGATTTTAAGATGAAAATACACACCTTCCTTTACTTTGGAAGGGATAAAGAAGCTTTACTTTGTAATTCAACGCTGCAGAAAGCTGATAGTGTATAAACTTATTAATATGAGTAACTATAAACAAAAATATGAATTTAATGAACAATATAAATACATATTACATATTTCTAAATGGCAAATGTGAAGTGCAGTGCATTTTGTAACAAAAGCTATTGCTCCGCAAACACGGCAAATAAATGACAGTTGTTACAAGGCCTTTGACGTCAATAATAGTAGAATTTATGTTCTATTTCTCTTTTTTACGCCTAGAATAAATGTAACTGCATAATGTCTATTTACCTTGCAATTTGACACAGGAGGCCTCAATACTGTATATGTATACTCACATACATATTATAATTATGTTATAAGTACATTATTAGATTTCAAATTGAAAATATACGTACACCTTTATTTCTAATTATATATTTTTAAAGGGTTCGTCAGTGATTGTTAGATGTCTGTTATTGGATATTGCGGTTGACTTCTCCTACGGTTGCAATTCTGCATGACATATGTGAAATTTGCTGCAGGGAAATGCAGTAAAGGTCACATGGGTCATGCTCCTGGTGGCCAAGTTTTGCATATGTAATTAATTCAATATGTACTGGTACTTACATTCCCTCCTTGATCCTCTGCTCGTAGAACTCCTGTACAGTTAAGGTTGGCAGACTTGGATAGCCAGCACCAAACACCTTCTTCTGAATCTCGTCTCTGGTTATGATAACGGCCTGCAGAGGTTTCTTCTGAGGACATTTAGTTTTGTTTTCTTTGTTGGCAGCCATGTCACCTTGACGCATCTTGGCCATGTGCTCCAGAATTGGCTTCTCCATCTCCAGACTATTCAGTTCGTCGAGAGATTCTCTGACGTATGACTTAATTAAAGTTAGGTAGTATTTCCTCTCAGTCTCTTCATCTGTGATGTTTGCGGACGACATCAGCATTCTCAATGACTCCAGCTCACTCTCCAACTGCTTCTTCTGCTTGTAGTTTTCTATTTTAGCGTTCCTGTCCCTTGCCATCGCCAGCAAGTCCACTGACCTCGCAGGTTGCCTCACTTCCACTTTGTCATCATTGTCCTTTGAGTCTGTAATCTCCACGTCTGTGATGCTGTAACTCTTGCAGCGCATCAGAAAGTCTTTGAAGTAAATCTCGGATATTCTAACTATTTCCATTCTATTGTCAACACAAAGCTTCAAGCTGAGTGTTCCGAGAAGTGCAGGAAGTAGCAAGTATTTCAAGTTGCTTGTGGGAATTTCTTCCACACTTTCATTTGTGCTGAACATTCCACATGCAGACACCAGTCTTGTAGCATCCTCAAACAACGATATTGCAGATTTTATCTGCCTCTGAAATACAACAAATAGGCCTTTTAATTTCAGTAAATAATCTCATGGAAATATTCACATGACTTTCTAGAACTGTTCTACAAACATACTCCTTGCAAAAGATTATTCTTCTTTCTACACCATGCAAGATAAACATTAGCAGAATGTTCTTAAATATTACTTAGTTCCTTATAATTAGAAGGGAAGTATTAGAATGCACTATCCTAAAGTGATAGTCAAATGTTTTAAAAGCTATCATCACGTGATTGTCATTGAAATTGGCTTCCTTGCTTGGCCAGGAGTAAAACACAAGAAAAACAGACACTTCCTGTCTGAGAAAAGAATAAGTATTTTGAAATTGAAACTAATAACAAGGACTATCGCAAAAATGGTCAACTCTACGAAAAAAATGTATATAACCTAAATTGTGTGTTTTAACAAGATCTACATTTTTTGTGAGCTAAGTTTTTGTCTGTTTCTTATGATTTATTAATTCAGAAAAATGTATCCAGAACAAACAGGTCTTCAGAAGCTACACCCGGTCCCAAAACATATATTTGCAGTGAAATTTTGGTATGGAATTTATGGGTGCAATAGATACTTCTCTATCCACTATGTACATTCCTAGATAGGAAGGGCAGCAGCTTTATTTTCTCGAAACATGGGTAAGCGAAGGCCACACAATTTCCCAAACAAAAGAAGATGGAGAGGGGAGGGGCACAACTCTGATCTTGATAGAATACAACCTCTTTCAAAATCAGATTAGGCATGTTTTTGTATAATGACTTTTATATTTGTTATTTTATTTATAGTTTTCTAAACTATCTCATGAAGAGGTTAAAGGGTAGAAAGACTGGGTTTCACGTGGTTACAAAAGTAGTCACGTTTGCCTTCCAATCAGAGCAAGAACGTGGAGCAGTACATTTTATACTTGTTTATAGGAGGACAAATTCATCCAGTGAAATTAATGTGAGCAATTGCTTACAATAATTGTGAGATATGTAAACAAAACCAGATTTGTGCTCCATTCAGGTGACTTCCTCTAGCTCTTCTGCAGCAGATTATTCTTACGATAGCTCATCCTTCGCTCTACTTTGTGCTAATCAACATAAACAGAAATGGTCATATTAATTAATTACTTATAAATAGAAGGGAAATAAGGGTGAACTAGGCTAAGTGGAAATAAAATGTTTTAAAAGCTGTTGCGATGTGGTTGGAATTTGTTGACAAATTTCTTTATGAAAAAATTTTTAAGTATTTTAAAGCTGAAACCAACAACAAAGGATATCAACTCCATGAAAAAAGATCTACATTTTTTGTATAGCATGAGTATCTCTAACCAAATTGTTAAGAGCCATTTTTCAAAAAATCAAAATTTTCTATATTTTTTCCATTTTCAAATTTGGTATTTTACCATCTTTTCATATTTGAGCTATCATATTAATACATATAGGCTTTTTTTGCAAAATGCTTTTTTTCTTCTTCTTTCTCTACACGTACTATGTATACATAATGTACAGAGAAGGTATTGTATTGCATCCAAAAAATTGATACGAAGATTTCACCAGAAATAGATGTATTAAAAAAAATTCTTAGAAACAGGTCTGCGTGCATGTGTATGTGTGGACAGCATAATTCAAAAACGAAAAGACCATTAAATACCAAACTTGGTATCTTCCAAGGATGCGACACAAAAATGTTCAAGAAAATACCCCCCATCACCAATTACCCTTAACATGGAAAAATTTTTGAAAATTTTAATTTTCTCAAAAATGGCTCCAACGATTTTGATTAAAATATCCTATATTAAAGATATTTACATGACAAACAAAATGTATATTTTCAGTTTTCTGGGAATAGCTTCTGAAGATATTTTTATTCTAAATGAGTTTTTTGGAATTTTGCATAACTGGTAAACTGTTAGAAATGAAATGAAGTTTTATTTATGGACGCTCTTTTAACTGCTGTGATTCTCAGCATCCTATTCTATATTGGGCGTGAAAGACTTGAGGTTCTTTTACATGTCATAAATCTATGACATGGGACCAAGATTTTACTTCCCTTCCGAAGGAAGCCACATTAAGTAGTTTTTGCCTAATGTCCTCTGCCGGGTTTGAACCTGCCACCTTGGGTTTATGAAGTTTGCATGATAACCATTATACCACAGAGGGCGACTAGTAAACCATTAGAGATAGACAAAATCTTACTATACAAAACTTGTAGAGCTCGTTAAAACACACAATTTATGTTATAAACTTTTTTTTCATGGAGTTGACTGATTTTGAGATATTCCTTGTTAACAGTTTCAGCTTTAAAATATTTATTCCTTTCTCATTCAGGACTTTGTCAACTCCTGGCCATGCATACAAAGGCACTTCAATCACATGGAAACCAGTTTTTAAAAGATTGGACTATGACTTTAGCCCAGTGTATTCTCTTATTTTCCTTCTAATTACAAGGAAGCAAGTAAAAAGACCATTTCTGCTCCTTTTTTCTTGATTATCATGAAAGAAATGGAAGAATAAGCTTTTTAACAATAATTTGTTGCTGAGATGTAGAGAAAGTGATGTGAATAGAACACATCAGTTTTTTTTTGTTTTTTTGTTTTTTTTCACACAGGGGATCCTAAAATGTGTAGCCACAGTGAAATCTCTACATCAAATTTTTGGGTGGAATACAATACCTTCTCTACCTACTATGTACATTGTACGCAGAAAAAAGTAAAACGGATCAAATTGCCACTAGCTTTAGCCAAACAGTTTCAGAAGTGTTATATTGCTTGGAAAAATAAAATCACAGTAAAATACATATTGAAGTAATGCCAAGTGGCGTAACCACAATTAGAAATAATAAAAATGATTGTAATATTTTTAATTTATAAAAAAACTACTTATTGAATTCTATGAATTGTCAGCATCTCCATGCATATCCAGGGAAATTATATTGTCACATATATAAATGTACTGATAGGTTTGGTAATTCTGCGCGGAAACTCACTAATTCTGTCGTCATGCAGAATTATCTATAGTGACTCCAAAAGGTATAGTGTGATCATTAATTTCAAGTTTGAAGGCATTGAATAAGTAAAAAACTAAGTATTTAGTACAGACAATAATTTGTAGTTTTTTAATGTTTATAAACTTACCTAATATAAAACATTCAAAAAACTTCCTTCTTTATTTCTAAATAAACATTATTCAGGGACTACAGACTTAAACAAGAAGGCGGATCACATGTATACAATGTTCTGGGGTTACCAAGATCAGTTGCCTTGCTAGAACTTGGGAAAACAACAAGGAATGGAATAACAACATTTTGGTATAAGTGTTTGGTAAAAGAAAATGGAGAAATCTTAAAGCTAGGTGTGAAGCAACAAACAAATCTAGAGAACACAAACAGAGGTTGGGGAAAATAGGAATGGGAGGCTTGAAGAAAGTAATGTAGGTAAACTAGTGAAATGCAGGGTAGAAGACAGAAAGACAGGAGATATGGGGAAGTTTAGAAAACAAGAAACTGATACAATTTTATAAACAAATAAAAAGAGAATGGGGATGAGAACCATATGTACATTACTGTAACAGGTAGAAAAAGAAGGGGTGAGAACAGGAACAATATTTATAAGAGGAATAAGAGGCAGGGAAAACGGAATATGTCAAATGTGTGGTGAGAAAGAAAGTATACATTATTATATGACAGAATGCAAGGAACTAGAAATATGGAGAAACAAGGTTTGGGAGAAAAAATGGGAGAAATAGAGGGGAAAATTGTAGCTATAAAAATGTTAACAGGGAAGAAAGAAAAGAAGCTGAGAAGCATAGGTGTGTTCTTGCAGAAAGCAAGAAAAGTAAGGAGTGCAAAAGAAGAAGACAGAGTGGAAAGATAACGAGGGAGGCTGATGGCCTGAGTGCCATGCCAACCAAGGCAGCAATTTGTACATAGTTTAGGTTAGAATAAGAAAAATGTAAAAGCTAAGTAAAACAAGTTGTACAAATAAATATTCAAAATAAACTGAAATGAAAAAGTTTTGTTTTCAAGTATGACAAACAAATATTAGACGGTTTAAAATAAAACAAAAGTTGTAGGGCATTTTTGCTCACTTCAGCTAATCTCCTTGGCATTGATTTCGCTCGTGGTTTTGTTGTTTCTGCAGAACAAGTCACTAAAATCATTTCTTCCATTTTTTTCCACAAATTCTCTATTGGATTTACTTCTGAAGATTGAGGTGGCAACATGGGGTGTTATACAATAACTACAACCTGGTATTTACGGCTGTGCGCTTGGGGTTGTTGACTTGAGTGAAAATGTAATTTCTAAGAAGGTTCATTTATTCCACACTTTGGGGAAGATGAGACTTCAAAATGTTAATGTATAAACAAGCCAAGACGAGTAAAGTCCTGTACCAGGTAGCGCCACTTATACATGTAATCGCCAGCCTGCCCACCTGTACAGTCCAGTTGGGAAAGCACCATCGATATTTCAAGATGGCATTTATATTGTATGTATTAAATATCATGTATATATTCATATCATAAGCAATCAAATATATTCTCACATCCATTACAGTGCAATAAATTTGTAAATCCCTTTCATTCTTTCGTATGCTTGGCATTCCTCTGTGATATCTCCCTCACTTGCCATGTCGGTTTCTTCTCCTGATTCAGCATTGCTGTCGAATCCTGGATTGATTATTATCCTCCGATTAGTACATCTCAATTTCAACATGTTTCTTGAATATTGTTCACCTTCTGAACCGAGTTTTTTGCTGTTATTGACCCAATAGCATTCTAAGAAATGATGGTCTTTTAGCCACTATGTCAGAACGTTCTCTCAGTAAATTCCATTTATCTTCACATTTTTTAAATTTCAATATTTTCCTAAACATTTTTTTTACATCCAAAGAAACTAATCTCCTTGCAAAAGTTCAATAATTTTCACAGCACAGAGATTTCTTTTTAACCTTTTAATACTCCTAATATTTTCTTCTAATGACACACTCATCCATATTGTCCAAAATGACTTTGTTGCAAGAGGTTTACCAATCTTGCCCTGCTTTCTGATCTTGCCTTATTCTAACTGGCAGAAGTGACAAGTTCAGTAGCATTTGTGAGCATCTTTCTTCTCTTCACCACAAATCTTAAGAACATTATATATAACGTGCTTTGTGTTACATCACTCAGTGAATACTACACGGCGTGCTAACAAAGAACACCAAACTCTACAGAATTTCATGATGTTGTATTGCCTCATCACGTCAGTTTGCCTGCTCTCCTCTCCCAGTGCAGGATGCACTCGCCTTGGCCAGCTTATACATTCTGTGATCCATCAACAAAACTAGATCTCCTGCATCTATTACCTCTCATACAACCCCATACCAACAGAGAACCGTCCACACGTTTTTCACAAGCTGTGAGATTCCTCTCATCTAGCTCTGTATTCTTCTTCTGCCACATTGTTACTTGCCCTTTGATTTAAAAACACAAAATGGACTCTCATCAGTGAAAACGTTTTTCCAAAATTCATATGTGTCATCTGTATGTGCCTTAGCATAGTCAAGCCTCTTCCTTCTGGTCGCCCTTCGCAATGTAATGGTTACCATGATAGCTTCATATACTCAAGGTCGCATGTCAAAGCCAGGTATGGCTTCTTTCGGAAGGGAAGTAAACCTGTTGGTCCTGTGTCATAGATTTACGGCAACTAAAAGAACCTCAAAGAGGCCTCTGAGCAAAATTAAGCGCCCAGTATAGAATGGGACACTGAAAACCACAGTAATTAAGGAATGTGGTAAAGCTATACAATGATTGCACCAACATACGCACACAACAGTCTTAAGTAGTAGTTTAAGTGACTTTTACTGGCGCTCCATATTTGAAAGTGTTGAAATCATTAAATTGTTAGATGGGAAAGTCGCCAGATTGCCCAAGTTTTGCATACTTCTTGGGATCATTAGGATTTTAGCTTCACAGATCCATCGGCTACTCTTTGTTGCTTAGGGCCCAAAACTTGGTAAATCTGCGTTGTGACACTAAATATTATTCCTTCTGCTATGCGGAGTACCAACATCGGAAAACTGTATCCACTGGGTGCGCTTGGTGCCAGCCGTTACTAATGGTACATTTTAATACATCGCTACATATGAATGTATGTCGTGGTCTCTAGTGGGAAAGGAAAGTGAAATGTGCGGATTGTGGTAAAGGCACATTATTATTTATTATTATTATTGTTTTTGTTATTATTATTACTATTATTAGTAGTAGTAGTAGTACTAGTACTAGTAGTAGTAGTACTAGTACTAGTAGTAGTAGTAGTAGTAGTAGTAGTAGTAGTAGTAATAGTAGTAGTAGTACTACTACTATTAGTATTAATATTATTACTATTATTGATTTTAAATTACTTTCTGTGTCTTCACCACTATCTACACATTTCACTTCCCTTTTCCACTTGACACCACGATGTAGCGATGTATTAAAATATTTTACGCTGGTAACGGCTGGCACCAAGCACACCAAACGGATACAGTAATCCGATGTTGGTACTCCGCCTAGCAGACGGAATAATATTTAGAGCCAGAACGCAGATTTACCCTAAACTTTATAATAGACAAGTAACTTTGAAGCGGCTCTAATGACAAAATAACAAGAGTACCCACGTATTGAAGTAATGTCTAGTGGTGGAACCATCGTATACTAATCTCTTTGAACAATTTTCCATTTTTAAATTAATGTACTTTTATTCTTTCCTCTTCAGTCGTTCCTTTCGATTACAGCATTGACTGTTACATACTACCACACCTGCTGTTCCATACCCTCATATAGCTGGAGAGCATTGCACACTATAATGCAGTACATGTTTACAAACAAGACCAACACTTATTTGGGGGCAGAAAAACACATGAATTAGGTTTGTATTTACTTCATTAAAGCATAGCGGCATATTTCTCTTTTCCTGTCATTTGTTAGAAGTACTATTGTGGGTAAGGGTGTAGGAAAGGTGCCGGACGACGGCATCTATCCTATACCATTACCCTATTGTGAATGAACATTTATAACACTAAATGGAAACAATATTTACATTCTATTGAATAAAAGTTAACTTTTCATCATTAGTGCTTTCAGACCAATACTTTTTGGAACCACTGTAGATATTTAAGATATATTACGTTTAATTAGGCATAATTGCCCAACCGGTTGAAACATTTTCGCGTTTTTATGTAAATACATTTTATACTAACCTGAACATTTGTGCTATTTGTAGCTTCAGAAGTCTTCGATATTTCATCAAACTCCTTCATGGCTTGTTCGAAAAACTGAGATAATGTTTTGTCATTTGTATCGCTATTTTCCTCCCCTGCAGCAGCCATCATTCACCACTGTTTGTAATTGCGCGATTCTTTTGTTCCTTATCGCCAGTTGAGGCTATTGTTAGCATGTTGCCAACATCTCAATGATATCACAAAATATACTTTCTTTTTAACATCTGTGGTTATATTTTGGCAGAAGCGATCAATATCCGATAACAGCAGTTATAGACGTGAATATTAAAGCGTTGTATTTTAAATCATAGTATGTCTACTTTGTTCGCTGCAATATTTACAAAAGGGTTTCCATTATCACCAACATGTAAATAAACAACAGTAAAGGCCAAACTTAATCATTAATTTTAAAGATAAACGTTGTGGTAATAGAAATTATTCTTATTTTGAACTATATTATTTTATGTGGGAAAGGAGACAATCGAGAGAAATATATGAAAAAGTCTGGTTTACTTGCAAATCATTTTCACATTTAAAATGTTGGTATTCATTTTTTCAACTGTTCTTTAATGAACCTACAATGCGCATTTACCAACATAAAAAACCTGAGTCAATAATTATTAACAATAATTCTCAACGTATTATGAAACAAACATATTGCACTTTATAAAAAAGTGTGTTCCAAAATGTTGGCTAAATCGATATTTTGTCCCATATTTGCTAATTGCATCTCAAAATCTTCACTTTGAAACTTAAATTAATATTATTATTATTATTATTATTATTAAATGTGTCATATCTGTGGGATAACCGAACAAGAACCAGGGAAGAGAATAAGAACTCGTAGACTTTTTTTCTTTCTTTTTTATGTCCTGAAGTATTCAGAGAGATGTAAAATAAATAGTATTTGTAAAATTGTTTTCCATAACTACTCTTTCCTAGCCCCAATAGAACACATACAGGAATGCTGTATGATAAAACTAAATTTCCTTAAATTATCTTTTAAGTACTTGACGCGAGACTTTACGTCTAACCTTTGACAATAAACATAAATTGCGCTATTTACAGTCATTTTCATAGGATCGATTATTTATAATGCTCTTACATTATCAACAACACAAGTTGAGCTGAAAAAATTAGTTCGTAGATAAAACTAGGTAGTTTATATTCCTTAATTAAAGATTTGTAGGCTGGAGTTAATGTTCGAAAACTGTGCATCCAGACACGTATAAAAGGGAGTAGGGGTTTTCATGTGAAAAACTTTCGTTAGCTTCAAGGATCTTCTATTTTGCACCCCCCCCCTCCCTGTATTTGTATTACGTACAACTCGCAAGGAATCATTTGTCAATTTAACATCCTCAGTGATCTAAAATTGGTTCTGTCCTGTGTGGCTGCGTTTCAGCGTATAGTGTGGGCGCCCCGGTCTTTTACCCTCTAATCCCTGTTTTATGTTTTTACTCATGATGAGTAGTTTGAATAAAAAGAGTGATCAAAACCTCTTCCTGATCGGGATAAAATGGTTTCAGAGTAATTCAGGGATTATGCAACTACCAGGATTATGGCTTCTCCTAGGCTTGAGAAGCATGCAATTTTGCGAGTAGTCAGGTTCAAAAATTCTGCATCTGATATACATATGTTTGTAATACTAACATAGGCTTCAACTTTCTTGGCACGAGGGTCCCCAAACTGGGATGCATTTTCTTTACAGCTACTGCAAGTAGTGTGGCATTAAATTATAAATTATCCATAAATTCTATGTTGTCATCAGTTTTTATGCAGCATTTGGTACATTAGATATCGTGCGTGGGATGTCTATCAAGAACATTAGTGCACAATTAGCACTTCAGATTTCTACTGGCGGAGATAAATCTGGTATTATCGAGTCTTGTAGTGCTCAAAAAACACGTAATAATATACTGACGGAATGTTATCGCGGTGCACTTGACAAGGTGACCTTGCCGAGCTGCAGCAATAGGATAACATCACCCGCCAGTATTCAAAGCCTAATTATAAGGGTACTGTAAATTATTTTCGTTGTTATCTACGACTTTGTCCCCGTGTTGGCACAATGACTTCTCATTTGATCCAAAGAGCAAAGTGAATGGGACCTGCAAGTGGAACAACGTTCTAGGAAGTGCTTGATGCTCTAAATTTGGAAATTCATCAGACGCTAAATTTAGGAACAATGTCAAAATTCAAGGTTGTATTTTGTAGACACGGAGAAAGTGAATGGACCAAGGACAATTTATTTTGCGGATGGATGGACGTCAATCTTACCCCTAAAGGTGTGTTCGAATAAGTTTATTTATAGCATCAATTTCATTCATTTTAAAAAATTAATAATGTGCAGGGGTAAAATATAGGCCAATGTTAATAGCTAAGGTTAGGTTATAATAATTTTAATAACATACTGCGAGCTCGTACAAAAATAGCAAATTGTAAATTTAATATTAATAGTTCCTAAAAATAAATGCAGTTTGCACTCAATTCACTCATAAAAATGCATGGCACTGGTGCTGAAATGTACAGACACTAACTTAACCTATACTCAGATACCAAAATGCCGGTTTCCTTGCTTTCTGGATTGTATAATTAATGTATGTTAAATATACATACATTTGGCAATATTTTAAGCTTAGGAAACAATTACAGTAAATGCAAATTACTTTATTTTTGTGTTTATTTCATCTGTATGCTACCATTGTGTACAGGACGTGAAGAAGCAGAATTAACAGGAAAGGCCCTGGTGACAGAAGGTCTGAAATTTGACAAAGCATACACATCACTTTTGAAGAGAGCCCACCAATCTCTTGAAATTATCCAGAAATTGATTGACCAAACCAATTTGCAGGTTGTCGAGGCATGGCAGTTAAATGAGAGACATTATGGGGCACTTACTGGTTACAATAAGGCAGAAATGGCAGAGAAATATGGTG
This sequence comes from Hymenopus coronatus, assembly GCA_030762935.1. Taxonomy (NCBI): domain Eukaryota; kingdom Metazoa; phylum Arthropoda; class Insecta; order Mantodea; family Hymenopodidae; genus Hymenopus; species Hymenopus coronatus. Next base: position 4,593,949 of record CM060895.1, on the reverse strand, counting down.
AAAAGCAGGTAAGGGAACAAATTGCAAGCTGTAAACACTAATATACATCTGCTTCATTGATGGATGAAATTCCAGGATATGGAACATTGTAGACATCGATTTAAAATAGAAAAGCAATAAGAAATTTGTCATTTCTTTGATACCTATAGTTCCATAGAAAGTGCACTAGAACATCTTGAAATTAAGTAACATGGCATCTATTTAAGAATGATCTGAACACTTTGGTTTTCTTTATCCATCCACCTGTCCCTTTTACGATGTTTTCTTTTATAGTGAAAATATTGCACATCAGCAAAACATACTACCACTTTTCTTATGGAAGTTTGAAAACAATGTTGAAATTATTTATTTGACAAGTCGCTTAATTACACTAAACAACACTTACTCAGGATTTTTGCTGGAACATGTTTTGAAGGACTAGTTTCCTTCATTTTCAACCTAACATTGACTAATTCCTTGTGGTGAAGCTGGCGATGTCACCACTGTCTCCAATGGTGGTGTTCAAGAAACTTGCTGAACACATCCTTCTGCGCAATGTCAAAATTGAAAACTCGGTTCCTATTTTTTTAGATGGTGTATTCCCATGTGGCCAATTCTTGTTTTCTGAATTTATATTGTAGTTTTTTTGTCCAAAAGTGGGTGGCAATTGCTGATTTTTCCAATTGTTTTTTGATTTATGTTAATAAAGTATTCTTTGGATCTTGTTCTATATAAATCTGATTACAATCTTGCATTCCATTTTATATATACCTGATTGTCTTCTTTGCTGGGATGATATCCTTGATATTTGAGCCTAATTCCTTTTTACTTTCTCTATACACACTATGTACATAGTGTATAGAGAAGGTATTGCACTCCATCCAAAAATTTGATTCCGATATTTCACCAAAAATATATGTTTTAGTGTCCCCTGTATCCAAAAAAAAAAAGCATTTTCAGAAAAAGGTCTGCGTGTTTGTCTGTGAACACGATAACTCAGAAACGAAAAGTCAGTAAAATACCAAACTTGGTATTTAAGTTTAGTATCTTCCAGGGATGCAACACGAAGATTTGAGAAAAATCCCCCCACCCCAAATGACCCTTTACATGGAACAGTTTTTTGAAAATTTTGATTTTATCAAAAATGGCTCTAACAATTTTGATTAAAATATCATATATTAAAGATATTTACCTGACAAATAAAATGTATACCTTCAATTTTCTGAAGACTACCTTATTCTGGGTGAAATTTACGGAATTTTGCATAACCATTAAACCTAAGATATAGATAAAAACTTCCTACACAAAAAATGTAGAGCACGTTAAAATACACAATTTATGTTATATATGTTTTTTTCATGGAATTGATCTTTTTTAGATATTCCTTTTTACTTTCTCTATATGTACTATGTACACAGTGTATAGAGAAGGTATTGCATTGTACCCAAAAATTCGATACCGAGATTTCACCGGAAATACATGTTTTGAGAGCATCTGAATCCAAAAAAAACATTTTTAGAAAAATGTCTGTGTGTGTATCTGTCTGTGGACAGCATAGCTCATAAACGAAAAGACCGTTAAATACCAAACTTGGTATTTAAGTTCAGTATCTTCCAAGGATGCGACACAAAGATTTTCAAGAAAATTCTCCCACCCCAAACTACCCTTTACATGGAAAAATTTTCGAAAATGTTGATTTTCTAAAAAATGGCTCTAACGTTTTTGATTAAAATATCATATATTATAGATATATACTTGACAAATAATATGTATATCTTGAATTTTCTGGGAATAGCATCTGAAGACTCCTTTATTCTGGATGAATTTTACGGAATTTTGTGTAACTGGTAAACTGTAAGAGATAGACAAAAACTTACCACACAAAAAATGTAGAGCACATTGAAACACACAACTTGTGTTATATACATTTTTTTCGTGGAGTTGATCTTTTTTTAGATATTCCTTGTTTATTGTTTCAGCCTTAAAAAACTTGTACTTTTCTCATACAGGAATTTGTCAACTCCTGTCCATACAAACAAAGGAACTTCAGTCACATAGCAACCATCTTTTGCTATCACTTTAACCTATGTTACTCCCTTATTTCGCTTCTACTTACAGGGAAGCAAGTAATAAGACTATTTCTGCTAATTTTTTCTCACTTAGCATGAACTAAATAGAAGCATGAACTTTTTAACAAAAATTTGTTACAGAGATATACAGAAAGTCATGTGAATGGATTACATGAGATTTTTTTATGCTGTGATGGTCTACTGGTACTAACTGAAAGTTGCATTCTTTGAAATTTTTTTTAAATTTGTCAAACACCCATGGGTGGTATGTGAATTTCTTGAAGCTCATTTTCTGTTCTGTTGCTGAGAGAATAATTGTTTCTTTTAAGAATTTCTTCAAAACCACAATATAAATTCAGAACCAAAGCTTTTAAAACACAAAATAGGAAAACGAGAGAACACACTTCATCTTAAAAAATAAGAACAGGTTTACAATTTTGTATTTTGCAGAAGGATATGTTTAGTAAGTTCATTGAACAACACCAGAGGAGAAAGCAGTGACATCATCACCAGCTTCACCACAAGGAATTAGTCTTTGTCCGGTTGAAAATGAAGGAAACTAGTCCTTGGAAACATATTCTAGTAAAAATCCCAAAGTGAGTGTTGTTTAGTGTAATTAATCAATTCGTTGTCAAATAAAAAAAAAAAAACATACTATGTTGGTGTTATTGTCCAAATGTGAAAGGAAATGACAATGCATAGAGGTTGTGAAAACCACCAGGGATTTGGCCTCGCAGCTAAGCTCTGCCATCACTGCACAATTTGCGGCCTCATAACATCCCTTGGCTATGCTTTGTGCTTAGTGCACTTAACACATGTTGTAGACATCAAGTGACACCTGGAAGCACCATATTGGTAAACTCAAAGCAGACTTGGAGCTATAGATATTGAAGAATGTTCAAAAATGTAAATGTGTCTTCCAGGTTGATGTTTATCAGAATTATTATACTTTTTGTGATATTAGTATAAATTGTAGCCAAAACAAAACATTTGGTTACAAAAGTTTTGTCCAGAATATTTACAATAACAGAAGTGCTTTAAATAGATTGCATGTAAATTAGCTGTGTTAAAATGTCTCTATAAATTGGTAGAAATTTTGAGTTGCACATATTTTCTTGAAAATAAACATAAGTAATGATTTGCAAAATTCTGTTCACAGTGTTAACTGTTAATGTGTATGTGGGATATAAGGAAGCTATGCTAGTTATAGATTGCTTGCAATTCTTGTTAGATGCTAGAGTATGCATGAATGTTCTAAAATTTATAAAACAGATTACTGAGATTGAAAACTATAGGTGGAGGGAACTTTATGCAAGTTTATAGTTTTTACTGGATCCTACAGCAGAGATGTACAAATTTTGGTAAAATGGATGTCAAAAGTTTGTTTGTTTATTATTATTATTTATTAATTTTTGTTGTTGCAAAAATCCCTAATTTGCAATCTGTGAAAATTATACAAAAATAGTTTTTTTGCCTAGTAAATTTTTAGTTTGTTCATAGTCGGTTTACCCTCCCTCCCCTAGGGGGCAGAAGTCTGTCAGGGATCCAATGACACAAAACCTGGAATGAATGGTTGGCCCTTAGGCATGAGCGTGAAGAAGTATCAAGTATCCAAAAATTCAACACAATGTAAATAGCTTTGACAATCCAGACACCATCATACATGTGCCTGGTTTGTTTTAGCTGCTGTTAACCAACAAAGTTTAGCAAAATATCATATGATCAATCTTTGAATATCATTGGCCATGACATTGTCTCATACTGTTGCCTCAGTCAGAAACATTTTCTAAGTTTGACTTATTGGCAAAATCAAATTCTAAATTAAATTGAGGTTTATTTATGGCTGCAATTCTTAGCATCCAATTTTATATTGAGTGTGAAAGACCACTTAATTTTGCTTATCGAGCTGAGGTTCTTAAACATGTTCAGTGGCTTTACTTCCATTCTGAAGGAATCCATAACCCACGACCTTGGAAATCAAAGACAGGCATATTACCCCTAGGCTGTGGAGGGTGACAAATCAAATTATCATAAACCAATCACTTCTGAAAAAAAATCTGACGTGCTACGTTCACATAACTTTCTCTAGCCGTTCCAAATACAAACTATTCTTCAAAAGATTTTTATTTTATCTACATCATGCTAATTGAGATAAGTATTAGCAGAATTAGTTTTACTTCTTGCTTTCTTGCAAGTAGAAGGGAAATAAGTGTATGCATTAGGCTAAAGGATAATCAAATCTTTTAAAAGCTGGTTGCTATGTGATTGAAACTCCTTTGTTTGTATGGACAAAGAGTTGACAAATTCCTGTATGAGAAAAGTAGAAGTATTTTAAAGCTGAAGCCAACAACAAGGAATATCTAAAAAAATGGTCAGCTCTTAGAAAAAAAAGAAAAAAAGATGTATGAACAAATTTGTGTGCTTTAATAAGATCTACATTTTTTGTATAGTAAGTGTTTGCCTATCTCTTACGGTTTAAGTGTTATGCACTCAACCAGAATAAAGAGCTCTTCAGAAGCTATTCCCAGAAAATTCAAAATATGCATTTCATTTGTGATGTAAATATCTTTGATATACAGTATTTTAATCAAAATCATTAAGAGTTGTTTTGGAGAAAATCAAACTTTTAGAAAAATGTTCCATGCAGAAGTTAGTTGGGGTGGAGGGATTTTCCTTCAAGTCTTTGTGTCACATCCTTGCAAGATACTGAATGTGGTATTTAAGCAAGTTTTCGGCTGTGCAGAGACACCCACACAAATACACTTTGTGTCACATCCTTGCAAGATACTGAATGTGGTATTTAACCAAGTTTTCGGCTGTGCATAGACACCCACACAAATACACTTTGTGTCACATCCTTGCAAGATACTGAATGTGGTATTTAAGCAAGTTTTCGGCTGTGCATAGACACCCACACAAATACACTTTGTGTCACATCCTTGCAAGATACTGAATGTGGTATTTAAGCAAGTTTTCGGCTGTGCAGAGACACCCACACAAATACACTTTGTGTCACATCCTTGCAAGATACTGAATGTGGTATTTAAGCAAGTTTTCGGCTGTGCAGAGACACCCACACAAATACACTTTGTGTCACATCCTTGCAAGATACTGAATGTGGTATTTAAGCAAGTTTTCGGCTGTGCATAGACACCCACACAAATACACTTTGTGTCACATCCTTGCAAGATACTGAATGTGGTATTTAAGCAAGTTTTCGGCTGTGCATAGACACCCACACAAATACACTTTGTGTCACATCCTTGCAAGATACTGAATGTGGTATTTAAGCAAGTTTTCGGCTGTGCAGAGACACCCACACAAATACACTTTGTGTCACATCCTTGCAAGATACTGAATGTGGTATTTAAGCAAGTTTTCGGCTGTGCATAGACACCCACACAAATACACTTTGTGTCACATCCTTGCAAGATACTGAATGTGGTATTTAAGCAAGTTTTCGGCTGTGCAGAGACACCCACACAAATACACTTTGTGTCACATCCTTGCAAGATACTGAATGTGGTATTTAAGCAAGTTTTCGGCTGTGCATAGACACCCACACAAATACACTTTGTGTCACATCCTTGCAAGATACTGAACGTGGTATTTAACCAAGTTTTCGGCTGTGCAGAGACACCCACACAAATACACTTTGTGTCACATCCTTGCAAGATACTGAATGTGGTATTTAAGCAAGTTTTCGGCTGTGCAGAGACACCCACACAAATACACTTTGTGTCACATCCTTGCAAGATACTGAACGTGGTATTTAACCAAGTTTTCGGCTGTGCAGAGACACCCACACAAATACACTTTGTGTCACATCCTTGCAAGATACTGAACGTGGTATTTAAGCAAGTTTTCGGCTGTGCAGAGACACCCACACAAATACACTTTGTGTCACATCCTTGCAAGATACTGAACGTGGTATTTAACCAAGTTTTCGGCTGTGCAGAGACACCCACACAAATACACTTTGTGTCACATCCTTGCAAGATACTGAACGTGGTATTTAAGCAAGTTTTCGGCTGTGCAGAGACACCCACACAAATACACTTTGTGTCACATCCTTGCAAGATACTGAACGTGGTATTTAAGCAAGTTTTCGGCTGTGCATAGACACCCACACAAATACACTTTGTGTCACATCCTTGCAAGATACTGAATGTGGTATTTAAGCAAGTTTTCGGCTGTGCAGAGACACCCACACAAATACACTTTGTGTCACATCCTTGCAAGATACTGAACGTGGTATTTAACCAAGTTTTCGGCTGTGCAGAGACACCCACACAAATACACTTTGTGTCACATCCTTGCAAGATACTGAACGTGGTATTTAAGCAAGTTTTCGGCTGTGCAGAGACACCCACACAAATACACTTTGTGTCACATCCTTGCAAGATACTGAATGTGGTATTTAAGCAAGTTTTCGGCTGTGCATAGACACCCACACAAATACACTTTGTGTCACATCCTTGCAAGATACTGAACGTGGTGTTTAAGCAAGTTTTCGGCTGTGCAGAGACACCCACACAAATACACTTTGTGTCACATCCTTGCAAGATACTGAATGTGGTATTTAACCAAGTTTTCGGCTGTGCATAGACACCCACACAAATACACTTTGTGTCACATCCTTGCAAGATACTGAATGTGGTATTTAACCAAGTTTTCGGCTGTGCATAGACACCCACACAAATACACTTTGTGTCACATCCTTGCAAGATACTGAACGTGGTATTTAAGCAAGTTTTCGGCTGTGCAGAGACACCCACACAAATACACTTTATGTCACATCCTTGCAAGATACTGAACGTGGTATTTAAGCAAGTTTTCGGCTGTGCAGAGACACCCACACAAATACACTTTGTGTCACATCCTTGCAAGATACTGAATGTGGTATTTAAGCAAGTTTTCGGCTGTGCATAGACACCCACACAAATACACTTTGTGTCACATCCTTGCAAGATACTGAACGTGGTATTTAAGCAAGTTTTCGGCTGTGCAGAGACACCCACACAAATACACTTTGTGTCACATCCTTGCAAGATACTGAACGTGGTATTTAAGCAAGTTTTCGGCTGTGCAGAGACACCCACACAAATACACTTTGTGTCACATCCTTGCAAGATACTGAATGTGGTATTTAAGCAAGTTTTCGGCTGTGCATAGACACCCACACAAATACACTTTGTGTCACATCCTTGCAAGATACTGAATGTGGTATTTAACCAAGTTTTCGGCTGTGCAGAGACACCCACACAAATACACTTTGTGTCACATCCTTGCAAGATACTGAATGTGGTATTTAACCAAGTTTTCGGCTGTGCATAGACACCCACACAAATACACTTTGTGTCACATCCTTGCAAGATACTGAATGTGGTATTTAAGCAAGTTTTCGGCTGTGCATAGACACCCACACAAATACACTTTGTGTCACATCCTTGCAAGATACTGAATGTGGTATTTAACCAAGTTTTCGGCTGTGCATAGACACCCACACAAATACACTTTGTGTCACATCCTTGCAAGATACTGAACGTGGTATTTAAGCAAGTTTTCGGCTGTGCATAGACACCCACACAAATACACTTTGTGTCACATCCTTGCAAGATACTGAATGTGGTATTTAAGCAAGTTTTCGGCTGTGCATAGACACCCACACAAATACACTTTTTCTAAAAATGCTTTTTTTCAGATTCAGGAGACATATACTTCTGGTGAAATCCCAACATCAAATTTTTGGGTGGAATGCAACACCTTCTCATCTACTATGTACATTGTACATACAGGATAGAGAAAGTAAAAATCTACACAGTAATATGGCCAGATGGGTGCACATCCTTGCACTACATTCCAATGCAATGAAATTGACAGTTTACATGCACATGTCAAATCTCCAAACCTGGCACGTTATTATTTTAAATTGTGCCGTGGTAAATTCTGAATAAATTTGATCACTCAGTATTCGCTGATAAAGTTCAGAAAAGTCAAGAGGATAATCTAGTGATATTTCAACACTCTCCATTTATCTTTACGGGTTAAAAATCTGCTATTTATGAAACAAGACTGAAATTAAAGCATTAATGGGAGCACAGTGAAGTAACTAATTAATTCAGAGTAAAAACACAGCATTACACTCAAACTTCACAAGTTGAAATAAGTAACATACTTCAAACATGTTTTGTCGCCCTCTGTGGTGTAATGGTTACCATGCTAACTTCATATACCCAAGGTCACGGGCTCAAATCCTGTGGAGGATGATGAATTTTTTTTGTGCATAAGAATTCTTAGCATGGCTTCCTTTGGAAGGGAAGTAAAGCTGTTGGTCTCATGTAATAGATTTACGGCACTTAAAAGAACCTCAAGTCTGATAGAGAGACCTCTGAGCAAAATTAAGTGGTCTTTCAAATCCAATATAGAATGGGATGCTGAGAACCACAGCAGTTAAAGAGCGACCATAAATAAAACTCCATTTCATTTTTTCAGACATGTTTTGGTGGCTATTACTGATGTAGAAGGAGACAATTAATAAATTTATGAAACAGAACTAAAAGAAATTAGCACTCTAAAAAGAATAAAATCAGAAAATAGCTTAAAAGAATTCACTTACCACCCTTTGGCATGCCAAAAATTTCTAGAGTGTTTAAAAAAATGGAACATTAACTTGGCCCCAATTAATAAGCATATTTTAGAAAACTTTCTCCATAAAAACAAAGAACAATCACAAATATATGAAATCAGGTTCAAGGAATGTGAAAAGGTATATTTAGGGAAGTCCAAAAGAAACATTGGACAACATTTTAAAGAACACATGAGATATTTAAAGTATAGACAGACAGACAAGTCAGCTGTAGCACATCATTTTTGGAACTCAAAACCATAATTTTCACAGTGAGCCCAACTCATTAAAATCAGTGCAGAATGCAATTGGATTAACAGTTTAGGAAAATATATTAATTCTAAAAAATAAATACAAGGCATAACATTTGATATACCACAAACAAATGGCCTCATCTCAAAATTCATCTACCCAGAAGAGAGACGCTACAGAACTCGACCATGAGTTCATCAGTAAACCTCCGCTGGAAGTGCTGGCCATAGCCCCCGAAACGTGTCCAAAATAAGTTACTTATTTCAACTAGTGAAGTTTTGAGTGTGATGCTGTGGTTTTACTCTTAATTAAGATGGAAAGTGTCTAATTTAATATTTTTGAAAATACCTTGTATCCTATATCTGTCAGCAAGAACAGTGCCTTCAATGTGAGCTAACAAAATCGGTTCAGTGATTTTTGAATTTCTCTCTTTGTAGTATTTAGTTGAAGAAAGCAATGCTTTAAAAATTTTGACATTCATTTCTTCGATATACTTTGGAATGTTGCACATTTCCAGGTACAAATTTGGAGGCGCAGTTTTGATGTACTTCCCCCACCGATGAAGGAATCCCACAAGTATTATTCACAGATTACTGAGAATCCCAAGTTTGCAAAAATAAAGGAAAAGATTCCAGACACAGAGTCCTTGAAAACAACAATGTTCCGAGTGGTACCATACTGGACAGATGTGATAGCTAAGGATGTGAAAGATGGCAAAAGGATCCTGGTGGTGGCGCATGGCACTAGCTTACGGGCAATTGTCAAACATCTCGACAGTGAGTATTTATACCATTAAAGCAATTGGAAAAACTGCATCTAATTCTGCAGTAGAAGAGAATATTTGGTCTAGTTCAAGAGGTCCCTAGTTTGAATCTCACTTAGGGTGAGTTACCCAGATAAGGCCCCTTATCCTCAGAAGACTAATGTCGAGTAACTTTAAGCTCCACGGACCCTGAAATCATTTGAGCATCATTTCACTGATTTGACCAATCAGGTTAGAGGATGTTAAGCTTAAAAAATTAATTAAAAATACGTATTAATTTTAAAAAAATTGAGTTGATTTTTGTAACACAAACATCACTTAGTAATTACTTACTGGGACCAATTTTGGGAACACCCATTTCCATTTTCAACCCTTAATTCTGACTAAATGTTGCTGCGTTGGCATCAAAGATGAAGGTGGTGGTGTATCACTTATGGAGGCATCTGGTGCTGCATCCTTATGGCAGTAAATCAAAATTCATGATATGTTTCTTTCTTCATGGTATAGATCTTCCCCCAGACATCTAATTCTGTGTGTTTATAAACGGCTTTAACAGTTTCATATTAGGTGTGATTTGATGATCAGAAATGATGGACAACTGCCAATTTCTGTTTGTATTTTAGGATTATCAAGATTTAATCTGAAAATGGGAACAAGTGTCCCAGTAAGTAATTACTAAGTGATGTTTGTGTTACAAATACCAACTCAAATTCTTTTAAATTAATATTAGTCACTTCACTGTTACAAGCTTCTTTGCATATTTGCAACATTTCATAAAAATATGTAAATTGTTTTATTTTTCTACCATTTACCATAAAAATTCAGTAGCATAATTTTACCAGGAATGTTTTGAAGTTTATCAATAGAGACAAAACAATCTGATGTGTTCCATTCACATGACTTTCTCTACCTGTTCTGCAAACAAAGTATTTTTAAAAAAGATTATTCTTTTATCTACATCATGCTAATTGGGGTGGTCTTATTACTTACTTACTTACTGCACCTTTATGCAAATTGCAATCTTGACAAAATTGTCACATTCTTGCATCACATATTTCACATGCCCCCCCCCCCCCCAGTGTAACCTCATTTTCTGTTTAAGGTTTTTCTTTGTAAGCATTATTTATATTTGTAGGCAAAACACCAGTGAACTCGGATGTTAATTTCACCACTTCTTTCGCGGGAAGTGTTGGATAATTCTCGCAGCCTATGTTTTATTTATTTACTTTTTTTTATAGTGTTTAATGCCTGCTTTTACAAATGGCACCGCAGGGGATGACACTGATGATAATTGGAATGAACATGGAACACCAGTGGAATGTGATGGCAGGGGAAACTGAAGAACCTGAGGAAAACCTGCCCCTGCGCCACTTTGTCCACCACAAATTCCACATGCTTGGGATCAACCCTGGGCCGCCTAGGTGAGAGGTAAGCTTGCTAGCCACTCAGACACGGTGCAGCCTCCTATGGTTTATGTAACTTGACAAAGACACAAGAGGAAATTCACAGCGAGCGACCGACCTCCATGATTCTAAACAGAAACAACCAGCAACCGTTACTGTTGTAAACAATATTTCAGAAATCAGGTGACTCATATAAATAGCATGTTGGGACTTGTAGCTCTGTTTAACAGTACAAATCGGCTTCAATGTAACTCTTAGGTATTTGTATACAATATTATACAATTTAAAAATAAATTAATTCTGTAGTTTAGCTTGTTAGCATGGGATTACATTCTTGTGCGCTCTACTACTGTGTTGTACCGTGGCACACTAGCCACATGGATCCGTTTTGGTGTGTATCATCCTAAGAGTGAATAAAAAATAGTTTTGTAGTTGAAAGAATTTATTCTCTGCTTTCAGAGTATTTCAGTCAAATTACTTTCTTTTCAAGCAATGATGCATTTGTAGATTATTATTCTAAGAGAGTTATCTCTCTTGTTTATATTAGCAGCACGAGTGACTTCATTACTGCATCTTCACTGACCTAGCTTCAGTTCATTAATAGATGGTGAAAAGTATGCATTTCATATTACATGAGGTAGATCATACATAATAGCAAGAGGAAAACAACCTGTACTCTGCAAGTGTGATGATTGACTGAGCTTGTGAAAACTGCTCATGGCAAGAAACACCACCACACTCAAATTGCTAGAGGTTAGGGCGCTACTTAGTACATCACTTTTGCAGGTTAATGTTATCAGTTAGTTAATGTGGTCAAAAGAGAAACAAAATGAGGGAGTTGGATGGCAATATAATATTATTGAGAGCATTGTCATCAACCTTGCCAAAAGTTCATCTGATAGCAAAAATAACATCGCAGAACAAAAGTTTAATAAGGAAAGGATTGCTCCATTTATGGATACTCCGTAATTGTGAGTTAAATATTCTTTATACATTTATTGCATGCTTAATTTACATGAGTCATGAATGATTTTGTAGATTTCCATTTACTTATGTCGTCTGTTTACTCCATGTGCTATATGAGCCAAAATTACAGTGGGAATAACCTCAGCCAATCAATGAGAAGGGAATGTTGATGGGTACATTTAGCTGTGTTTATGTGCTGGGTAAAGTTATAGTATTGTACGGTTGTGGAAATTGGACCTTGAACAAGTAGGAAAGAAGAAAACTTGTCAGTTTCGAGCTTTGGAATTGCAGAAGATTGTTATTAATTTCCTGGATTGAAAATAGAACCAATGCATCAGTGATAGACGAGATTAAACCTAAACATTCCTTGGAGACAATGACTACATATTTTGGACATATAATGAGGAAAACAGACTCAGTGGAACAGGAGCTGATGTTAGGACTCATGGATACAGGGTATATACAGAAACTATGGGACTGGAATCAATGCAACACAAAACAGAAACAAGAAAGGCTTGGGTTGGCAAGACCCTCTTCTTGTAATGAAAATCCAATAGGATTTCCAAGAGTCTGCTGTGACTCAAGGAATAGTCACTCACTAGGTTATACAAAACAGATTATTTACGCAAATAGCTTCCGTGTTAGGCAGTTTTCGCTTGGAGTATTATTTAACACAGAAAATAACTCTGTTCCAAGATTTATTTTCCAGTTGTCCTTGTTTAGGCAGATTTTACCATAGTTACTCACTTTCTAAAATTGAACTATTCAGCCTCCTGCATCCGTCTTGTACCTATGCAAAAATATAAAAAATTCTGTAATGCAACTTTTGGCAACTAATGTTTATCTTGATTAATGTGAAACAGGCAGGGAAATAGTTTGTAAAAGAAAATGGTTTTTCACCTCTGCAGCATGGAGGTAGCACATCTGCTTCACATTCAATAGGTCCTGACTTTGAATCTTAGCTAAGTAGCATCCTACCCAAGGTTGTCCCTTAACCTGAAAAGATTATTTTGCATAACTTAAACCCCATGGACTCTAGACTCATTTTATTTATTATCTGGTATGACTCACCAGGTAAAACAACATAAAATTAAAAATAAAGGTAAATAATGGTCTCACGAAAAAGAGATATGAATGTAACAGATTAGATATTTTCAGTTTGGTCTCACTGCCATTTGTGAAAATTGCAACACCAACAAGGAAACTCATGAATGCAATGAATTTAATATCACAGATTAGGTGCATGACAAGTAACAAATGGTAAACTTTTCAAATCTATACATGACCTTTGAGCTCTCATATTCAGTATTTGGTGTGGCCTCCATGCGCTGCAATTAGAGCTGCTATACACCCTGGCATTGAATCCAAAAGGTTCTGAATAAGTACCTGAAGGATTTCCCTTCATGCAGTTTGTATTCAAGCCCACAAATCTGTGACACAAGTTACTGGAGGACTGTGATGCACCAGGGGCTGACCAAACATGTTCGATGGACGACATATCAGGTGAACATGCAGGCCATGGAAGCAGTGGTACTTCGGAGATGGTTTGTACACTCCTCGCCATGTGTGGCTGGCATTATCGTGCTAAAATGTGACCTGTGGAGATGCCTTGTGCAAGGGGAGTACCTCGGGCTCTACAACCACCTGTAGCTGTTCAAAGTGCCCTCAATTCGTAAGAGGCCAGATCGGTTTTTGTAACCAAGGAGTGCCCCAAACCATCACACCTGGTGTTTGTCCGCTAAACTATGCAGCCCTATGCTGGACACATATGTGGTCATCACTGCAGGACACGTTGAAGTGGGACTTGTCTGGAAAGACTACATTTTGCCACTCAGCATCCTAGCGATGGTGTTCATATGCCCATTGTAGTCAGAGGAGCTTGTGGTTTCTGAACAATGGAAGCCAACATAATGTCATGAATGCAACGAGTTCAACCTGCAGCAGATGGCGATGAACCGTTGATACAGACAAGTGCACACCTGCTGCTCCAACAGTGAGCCAGCACTGCGGATGAAGCTGTACGGTCCGTGAATAAGATGGCGGTCATCCCATGCTGTGGTTGTCTTCTGTGGTCCAGTACCCACTGTTTGCTGCATATGACCTTCATCTATCCACTGCTTCCACATATGTATCGCTGTCATAGTAGCATGCCCTGTACAAGCCGAAATGTCACAGAATGACAAACCTGCTTGCTGGAGACTGATCATTTTGCCCTGTTCGAACTCGCTCACATGCTGATATAGCTCCCTTTAACATTGACGAGGCATACTGTGCACTTTATTGTTTTCACCTGGTGCAACACTGACCTTGTTGGACTGACACAACAGGACATGTTCCTTTTTGGTGCTGCAAATTTCGCAAATGACAGTGTACATTTCTAGTGAAATTTAATCTATCGGCTGGCTCTTTGACAGTTACTTAGTCTGGTTTTTGTATAGCTTACCTTATGTTTATCACCCAAACATTTGCAGATATATCAGATGAAGATATTCTAAAACTGAACATACCAACTGGAATTCCATTTGTGTATGAACTGGATGAAGATCTTCGGCCAGTTGTTTCACTCAAATTCCTGAGCGACGAGGAAACTGTAAGGAAGGCTATGGAGAAGGTTGCTGGTATTGGTAAGAAAAGTGAGGTAAGCTGAAACATTCTCTTTGGTAATTAACTGAATCCCCAATAGTGGACACTGAAAATATTTATATAAGCTTAACCCTTTTAGTGTCAGCCCAAACTGCAAAATGCTGTCTGAAAAGTGCCAAGCAATTTTAGAGGAGAATGCAGGGTTTTAAATTATTAGCAATAAAATGAATACCAGATGACATAGAGAGCTGAATCTTTTTCCATTTCTATAAACCCTTTTGTCTACTGTATAATATGAATTATATAAATGAGAAGTCTAATCAATATTTTTAAAAAATTAAAAACCAAAGAAAAATTTTAAAATAAAATTAAAAGTCCCAAATTATCAATAATTAGTCATACAAAATCTTATTATACAGAAAGTTCAGGCTAATTAAATGATAGTACAGATATTTATTTACTAAAATAGTATTGTGTTGTGATGTGGTGTTTTATTTTTTTAAAATACAAAAAATGAATTCATGTAACCTGAAAACAGAAAACAAACAAACAAACAAACAAAAACCACCAAAAACACACGCATATAAGCATGATACACTATTAATGAAAATGGTTAAACCAATATGATACAAATGTAACAGATTTCTGTACAGTGTTATTGTGTAGCTCAATGGCTGATTCACATTGTATTCATCGGTTACACTTCTGTAAATCCATTTTGATAAGTACACTCCTTATTTGCATGCTTATGAGGGTCCTTGTTATCGGATGCCTTTTCATCGCTGAAGCTAGAATATATATCTTCCTCTCTTATGTCGATGTCAGAAGCTCTTTCTTAAAGGTCTGAAAAGTCAAAATTACTTGCTTTCATTTCCTCTTCGCTTTGTAACCTCTGGCTAGACGTCGCATGTTTTAATAAACACCAGCTAGAGAAATTAAATTAGGAGCTAATGCCTCAGAAAACCTTTCTCTTTGGCTATGACATAGAAAGAGTTAAAATGATGAAAATGGCATCACCATTAGATTGTGATTGGCACTAAAAGGGTTAACTTACTGCCGTGGGCCATCCTGCACAATCTTCATTTTCTTCCTCTCTTAAACGCGGCAAACAGTTGATTATAAAGGGCAGGTTCCCTCAACTCTTGGGGTAATTTTAAAGGTATTCTGTTGCTTAAACCAGCTTTAAAATAATAGTGCAGAAACGTTTTTGCTCAAAGCCCATTCTAAACCCTGTTTCTTCTAAAATTGTTACAAAATATCTTTTTACAATTTGTTATTAATTTAAGGATGTCATATTCAATTCTTGGTTGTTTTTTTTTTTAATTTTTATTTAATTTATATATTAACTTCTATCATGTGACCACAGACAGTATTTTCAAAATGGCAGACATCAAGATTTTGTTTAACATTGGAACGAGTTCTTTTTTCCAACAATTGAATGTTTGGTTTTTATGATGAAAAATTTAAGATGAGATCTCACTATACCAATCTTGAATAAATGTTTATTGAGACAGTCATGGCCTGTTAGGAGTCTAAAAGTTGCTACAGAGGATTTTCTTGGTAATGTAGTGATTCTGGTCATGTTATTACATAAATTTTCCCATGGTTTTGCTTTTGTTTTAATACATTATCTTCTTTAATTTTGTAATTATATGTTGATATAATTATTCTTTTGATAGAGTGATAGCTTATTGGATCTGATGAATTTGATGTAATTTTACTAACTTTCTTAACTAGAAAATCATCTGTTTCATTACCCTGTATTCCACAATGTGCTGGTATCCATTGAAGTATTAATCTTTTATTTAAATTCATTAGTTGTTTTATGATTTTGCGGCATTCTGCATTCAATGTATATGTACTAAAAGGTAAACTTTTATACACACTTAATTGTTGTAATATTAGATTTGACAAAACACTATAAAATATTTTAAAAAAATGCAGTCTTAGGGAATTACAAAAGTTTTTGTTCCATTTATAAAACGTTATAGTACTCTTGTAATAATAAACATTATTTATCTTGTTTTCTTTCACTATATGACCCGTGAATAGCTATGGCCAATTTACTTAATATTATTGTAAATTCATTTGTATAATAACTATAACCCTAATATACCTCCAGGTGAAATAGGGTTTTAGTACTTGTATTTCAAGAAATAAATGTTTTGTTTCGACGTGCTGTCTCAAAATGCTTATTAAAGAGGAAAGCTCTGCTGCTGAAATTCACCTGAGACTTCAACAAGGCTATGGAGATGTCTGCAGTGTAAGGAGATGCATCAGTAACTCACCTGGTGGGATTTCAAAGTTGAAAATGCTGTTCTTGTTTTCCAAATCTAGATGTTCTATGGAACCTTTAATTCTGTTTTCCTTGTGATGTTTTCAAATTTTTTCAGACTTCTATATATGGTGTGTTGCTCTTTCCAAAAATGCCAAGCTACCACTAATTTGTCTGCGTGTTTAATTTAATATTTCTGAGGCGTACTTTTGCTCTTGTTTTTATGTTTCTTTTAGTTTGGCCAATGTAGAGTTTTTCAGTTATTGCAGCTGAACTGGTATACTGAATTTAGAGTTTAATTTTTTTATGGAATAATTGTTTCTTGGGGCCAGAATAGTGTCGTTTGAAGATTCTCTGGAATTTGTAGAAAGCTGTATGGTGGTGTGTAAACTTCTATCTCAATTTCTTTGCACATGTTTTTTCTTATTGTTGTCAAAGTTTGAAAATGCCAATACAACAGAACCCCATTCTAGCTGTGGCTTTCTGAATATGCTCCCAAACGATGCTACTCCTTGCTTTCGATCATTTCTTGCACTGCATTTTGTCGTACTGTGTGTTTTGCAGCAATTTCATCCACAGTGATACACATTCTCTAATGAACTCGGCAACTGTTTTCTTATTGCGTTCCATGGAGCCAGCATTAGGGCAACCACTGGGAGGCTCATGTTCCTTGTTTCACCTGATGCATAGGTTCATCAAATCACCACCAGGGGCAAGGACAACCATCACAGCAAGCAATGCTGACAGTCTACTAAAGGAACTGACAATGGAAGCACATGGCTTCTGAAACACGTTTTCCAATAATAAAAATAAGTGATGTAGTGTTACAAAACCAACTCACTAATTAATTTCAATTGGTGATAGAAAAGTCTGTAGATAAGATCTTTAAAAAATGTTGCTTACAACTTTCAGCATGACCCTTTTAACATTAAATAATATTGAAGTCTTACTATTGGTGTTAGTGTCCAATTCTGTGAAATACATTACTGAAAGAACAACTTTCCAGTTTTCATTTCTTTTTGGGATTTTTCCATACTACTTATACTTTGATCCACAAGTTCCTCAAGTTGTAATATTGGTGGAGTGAGAGGACTTTAAAAACATGTAGCATGATTTGTACTTTCTCTACTATGCATAGTAAGTAGGAGAAGTATTATATTCAACCCAAAAGTTTGATGTCCTGTATTTATCCAAATACAACATGACCTCGAATGCAAAACGATCCCAATTTTGGAATTTAGCGTATCACCTGTATATTTAAAAGAAGACGTATAAAAAGAAGAATGTTTAAATGAAATTTAAAGGTGTGCCATATATTTTGAACAAACTAATGTGAGTAACTGATGGCGATGATGGTTGTAACTGGACTACATTTAATGTTTTTATCCAATTTAAATTTGCGCAGAAATTCACAATGTGAGTGGGAGAGACTGAGAACAGATGTACAGCATGTGCGTGATGATAGAACACGATGGCGGCAGTTTAGCTATAATGACGATTATGGATACGATTTTCAATTAAGGCAACATACTTAATATATCTTAAAACATTTTACCTAATTCACATTTTGGGTGGGAGAGGGGAGTATGGAGGTGTGATTATACAACATGGCAACGGCAGTGGTGATGGCAGCATAGCTGTAATGACAATTATGGATGCTATTCTATTAAGACAACAAATTTTGAAGTCCTCCAGTTTTATTTTGGTGTCTCGGAGAGTAATCTTTTTTCCAGTAAGAATGCTGATAGGCCCGTAACAGCTAATTTTTGGCACGGAATGGAACATACAAAATTAACCTATGGTCGCGACCTTGGTGGTAATGTGTACCATTTCCCCCAAGCATTGCCACTGCTGAACTTGCAAAGTTTAACCTTACTTTTTCCCTATATAGTATTTGAAAATTATATATCATGAATGCAAGACGACCCCCAGTTCTTAACATTAATATTTTGGAATAAAACATCCCCTTGTATTTGGATAAATATGGTATATGGTCCCCTGAATGCAAAATAAATAAATATACATACAATGGTCATCTGTGAACATCATAACTCAGAAACAAATAAGTCCATTAATGCCAAATTTGATATTTAAGTTTAGAATCTTCTAAGACTGCAACACTAAAGATTTTCAAGAACCCCCACCCAAACTGTCCTTTCCATGGAATACTTTTAGAAAATTTTAATTTTCTTAAAACAACTCTAACAATTTTGATTAAAATGTCACATGTTTAAGATCTTTTGGTTACAAATGACATGCATAAGCAGAATTTTCTGGGAATAGCCTTTTTAAGCTCTATCCATTTAGGATGACTTTTGTAATAAGTTAGACAATATGCACTTCTAAATCTCTTGGCATGATATATGTGAGTACTTTTATTGATAAGTTTTTACTTTTTATTTCTTTTTTAGAAATAATTTACTTGACAAGTCGTATGCTCGCTCGCTCTCGCCCACTAAGTAGCAATGCCAGCCAGCCAGCTTCCGAAGCTTATTCTGCTCACCATGCACATGGTTATTTATTGAGACTTACACATCATTATCTCCATTTTCAGAAAACTATGACAGATTCACAAATTTCTCTAAATGTGACTTCCACCAAAACGACAGAACCACAAAATTGCCTTTGCATTAAAAGATAATCACCTACAAAGAGGAACGAATGACCTGGTAAATAATGTTATTCAAGACTTGCCTCCAAGAAAAACAAGGTTTGCTATAATTTTCAACTTTGTACACGTCCTATGCAGATTTGATTACATTATTTTTTAGGGCCTTTTAGATTTCTATGGGTCCAAATTTCTAAAGAAAATGTGTTTTTCAGTAAAAGTCTGATATTTGCTGCTTCTGTGCTTAACATACAGTAACAATTATAAACTAATAGTCTGAATGCAACAATATTTTTTTTCTTAAGAGTAAATTATAGCAAGTATGCTACAAAACTTGGCTGTCGGGTGCATGGCCTGTCATCCAGTCACACATGCGTGGATGTCAAATCAAATCTCAAATCGCATTAAGAATTATCGGAATCAATGCAAAACATACCTCACAGGATTATATTCATTTATGCGCACCATACCCCAATTTTATGATCATGCAAAGGAGTTCCATGAATGAAATTGTAGCATAATATTGGGTTGAGATGACACATGACCATGTAAATGACCATGCTTCATCTCTGAACAGTATTAACCATGGATCGATTGTTCCATCATCAACATTACTCAAAATCCAGTTACAGTAATTTACTCGACTCTGGTATCATATGGTAGCAATTCCTGGACAACAGTAATTTTGTATCATTTCCGTTTTAAAAGTGTTTTGCTTTCCATACTGAAGTTCCGAAATGTCAGTTTCTTGTGCAAGAGGCCTAAGAGTTTACGAGGTGACCGTTCAACCTTTCTCTGATTTCTGCTCCATAAGCACACGCCTGTTTAACTTTCTTTTCCTATCACAAATTGATCCTGTGACCCGACTTTATTTAGAAGCAAACAACGGCCTCTCTATTTGGAACACGCATACTAGGAAATTTAGTTTCAAATTGCCGTACAACTTCCCTACAAGATGATGTCAGCACATATGTATGGTACATAAACACTCTTTGTGGTATACTGTAGACTGCAATCAAAACTAAACATGGCTAATGTTATTCACATGAGAAGCAAAGTAAGACTGACACTTGTGTGATGACAGAACGGATGATGGGCGTACACACAGAGAAATGCCATGCTGCTGGTGGCCAAGTTTTGTAACAAAAATACTAGAATGCAAATACATGCCTTGTTTGAAATTTTTACCCTTAATAAAAATGTGTTTTATAATTTTCTAAATCAAAGATTTAAGGGAAATTTTATACCTATGCAGTAGATTGTTATATGCACTCATTGTATATAACAATAAATGATCGTCTAACCATTCAGTTCACAGTTGTTAAGCAGCATGCAGATAGCGTTTCTATGGTAAAAGTTAACATATGTTTGTAAGGAAGTGTTTATAATATGTGGAACACTGTGAAGTCTTAATGTATATTATTTATTTTGTATTTTATGTAAATGGAAGGAGAGGTTTGAAAGAGACAAACTGTTTGTAAACTAAAAAGAAATGCAAAATAATGATGAATGTGTTAGATTATTCAAATAGAATAAGTGTGACTAAGGGATTAAATGAAACAGCTAAAGCTAGCAGGAATTCAGAAACAGTAATGTATAGGATAAACAAGAGACAAATGAAAGGGCCTGCAGGGACACCATTAAAGCTTACGCTGGCTTAAACGCATGGGAGGACGTTACTGACAAACTGGAAAACCCAACTTACTATGCACGAAACGATCATCCGTTCAAAATTAAGGGTAGAAGATGCAGAACTGACGTGGGAAAGTTCTCCTTTGTAAATAGAACCATAAAAGACTGGAATGAATTGCCTGGAGCAGCCTTTCGGGGTTGTCCCCTGTCTCTGAAGAAATTTAGGAAAAATCTTGATTTTAATGTTGGATAATTTTTGTAAATATTCCTTAAATGAAATGCTTGTGATTTTATATTGTTGTAAATACAAATGTTAAATTGGTTGGTGATTCTAATTATGAAATTAATTAATCTGAATTGAGAGAAAAATTAATGTTTTCATATTTGTGTAAATAACTATTATATCTAGCTTACAAAGCCATAAACTGGCAGCTGTGATTTATTATTTATATATCTTGTATACATATATAACTCTGCCACTGGGTGATACCCACTTGCAGAGAAATAAATACATATATACATACAAATAGAAAGGAAAATGCTAAATTAAAGCAAATACCTTATTATAATGGAACTGCATAAAACCCAATGTGGTGTGTGTTCATTCTTTGCTATTTTAAAAGATTCCTCCCAACTGAATGTAACTTTTTTGAGAGTAAGCAATGCTGATGCCCAAAGGATTAAAATCTTTATTATTTTATTTCTCCATAGTTGATATTTTTATGCTCATAAAAATGTATTTCAAAGTATTAAAAATGGAAAGAGAAGAAATAAAGTGTAAATGAAAAATAAATGAGTACAATAGTGTTACATAACAATGCAGATATTTCACTATTTGGTGATGTACGAGGGCTGTATGTAGATTAAGGAGGAACACTGTTATATGAGATTCAGCAGCAGCCATTAGAGAATTGTGCTCTGTGATTCAGTTTTTGTGTGCAAAAAATACTGTACATATTCCCAATGTGTGTGAAGTGTACAGAGTACAGTGTGTGAACATATAACACATGCGTAAATGGTGCAGAGAATTCATATACAGACGTCCATTGGTTTTAGAATAAACGATTATGAATGTAGAAGAAGCCTTGCTGAAAGATAAAAGGGTGACGGTTCGGAAGCTCTGAGAGATAATCCCAACATTTAGGGTATACCAAGGTTTGAGCAAGGTGGGTCCCAAGAATGCCTACAGAAAACCACAGACAGAAACGTGTTCAAGCAGCCTGCACATTTCTTCAGGCCTACGAAACTGATGGCGAGGTATTCTTGGACTTCATTGTCACTGGGTCCATTACACGACACCAGATACGAAACAACAATCCTGTCAGTGGAAACATCCACATTTGCCGAAATGGAGAGGAACTGCAAGAAAATGTTTTAAGCTATCTATGCTGCCAGGTGGGAGAGTACTACGATGCAGGCATACAAAAGATGGTACACTGCATGCAAAAATGCATTGATCTAAACAGTGATTATGCCAAAAAAAGAGGAAAAAAAGTCTAAGCTATCCAAAAATGTACTATTAAATGCCAATAAACATGTTGTTCATTGTGAAATTTATTTTACGGACAACCCTCGTATCATTCATGACATTGAATTGTAGACATATCAAAGCTGATCACCAAAGTTGTAACATACATATAGTACATGTGGCAAAACTCCATGTGCTGTCTTCTAAGGTTAAGATTCGCTTTAGTTTGAATACTTCTACTGTGAGTTGATGTGTTTTTCTGTTGCAGAAGAAAGTCTGATCATGAACTGAAGAAAGTCTACCAGCATTTTGTGTGTTAAGTTAATTTAAGATATAATAAAGAATTAAATTAATTATATACTGTACTGTCAGCAGAGGCAATATTTTAAATGTAGTTAAATTACCATAAAATAAAAACTGAGGGGAATTATTACAATAAAAGCATGTGTACAAGAGAAAAATTTTAATAGGAAAACAGAGAGCATTTCCCCTTTAAATTTAATCAAATTATTATTATTATTATTATTATTTATCCATCCTTGCTTCACCAGTGATGTAAAAAATAACTATAATGTCTTCTTTTTCCACGAATGCACATGCTAAGCTGTGTTTGTGTGCTGTACTAAGATAGCAAAGGGATGAAGGAGAGCAAATTAATTTCTAGACCTATTCATGCTCCTATTCATGAATTGGCACATACTGAAATTAATACACCGTAAAACCGTGTGCCTACATTTACTAAAAAGACAGGAAAAGAAATGGTGATCTACTTTCACTGATCAGACTCATTATTTTATAAACATTTATTAAACATAATAAAAACAAGTTGGTGAGTTGTTATTCAGTATGAAATGTAAAATTCTCCCATAAAATTACAAAATTACTTGGAAGTTTACTCAAGTAGCATATTTATCTGAATACAAGAATTTTTATTATTACTATATGATGGTTACATCACTTGGCATTACTTCAATATGTGGCTACTTTTGTTATTCATAACTAGAGCCGCTTTACAGTTACTTACTAGTCTGTTATAAACATTAGGGCCCTAAGCCACAAAGCGCAGCACAAGGTGAAAGTCCCTAAGCCACAAAGCATAGCCAAGGGATATTTTTTATAAATAAAGGAATGCAGCTGTGTAGTCGAAGGTGACAGGGCGTAGCCGAGGGATCTGTGAAGCTAAAATCCCAATGATCTCAAGAAGAAGTAAAAAATTTGGCATTCTGCTACATCTGAACAACTTAATGTTTTCAACACTTTCAAATATGGAAGTCACTTAAACTACTTCTTAGGACCATACTGTGTATGTGTGTTCATCCATATGCTGCAAACATTGCATAAGCTTACCAAATTTTTTTTCTCCAAAATATTAATGTCGAGAACTGGGGGGTTGTCTTGCATTCATAATATGTAAAGCAATTTTCAAATGTTGTGGGTGCAGCAGTGGTAAATGTTACAACCAAGGTCATGACATATATGACAGATTTTGAGCCTTCTATTTCATGCCATAAAGCTAGCTGTTAATGGACCGAGGATTGTAAGCATTCTCATTGAAGAAAACATTTCTCTCCAAGACTAAATTAAAAATAGACTAAATTAAAAATAGAGGATTTCCTTTGATATGAGTCAGTGATTGTGCCTAATCAACAGTCAAACACACATATCAGCTATGTTTCCATACATTATGCAAATTTTCACACTTCTAATAGCAGAAAACATTTTACAGTGAGGTGTTGTATTAAATATGTTATCTTTATTGTTACTGCAGCTGCACTGCTGTTGCCAATGTCACTTATCGGACACACAGTGGTACGTTTCCATTCTGCCCTCTTCTGCTCCTTAAACTGTTTACAACAGAAGTATTGTGTAAATAGAAAATCTTATGCACCATCACTGAAGCTCCTCTTCTCCCAACCATTACATGAATTTACACATGGGGGGGGGGGGAATCAGCTTAAGTTACCCTTGGTTAGAAAATGAATTTATCATGCCATATTTTTATGTAGATATGTTAAATTCCAAAATGAAGTTCTGACATCATCTTGTCACTTTTTAGGTATTTTCTTTCTTATGTTTCACTACACTGATACTACGGTTGATGAGAAATTTCCTTGTGATTGACATTGTGGGCTGTGTCGTCTGCTGGCAGGGGCTCGTCAGGTTACTGACCAATCATAGTTTAAGAATGCATAACTGTCAGAGACATCAAGTCATCGGTGTAGCAACAATTATGGGTTCAGTGAAAATTTATGCATGCATTCTCATGCATGACTGATCTGATTGATTTCATTTTGTGAAAAGTTTGGTTGTGTTATACACAGTGATTCCATAAGGATTTACATTTATAATCATTACTACCTTTTATATATCACAGACATTGCTCTTGTTCTTATCCTAGAACTATCATGGGTCACACTGTCATTTGAAAATGTCTTACAGCCATAATAAACAAGTTGAGTATATGTTAGCCGAAATAATAAAAATTTTACGTTTAGTGAAATATAGGACCCAATGTTGAAAGGAATAGATGAGGTAACTAGTGAGAAATGGGAAAAGTAGTTCAACATATGAGAAGTGTGGTAAAAATGCTTGGAAAGAAGGCAT
Organism: Hymenopus coronatus; assembly: GCA_030762935.1. Lineage (NCBI taxonomy): Eukaryota > Metazoa > Arthropoda > Insecta > Mantodea > Hymenopodidae > Hymenopus > Hymenopus coronatus. Next base: position 4,568,719 of record CM060895.1, on the reverse strand, counting down.
TTTAGAGGAAGCAATGGAACATGTGGTGCTGCAGAGAGACAAGTAAATATGGACACAGCATACTGAGACAGCTACGTGTCAATAGGAATGTCAATCACCAGGTAATTTCTCACCAATTATACACACATCTGCCATTACTTGCTGAATGGAAGCAGCTGTTATTAGGAACTGCACTAGATTCAGTCAATTTCATTTCTTAGTCATTCATGCTATGTTATTTAGATAAGATTGCAGTTTAATATGATATTATCTGCTTCTCTTAGCAAATTAAGAGGAAGTAGAGGTAAAACATTCAGCAACCTGTTGCTTTTGTTTACATTAGCAGTGAAGTAAGGATGGATGGGGAATGCTAGTCTTTAATACATTTAAGTACTTATGAAGTTTGTGTTGATTAAAGGCTCAATAGAGAGTAATATATTTGCTTTAACTTATCATCTATGTAAGGGCTTATGTATTGTTTAAAAGCAATTTGTGATATTTTAGTACAACATTGTCTCAAGGGTGAGAAATTGCTTTAAGATTTTCAGGTTACCAAATAAAGTATTTTCAAACAATATATCAATACTGTACTACTTTGTGAATTTATATTTTGTTTTAGGAATGAAATACGAATAAATGTATCTTTCAAAATTCTTGTTTTAATACTTAAAGCTTAATAATGAATAGACATCAGGTTTTAGGCATACTATGTGTGTAACTTTTCAGGAGCTGTCTCCCTAATCTTCATTTGATAGGTCTTGCAGAATTTCAGAACCAGAGCAACAACACTGAGACATGAAGTGTGCTATACACCCTGATATCTAGTAGCTTCAAAGCTAAGCTTTCATTCTCTCTGTAGATTCCAGAGTTAATGCACATGTTTTGTTGAATAATTCACAGTAAATTAGATAACCCATTCATCATAATAGATGACAGCCTCAAAGAGAGTAACTTTCTTTGGTTGACAACACTGCAGAAAGACAGGTGGGCAACCTCTCTCTTCTTCCCCCTCGCCCCTGTAAAACTGTGCCCAAGAAAAGGTGCTTAAAGTATTTTTACTTTCTCTATCACATACAATGTACACAGTAGGAAAGAAGGTATGGCATTCCACTCAAAAATTCTAATACCGAGATTTCACTGTAAATGCACATTTTCAGGACCCCTGACTCCAAAACAATCATTTGTAGAAAAAGATCCTTATGTGTTGTCTGAAGAGCATAACTCAAAACTGAAAAGCTGGTTAAACATGAAGCTTATATTAAGATCAGCATCGTCCAAACATTTTCAACAAAATCCCCATACACCAAATTCTACTTTACTAAAAAATGGCTATTAACTATTTTGATTAAAATACCATATATTAAAAATATTTACATCGCAAATCATAAAATGTGATACAATTGAAATTCAGCTCTTTTTGCATTACCAGGAGTAAAATAAAAACATATAAAACAAATGATGACTCTCAATTTGAGAAAAGTTAAAGTACTTTGAAATTGACAAGGAATATCTCGGAAATGATTAAGTACACAAAAAAGATGTACAGTATACTCTTGATTATCCTGGGTAATATTGGGGAGAGGAAGCATGAATAATCGAAAATTCAAGGGACCCATAATTTAACGCTTTTAAGGTACAGCATACATATGCCAATAGGACATTACATTTAAAAGGTTTTTTCAACATGTGTTCTTTGTTAAAAAATTCATTGTACTTCTGCACATACATATTGTAGGCCTGTTTATTTCTTAAAATATCGGTGATGTTGGTCTGCTTACGACAGGAGTCAACAATTTTTTCACACAGCACTTCAAAAGTTTCTTGCAGTAAGTTTGCGAATTCTGTGACGTTGTTTGAATCTGGTTAGGCAACCAGATGAGGCATTCAATTCTCCCTCTAACCCTAGAGCCTCGTGAAAAAATTCTGCTTTTTCGACACACATCGTGCCTGACACAATGACACCTTCTGGTCGTTTTTTGCTCAATCATTGTAAAAGAGCAGCATCTAAGTCATTAAATGTAGATCTATTCAAGCTTTTCCGTGCAGATGGTCCAGAATTAGGATCATAGTTCCTGATAAAATCCTGTATTTTCCACTTACCTATTGTTTTTAATGCCCCAGTTTCCCCCCTTCTTAAATCTTTCAATTAATTCTAATTTTTGTTTTAATGTCAAAACACATTTTTTTTTTTTTTTTTGCCATCACTTTTATAAATTTTTCTAACTTGCTTTGTTAACACTTACAAGATGATTAACAACAGGAAAACTAAACTTGTTAATTTTCACCGAATAGGCAGGTCGATAATAATGGAAAAGGTACTAATGTTGTTACATGGTGATCTTTTAAACAATGCAAATGACACAGTTGTCATGTGGTGGGTCACTTATTGCCTTTTCCTAAAAAAGATTAATCTAATTTTTTTTTTTCTGCAGACCAGATAATCCACACACAAATAATCAGGAGTATACTGCATATGAGGTCGTCTCCTTAGTGCGGTGGTAGCGTTGCTACTTACCAAGCAGGAGACCTGGGTTCGATCCCCAGTACCGGCTACCGGCGTGGGGATCTTTCCCCTGCTGGGAGACCTGGCCCAGGGTGCACTCAGCCTCGTAAGGTCCCTGGGGGGCCAATTGAGGAGCTATTTGATGGAGAAATAGCAGCTCCAGGTCGTGAGGACCGCATTAACCGGCCGGGGGGACTCGAGGCGCTGACCACGTCTTACCCTCCATGACGTCTGTAGTGGACCGAGATGGGGGACGCAGCGGCCGGGCGGAAGGCCAAGGTTCCCCGTGAGCTGTCGTGCCATGGAGTTATGTTATACTGCATATGACATAAATTGTGTATTTTAAAAGTTTTACATTTTTTGTTTTTTGTAATAAGTTTTTGTTTATCTCTTGTGGTTTAGCAGTTATACAATTCATTTGGAATAAAGAGGATTTCTAGGGCTAATCTCAAGGAATTCCGTATTTATATGTAATTTGTGATGCAAATATCTATAATATCCAGCATTTTAATCAAAATCATTAGGCATTTTTTAGAAAATTGAACATTTCAAAAAATGTCCATGGGACATAGTTTGGGATGGGGGGGGGGAGGTTTCCTGAAAATCTTTGTGTTGCATCCTTAGAAAATATTAAACTTAAATACCAATTTTAATATTTAACAGACTTTGTTTTTGAGTTATGTGATACATTCACACTGACCTTTTTCTAAAAATGTTTTCAAATGTATTTTCGGTGAAATCTCGACATAAAACTTTTTGGTACAGTACCTTCTCTATCAACTATGTTCATATATGTTACAGAAAATAAATTTTGTAATAGTGCTTAATGCCCGCTTTTACTACTGTGGCACCACAGACAATAATACTGATGATACATGGTAAAAGATGGAGCCCTGGTGGAGTGTGATGACAGGGGAAACCAGAGAAAACCTTCTCCTGCATTGCATTGTCTCACATGTGGTCACTTGGCATTGAACCCAGGCTGCCTTAGTGAGAGGAGAGTGGTCTAATCACTTGGCCATGATGAGGCCCTAAAATAAACAAAAAAAAAAATCTGATGTGATCCATTCACACGACTTTCTGAACATCTCTGCAATAAATTATTGTCAAAAAGTTAATGCTTGTATTTGCTTCATACTAATCGAGGAAAAAATAGCAGAAATAGTCTTATTATTTGCTTCCTTGTAAGTAGAAGGGGAATAAGGGAGTACCATAGGTTAAAGTGATAGTCAAAAGCTGGTTGCTATGTGACTGAAGTTCCTTTGTTTGTATGGACACGAGTTGACAAATTCCTGTATGAGAAAAGTATAAGTTTTTCAAAGCTGAAACTAATAACAAGGAATATCTCAAAACCAATCAACTCTACGAAAAAAATGCACTTAGCATAAATTGTGTGTTTTAACATGCTCTATGTTTTTTGTGTGGCAAGTTTTTGTTTATCTCTTGCAGTTTAGCAGTTATGCAAAATTTTGTAAAATTCATCCAGAATAAAGTAGTCTTTAGAGGCTATTCCCAGAAAATTCAAGATATAAATTTTATTTGTCAGGTAAATATCCTTAATATACAATAGTTTAATCAAAATCGTTAGAGGCATTTTTGAGAAAATCAAAATTTTCAAAAAAATGTTCCATATAAAGGGTAGTTAGGAGTGGGGGGATTTTTCTTGAAATCTTCATGTTGCACCCCTGGAAGGTACTAAACTTAAATACCAAGTTTGGTGTTTTACCACTTTTTTGTTTTTGAGTTATCGTGTTCACAGACAAACAGACACACACATGCACCATTCTCTGAAAATACATTTTTTGGATACAGGGGGACTTAAAACATATATTTCCAGTGAAATCTCGGTATCAAATTTTTGGGTTGAGTGCAATACCTTCTCTATACACTATGTACATAGTACGTATAGAGAAAGTAAAAATGCACTGACTCTATTTGAAATAACTTTTTTGTGACATCATCGAGCAAGTACAAAACACAGAATTTAAAGCCCTTCTTTTTACCTACAACACAAAGTGTGGTGAAAGTTGAATTCCATTATCAATAGGAGTAATGTGAAGTGATCTGGAAGGTGAAGGAATGCCAGAGGTTTGTAAGCTATGCAATAAACAAATATCCTTTATTGAAACACTTAACAAAAGAGTAAATCAGTCTAAAGAAGCACAACCAGCGTACTGACCTATGTATACTCAGTAAAGTCATCCATTTGCACGTGTCTTGCAGATCGTGGGGACGTGAATAACTCGCTATCATTGGAACTGCTGTCGCTTGCTGGACCACTCTCCTGCTGCACCTTGGCTCGTAAACGTTTGATCTGTCTTAGACGTTCCAGCCAGTTCGATGCATACGGGTCTTGACCCTGTGCCTTCAGGCTGCGTGATATCATAGATGCCAACTGCAAAATAAAACACACAGCAACCATTTTCTGATTTTGCCAACTATTTTAAATCTCCAGACACTATGAATTGACACTATACAACAACCTTATTTATTCAGACTAGGTGGAACTGGCTTTAATCTAAGATTGTTGAAAATCCAGAGATATTCTACTAAATGAAAAAAAATTCTGATATGTGCTACCCAGATTAAAAATGAATTCGATAGACAGACTTTAGTAAAGTCAAAGTTGCTTTATGGAATAGAAATCTGGGGAGTGACAAGGATGGCTATGTACTTCATACAATGTTTTGCAAGGAAGAAGACATAATAGTAGAAAGAATTTTGAAGTAATAATATAGATTTGAGTCAATTGTACATTTTTTTTTCATTACTTACATTTTAGTATTAATATTTGACTCTGAAGTGAGCAAAAAAATATGTGTATATAAGGACATGTATACCAAAACTGCCAGATATATAGGTTAAATGGCTTGAAAGAATTTACACAGCTGTAGTTTTCACTACAGAGGGTATTTTTTTGTTTCATGTGCAGCTCTAATGAGATAAGCATAAAAGATGACACGCATGTTACTGTAGTCCACGTGTGAAGAGCAGAGAGGTGTGGTTCGAAATTTGTTCGCCAAGGGCATAAACCAAGTGAAATTCACAGGGACATGTGTGGTGTGTATGGGGATGATTGTATGGACCGAAGCAATGTCCCCAGGTGGTGTACATTCTTCCAAGAGGGCCGTGTGAACCTTAGTGATTCACCACGCTCTGGGAGGCTGGTAACAGCTACAACCTCACAGAATGTCAGAGGTATTAAGGCGGCAATTTTGAACAACCGGTGTGTGCAACGGCAAACCTTATCGCAACAGTTCAACATTTCCTATGGTGCAGTGCACGATATTGTTCATGATACGTTGAAATTTTGTAAAGTTAGTTCTCGCTGGGTGCCTAAGAACCTGACAGACAACCACAAGGGCCAGCGAATGATCACTTAACACAGTACACCACAGAAAGGCGTGAATTGTCACTGGTGATGAGTCAAGGGTATACACTACACGTCCGAAACAAAGCAGGCAAGTATGGAGTGGAAACAAGCTGATTCCCCAGTAAAGTGACTCAATCTGCTAGGAAAGTGACAGCTTGTAACAGTGTTCATGGTGTTTTATTGGTGGACTTTGCTGAACATGGGACACTGTGAATGCTGCAGCCTACATTAAAACTTTGTGTCGTGCGCTTTGTGACAAATGCCACAGCATTAATACTGCCGATTTCAAACTTTATGAGTTTGCCCCCATGTTGTTGCTGCTGCTGTTTGTCAGAAAGTCAACAAATTTGGTTGGGAGGTGCCCCAGCATCCACTATACCATCCGGACCTTGCCCATCGGACTTTCATCTGTTTGGTCCCATGAAGAAATTCCTGCTGGCCAAAGCTTTGCGACAGATGCAGAAGTGAAATCAGCAGTTCGCGGATGGCTATACTCCAGAGAAATAGATTTCTATGAACAGGATATATTGAAATTGGTGTCACAATGGGACAAATGTGTTGAGAAAGCTGGTGACAATATTGAAAAGTAGGTAAAAGGTGCAAGTTCATTTGTGATTTTTGTTGTTTTTTTAACTATTAAACTTTTTCGTAAAAAAATATGGGACAGAGGTACGGGGAGTAGATGATGCTTGGAGAGAGGTTGATAAAATTAAAAGAATTTTTTGTAAATGTGTATAAGCATCACCAATTGAGGCAGCTCAGAATTGGGGAGGCATTCCACCAAGGTCAAAATTATCACAATAGCTATGAAATATCTGTACGGAATTTCCAGTCTAGAGGATAGGGATATTATCAAAGAATGCTTTAGCATGCAGGAGGAAAGTAAATGGGAAGTTCATGGTTAAATGCAGAATATAAAAATCAAGGCTTTTGGAAAGTGGTAGAATCAAGGCTAGAGGATATTGATAGACAAGATATTTTTAGCAGTATAAGAGAGAAACTGTCCTTATGGATATATAGAGGAATAAAAATAATCTGGGAGAGAGATGTGCAATAAACTAGGGAGAGAAGAATTTGCTTGGATTAGAACAGGGGCTAAAAACTTGAAAGGCATAAGACATGATGAAGATGTAAGAAAATATTGAATGTGCAGAGATATTGCCACAGATTTTCATTGTAAACTATAATGTAATCAAAAAAAGACATAGAGAGATTAAATTTGACAGTGAAAATGGGAAAAATTGGATGGGGAAATAGTAATCAGGAGCGTTTTGTTTGCAACAGAGAGAAAAATTAAAAGCTATGGGTAACTTCTTGGACTAGGTCACAGATAAATGGACAAGAATATTCAACAAGAAGATGGAAGAGGAATTAGGTTAGAAAATAAGAAAAAGTGGAAAGAATAGTATCATGATGTAAGACAAGGGCCTTATACCGCGTGATCCAAAAACATCTGAATTGGCTGTGCAGTGTTTTGCCTGTCTGCATCCTTGGTGTTCATTACCATCTGCTGCTATCATAGAAAGGCATGGATGAAACCATGCAACATTTTTAAAACTACTTTTAAAGGCTTTACTTGTCAATGTTATTAAAGGAGATGCTGAAACTGGCCACTGTTGTTGTCCATTCATTTTGGCACCTCTTTAGGAAATTATCCATCACTCGCCATAGTTCACATTGAGAAATGCCGGCAATTTCCTGCCGGATATTTTGTTTTAATTCTTCCAGAGCATGCAGGTGTGTTTTATGCTATAAGTTACCCCAGAGATAGAAATCACAGGGGGTTAGGTCAGGGGACTGAGGGGGGGCCGCAAATTTCTACTAATAATTCTGTCCTGAAACACACTTTCAATTGTTCTCATCAAAAGATTGGCTGTATAAACTGTTACAGAGTCTTATTAAAAAAAAAGGTAAAATCTCATACCCTGTCTGTTAATTCTCAAAAAAGGAGGACACATTTTATTCATGTATGTACAGGAGTCAACTGTTGACCTGAAAAAAATTGAACCTATAACTCTTTCTCCACATCATAGACTTATTTTTTTTGTCATGAAGGGGTATTTCATGAACCATATTAGGTTTCTCAGAGCTCCAATAATAATGATTATTTTACGTACATACATATTCATGAATATGGAGCCAAGCCTTGTCCATGAAAGATATTAAACGTGGGTTAATTTTGCCATTAAATACACTACTGAGAGTCCACTCACAAAATGTGTGCTGAATTACAGGATCACTTATTGCGAAAGATGCCTAAATGATAGCCGATGTTGTCTAATGCTTCTTCAGTAAGAACTGCACACCGTCTTTTGGATTTCTTAGCCTGAATAGTTCCTGTTTTCAGTATTATATTCCAAATTTGTGTTAAGTTCATGGATTGTTGTACAGCTTGGAACTTTTACCCTGGAAATCTTTCTGCAAATCGTACTTTCATTTGGTGAGCTGAGTTAACACATGCGAATAATAATAGTACAAGCTGTGCAGTTGAAAACATATAGTGCACCATAATACACTTTGTAAGTAAGTACAGAACAAAATATTAACTGAACTACACAATATCACCATCAACTTAATACTGCACTTCCAGAGCAGAACAAAACTGCTTCAAAAGAGTGACTGTTTACAGCAGCAGTGTGGAAACATGTGTCCACATGCCCAGTTGAAAGATACCTCTCAGCCCGTTCCGAGGTTTTTGATTCACTCGGTATATTATAATCGAAGATATGGAGAGATCACACAAATGGGAAAATTGAATGGCGAAATAGTAATCAGGAGGGTTTTGTCCATAAAATGAGAGAAAAATGGATAAGAATGATCAACAAGAAGAGGTTAGAAAATAAGTAAAAGGAGGAAGCATAGTAGCATGAAGTAGGACTAGGTCCACTATACATATATAACCTGGTGTTAAGGTATATGGTGCACTAAGGGACAAATAGAAATAGCAACTCTAAGTAAGGTATAAGAAAATTGTAAGAATGTACGTACAGTATTATGGTTAATAAATACTCATACGAGGGCCATTCAGAAAGTAATGAACAATTTGGCGTAACTAAATGACAAAAGTTATCAACACAAAACTTTATTTACAAAGTTACACTACCTTACTCTATTTCTCAACGTAATTGTCATGGCTATCAAGGTATTTATTGTCACACGGTACCAGTTTTTCAATGCAGATGTTACTCTTCCACCACTAAAGATGTGAGCCAAGATGTCTCTGCCACTTTAAGGTCTTCATTGTTTGAGAAATCTTTGCACAGTGTCCAAAGTGAAACACTGGTTTTTCTTAATTATTTATCAACATTTGCTTTCAACTCCATAATGATTGATGAACTTCCATTCCAGTCTTTGTCGTACACACTGGTTCTTTCTTGATTACTCATAAATTATGCGCCATTTCTTAACTGAAGACTTGTTCATTGCATTATCGCCAAATGCTAGCATTATCTATCTATAAAATTTAATTGGCCGTGCATTGAAAAAATGAATATGTTCTTTGTTGGTAGAAAAATATAACATTTGACGCAGAATTTAATATTAAATTAATCTAGGCAATTGAAAATAAAACTATACTGCCAGAAAACAGTGTTAAAAAGTAACAAAACAATATTGTTTGGCAATTAAAGCTTAAGAAATGTATGTAAAGAAATTGCAACATGACGTCATCGCTTCAAGATTTGCATGAAAATTGCTTAAAATAATGTGGTTTACGAGAGTAACATAGCCAAGATTATGTAACAAATATAACACATTATCATATATAAAATAGTTAAAAATTGATGTTTAGAAAAGTGTATTAATTATATAAAACATAAATAATCTCATAATACGAGAGAAGGAGGAGAACAAAAGAGAACGAGATACCAGATGCTGTAATTTGTTTAAGCATATAATAAAGAATAAGAACAAAGCTTAACAAATAACTGATTTAGAAAAGTTAGCTACTTGTAAGAACATTATTATATAAATTATTCAAATGTATTAATTTTAATTATTAGGAGCATATAAAATGTATATATTATATGTATTTCACGAAATGTGGAACAAAGAAATCTGTCGTCCCCATAGTGATGTGCAGATTACAATACTAAAAACAATGATCTTCAACTTTTGTGTTATAAGTGCAAATTTTATAAGGTTCTGGTACACAGTCTCCATATAGAGAAGACGAAGCTACAGATGCTAAGAGTTCACCTTGGAAATTGAGATCAATATTACAACAATTGTGTATAAAGTATTGTATACTACTAAATATCACCAATGATTTATGTAAGCACATATTATAAAGCAAATATTGGGCACAGTCTTCTTTAAAAGAAACCAGTTTAACTTGTGTGCCTCTGGTTCACCGCGTTGTTACAACAATCTATACAAATAAAAGTTTAAATACCAAAGCATATTCAAATTCATTCTCTCCTAAAAGAAATCCTACTATCCAAGCAAGGGAATTAAGATTATTTTACTCACTGACTATAGCTAGCAAACACTTAATGAGTAATGCGGTCATGCTGTGGAAGGAAATATAAGCTTGTAACAGTCTCAACAATCAAGTCTGGCAGTAACGGTAATTCCAGTTTCGCCAACCGCAAGCGTGACCAATATTATATCCAGCGGCAAATTTAAACTTATATAAAGTTTAAATAATTACCACACCGAGGATCCAGGACGAGAGTTCCCGAGACTACAACTACACAACACAGCTGATAACCCAGCCCCACCCCACATTGGCATTGAAAAACTGAATAGAGATTACTTTGAGAAATAGAGTAAGGTACTGTAACTTTGTATGTAAATAAAGTTTTGTATTGATATCTTTTGTTATTTAGTTATGCCAAATTGTTCGTTGCCTTCTGGATAGCCCTTGCATCCTCATCATCATCATCTACAATATTTGGTTTTTACATAAAAATAACAAAAGTGGAAAGAAGCGAGTTTGAGGGTGGAAGACATACAGAAAACAGACTGGAGCAGTCACCCAAAAAATCATTAAGACGTTTGTCACAGGAGACACCTACTCAATGTGTTAGAGAGCTGCGAAAAGTGCAGACCTAAAGCCATATAGGGTTACGATTGTTCATCAGCAACAGGAACCAGATAAGGATAAAAGATTGAATTATTGTCGTTGGTTTCAGATGTTCATTGTGCAAAATCCTGCCATATTGTCCATCACATGGTTCACAGATAAAGCATGGTTCCATTTATCCAGTTATGTGAACTCACGCCATTGGGCCATCGAAAATCCACATGTCATCCATGAAGCACCTATGCACCCGGTTAAAATCGGAGTTTGGTATGCAATATCTGCACAGAGAATAGCGGGGCCAATTTTTTTTAACCAGACTGTGAACACTGCAGAGTACCGACTGATTTTCATGGAGTTTGTTGAGCAACTGAACGATGTAGAGCTGAGTCAAGGATAATTTCAGCAAGATGGCACTACATACCATACATCAATGAATCCATGAACCTAATTGTAAGTTTCTTTGACAACCAGATAATTTCCAGGAACCTGTGGCCTCAGAGATCTCCGGATTTGACATCACCAGACTTCTTTCTAAGGGATTACTTAAAAGACAGGTTTTATGCCACACGTCCCCAGACATTGGACGCTCTGAAGCACCACATCACAAAGGAGATTCAAGTTATTGACAAGTGACCAGTATGATGTGTCGAGTTGTGCCTTATGTAGGATGGAGGACATTTGCTATAGAGGTAAATAATCTCCCAAAATTTCTCTACAATTTAGGTGTAATAAGTTGTCGCTAGCACAATTCGTTTTGAAACAATTAAAGAAAGAAATGTGTCAGCTCTATATAAATCACCCTATATAAGATGGTTAAGACAATCTAGGTGAGGGAGAAATATGTACTATGCAAGCACCTTTTCTTGAGTACTGATTTTACGGGGAAGTGAGGATAGGAGGGAAGAAGAGAGCCTGCCCACTGTCTTTCAATCAAAGTTTCTTTCTTTGAGGCCCTCGGCCTTTATGGTGAATAGGTTATCTAATTTGCCATGAACTAGCTGAACTGTGTTAACTCTGGGATCTACAAACAGATGAAACCTTAACATTATCAGGGTGCATAATGCTGATAATCAAATTTGTTCACATCGAGTTTACAGGTATCTGCTAGCAACACCGCACTAACTAAGAGTTCATTTAGCTAAGAGAATATCAGCTACAGATAGTTTCAATTTTTTCCTTGCAATGGCTGGCTCCGAAATAAAACCTGAAGAAAGGGAAGTTTTCTTGTTTAATACTCTTCAAACACTGATAAGTTTAAAGAATTAAATATTATTAGCAAATAATTCTAATTTTTAAATTCCATATTTATCCAAATACAAGACAATGTTTTTTCCAAAATATTAATGTTCAGAACTGGGGGTCAACAGTTCTTCTAATAATTAATAGAATAATAGAAGGAGGTAAAAGTCAAAAGCTAGTTTTTTTAACTTAAAGTCTTTAATATATCAGTAAAATTAAAGTGCTAACTAATATCCCTAAAAATAGTGTATATAATGAGAATATAATTGTTTTTGGGCAAAATTTCATCTTGCATTTGCAATATTTGTTTTCCGAATACATATAGGGAAAAAGTAAATTTCAAAGTTTGTGGGTACTGCAGTGGCAAAGGGGGAAAAAGTATAGATTACCACCAAGGTTGCAGCAGATTTTGAGCATCTCATTTCATGCCAAAAATGAACTCTTTAAGAGCCTATGAGCATCCTCATTGAAAAAATATTACGCTTCAAGACTAAAATAACATTTTAAATTTCAAGAGTTCCTTTCACATAATGGTTGCACATAATGTTGTTTTGGAAGTCAAAAGTCAAGCAAAAAGAGAGAGGTTAGCTGCACATTTCCCCTCCTCAGGCCGCACATATACCATTAATGTGAATTTAAGCACAAATGCAAACTAGGTAACATGCTTTTGGATATATTAAGTGTGTTGTCTTAACAGAAAGTAGCATCCATAAATAATCGTTGTTACAGCTACGCTGCCGCCACCACCACAGTCGTCACATATACTGTACATTTCATTCTCCCTTCTCTCACACTCACAATGTGAATTTCTAAGTAAATTCAAATTAGGTAAAAAAACATTTACGATGTGTTATATTCTGTTGTCTAAATACAAAATCATAATTACAGTTGCACTACTGCCACCATCACATTGTACAATTGCACCCATATGTACATTTCCACACTCCCCTCTCCGGCAACCACTCAAAACGTGAATTCCATGCAATAAATTCTAATTAAGTGCAATAAATAGATAAACAAATAAATAAATAAATAAGGGACTTAATCAACTTAAGTATCCGCTAATTTGTTCAGAATATACGGCAAACCTTTAAATTTCATTTAAACATTCTTTTTATATAACTACGTCTTTTCAACATTTCTTATGTAGATGATATGCTAAACTGCAAAATTAAGTTCTGAAAAATAGGGGTTGTCTTACATTTGCAGTCATCTTGTATTCGGATAAACATACTAATTTTTTTCTTGTCAAGCTTGAACATGTGGGAGTGAAAGCCAAGACTGGGTATTACTTTCACTACAAACATCCCAGCTGAATGTAACCATATGTAGATATCTAACTGTACTTACATTAGCATGTAGGGCCAACTGTCGAGCCATAACAGCGAGGTTCTGGTCAGAAACTATTTTTGGCTCGCTGTGTCCTATGTGTTCTGCCAAGTCATCACGAGCCTTCACCACGACCTGATTGGTGCTGTGGTCCAGTGGCTGAATAATCACACATGCGTAGTTGAACTGGCACTGCAAAACAACACACAGATAGCGAGATATAGCTCTTGTGTTTTAAGGTATGTATCACTCAAATTTCATGACAAATCACAAAATATCAATTTTATTAAAATTCCATAAAATAATTTAAACATTCCTGAATATAAAAAGGGCATAATTGGTCACCACATGACATTTTTAAATGCCTTAGCTAGAGCTACAGCAAAGCATTAGAGATTAAATTGTCCTGGACTCGGCAAGAAAAACTTCAGTTCAACAAGAAAACATTTGCATATCGCAAAATAAAAACAAAGTTGTGCGAAACAAAAGCAGGAATACAAGAAGAAAAGGGCAGAAAGTGCACAGCAGAGGAAAGCTGAGGATCAACCTACCAACCTTGTGTATTTTAATGTGGGCCATGCATTCAAATCTTTCCTTGTTTTCTCGCTATTGATATTTTCAACATTTTCTTCCTGTAAAATGTTCCTTGAGGAGCAGTTTTTCTGTTACATATTCACAATGAATAAGAATTATTCTAGCTTTATTCTGTCAGATATAATTAAACATACATTTTAAATTTTCAAACATTAATATATTTTTATGCCAGAACATTTTTGGAAACTAAACCAAAGAAGATACAGAGAAACCTAGGGTAGTTTCAAAAAGTACATGTATTAAGAATCTAAGGTTAAAATATTACACTAAAGTTTTAATTTTTTTTATCACAAGGGAGCTTTTTAGTGATGCAACAAAAACAAACAAATTTGACCATAGCTTCCAAACCATTAAGAGCAAAATTGATGAAATTTAAATGAAACTCATTTATATTATATTACATCTGTGGTATAAATTTCAAAAAGTTAGTATTATAAGTTTGGAACTTCAAACTTTCAGTTGCACATGTCCTTAAATACAAGGGTAATTAAACCTTTTTCATATTTTACAGTGTTATTATATATGATCTTTCCAATTACAAACTTGAATAACTGTTGTTAGAAGACACTTAGAAACATTATATTGATATCAATGGAAAAAAAAAACTTACATATTTTTTGTTATGTTAGTGATCCTATTGCATAGGAAATAATAAAACAGAAAAATGGTCGCAAACAACAACAGGAGTGGATTTTCTGTGCTAGATTTTCACATATCCCGGTCTGATGTCACTGTGAAACATAATTTTAGAAGAAAATTTGGTGTTGATCCATCTAGTGGGTCCAGTATCGTAAGTGGTACGTTGATTTCTAAACGAGGGGATGCATCTGTAGTGCAAGTAAACAGTTGTCCATCAGTAAGTGAGGCAAATGTGGAGTGTGTGAAAGAGTGTTTCATACGAAATCGACAGAAATCCACCATAAAACATTCCTCGACAAACTGTGTGGAGAAAAGTTTAAGTAGCTTAAAACTGATTCCAATAATATGGAACACCTCGGTATAGGTTAACTCGCATACATTGTGTGTTATACAAGTCTGCAGCTTTTGTGTAATATGTTTTTGTCTATCTCTTACGGTTTGTCAGTTATATAAAGTCATCCAGAATGAAGAGGTCTTCAGAGGATATTCCCATAAAATTCAAGATATACATTTTGTTTGCCTTAAAAATAGATTAAAACATGATATTTTAACCAAAATCGTTGGAGCCATTTTTGAGAAAATCAACATTTTTGAAAAATGTTTCATGTAAAGCACAGTTGGGGGGCTGGGGGGATTTTCCTGAAAATCTTTGTCACATCTTTTGAAAATACTGAACTTAATACCGAGTTTGGTATTTAACTGACATATACTTTTTGAGTTATGCTGCCCATATAAGCTCACATGTGTGCATGCACACACATGCACACTTGGACATGTTTCTAAAAATGGTTTTTTGGATTTAGGTGTAATGTATTTGTGGTGAAATCCCTATATCAAATTTTTGAGTAGAATACAATACCTTTTCTATTCACTATAGTACACTGTACATGCATACTAGAGAAATTGCTTAGCATGAAGTAGAACATATGAATAGTCTGTTATAGAATGTTATCATGGTCAATGTGAAGGAAACATGCCAAGTAAGTGTTGTGGTAACACAGAGTACATGTTAACTAACGTACCTTGACAGTCTGAATGTTGTATTCCTGGCCACTCTCGTTGTACACAATTGTCACATAATCATTTCCTATGTGCAGTTTCTTGCCGTTACACAGTGGATCAGTCTCTTTGGTTGGCATCAGCGTAGCAACGTGAAATGTCACCTCAAACATAGCAGATAGATAACTTATTTCATCTTTTCAAGTTACATATATATATTCCTGTAGTTGCTGTATCATGTACAGTTAACAGCCTGGTTTTCCCTCTATTTCTACATTTTTAAACACTACCAAATCTAGTTATTTCTTTTATAACTTACAACCTCGTCTGTTTTATTATTAAGATTCTCCCTTTCTTTGGTGATTTTCCTCCCCCATTTCTCTCATACTTTCCCTATATAATTACTTAGTTGTTTCAGAAATTCTTTCTTATTGTTCCAATAAGTGGCAATTTTTCCCAGTTTTTATTCCATATTTTCTCTCTCCACATTTTAGTTTCCTCACACTCAATTACACAGTTATCAACATATATCTTTATCAACTTTTAGAACTTTTAATAACATAGTTCTTGTTCTTGTCCATGCCAGACCTTCTCTTTCCATTTTTTCACAAACATCAATGTAATTTTCTCTTCCCCATTCTTCCTTAAACTCCTGTATAATATTAAAGTACTTAAGCTACCTATTATTTCTTGTTTCTCTATATAGTCTATCCTAGCTTTCATTTTGTTCCATAATTTTTGTCCCCCTGTTGTCTGTTGATTGTGTAGCTCCCCAATCTTACAATTTTCTTCAATTGACGACCAATTTCTTTCCCATTTTGCGATTCTTGTGCCCTAAAGTACAATATTTCCTTCCTCTAGTGCTTAGATCCTGTTCCAGTATTTCACTATCTGTTTGACTACTAATCCCTTCCTCCCAGCTCTTCCCAATTCAACTAATGCTACTCTATTAGGGTAATACCAATATCTTCTTGCAAAAGGATCTATAAATTTGGTCTATACATTCCCAGCCTTTTTCAGTCTCCCAAATCTCTATTCCATGCATCAAGGTTTGTCTAACCAGTTTACTCTCATCTGTGTACAAATACGGAGGTGAGCTGTTACCTGCATAACATCGTCTTGCCAAATGTATGCAAATTTGCCGTCATTTCCGTTGCTGTCTAGGCCTCCTAGGAACACACTCTGGGGGTCTGCATCTTTCAGTCTGATTAGTGTACCAAGTCTCTGAAATGATAAAAAATTATCATTGCTGTGGTAAAACAGCTTTATTTAACATATTGGTGAGAAAGTGAACTAGTGTACATTTGCTAATGGATTGAAATTGAAACCTGTAAAACTTGTCTAACAAAGCATAATACAAGGGGAAGTCAAATGATATCTATAAAATGTAATGTAAAATTTAAACATTAATGTGAATGCACAGTGAAGTAACTAATCAAATAGGAGTAAAAACATAGATACACTCAAACTTCACTCTTGAAATAAAGTAACTTACTTTGGACATGTTTCGGTGGCTCCATTTTCAACGGAGATTCACTGATGAACTCATGGTATGGAGCTCTCTTCCGGATAGATGAATTTTAAGATGAGTCCATTTGTTTGTGGTATGTCAAAATTTATGACCTTGTTTTTGTTTTTTAAAATTAATAGATTTTCCCAAACTGTTAATCCAATTGGACTCTGCACTAATTGTAATAACTTGGGTTCACTGTGAAAATTATGGTTTGAGTCCAAAAATGATGTGTTACAGCTGAATTATCGGTCTGTTTATATTTCAAATATCTCATGTGTTCTTTAAAACGTCCAATGTTTTGTTTGGTTTTTCCGATATTCACCTTTTCACATTCCTTGCAACCGATTTCGTATATCCCTGATTGTTTCAATGGGGGGATTTATTCTTTTGTGTTTGTATGGAGGAGGTTTTTTAAACTGTGCTTATTAACTGGGGTTAAGTTAATGTTCCATTTTTTAAAAATCTTTTGAAATTTTTGGTGTGCCAAAGAGTGGCAACTGAATTTTTTGTAGCTGGTTTCTGTTACATGTCCGAAGTAAGTTACTTTATTTCAAGAGTGAAGTTTGAGTGTATGTTTTTACTCCTATTTGTAATGTAAAAGTTGAAATTTGTACCATTGTTCAATAAGTTGGCAGTACTTACAAATAAAACCTTAAAACTGAAATTAAAAGTCAAATTAGTGTCATTTTCTGCAATTTGGCTGTATACTGAAACCTTAAAAATGTAATGAAAAGTTGAAAGTCATGCCAATGTTCTACAAGTTCGCAGTTATGTTACCATTGATTTAAAGAATGACCAGCAAGTGCAGACAAGCAAAATGTGGCCACAATACCAGCTCAAAATTACTGCCCCACTTGCAACATGCACCAAGGAAGGTACATTTGTTGGTAAATGAAAGACTAGCAGCAGGTGCATGAGTGGAGTAGAAAGTTCCACTCTCCACCCTGTCAGGCACACTAGTCTACTGCAACAGTTGAAGCCATTGTCATGGAGAATCATCTGTGGATAAAACAGCAGCAAATTGGAACATCATTTATGACCAGTTTAAGTATCTGCAAGATGGTTCCGCAGCAGCTCACTCCAAAACTGAGAATGCTATGTGTATGAAAAAGCAATTAAATACTAATTGACCTAATGTTGGCACTTAAAGTATTTATGTCATTGTAAGTCAGCATTGGGGTTGTCATCTCAAAATAATTGAGATCACTTTGTGGTTTACCAGGAAACATGCGAGTCAGTTGAGAAATTTAATGCTATGCCAGCATTTTGCCATGGTGGCTCAATGGTAGAGCAACTGGCTAAAGACTGGCAGATCTGAGGATAATATCCTGGCTATGGCATTCAATTTTTCAATGTAATTCTACCAATGTCCCACACACGCTTGTGTGAAAAAACAATTAAAATAACAATAATTAATCCAATCCAGTGACTGGTGGAGAGACACTCACCTGTAGGAACTCTGCATATCGTAAGGAACCAAATTCGTTGCGCAGTATTTCTGCCTCGTTGCTAGCCTGGCCAGGTCCGACATAGATTACCCCCACTTTGTGTGTCTCATACGGTGGAATTCTGTCTAAGTTCTTGACAGCGCGTTGGTTTGCTGGCGTCTGTGTGATCAGTAGAGGCTTCTCTGAGGAGCTGCCGAAGTGAGCTGTGTGGTACAGCTGCAGAAACACAAAACTGTTCCACAACACAAAATTAGTGCTTTATGCCAAATAACTTACACTTAAGACTACAGTGGCTCAGTGGTTAGATAACTCGCCTCTCACCAAGATGCCAAACGACAGCATGTGGACAAAGTGGCACAGGGAGGGTTGTCTCTGGGTTCCCCCACCATCTTCATCAGTGTCATTGCTTGCAGTGCCACAAATAGTAAAAGTGAGCGTTAAACACTACCAAATTTTACTTTCTCTACTTAATAAATAGTGCGTAGTTAGAATAGCCAATTAGGACTGAGAGATGTACACTCTCAAAACCACATCACCTCACTGGTCTTCAAGTCTGAGAACACCTCGAGTAGGGTTCATCACCAGGAAAGCTTCAGCTCTTATTTCAATTTGATAAATGTTGTAGGGTCTCATGGAAAAAAAAAATTGATGTGTTCCATTCACTTGACTTTCTCTACATCTCTGCAACAAATTACTGTTAAAAAGCTTATGCTTCTATTTATTTCATGCTAATCTACAAAAAATTAGCAGAAATACTCTTATTACTTGCTTCCTTATAAGTAGAAGCGAAATAATGGAGTAGCATCGGTTAAAGTGATAGTCAAAAGCTGTTTACTATGTATGTATGTTCCTTTGTATGTATGGACAGGAGTTGACAAATTCCTGTATGAGAAAAGTATAAGTTTTTCAAAGCTGAAACCAAAAACAAGGAATATCTCGAAAGCGATCAACTCCATGAAAAAAATGTATGCAACATAAATTGTGTGTTTTAATGTGCTCTACATTTTTTGTGTGGTAAGTTTTTATTCATCTCTTACGGTACAGCAGTTATGCAAAATTCCGTAAAATTCATCCAGAATAAAGAAGTCTTGAGGGGTCTTTCCCAGAAAATTCAAGATATAAATTTTATTTGTCACATAAATATCTTTAATATAAGAGGTTTTAATAAAAATCGTTAGACCCATTTTTGAGAAAGTCAAAATTTTCAAAACAATTTCCATGTAAAGAGTGTTTGGGGTGGGGGGGGGGGGTTTCCTCAAAATCTTTTGTCACATGCTTGGAAGATACTAAATTTAAATATAAAGTTTTTTCACCGCCTGGTCCTGTTTCCTACCTTTTAGGTTAAGGGTAGAATAAGTGTGAATCCTGGCACCTCTTACTATGCCTATCCATAAGTATCTGCTCCTCCAGCTGCATAATGGTACATCCTGTCTCCATTACACTTGGTAGGAGGCATCACGTAATGACACAATGCATTGACATATTTGGTTGAAGCATCAGGACAATTTATACATATTTGTAAACTTTGTTTTATTTTTACACAAATAAAATAAATCAGTGGAGTAACAGATTTCTATTCCATGACATTCACAAAGAAAAAGCTATCTCTACATGTGTGTTCTTCTGACCCCAATGTGTCCATATTATAATATTCAAGCCTTGTACATCCTTTTTAATACAGTATACTCTCGATTATCCGGCGCGGAAGAATGTGTGTGTAATTGAGAAACCTGTAATTTAATGCTTTTAAGGTATAACATACATATGTAAATAGGAAATTATGTTTAAAAGCTTTTTTCAACATGTAATCTTTAGAATATTTTTGAGTTGGATTTGTAACACTTTAAGTATCACTTTCATATTGTTTTGCCAGACCAGTTTCAAAGTCGTGGTTTCCAACTGAATTTCTACAGGATGTTCTATGTTGAGGTGTGTTAGTCCCTGGTGACTGATTAATGAACTTCCACAATGTGTTTTGTGGCAGCAATTCAAAGTTGAATATGTGGCATTCGTTTTTAAAGATGTGGATTTTCTGCCAGACATCAAGCTCTGCTGCATATAAGGAATACATTTGGTGACATTTGATGGTTAGTAGACCAAAAGTGGTCGCTTTGTTTATATTTTACTGCTCTCAAGTGCAAAACAATACCTAAGTAATACTTAAAGTGCTACAAATCCAACTTAAACATATTCTATTCATACATATCATGTTTCCAAAACACCCTTTCATAAAATTGTTGGTATGTATTCTTTATTCAAAAGTTTATTCTACTTCTGTGCATAGGTATTGTTTTTCTTTAGGAAACATCAATAAGGGTCCTGTCGTGACTTAAGTGCCATTTCCAATGTTTAAATGATCACCGTGCAACAGAGTACCATTTACATTGTAATCACCTGCCTGTTCTGTGTAAATTAAAAACAAATTCAGTTTTTCTTATGTTAATCAGCATGTAAGCATCAACGAAGCAAGTTAAAAGGAATCTGTAAAACAGATAGCACAGAAACGAAAAAAATGTGTCAACATTAAAACAAAATAATTTTTTGGGGGAAGGGGGTTGGCATGCATGGGTAATCTGCACGTGAATAATTGGGAGTATACTGTATTTTAATCATTTAGGAGTTCAAATTAAGAACTGTCTTATTGTCCAAGTCTGTCAGAAGGAACACAACTTTTCAATGGCATAAGAATTATCAAACTTGGTTGACTCACGACCCTACCTGGGGTTTATACCAGATCTCGGAGGATCTTTGCTGCGAGGTGAAGTGTCTTTACGAACAGAATTCCAATCCATTCTAGGTGGCTTTCTTACTGGAGACATGACGGAAATTGTGTGGCCACGATCTCTCTTGAAAGACAACGGGGGCAGAGCTGAGGGATCTGGTCGCACAGAATCTTCTTTTTGTGCCATGTGAACCTAAATGTATATAAAATTTATTAACCCAAAAAGCATGAAAAGGATGTTAAAGATAATTCTATGACAGTGAAGGAGAAAGATCATCGCTCTGAAAATTCAAGGAAAAATAATATAAATATGAATATAATATGAAACTCACCTCGTCTACACCTTGTCGAGGAGACAACATTTTGGTGGACTTGTCGGAGCCAAGTGGAAATTTCTGAATGGGAGATTTTATATCTGTAACAAATAACCTCAGTTTACTGGCAAACATTTGTGAATAAATATTTATCTCAAGTATTAATAGAAATATACAGGTAGGAAGTTAAATAATCCTGTAGACTTTTAAGAGCAAATTTCACTTATTGTGAATAACAAGAAAGCTGAAAGTTTACTACAGTTTTCTGGAAAAATACTTTTATCCAAAAATTTATCATCAACTTGCTGTACCACTGTTGACTAAAGGTTCTTAATATATGACTATATTCATAGAAAATTTAATAAATTAAAACTTTTTCCTTTGGCATATTTCAATAGAATAACAGTTTCTGTGTAAATTAAATTTAGAAAGTTCATAATTTGTTCTCCCTTTAGTTTTGTTAGAACTACCAACATTGCATCAGCTGTGTTTACTTTCTTCTGATGCTGGTGTGGATCGCAGGGAATATTTATTTAATTGCATGCAATTGTTTTTTGTCAAAGTAAGAAGTTATAATCAGAGCAGTTAAAGGAGGCACGGATTAAAAAAAAAAAGAAGACAGAAAATCTTATAACAGAAAAACATACGCACATACTGCAATTTTAAACACTTGAATATCTGGACATTATCTTAATTACTTAGAAATGTAATGTGCAATTCTTTTTCTTCTCAATTGCTGTATGCTGAAAGATTTCCTAATAGGATTATGCCAAGCACACACACATTTGTTGCCGTTTACCAGCATGTCTATTGTAATTCCAAGTTGTCTTAATTGAAGACAACAATGCCAACATGGAAGAGGAAGTGGTTGATCAAACTCCTGCTTGTACAGTGGGGGTTATTGCACATCCAGTGAGTACAAGTTTATCACCACATACATTTCATTCATGTGTTGGGTTTTCCAAGTGCTTGCTACGCCAGTTTACATAAAATCCATATTTTATAACAAATGTGTTGTCGGACGATATCTATTTCATGCAAGGTGGCATTACAAATTTTTACAATACATGCACTTAGGCAGTGGAGAACCTTAGAACAGAAAGAGATCTGAGAAAGAACCAAGGCATAACCTTAGCCCCATTGAATAACTATTGCTTTAAAAAAACCTTCTAATGACTAACATAAAAGACAAAATTCCAATAGAAAAAACCTGACGGATTTATGAAATTGGTTATTAAACATAGGGAAGACAAAGAGCATATGAGAAACACAAGACATAAACAAACCAAGAAATCAGCATTAGCAGAACATTTTTGGTCCACAAATCATCAGTTGAAAGAGAAACCCAAACGATTAAAAGCCCTTAGGAAACTAGTAGAGTTCTCCATTTGGGAAAAATTATACAAATAAACACAACCTCTCAAGCTTTGAAATCCCAGGTGAAAATTACCTCATTGTACAGTGTGTCCAGCCAGGAAAACACCATCCTTTGGTCACAGAAGGAAACGCTGCAGTGAACTCAGGTTGAAAATGGAGACAATCTCCGAAACATGTATTTCCAGTAAGTTCTGTCTATTTTGAAATGGAGAGTGTTTATATTTGACAACTACTTTCTAATGTTTGGAAGTTCACTGCTGTGTACTTCATAATCATTATTGAAGGATTCTGTGTTCACCAAACGGTGAATTTGACAACAGAACATTTCTGGGCTATGGTTTTTCATGATTTTAAATTGTGATTGTCTACACAAGGTGAAGATGACCTTAGAAATGTATTTGGTGAAGAAACCCCATCCTTTGCAACAATTTAAGATTGGTACAATGAATTCATTTCATATACAATGCATTGATTGTTGCAAACACTTGGACAGCTTTTCAAATTTGGTTTGGAAAATATTATTGGTGATGAATCTTGGATTTACCATTATGATCCTGAAATGAGAAGTCAATTGGCTCAATGGGTCTTTCAAACAGAACCTGAAGCCAAAAAAGTGCAACGAATTTCACTGCTAATAGCTTCGTTGCCTGATTTTTTTCTAAAATGGGTCATATTACTACTATATATTACAAGATAAAAATACCATTACTGCCGATTGATATACAAATATCTGTTTA
Organism: Hymenopus coronatus; assembly: GCA_030762935.1. NCBI lineage: Eukaryota > Metazoa > Arthropoda > Insecta > Mantodea > Hymenopodidae > Hymenopus > Hymenopus coronatus. Next base: position 4,544,927 of record CM060895.1, on the reverse strand, counting down.
ATTTTTTAAAAAGTTAGTGAAAAAAAACAGAATTGATGCTTCATTACATACAGCAAAACTAACCATTGAGTATCTGGATGCCCTAAAGGTCAACACTATACAACCCTTATCTTAGCACCTTGTTATTTATTTTTGTTTCACGAAAATTAAAGATAAAATGCATGGAATCAGTATTTTGTCATCAGATGAAGCCTGCTTTCTGAAGTGGCATCATTGCTTTAAGGACTGCAAAAAGGTATTTACGTTGTAACATGCCGTTATGACTACAAATCAATTAGATCGACTTCAGCGTCAGTAAGAGATAATCCAGCCAAAGTGTTAGTGGTCTTGTGATCTCCATGGAGAAGTTTCAATAAATTCTTATCCTTGGAATTGGGCAGAGCCGGCTTCAAGTCGTGCATCCCCAAGTACATCTGGCAGACAGAATGCAAGATCTACCTGATAAGCCTGTATTTCCTTCAGGCTTCCAGAAGGGAGGAAAGGGTTAACATCTAGGATAGCAGCATAGGGCCAGCTGTGTCTCATAAGTTGGTACGAGCATATTTTGGCTTGTCTAAATCCTTTTTTACTTTCCTTATGTATCATGTATTTAACTTGGCTAAATTTTTAACCTTGCTCACAATCTGAGAAATGTTAATCTTGTTAATCAGCCAGAAAAAGCAAATGGCAATATTGATTCATTTTGTAATTCTGTGCAAGCAATTATTATTCAAAAGTTATGTTGTCTTGGGTTTTTAACCTCAGGGAATTTATACTCTGTATTTAAATTGCAAATATTGTGTTCATTTATTATGTAAATGTGTTGCATTTGGATTCTGACTAACAAATTCACCTATTTCGCGCTTTATCCTTGTGTAGATACATCCTTATTCTTATTTGTATCTCCCACAATTTAAATTATTTCAGTGGTTTTTGCTATGGTTAGGGCCTGGCATAACAAAAGTGGTAGCACAGTGTGGTTAAAAGGAATTTTAAGAAAAAAAAAATTGAAGTTTTTAAAACTAATCAGTGTTTGATTTTGTAAATATTTTAATGTTACCCTTGTGTAGTAATCAAGTATAACATACACAAATGTAACTCACCTGCCTTCTCTACAGAAGTTGGGGACTGTATTGGTGTAGAGCTGGGCGAGATCTGCACACACACATAAACAACACTTAACATCACTTTCTCTACCCACACATATTAACCGTATGCATTGGAAAAAACTTAAAACAGTCTCACTTAGGCTGAAAGAACTACTAAAGGCTGGTTCTACAATCTACCAATAACTTGCAGAAAAAGCTATGTACCACATTTTTAGGCTATCTACAATCTCTCGATAACACTACTTGGAGGATTTTTTATTTTGTTTATTTATTTATGGAAACACCTCAAACAGCAAAGCTCAGTTTATATATCTTTATACAAATTGAGATGTGACATTAACGAATTACGAGTCATACATAATTATATAACACAGAAAATACCACAAAGCACATGTTATGCTTTGACATGTGAAGTAAGAGCAATTGGGTGTACCTCTAAAGTTGGCAGTACTGCCATATGTAAAACTATAATTGTTATTATAATTGGTGAGAAATTACTTTGTGATTGACATTCCTGCTGACACATGGCTGTCTCAGTATGCTGTAGTCATATTTACTCGCTGTCCATCTGCAGTGCCACATGTTCCATGGCTTCCTCTAAAATGCCTTCTTCTTTCCATGCATTTTCTATCACACTTCTCATATGTTGATCTACTTTTCCCCATTTCTCACTAGTTACCTCATCTATTCATTTTAACATTAGGTCCTTTACTTCACTAAACGTAAAAGTTATTTTGGCTAAAGTTACCTCAACTTGTTTATCACAGTGTCACTCGTGGTAGTTCTAGGATGAGAGCAAGAGCAATATCTGTAATATATAAAAAGTTTAAGGTACACTCCCGCCGCTGAATCCTTGCACTTGACAGTTAAGAGTTAAGTTGGTACATCCACAGAAAACAAATGAAAAGCTTTACCCATTTTGACTTTCTGAACCAATCGCAATGCAGCATTCTGGTCGGTCGATCTGACAATGGAATCTAGATGCTGCACCGCTGCAATATCTGGCTATTTCCATCCATGTGCTCAGTTTGTGAACTCCTAACGCATGCACTGAGCTGTTCTGTACAAGATACGTATTATTCGCTGTTATTTATATTTGTTGATAGTGTTTGTACATGAGGGAACATAACAAGATGAGGTGGATAGACTTTTGAGGGAAGGTGCGGCGGCTTCATGGGAGACGAAAGTGAATCATGTTCACAAAATAATACGAAAGGCACAGGAATTAGACGGAATCATCAGTGAATGTGAACCACTAATGACCACGATGACGATGATTCTTTTCAGAATGATGACGAAGGTGACTTTGATGGAATTGAGCCATTAAAATTCTAAACTGGTGAAAATCACTTTGTTATACCTTTCTGTCATTGTAACGAGCTATTTTGCATTAATTTGTTCTATATTGTTGTAAATACCTAATGTATGCTGCACACGTTACAGTATCACTGTTATTTTCAGTTAACATCAATAATAACAAATTAGTTTCATTATTCATCGGCATTCATTTACTATGTACACTGTTTATATTTGTCGTTACACATGATAGAGACATTTGTAACTAGCTGTTGCTGCAATGCCACAAAGGCAGCATAGCCAACCTTATGCGAAACCACTCGAACTATCAAGTACAAGGATTCAGCAGCAGGGGTATAGTAATGATTATAAATGTAAATTCTTGCAGAATGAAATTAAAGAATCAGATGAGTCATGCATGAGAACTGCAACATTGATGATATCATGTCTCCGACTTTTGATTGGTCAGCAACTTGACGAGCCCGTGCCAGCAGAAGACTCACACTAATTACATTACTGGTAGAGAGACTCACGACATTGGTAGGAGATGGGGGCACAGTCCTTGCAGTGGCTGTCAGTGCTGGCGGGGATTGAGTGGCTGTCCCAGGATACGAGTGACATGACAGCAACAGCGGATGATTCACACAGTTCCCAGCTTCATCTCCAGTTGGTGGAGTTGTCCCTAGACCAGATATTTCTTCTGGTATAGCTTCACAGCTCACCCTGCATGAGAAACTCCAATCTTAACAATTGTTTTTGAACACTGATACGTATGAAAAGAATATTTTTGAGTTGGTTTTGTAACACTTAAATATCATTTAAGTACAATTTTTCCAGACCGCTTCGAAGCCATGTGGGCATCTTTGTCGATGGTTTCCAACTGAATTTCCACAGGGTGTTCTATGTTGAGGTGTGGCGGTCCCTGGTGGCTGAGTGACGAACCTCCATAATATATTTTGTGGCACCAATTCAAAGTTGAATACATGATATTGATTATTAATGATATGGATTTTTTCCCATATGTCGAGCTCTGCTGCATATGTGGCATGTTTTATAAGGTGTATGTTAGGTACTATTTCATGGTTAGTAGACCAAAAGTGGTGTGCAATGGCTGATTTGTCAGTTTTTTTGTATCTTACTCCTCTCATATGTTCTTTAAGTCTTATTTCAAGGTGTCGTTTTGTTTTACCAATATAAAATTTATACGTAAGTGACACTTAAGTATTACAAACCCAATTCAAAAATATCCCATGTTAAATTGATAATGGTGTTCAGTCTTCTAGATATATTAATTCCTTCAGCAATATGCACATGATGTCATACCTTATACATTAAATAATACAAACCTTGATATCTGGAGTTATGGTCATCTGGTCTAAGACACTATAGTTTAGGCAAAACTGTGATAAAGGATGGGGAGGCACCACTAAAGCAGTGTAATGGCATGGTTAAATACTGATGGGTTTCAATTCATTACAGATAAATACATTTTACAATTTTATGTTAAAAAAAAAAAAATAAAATCTCTGATACCATTACAACTACACAGCATTATAAAAGTATAAGATCAGATAATACTGCAGTTATTATGTGAATGGCTGCATGGTATAACGCATGGTATGTGAGAGTTGACCATACTGTATGGTCAGAAGTTTATGCCCCAAAGGAACAAAGCATTTTTACTTTCTATATGTGTACTATGTACATAGTGATAGAGAAGGTATTGTATTGCACCCAAAAATTCAATACCAAGATTTCACCAGAAATATATGTTTTGAGACCCCCTGAATAAAAAAGTCTGTGTGGTGTGTGTCTACGGACAACATAGCTCAAAAACTACATGACCGTTAAATTCCAAACTTGGTATTTAAGTTTATTAGCTTCCAAGGCTGTGACGAGAATATTTTCAAAAAAAGTCCCCAACCCAAACTACCCTTTGCATGGAAGATTTTTTTAAAATTTTGCTCTGAAGATTTTGATTAAAATATCATATATTATAGATATTTACATGACAAATAAAATGTATATCTTGAATTTTCTGGGAATAGCTTCTAAAGACCTGTTATATTAATTTGTTGAGTTGGTTTTTTAGTACAATGTCACATTATCCTCATAATAAGTATGTAAGTGACATAGTGTTAAAAAACCAACTCAACAAATTAATATAACACATAATTTGACTGTCACTGTTACTAAATTCCTCCAAACATCAATCTTCTAAAGACCTGTTTGTTCTGGACAAATTTTTCTGAATTTTGAATAACTGGTAAACCGTAAAAGATAGACAAAAACTTACTGCACAAAAAATGTAGATTTCGATAAAACATACAATTTATGCCATATACATTTTTGTTGTAGAGTTAACCATTTCCACGATATTCCATGTTATTGGTTTTGTTTTTAAGCTACTTAAACTTTTCTCAAACAGGAATCAATTTTATGTTCATCTCACTTTTTTTATTCCTACCAAGCAAAGAGAACCAAATTTCAATTGTTTCATGGAGCAACTGGCTTTTAAAAGATTTGACTATTTCTTCTCTACATATAAAGAAGCAAGACTATTTCTGCTAAAGTTTACCTCAATTAGCATGGTGTAGATAACAGAATAATCTTTTGTAAGAAATGTTTGTTTGTAGAACAGCTAGAGAAAGATTTTTCTAGTTGTAGTGCATCAATAAGTTGCCAACTGCATACCTGGGATCCTTCTGTTTAGGTGTTTTTTTGTTATCATCCCCATCTCCAGAGCCAGTCTCTCGTTCGTCCTTGTTCTTCTCCTTCTCTCTGTTAAGGAACGGATTCTTCCAACTTGCACTCATCTCTGGGCTTGAATTGGAGCGGCGGACAGGATTCCTCGACTTTCCACCTTCTACAACATCACATTACAACACATTCAACTCCCTTACCTTTGGATGGATGCAACGAAACACAGCAAATTTATTATTATGACAGTCACTCCAAAAGTTTTGAGAATGAACAAGAATAAGACAAAGCAGCTTTTTCTAACTTCAGATTGAAGTTCAGAGAGCAATATGTACAAGTCTGGACATGCTCCAGCAATGTGCATTGTCAACATCATGTGTGCAAGGGAACTTACTGCATTCCCTCTAATATGTGCTTCATAGAGCATTACAACCAAAATAGTTTAATAGCACTTTCTTAATTGATCAGCCAATTTCGAAAAAATAAATGATTTTTGTTCTTAATTGGATGCATAATTCCACAAGAATGAACCAAGATAATAGTATGTTACTTGTATTTGTGACATTAGTTTCACTAGGAATTATGGGACATCACATGAGTTTCCAAATAATAAATCATTTAAAAGAATTAAAGGAATATTCACAGCAGCTTTTTCAAACATGAAGTAACTCTGCAAAGTTGACATTGATCAGGTTTCTGAACCGGCTTCAGGATGTAAACATGTTGGTCACTTGCAAACACGACGCAGGGTGGTGTTATGTTTTGGGAGATAAGTGCAGCTGGCATTCTGATCTGTGTACACTTGCACAGTAAAAATAGAAGCAATGCCTTCAATGTCCTAGTGAGGTGTTTTTATTTATGTATTGACCTACTGCAAGTGATACCCACACAACCTGCAGCGTTGCCAGCTTGTTTTCGAAAAAACTAAATTATCTTTGTAGGAAATGGTCAGAGACAAAAACATAAGATACAAAATGTGTTTCAAATACAGAGATCTATCACTACTGTAAATTAATGTAATGACTTCCCTTGCAGCCAGTGTATATAGCAGGTGCTGCTACGCCATATGCTAGGTGGGATCTCAAGCAACAGCATTTTCATGTTGTGATTTTCTATGACTTTAAAGTTGGTTTAGGGGAGAGAGTGCTTTGAAAGGCAACTGCATCGTACATTTGAGGATTTTTGCAACAATTTATTCTGAACATTCCATATATTACCACTTCAGTGCCTATATATATTAGAAGTTTTCACATTTTTTTAGAAACCATCTGGTATACTTTTGAAAAGCATAGTTATCACATAAGAAATAGACATAAATTAAGCATAATTATACATAATACATCATTGTTTGGCAAAATCTTAAGACATTCTGGAATTATATAACAACCTATCTGATACTGTAAAACTTACTACCTCAGAAGCTACATTTAAACACAAAGTAAAACAATTATTATTACAACTCTGATTTTATTCAATTGAACAATTTGCAAATACTTTTAAATAATTATGAAAACTTGTAGGGTGACCAATTTAACATGTACCTAATTAAATGTATATATTTATTGTTATTTTGTTCAATTGTTACTGTCTGATGATATCCTGAATTCCTGTAATTCCTACAGTTGACAATAAATCTAATCCAATTTGCCCTTCACAATCCTCCATTTATCAAGGGTATGCAGAGTTTAGAAGAGAAAGGGATTCCCTTGGAGATGACCATGCAGGATGGCTGCTACAGCAACAATGGATGAAAATGTGGTGAAAGCAGAGCACATGTTATGGGAAGATCATTGCACAAATGGTCAGTTTCAAGAAGGTCTATATATTGGATCGCCAGCAGTGAAAATAATCCAGAAAGAAAAATTTGGCATCAGGAAGCTCTCCAGTTGCTGGATCCCCCACAAATAAGTAGAAACAAGCATGTGTCATGATAGAAAAATGAAATGGAGGAAGATCCAAAAATGTATTTGATATTGTAACAGGTGATGAAACCTGGATTTACCAGTATGATCCAGAAATTAAATGACAGTCATTGGTCTGGGTCTTCCCAGCAGAAAATCTTCAAACAAAAGTGAAGTGAATGAGAAGCGCTGACAAGAAGATGATCTGTTCCTGCTTCTAAACAAGTGAACACATTATGGCAATTTTGCTTGAAGGACAAGAGACTGTCACTGCCAGATGGTACACCACAAAATGTCTGCCACAAGTGTTCAATAAACTGAAAAAAAAGTGTCCTAAGACTCTTCTGTATGGAATTTTGTTGCACCACTTTGCACAAGAAACAACGCAATTTTGGCAGGACCAGAGAGTAAGGTGTTTGTCCCATCCTCCCTACAGTTTGGATCTGGCCCTATGCAATTTTTTTCTGTTCCCCAAAATGCATGAAAAAATTCAAGGTCAACAATTTGAATCACCTGAAGTTGCAGTAGCTGCTTACAAAAAATGTATTTGCACTCTCTCCAAAGAAGAATGGCATTCAACATTTTAAACCTGGTTTGAAAGGATGAGACATGTATAGAATACAGTGGAGAATATTTTTTGAAAAGATGCAATGATCAAATCTAAATTTTTATTATTTTAATGCAGCCATTCTCAAAACTTTTGGAGTGACCCTTGCATTCACTCATATAATGACATATGTCATTTGAAAGCTTGACCTATATAAAACACCATTTATTGCCTTACTCTACCCACTATTATTTACTACTTTCTCTGCTATTATTATGCTTCTGACAAGCTTAACATACGCTTTATCTTTATTCATAGAAATATTTCAGAAAACGCAGTGATTATTCTGAGAAGTCGCAGACACTTTGCAGTGCACCAATGAGCATGCGAATAGATGCATAGAAATCACAAATGACAGATAGATGTTTTCTACATGTGGAGTATAACACAGCATTGCAATGTCTTCACTGTTTTCTCTCTCTTATTCATGCCAATACGTGTAATGCAAGTTTACTTGGAGAAAACATGAAAACATTGCTTTCCGTGACACTGAATACACAGCTATCTCATTGCAGCCTTTGATGCAGCTCATGTTAACCTTTTCAGCAACACAGTATTACTTATCTTTATTAAGTTGAAATATTCTGTTCCACCCAAAAAAGTGATACTGAGATTTTCTGGAAATACTTGTTTCAAAGCACCACGAATAAAGAAAACAAAATCATTTTTGGAAAAAGGTGTGTTTGCGCATGCGTGTGTATAACTAAAAAATAAAGGTTGATTGACTACCAAACTTGTACTTTGTTTTAACATCTTCCAAGGATGTGACATAATTTTCAACAAAATGGCTGCTCACCTTCCACATCCAGCATGTCCAGATCATCTGGGGCAGTGTTAACACTTTCTCTAGAAGGAGTGTTCCTCATGTGTGAGCCTGGTATAAGCATCGGTACTGTTGGTCCAGACCCAAGGGTGCGTGGTAGTGAGGTAGTGGAGGTGTCAAAGTGATGCTCCAACATGGCCTGCAAATTATTCAATACCTCATTTGTATACTAGTACAAAAAAAAAACATAATTTGCATTGACCAAACCTACTTCACAGAAGTACAGTTTAGCCATTATCTCGAATACTTGCAGACGTCTATATGAGTAATTTAGAACTCCACATAACCACAGCTGTCCCACAAATACACAAAACCTGGTATAGATATGTAGACGACATATTTGCTATAGAGTTGAGTACAGCCTTAAATTGCTAAATGGTTCCATAAAATTCAAACAGAAAAAATCTGATGTGTTCCATTCACATGACTTTCTCTATATCTCCATAACAAATTATTGTTAGTAAGCTTATTCTTTTATTTATTTCATGCTAACTGAGAAAAATTGGTAGAAATAGTCTTATTTCTTGCTTTATTGTAAGTAGAAGCGAAATAAGGGAGTACCATAGGTTAAAGTGAAAGCCAAAAGCTGGTTGCTATGTGACTGAAGTTTGTTCGTTTGTATGGACACGAGTTGGCAAATTCCTGTATGAAAAAGGTTTTTCAAAGCTGAAACCAAAAGCAAGGAATATATCAAAAACGATCAAGTCCATGAAAAAAATGTATATAACATAAATTGTTGATTTAACATGCTCTGCGTTTTTTGTGCGTTAAGTTTTTGTCCATCTTTTACGGTTTAGTAGTTATGCAAAATTCATCCAGAATAAAGTAGTCTTCAGAGGCTATTCCCAGAAAATTCAAGATATACATTTTATTTGTCAGGTAAATATCTTTAATATAGAATATTTTAATCAAAATCGTTAAGAGTCATTTTTTAGAAAATAAAAATTTTCGAAAAAAGTTCCATGTAAAGGGTAGTTAGGAGTGGGGGGATTCTCTTGATAATTTTGTGTCGCATCCTTGGAAGATACCAAACCTAAATACCAAGTTTGGTTTTTAATGGACTTTTCGTTTTTGAGCTATGCTGCCCACAGACACAGACACACACACATACATACAGACATACAGACAGACAGACAGACAGACAGACAGACAGACAGACACACAAATGGATATTTTTCTAAAAATGCTTTTTTTGGATTCAGGAGGTTTCAAAACATGTATTTCTGGTGAAATCTCAATATCAAGTTTTTGGGTGCATTACAATACCTTCTCTATACACTATGTACATAGCACATATAGAGAAAGTAAAAAGAATTGAATGGTACGCTTCCCTTCTTGGACCTAAAAATAATTAGCAACCATAACAAATTAGAATTTGGAATGTACACGAAAGCTAGATAGTAAACATGAGCAACAACCCAATTTCTCACAAACACGCCTTGCATTCAGACTAGTAAACATACCACTAAGCCAGAGGGAATACAAATTAGAACTTAATAGGATCACAGAAACTGCGTTAAACAATGGCTACACAGAACATCTGGTAAAGAAGAAGGTAAAAGGAATTATAATACTAATATCAATAAAATCAGAAACCAGCTTCAAATAATTCACTTACCACCTTTGGTGCACCAAAGATTTCAAAAGAATTTAAAAAAATGGTACATCAACTTAACCCCAATTTAAAAAACCTCCTCCATACAAACACGAAAGATAAAATTCCTCCATTGAAACAACCAGGGATATATGAAATCAGCTGCAAGGAATGTGAAAAGGTGTATTTCGGAAAAACAAAAAGAAACATGAGATACTTAAAATATAAACAGACACATAATTCAACTGTAGCACATTATTTTTGGACTCAAAACCATAATTTTCATAGTGAGCCCAAGTTATTAAAATCAGTGCAGAATCCAATTGGATTAACAGTTTGAGAAAATCTAATTAATTCTGAAAAACAAAACCAAAGTCATAAATTTTGATATACCACAAACACTCATCTCAAAATTCATCTACCCAGAAGAGAGACCTCTACAGGCTGCTACCACAAGTTCATCTGTATATCTTCGCTGAATTGGTGGTAATAGCCGTCGAAACATGTTCAAAGTAAGCTACTTATTTCAACAAGTGAAGTTTGAGTGTGATGATGTGTTTTTACTCTTAATTAATAATTTGATATGTTGCATTCATATTACTTTCTCTACCCATATTGATTATTATTAGGAATTTAGCTTGCAAATATTAAAAAGTCTCTTTCAGGTCAACCTGGAGCCCTGATCAGCTGCTTTCCTTAATATACAGGATGAATAACCAAAAACTTGCACTGCAAATATTTCGGAAATGAAAAGTGCTACTGATGTGCAGTTTTCACAGCATTGATTGGTAGTCAGGTACTTGTATTTTTACCATAAAATTAGATTTTAATAATGCTTAGAAAGTGTATTTTTTTTTAACATACAATTTTTACTTTTTCTAGCCTATGTGTACATACAATCTACATAGTAGCTAGAGAAGGTACTGCATTCCAGTGCCAGAAATATGTGTTTTGAGGTCCCTGAGTCCAAAAAAGAGAGTTTTAGAAAAAGAGTGAGAGGGTGCAGCGGGGTGTGATTGTGGTGTACTTGTGGTGTGGTGTGGTGTGGTGCGGTGTGGTGTGCTGCGATGCAGTGTGTGTGTCTGTATGTGTGGTGGGAGGGGGCAGAATAGCTAAAAAATGAAGAGACTGTTAAATGCCAAACTTGGTATTTGTGATTAATTAATATCTTCCAAGGATGTGACACGAAGATCTACAAGAAAACCTCCCCAATCCCCAACTGCCCTTAACATGTACAATTTTTTGAAAATTTTGCTTTTCTGAAAAAATGGCTCTAATTATTTTCATTAAAATAGTGTTTATTAAAGGTATTTACATCACAAATAAAATGTATATTTTAAATTATCTGGGAATAGCCTCTGAGGACCTCTTTATTCCGGATAAGTTTTGCATAACAGTTAAAGTGTAAGACATAGACAAAAACTTATGCTTTAGAGAAAGCAGCAGTACTTACATCATATTCACTCTCTGCCAAGGTCTCTGTGTTTATCGTTGTCTGACTCGTCACGTAGTCACCAAATTCTGGCTCCTTCTTCACGGTGAGGGAGGGCATGAACAGAGTCGTTATGTCGGCCAGAGGGAAGTCTGACGGTGAAGTCTGATAGGAGCTCTGGTTCTGTATCCTCATCACCCACGACGTATCTCCTGCGTGGTCAACACATAAACAACATTTTTACTTTCTCTAGCCCCATAGGTACATCCAGAAGATGTGGGTGCATGCATGGGTGTGTGCGTGTGTGGACAGCATAGCTCAAAAACGAAAAGACCGTTAAATACCAAACTTGGTATTTAGGTTTACAATCTTACAAGGATGCGACACAAAGATTTTCAAGAAAATCCCCCCACCACAAAGTATCCTTTATATGGAAAAATATTTGAAAATTTGGACTTTCTCAATAATGGCTCTAATGATTTTGATAAAAATACCCCTATATAAAGATTTTTACATTACAAATAAAATGTATATCTTGAATTTTCTGGGAATAGGCTCTAAAGACCTGTTTATTCTCAATGAATTTTACATAACTGGTAAACCGTAAGAGATAGACAAAAAGTTCCTACATAAAAAATGTAGATCATATTAAAACACAATTTATGTCATGCACATTTTTGTCATAGAATTGACCATTTTTGAGGTATTCCTTGTTATTTGTTTCAGCTTTATAATACTTAAATTTTTCTAACATGGAAAGTTGTAAACTCCTACGACTGCATAGAAACGGATATCCATCATATTGGCAACCAGCTTTTAAAAGATTTGATTAGCACTTTATCCTAGTGTATTCCCTTGATTCCCTTCTACTTAGAAGGAAGCAAGTGATTAAGGCGATTTCTGCTGTTTATCTTGATTATCATAAAGTATATAGAGGAATATGCTTTTTAAGATAATTTGTTACAGCGATGTAGAGAAGACATGTGAATGGAATACATTGTTGCACACATCACCTATGCTACCCAAAGTTTTACCATAGCAATATTATAGACAATGCCCAATCATAATATACTCTTGTTGCTCTTTCCTGTTTATATATTTCTCAATGAAGTTCTGAAATTATTCATTTTCTAGTTTCTTAAAAGTTATGATCATCACAAACCATCATTTTGCACAAATTGCTAGAGAAATTGTGACTGGTCATTATCATCTGTGTCTGAAGTTCTTGCACCAACAAACATCTTTAACTGTTCCAAATGTATTCTATTATCACAATGTATTTTATAGCAGTGTGTTTACTAACTTTCAGTTCTACTTTGCAGTTAGCGCTGATGTATATATGCATTTACCTCTAGTCATGCTTGATTTGGAAATGCACATATTTTGCTATTTCCATTTATTTGTATGATGTTTTTATTTGTGTATATAATAAGGGTAAAAGCATGTGTTTATAGAGGTGTATGTCCAAAAACCAAGCCATATTTCCAATTAGGAATGTAAAAGTGAGGGGTAGCAGCCATGACAGCTATGTCGTCATGGAGCACCAATCAGATGATGAGATTAGGTCACGTATGTGTGACATATTGACGTGCTGCACAACAACTTCAGTGTAGGAACGTTGGAAGGGGTGAACATCACTTCCATGCCAGGCACTGAGGGACGCTTTGAACACTCTGGAAACTGTTGCCATAGGGGGCAGACGGACATTAAGGATGTCGGCATTAGAAGATGCATTTTCACATTGCGTGCAATTTAGTTATGTTTGCTAGATGTTGCACGTGCTGTTAATCGGAACTTGAATGTAATAATGTGGGGAATTTGGACTTTTCAGCCACCCCTTAAGTGCTTACTTATAAACAGGTTTGATAAGCGAAAGTAAAAGTGAATCATTCACGTAAAGTACTTTGTGTTTTCTTTATCAACCTACATTACCGCTAAAACTGCTGCCATCCTTCCTCACCATGAGACCCATGTAACCTAAACTCTGTTCCATTACAAGCTCGCCAGGACAGGAAAAACGACGCCAGCCTCACCCTGAGACCCATGTAACCTAAACTCTGTTCCATTACAAGTTCGCCAGGACTGGAAAAACAATGCCAGCCTCACCCTGTGGCCTGTGTAGCCTAAACTCTGTTCCATTACAAGTTCGCCAGGACTGGAAAAACAATGCCAGCCTCACCCTGGGGCCTGTGTAACCTAAACTCTGTTCCATTACAAGCTCGCCAGGACTGGAAAAACCAACGCCAGCCTCACCCTGGGCCCTGGGCCCTGGGCCCTGGGGCCTGGGGCCTGGGGCCTGTGTAGCCTAAACTCTGTTCCATTACAAGCTTGCCAGGACTGGAAAAACAACGCCAGCCTCACCCTGGGGCCTGGGGCCTGGGGCCTGGGGCCTGGGGCCTGGGGCCTGGGGCCTGGGGCCTGGGGCCTGGGGCCTGTGTAGCCTAAACTCTGTTCCATTACAAGCTCGCCAGGACAACGCCAGCCTCACCCTGGGGCCTGTGTAGCCTAAATTCTGTTCCATTACAAGATCGCCAGTACTGGAAAGACAAAACCAGCCTCACCATGAGACCCATGTAACCTAAACTCTGTTCCATTACAAGCTCGCCAGGACAGGAAAACCACCGCCAGCCTCACCCTGAGACCCATGTAATCTAAACTCTGTTCCATTACAAGCTTGCCAGGACAGGAAAAACACCGCCAGCCTCAACCTGAGATCCATGTAATCTAAACTCTGTTCCATTACAAGCTCACCAGGATTGGAAAGATAACACCTGCCTCACCCTGAGACTAATGTAACCTAAACTCTGTTCCATTACAAGCTCACCAGGACTGGAAAGACAACACCTGCCTCACCCTGGGGCCTGTGTAACCTAAATTCTGTTCCATTACAAGATCGCCAGTACTGGAAAGACAACACCAGCCTCACCATGAGACCCATGTAACCTAAATTCTGTTCCATTACAAGCTCGCCAGGGCTGGAAACACGACGCCAGCCTCCCCTGAGACCCATGTAACCTAAACTCTGTTCCATTACAAGCTCGCCAGGACTGGAAAAAACAACGCCAGCCTCACCCTGGGCCCTGGGGCCTGGGGCCTGGGGCCTGGGGCCTGGGGCCTGGGGCCTGGGGCCTGGGGCCTGGGGCCTGGGGCCTGGGGCCTGGGGCCTGTGTAGCCTAAACTCTGTTCCATTACAAGCTCGACAGGACTGGAAAAACAACGCCAGCCTCACCCTTAGGCCTGGGGCCTGTGTAGCCTAAACTCCATTCCATTACAAACTCGCCAGGAAAACGCCAGTCTCACCCTGGGGCCTGTGTAGCCTATATTCTGTTCCATTACAAGCTCGCCAGGACTGGAAAGGCAACACCAGCCTCACCCTGAGACCCATGTAGAGTAAACTCTGTTCCATTACAAGCTCGCCAGGACAGGAAAACCACCGCCAGCCTCACCCTGAGACACATGTAATCTAAACTCTGTTCCATTACAAGCTCGCCAGGACAGGAAAAACACCGCCAGCCTCAACCTGAGACCCATGTAATCTAAACTCTGTTCCATTACAAGCTCACCAGGACTGGAAAGATAACACCTGCCTCACCCTGAGACCCATGTAACCTAAACTCTGTTCCATTATAAGCTCACCAGGGCTGGAAACACGACGCCAACCTCCCCTGTGACCCATGTAACCTAAACTCTGTTCTGTTGCAAGCTCGACAGGACAGGAAAACCACCGCCAGCCTCACCCTGATACCCATGTAACCTAAACTCTGTTTCATTACAAGCTCGCCAGACTGGAAAGACAACACCAGCCTCACCCTGAGAGCCATGTAACCTAAACTCTGTTCCATTACAAGCTCGCCAGGACTGGAAAGACAACACCAGCCTCACCCTGATACCCATGTAACCTAAACTCTGTTCCATTACAAGCTCGCCAGACTAGAAAAACAACACCAGCCTCACCCTGAGAACCATGTAGCCTAAACTCTGTTCCATTACAAACTCGACAGGACTGAAAAGCCGACGCCAGCCTCGCCCTGAGACCCATGTAACCTGAACTCTGTTCCATTACAGGCTCGCCAGACTGGAAAGAAAACACCATCCTCAACCTGAGACCCATGTAACCTAAATTCTGTTCCATTACAAGCTCGCCAGGACTGGAATGCCGACGCCAGCCTCACCCTGAGATCCATGTAACCTAAACTGTGTTCCATTACAAGGTCAACAGGACTGGAAAGATAACACCTGCCTCACCCTGAGACCCATGTAACCTAAACTCTGTTCCATTACAAGCTCGCCAGGACTGGAAAGATAACACCGGCCTCACCCTGAGACCCATGTAACCTAAAGTCTGTTCCGTTACAAGCTCGCCAGGACTGGAAAGATAACACCAGCCTCATCCTGAGACCCATGTAACTTAAACTCTGTTCCGCTAAAGCTCGCCAGGACTTGAAAGACAACACCAGCCCCACCCTGAGACCCATGTAACCTAAACTCTGTTCCGTTACAACCTCGCCAGGACTGGAAAAATAACACCAGCCTCACCCTGAGACCCATGTAAGCTAAACTATGTTCCTTTACAACCTCGCCAGGGCTGGAAACACGACACCAGCCTCACCCTGAGACCCATGTAATCTAAACTCTGTCATGTTACAAGCTCGCCAGGACTGGAAAGACAACACCAGCCTCACTCTGAGGCCCATGTAACCTAAACTCTGTTCCATTACAAGCTCGCCAGACTGGAAAGACAACGCCAGCCTCACCCTGAGACCCATGTAACCTAAACTCTGTTCCATTACAAGCTCACCAGGACTGGAAAGATAACACCTGCCTCACCATGAAACCCATGTAACCTAAACTCTGTTCCATTACAAGCTCACCAGGACTGGAAAGACAACACCAGCCTCACCCTGAGACCCATGTAAGCTAAACTCTGTTCCATTACAAGCTCGCCAGGACTGGAAAGACAACACCAGCCTCACCCTGAGACCCATTTAACCTAAAATCCATTCCGTTACAGCCTCGCCAGAGTGGAAAGACAACACCAGCCTCACCTTGAGACCCATGTAACCTAAACTCTGTTCCATTACAGGCTCACCAGACTGCGAAGACAACACCAGCCTCACCCTGAGACCCATGTAACCTAAATTCCATTCCGTTACAAGCTCGCCAGGACTGGAAAGACAACACCTTCCTCACCCTGAGACACATGTAATCTAAACTCTGTTCCATTACAAGCTCACCAGGACTGGAAAGACAACACCAGCCTCACCCTGAGACCCATGTAACCTATACTCTGTTCCGTTACAAGCTCGCCAGGACTGGACATACAACACCAGCCTCACCTTGAGACACATGTAATCTAAACTCTGTTCCATTACAAGCTCACTAGGGCTGGAAAGACAACACTTGCCTCACCCTGAGACCCATGTAACCTAAACTCTTTTCCATTACAGGCTCGCCAGACTGGAAAGACAACACTTGCCTCACCCTGAGACCTATGTAACCTAAACTCTTTTTCCATTACAGGCTCGCCAGACTGGAAAGACAACACTTGCCTCACCCTGAGACCCATGTAACCTAAACTCTTTTCCATTACAAGCTCACCAGGACTGGAGAGGTAACACCTTCCTCACCCTGAGCCCCATGTAACCTAACCTCTGTTCCATTACAAGATCGCCAGGCCTGGAAAGATAACACCAGCCTCACCCTAAGACCCATGTAACCTAAACTCTGTTCCATTACAAACTCGCCAGGACTGGAAAGACAACACCAGCCTCACCCTGAGACCCATGTAACCAAAACACTGTTCCGTTACAAGCTCGCCAGGACTGGAAAGACAACACCAGCCTCACCCTGAGACCCATGTAACCTAAACTCTGTTCCGTTACAAGCTCGCCAGGACTGAAAAGACAACATCTGCCTCACCCTGAGATCCATGTAACCTAAACTCTGTTCCATTACAAGCTCCCCAGGACTGGAAAGATAACACCAGCCTCACCCTAAGACCCATGTAACCTAAACTCTGTTCCATTACAAGTTCGCCAGGACTGGAAAGACAGCGCCAGCCTCACCCTGAGACCCATGTAACCTAAACTCTGTTCCATTACAAACTCGCCAGGACTGGAAAGACAACACCAGCCTCACCCTGAGACCCATGTAACCTAAACTCTGTTCCATTACACGCTCGCCAGGACTGGAAAGATAACACCAGCCTCACCCCGAGACCCATGTAACCTAAACCCCATACCGTTACAAGCTCGCCAGGACTGGAAAGACAACACCAGCCTCACCCTGAGACCCATGTAACCTAAACTCTGTTCCGTTACAAGCTCGCCAGGACTGAAAAGATAACACCAGCCTCACCATGAGACCCATGTAGCCTAAACTCTGTTCCATTACAAGCTTGCCAGGACTGGAAAGACGACGCTAGCCTCACCCTGAGACCCATGTAACCTGAACTCTGTTCCGTTACAAGCTCGCCAGGACTGGCAAGACGACGCCAGCCTCACCATGAGACCCATGTAACCTAAACCCTGTTCCATTACAAGCTCGCCAGGACTGGAAAGACGACTCCAGCCTCACCCTGAGACGCATGTAATCTAAACTCTGTTCCATTACAAGCTCGCCAGGACTGGAAAGACAACACCTAGCTCACCCTGAGACCCATGTAACCTAAACTCTGTTCCATTACAAACTCGCCAGGACTGGAAAGACGACGCAACCCTCAAACTGAGACCCATGTAACCTAAACTCTGTTCCATTAAAAACTCGCCAGGACTGGAAAGACAAGACCTGCCTCACCATGAGATTCATGTAACCTAAACTCTGTTCCATTACAAGCTCGCCAGGACTGGAAAGACAACACCAGCCTCACCATGAGACCCATGTTATCTAAACTCTGTTCCATTACAAGCTCGCCAGGACTGGAAAGATAACACCTGCCTCACCCTGAGACCCATGTAACCTAAACTCTGTTCCATTACAACCTCGCCAGGGCTGGAAACACAACACCAGCCTCACCCTAAGACCAATGTAATCTAAACTCTGTTCCGTTACAAGCTCGCCAGGACTGGAAAAACAACACCAGCCTCACCCTGAGACCCATGTAGCCTAAACTCTGTTCCTTTACAAGCTTGCCAGGACTGGAAAGACAACACCTGCCTCACCCTGAGACCCATGTAACCTAAACTCTGTTCCATTACAAGCTCGCCAGGACTGGAAAGACAACGCCTGCCTCACCCTGGGGCCTGTGTAACCTAAACTCTGTTCCATTACAAGCTCGCCAGGACAGGAAAAACACCGCCAGCCTCACCCTGAGACCCATGTAACCTAAACTCTGTTCCATTACAAGCTCGCCAGGACTGGAAAGACAACACCAGCCCCACCCTGAGACTCATGTAACCTAAACTCTGTTCCATTACAAGCTCGCCAGACTGGAAAGACACCGCCAGCCTCACCCTGAGACCCATGTACCCTAAACTCTGTTTCATTACAAGCTCGCCAGGACTGGAAAGACAACACCAGCCTCACCCTGTGACCCATGTAACCTAAATTCTGTTCCATTACAAGCTCGCCAGGACTGGAAAGACAACACCTGCCTCACCATGAGACCCATGTATCCTAAACTCTGTTCCATTACAAGCTCACCAGGGCTGGAAACACGACACCAGCCTCACCCTGAGACCCATGAAATCTAATCTCTGTTCCGTTACAAACTCGCCAGGACTGGAAAGACAACACCAGCCTCACCCGGAGACCCATGTAATCTAAACTGTGTTCCGTTACAAGCTCGCCAGGACTTGAATGACAACACCAGCCTCACGCTGTGACCCATGTAACCTAAACTCTGTTCCATTACAAGCTCGCCAGATTGGAAAGACAACGCCAGCCTCACCCTGAGACCCATGTAACCTAAACTCTGTTCCATTACAAGCTCACCAGGACTGGAGAGGTAACACCTGCCTCACCCTGAGAGCCATGTAACCTAAACTCTGTTGCATTACAAGCTCGCCAGATTGGAAAGACAACACCAGCCTCACCCTGAGACCCATGTAACCTAAACTCTGTTCCATTACAAGCTCACCAGGACTGGAGAGGTAACACCTGCCTCACCCTGAGCCCCATGTAACCTAAACTCTGTTCCATTACAAGATTGCCAGGCCTGGAAAGATAACACCAGCCTCACCCTGAGACCCATGTAACCTAAACTCTGTTCCATTACAAAGTAGCCAGGACTGGAAAGACAACACCAGCCTCACCCTGAGACCCATGTAACCAAAACTCTGTTCCGTTACAAGCTCGCCAGGACTGGAAAGACAACACCAGCCTCACCCTGAGACCCAAGTAACCTAAACTCTGTTCCGTTACAAGCTCGCCAGGACTGGAAAGACAACAGCAGCCTCACCCTGAGATCCATGTAACCTAAACTCTGTTCCATTACAAGCTCCCCAGGACTGGAAAGATAACACCAGCCTTACCTAAGACCCATGTAACCTAAACTCTGTTCCATTACAAGCTCGCCAGGACTGGAAAGACAACACCAGCCTCACCCTGAGACCCATGTAACCTAAACTGTGTTCCATTACAAGCTCGCCAGGACTGGAAAGACAACACCAGCCTCCCCCTGAGACCCATGTAACCTAAACTCTGTTCCATTACAAGCTCGCCAGGACTGGAAAGATAACACCAGCCTCACCCCGAGGCCCATGTAACCTAAACCCCAACCGTTACAAGCTCGCCAGGACTGGAAAGACAACACCAGCCCCACCCTGAGACTCATGTAACCTAAACTCTGTTCCATTACAAGCTCGCCAGACTGGAAAGACACCGCCAGCCTCACCCTGAGACCCATGTAACCTAAACTCTGTTTCATTACAAGCTCGCCAGGACTGGAAAGACAACACCAGCCCCACCCTGTGACCCATGTAACCTAAACTCTGTTCCATTACAAGCTCGCCAGGACTGGAAAGACAACACCTGCCTCACCATGAGACCCATGTATCCTAAACTCTGTTCCATTACAAGATCACCAGGGCTGGAAACACGACACCAGCCTCACCCTGAGACCCATGTAATCTAATCTCTGTTCCGTTACAAATTCGCCAGGACTGGAAAGACAACACCAGCCTCACCCGGAGACCCATGTAATCTAAACTGTGTTCCGTTACAAGCTCGCCAGGACTTGAATGACAACACCAGCCTCACGCTGAGACCCATGTAACCTAAACTCTGTTCCATTACAAGCTCACCAGGACTGGAGAGGTAACACCTGCCTCACCCTGAGCCCCATGTAACCTAAACTCTGTTCCATTACAAGCTCACCAGGACTGGAGAGGTAACACCAGCCTCACCCTGAGACCCATGTAACCTAAACTCTGTTCCATTACAAAGTAGCCAGGACTGGAAAGACAACACCAGCCTCACCCTGAGACCCATGTAACCAAAACTCTGTTCCGTTACAAGCTCGCCAGGACTGGAAAGACAACACCAGCCTCACCCTGAGACCCAAGTAACCTAAACTCTGTTCCGTTACAAGCTCGCCAGGACTGGAAAGACAACAGCAGCCTCACCCTGAGATCCATGTAACCTAAACTCTGTTCCATTACAAGCTCCCCAGGACTGGAAAGACAACACCAGCCTCACCCTGAGAGCCATGTAACCTAAACTCTGTTCCATTACAAGCTCGCCAGGACTGGAAAGACAACACCAGCCTCACCCTGAGACCCATGTAACCTAAACTGTGTTCCATTACAAGCTCGCCAGGACTGGAAAGACAACACCAGCCTCACCCTGAGACCCATGTAACCTAAACTCTGTTCCATTACAAGCTCGCCAGTTCTGGAAAGATAACACCAGCCTCACCCCGAGACCCATGTAACCTAAACCCCAACCGTTACAAGCTCGCCAGGACTGGAAAGACAACACCAGCCTCACCCTGAGACCCATGTAACCTAAACTCTGTTCCATTATAAGCTCGCCAGGACTGGAAAGACAACGCCAGCCCCACCCTGAGACTCATGTAACCTAAACTCTGTTCCATTACAAGCTCGCCAGACTGGAAAGACACCGCCAGCCTCACCCTGAGACCCATGTAACCTAAACTCTGTTCCATTACAAGCTCGCCAGGACTGGAGAGGTAACACCTGCCTCACCCTGAGCCCCATGTAACCTAAACTCTGTTTCATTACAAGCTCGCCAGGACTGGAAAGACAACACCAGCCTCACCCTGAGACCCATGTATCCTAAACTCTGTTCCGTTACAAGCTCGCCAGAACTGGAAAGACAATACCAGCCACAACCTGAGACCTATGTAACCTAAACTCTGTTCCGTTACAGGCTCGCCAGGACTGGAAAGACGCCGCCAGCCTCACCCTGAGACCCATGTAATCTAAACTCTGTTCCATTACAAGCTGGCCAGGACTGGAAAGACAACACCAGCCTCACCCTGAGACCCATGTAACCTAAACTCTGTTCCATTACAAGCTCGCCAGGTCTGGAAAGACAACACCAGCCTCACCCTGAGATCCATGTAATCTAAACTCTGTTCCATTACAAGCTCGCCAGGACAGGAAAGATGATGCCAGGCTGTAGCCAACACGTGGGACCATTGAGATGGGGAATCGTCTCAATAACTACATATTAACATGATATACCTCATATATTTTTAATTCTCACTGTAGTAATATTTTAACATTGTAATATTATTTCTACTTGAACCACTGCTAGAGTACCAATTAAGTATTAGATTATATTTTAATCTCTGTGTGCATAATGTATTTACTTACTGTCATTGTATACTGTTTAAGACCTTTAATGTGCTCGCTAAAGACCTGGGAGTTCTGTGACCAACAACCAACACCACAACAGAGACATTCAAATAAGACGCTGCGTGCTCAATCACCAATTTTAACTATTTGCAAAATTCTCATTCTGCAATCTTTGACAAAAATAATCTTTTCAGTTAATATAAAATATCGGTCTACTAATTTCTAATGCTAACAGTTTTCTCTCTTTATACAATTATTTAACATACTTTGGTAACAAACTTGAAATAAAGCTAAACTGTCCTTACATGAGGATGATTAGAAAGCTATGACATTCAGAAACTTCACTGCACATGTATATAGAATTAAAGGAAATGTTACAAAGAGATTTGCACACTTTCATTACATAAACATCTGGAGTAATTGATAAATGGCAATTAAAGAAACAAATATAACACAAGGTTGATCGTCATGTTTTAAACGCTTTCTCTTTGCTCAAGTGCTACATCATGACCATTTATGTATATTTCGCATAGCAACTATTTATTTTTTTTAGAGTAATAACATTTTCCCAATAGGCCATCTTTGCAAGCATGTTTTTATAACCACAATGTGTTCATATTGTGACCTTGCAGTCATAATTGCCAAATGTGTGTGTCCGATTTGCTCCATAAGTCATTGCTTATTTTTTTATTTTTGGATAGTGTTTTACTACTTTTGGCACTGCAGGCAATAACATTCATGATACATGGGATGAATATGAAGCATCAGTGGAATGCAATGGCAGAGAAAACCTGCCCCTGTGCCGCTTTGTCTACCACAAATCCCACATGCAGTCACCTGGGATTAAAACTAGGCCACTTCTTTTGAAGTTGAAGTCAGGCATTATTACACCTGAGTAAGTTTGTGTCACTGTGGTGCTTGGCACGTGTGACTGCTGCTAACATTTTCCAGCCACATGACAGAGATATAAGAAGGGGAAAGAAATCCTGCTCAGGGTTCAGTTTTCACTGGGAATGCATTGCCACAATTGTTGAAAGGAAACTATATAGCAGAACTGTTACGAAAGTTACTTGTGAGCAGATTCTGATTGTAATCAGTTTGTGCAAGAAATAAAGAATTGTGTGTTTGAGTAAAACAATACTCAAGATCAAGGACTTTGTAAACTCTTTTTAAACCTTTAGTAATTTATGAAATGAAATTAGGAATTTATAACCCCACATACATCAGAACAAATTGGGTTTTCAATGGTGAATTATCAAAATCGGATGAATAGTTTTTGAGATTGCACACACATATTTAATTTATTTATAACATTAGTAAACATGAATCAGAACTTACCAGTTGGTCGTCTCACATAGATCTCAGCCCACCCCTGACACCAACATGCACACAGCTGCCTTTCATGTCTCTCAGGTTCCTTTGTTCCTGTAACATTCCTTCATTTTAACAAACTCAGTTCTCATCAGCCAATTAGGTACTTAAATTATACATGAGTCACTCCAAAAGATTTGAGAATGGATGCAATGATACATTAAAAATTTAGACCTGATCATTGCATCTTTTCAAAATATTCTCTACTTGATTCTATACACTGCTTCATAATTTCAAACCATTTTTCAAATGCTGAATGCCATTCTTTAGAAAGAGTGTAAACACATTTAGGTGACTCAAATTGTTAACCTCAAATTTTTTCCTTAGTTTGGGGAATAAAGAAAAGTTACACTGCCAGATCTGGACTGTACGGAGGATGGGAAACATATCTGACCCCTGACTCCTGCAGAAATTGGGTCGTCTTGCAGTGTGGGCAAAGGTATTGTCAGAGTGCAATAAAATTCCATTTAGACCAGTCTTAGGGCACTTTTTTTTTTTTCAGTTCATTGAACACTTGTGGCAGACATTTTGTGGTGTACCATCTGGTCTTTTGCTCGTCAAGCAGAATTATTATAATGTGGCCACTTGCTGAGAAGAAGAAACAGATCATCATCATCTTGTTGACCTCCATGATGTAGTGGTTACCATGCTAACTTTGTATACTTAAGGTCACAGGTTCACACCCAGTGGAGGATGATGAATTTTTTTAAGTGTAAAAATCCTTAGCATGACTTCCTTCAGAAGGGAAGTAAAGCCGTTGATCCTGTGTCATAGATTTACATTACTTTTTTTTTGGCAGTGTTTAATGCCCGCTTTAACTACTTATGGCACCGCAGGTGGTGACATTGATGATACATGAATGAAGATGGAGCACCAGTGGAATGCGATGGCAGGGGAAACTGGTGAACCTGGAGAAAACCTGTCCCAGTGCCACTTTGTCCACCACAAATCTCACATGCGGTCACTTGGGATCAAACCCAGGCCGTCTAGGTGAGAGGCGAGTGGTCTAACCACTCAACCATGGTGCAGCCATGATTTACATTACACAAAAGAACAAGTCTGAAAAAGAGGAAAAATTAAACAATCTTTCATGCCCAGCATATAAAAGTGCACTGAGAACCTAGCTGTTAAAGAGTGTCCATAAATAAAAATTAATTTAAATTTAATTTAACAATAATAGAATGTCCATGAACTTTGAAAATGAACTTATCACTCATGTTGGTGTTAGTTAACTTCAACTTTATGAACTTTAATTCATACACACTATGTTTTTTACTAACACTTTAATACAATCAGAGCAACCACACAGAGAGTGGGACAACTGTGTACAAATCCCAGCTGGGCACTGAAAATTTCAGCTGGTTCTAATATACACAAAAAACAACAACATTACTGAGGTGTAATTTAAAATGTAGGAGCAGTATTAAAAGCCCATATAACTTTACTACAACTTGAAATTTGGTTTTGAGAACTGCCAAGCTCATTTTAATACACTTTTATGTTGGTTGCCCCATTTGATCTTTATTTATCTATGTGATTGGTTCACAAAACTGCTATCAGAAAGGTCAGGCAAATAGATTTTTCCTTCAAATAGGCATTTATATTTTTGAAGGAAATTTCGCTGTTAGCTGTAAAACCATTTAGTATTGTACTTTTTACATTGTCAATTGTGAATTATGGGAACTTGATGTAAATGATGATTGTAAATACATGCAAGCCCCAAGTTGTTCAGTCTCCAGCTGCCACTGTAATTCACCACTTCTCTTAAAAACTAATCTTTGGTATTACTATAATTTATTTTAAGGTCACATTCATTACAGTCTGTCTGTACTTCCTCCATTGCCATTTTATGGACTTCTTGCATTAGTAGCTCACCAAAGAGTAGCTCATCCAGTTTGTGGGGTTCTGGCTCATGTGTCTCAGGAATACCAAAACTCCTCTTTACTGCATCATCAACTGGAGAGTTGGCTGTCGTCACGGCTATACGAGCCAGTGGGACAGGTTCAGCAGATATCTGTCTGCTCAGACGTGGCCCAGGCATGTTCAGGTCGTCCTTACTCATGCTGGCTGCTAGTGGTGTCACCTGAACCAACATTTATAACCATTAACATTCATTTCCAGGATCAACTTGCCAAATTTTTAATATTACAATAAGGGACACTCACTCCATCCATATTTTGAAGGCCAGAGATGGAACTGGAAATACTTATTTGGAGGGAAAAAAAAATTACATGTCTATCTGTATCCTGTGTTAAATTCCAAAGGTATGCCGAGGGTGATTTTGTGCTGAAAGGTATGCTAATACTTTTACACTAAGTTATTTATCAATTGTTCCATAAGAAAATGTTTTCTTATATATAATTAGTCAACTATAAATGTTTATGAACTCAATTTTTCATTACATTATTCTCAATAAGGTCATAAAACCCTCAATACAAAACTTGGCTGGCAGTCGCATGGCCCATCACCCAGTCACCCAGGTGTGGACATCAAATAGAATCTAAAATCATATTAACAATTATCAGAATAAATACTTATCACTGGAGATGTTGCAAATTCCTGGACAATAGTAACCTTGTATGGTTTGAGTTTTAAAAGTTTTGTTGCTTTCCATGCTGAAGCTTTCAAAATGTCAGTTTCTTGTGTAAGACGACTAAAAGATTTTCAAGGTGACCGTTCTCACCTTTCTCTGATTTCATCTAATTTCTGCCCCATAAGCACACACCTGTTTACCTTTCTTTTCCTATCAAAAATGGATCCCATCTACCTGAGTTTATTTACAAGCAAACAAAATGCCTCTATACTCGGAACACGCACCCAGGAAATTTAATTTCAAATTGCCTTACAACTTCCCTACAAGATGATGTATTGTACATAAACACTATTTGTGGTGCTGCAAGCAAAACTAAACACTTGTAAACATTTCTAATGTTATTCAGCTGGACTAGAAGACTGTCGCACATGTGACAGCACAATGAACACATGCAGGGAAATGCAGTAAAGGTCACACAGGCCGTTTCCTGGCAATCAAGTTTTGTAACAAACATACTGTATAATTCAGGGTTAACGATAACTTCACGGGATAACAAGCTTGTTAAATTGGAGTCAGTTTCATGACAAAGACCACAGAGTTAAGATGGTCCAAAGCTTGGATCTTTACAACTCCAATTTAACTCGGTTGTTATTCCGTGAAGTCGTCTTTAATAATCTACACAGAGAAGGCTTCAAACCTATAATTTGGTGTGATTTTAATTTCACACTTTATCAAACTAACAACATTCACTCCTTTCAGTTTTCAATTTTTTGTTGGCAAATGAAAAAAAAATGTAAATGGCATGTTATTTATGGATGCTCTTTAACTGCTGTGGTTCTCAGCGTCCCATTCTAAATTGGGCATGAAAGACCGCTTAATTTTGCTCAGAGGCCTCTCTATCAGGCTTGAGGTTCTTTTACGTGCCGTAAATCTACGACACGGGACCCTCGGCTTTACTTCCCTTCCGAAGGAAGCCATGCTAAGGATTTTTACACCTGAAAAAATCTATTGTCCTATGCCGGGTTTGAACCCCTTGGGTATATGATGGCAACTGAAAATACTCTCTCTTATGGTCATATGAACCAGAAACACTCAAATGTGATATCAACATGTTCAATAGTTTATCTTGAAAAAAATCTGATGTGTTCCATTCACATGACTTTCTCTACAACTCTGTAACAAATTAATGTTAGTACGCTTATTCTTCTATCTACTTCAGGCTAATCAAGATAAACATCAGCGGAAACAGTCTTATTACTTTGTTCCTTGTAAGTAGGAGAGAAATAATGGAATACATTAGGATAAACCGACAGTCACATGTTTTAAAATGTGGTTGCTATGGGATTCAAATCCGTTTTTTTTGCACGGACAGGAGTTGACAAGTTCCTGTATGACAAAAGTTTTAAGTATTTTAAAACTGAAACCAATAACAAGAAATATCTCAAAAATGGTCTTCTTCACAAAAAAAATACATATGACATAAATTGTGTGTTTTAAGGAGATCCACATTTTTTTGTGCAGTAAATTTCTGTCTCTGTCTTACAGTTCAACAATTATGCAAAATTAAAAAAAAAATCATCCAGAATAAAGAGATCTTAAGCAGCTATTCCTAGAAAATTCAAGATATAAAGTTTATTTGTAATGTAAATATCTTAAATATAAGAAATTTTAATCAAAATTGTCAAGAGCCATTTTGGAGAAAATCAACATTTTCGGAAATTTTCCCATGTAAAGGGTAGTTGGGGGTGGGAGGATTTTCTTGAATGTTTGTTGCATCCTTGGAAGATTCTGAACACCATGTACATAGGTACATGTTACACATAGAGAAAGTAAAAATGTGACCAAAGTTAACATATTTAAACGAAGACTGAAGGATTCATGTGCAATCATTGTTTTATAGTAAAGAATAATATTTTAACACATGTAAAAATTATTTCTAATAGTAATAACACATTAGAACATCTCTACATTAATTATGACTATTTGAAATCTCTATTACTTATTTCCTATTTTTGTATATTTATATGTACAAATCTGTCATGTCTCATAACATGTATTTGCTTGGTTGGGGAAAATATCCAGGCCTTTAAGATATTAGGCTGTCTGATAAGTAACGTCGGTTTTTTTGATTTTGATGTTTTGAAAATTTATTGGGTTTCTTTGGTTTGGCAATGCTATTTACAGGATGCCATGGCTAGTATTGTGTACATTGCAAGCACCTATCAGTCTTCAGTTGTTAATAACCAATCACAAAATGGAGATAACAAAGTTTGAACTTAGAGTCCTTTTAAAGCACTACTGGAAACAAGATTATAAAGCTGGTGCCGCAGCGCAAAGAATATGTGAAGTGGAAGGAGAAGGTGTCGTTAGTGAGTGTGAGGCACAACAATGGTTCCAACGTTTCAACGATAGAGACGAAAACACACGTTTTGGAAGACCTAAAGTATGGAATCTTGAGGATACGCGCCAAGTTTTGCAAGAAAATCCGCAAAAAAGTACCTGTAGGCTTTCAGAAGAACTTGGTGCATCTAAAGATACCATACATCGACACTTGGAAAATCATACAGAAGCTGTAGATCTGTACCTCATGCACTGACACTTCAGCAGGCCCAACGTAGAGTGGATATCTGTCTTCAGCTTATCCGTAATTCCATGGATGATAGATTTGTGAGGAAAATTGTCACTTGTGATGAAAAATGGGTATATTACCGAAACCCTGATGCCTCAAAACAGTGGCTTGATCCCCACCAACTTGCCAAAGTCATCGGTTCGGCCCCAAAGTAATGTTGTATGTCTGGTGGAATTTTGAAGGTGTGATTCACTGGGAGTTTGTTCCAAACGGGCGGGTGATTGAACCAGATGTTTATTCTCAACAACTGGAACAAGTTTATGCATTACGATACCCAGCATTAGTTAACTGAAATAGAGTTCTATTTTAACAGGACAATGCAAACCCCATACTGCATGAACAACCATGGAAAACATTCAGGAATTGGGAAGAATCGAACAGCTACCACACCCAGCCTACAGCCCTGATCTCGCACCATCAGATTATCATCTTTTTCGATCCATGGCCCATTTTCTATGTGGAAGAAATTTTGGCAACATTGAAGCAGTGCAGGTGGGTCTCACCCAATTCTTTGCATCAAAAATCAGAGACTGGTACCATCATGGGAAAATAAACCTCACTGAAAGATGATCAAGATCATAGAATCTAATAGTGTGTACTTTGAAGATTAGTTAATTGCTTGTCGGAACACATTTCAAATAATTGTTTTTCTTAAAAATCTGATGTGTACCATTCACATGACTTTCTCTATATCCCTGCAACAAATTATTCTTAAAAAGCTTATGCTTCTATTTACTTCATGCTAATCTAGAAAAATTAGCAGAAATAGTCTTATTACTTTCTTCCTTGTAAGTAGAAAGGAAATAAGGGAGTACCATAGGTTAAAGTGATAGTCAAAATCTATTTACTATGTGACTGAAGTTCCTTTGTTTGTATGGACATGAGGTGACACATTCCTGTGTGAGAAAAGAGATTTTCGACCCTGAAAACAAAAACAAGGAATATCTCAAAAAGGATCAACTCCACGAAAAAAATGTATACAAAATAAATTGTGTGTTTTAATGTGCTCTACATTTTTTTGTGTGGTAAGTTTTTGTCTATCTCTTACGATTTAGCAGTTATACAAAATTCCGGAAAATTCACTCAAAATAAAGTAGTCTTCAGAGGCTATTCCCAGAAAATTCAAAATATACATTTTATTTGTCAGGTAAATATCTTTAATATACGATATTTTAATCAAAATCATTAGAGCCATTTTTTAGAAAATCAAAAATTTCAAAAAAAGTTCCATGTAAAGGGTAGTTTGGGGTGGGGGGATTTTTCTCAAAATCTTCATGTGGCAT
Source organism: Hymenopus coronatus (assembly GCA_030762935.1). NCBI lineage: Eukaryota > Metazoa > Arthropoda > Insecta > Mantodea > Hymenopodidae > Hymenopus > Hymenopus coronatus. Next base: position 4,514,910 of record CM060895.1, on the reverse strand, counting down.
CCCTGGAAGATTCTAAACTTAAATACCAAGTTTGGTATTTTACCGACTTTTCATTTTTGAGTTATCGTGTTCACAGACACACACACACACACACACACACACACACACGCACATACACACACACACAGACCTTTTTCTGAAAATACTTTTTTTAGATAAAAGGGACCTAAAACATATATTTCCGGTGAAATCTCGGTATCAAATTTTTTGGTGGAGTGCAATACCTTTTCTATACACTATGTACATTACTTGTGAGGCAGTATCTATAAACATCATAGGTGATAACAGAATTTCAGGAAACCAGTATATAAAAGTGTAGTACATAAAATGAATAACATGTTACAAGAGCAAACTATATTGAATTCATTTTTCAACCTAAGATCTGATTCTGCTAAGGGGTCAAATTAATCTTTCTCAGCATTCTAGTGTTAAAACAATAGCAGAAAGAATAAAAAAATTGAAAAGAAAATATATATTAAGCATTAGCAATTATTTAGCATTTATTTTATAGATAAGAGCAGACATTTTTGGTTTCTAGTAGTTAGCTTATATAAACAGTGAATTTTTTTAAAGATTCTGAGTTGTAAAGATATGAAAGGTATTTTAAACACATACTTTGGAATTATTTGTACACAATAAACTAAACGTACGCTAAAATAATTATACTTTTCAAAGCACACTTGCACTAATGCAAAGTTGTGCTTTGCAGTAGCAACAGTTACCTACCTCAGTACTTACACTACGCTGCACCGCTGACTTGTGACGGCGTCTTGTACCAAAACTATCTTGGTCTGCAGCTCCCTCTGGTGTCATAGCTTCTAAACATAACAAACAAAGCCTGTTACTATACCATCAAACTCTTAAATACAAGGGGTATTCAATATGTCCTTAGAAAAAAGATAGAATAACAAATTATTTCTGGTAGATTTTGTATTCTTCAACATAATCTCCTTTTAGCTTGATACACTTTTCCCAGCATTTCTCCAACTGTTTTAAGCCTTCCAAAAAGTAGGATTTTGGAAAGTCCTCAAAATAGGCATGAATCATTTTCTGCCAAGCCACTTTTTCAAATTTGGGGTCCAAATCTGGTGAATACAGAGGATGTTGTAATTGGAACTTTAATTGTATAATTTTTGCAGGTGTGCACCCTTGCTGATGGAAGAGAATCTTTTTCTTTGCCAGATGAGGGTGTTTTCTCTTGAGTTCTGTGTTCAACCAGTGTAATAACGATGCATATTCATTCTTTCTGCAAGTAATCAATGTAGATGACTCCAGATGCCTTGTCTGCAGATTTTGCCAACTTTGCCTTCTTTGCAGCCTGTTCACCTTTAAAAACACACTGTTTCAACTGTATTTTGTCTCTGGAGTGTAGTAGTGTATTCATGTTTCATCCACAGTTATGTATCGACACAAATTCTTCAGGATTGTGATGGAAATGTGCCAAACCATTTCCGAATCGATCACATGTTTGCATTTATTCTCCATTGAGAACAAACTCTGCACCCATTTTGCCGAGATCTTTGTCATACCTAATTTTTGTTGAAAAATTGAGAACACCATACTTTGTGTTATGCCTGTGGCCTCTACTATTTTGCGAACTTTGATTTGTCGATTACTCAAAACCATATCCTGGATTTTGTCAATAATTTTGGAGGAAGTCACTTCTACTGGAATCTGGAACGGTGTTCATCATTTGTGGATATACAGCCACATTTAAATTCATTTACCCCATTATAAATTGTTGCAAACACAGGAATGGAAGTGCCATGAACTACTCAGCTTTTATCTCTTTTAGTGTTAAGCCTTTTATCACTGCACAGCTCATTTTTTTTTCCATCTTTCAAAGCAGCATAAGATTGGTGATCAATCGCCTGTGGCAATGAAACCACATGATGGATATAGCTGAAACTTAAACTGCCATCTAGTAAGAAATGACAAATTTTTTTCAATGCTACAAGTGTAATTTCTTGGAATTTCTAAGGGCGTGTTGAATGCCTCTCCTATGTCGATAAAAATAGGCCTAGGAAAAGCAGTCTCTTATTGGTTTTATTCAAATCAAACATACACCTGGATTGGTTTAGCCTATCTGAGTGCCAAGACACAATCCTAAATAACAGCTAACACCAAACTGAAATGATGGAGCTACAGTGCGTCTTTGACCACAAGAAGAGAATGGGAGGTGCCAATTTGTAAGATCACTTTTGTTTTCTTATAATGAAACTCAAAACGGTGTTGTAAAAATCAATTAAATCTGAAAGTGAATCATTTAACACAAAACACTTTGGAGCTTTCTGGAACATGTTCCAAAGACCTATTTTCCTCCATTATCAACCAAACATTGCTGTAACATGTGGTGAACATGTCCGATGTCCACTCTGATGGTGGTTCAAGGAACTTGTCGAACAGACCTTTCTGAGGGATGTCAAAATTGAAAATTCTGTTTCTATTTTTTAAAATAAAGATTTGCTCCTTTGTGGCAAGTTCTTGCTTTCCTGTTGTATTTTGAGAAGTATGGTTCTGAATTCATGTTGTGATTTTATCCTCCAAAGGGGTTGCCAACTGCTGATTTATTGCATCTGCTTGTATTGCATATTCCTGAAGTGTTCTTTGGGTCTTGATTCTTTTGATTTTTCCTATATAAATCAAGTTAGAGTTACTGCATTCAATTTTATATATGCCCAATTTTTTATTAATTACATGTTTGAACCAAAATATTTTTTATAGTTGAGTTTACTGGTGCTACCTGAATGTGTATTCTTTGAAGATTTCTTGAAATTTGTCAAAAGCCCAAAGATGGTAAATAAATTTTTGAAGTTCATCTTTTGTTTTGGTGCTGTGAGTATAGTTGTTTGATTTAGTAACTGCTTCTTTTTTGCTAGTTTTACTTTTTTTTTATCTATCAAACATTTTGGGAAGCTATTTCTGTTTGCAATTTCAATTATTTTGTTATATTCTGCTTTGTATTCATCTGTGAGAAGAGGAATGCTCACCAGTCTGTGTGCTAGGCTATTAAAGATTGACTATTTGAGCTCTTGGGTTTTCACCATTGTACATGCGTGTTAGAGAAAGTAAAAATAGAAAAAAAGATGTGTTGGGTGCTACAATAGGGTGGTGTTGTGTCATCTTCACTTGGAAAACTGTTTTAAGATGTATCACACCCAATTAGACCGCTAATATCAGTGAATCAATACAAAATTTGAGGAATGAAATGAAATTAGTTTGCTTTATGAGCTTCTAAACTACACAAGGGATGTGAGTTACCTTTGTCAGCACGACATAAGAGCCAGCACTTGTCACAGAGGCCGTTCTTGAGGACTTTGGTGCTGCATCCGCTTGTTGTGACAGTTATCAGCTTGTGTCCTAACAGCCAAGTCATGCTCTGTCCTCCACTCAGCAAGAAATCTGCTGTTGGGAACCTGCAACCAATCATTTGTTTCAAAACTTATAAAATAATCTCAGGTGTTCCATTCATAATGCTCTACCTATTCTGCAACAAACTCAAGATTTACTTTTTTTGTGCATCTCTTATAGTTAACTAGTTATATATTGCCAACAAATTCAAGATATACGTTTTATTTGTCATGTATCTTTTAACATACAGTATTTTAATCAAAATCGTTACAGCCATTTTCGAGAAGATAAACATTTTTAAAAAATCTTCCATGTAAAGGATAGTTTTGAGGCAGAGGGATTTTGTTGAAAATCTTCATGTTGCATCCTTGAAAATACTATACTTTAAATGCCAAATTAGGTATTTAATGAACTTGTCATTTTTGACACACCCAAATATGCATACACATCTTTTTCCTAAAACAAGCTTCTTTAAATTTAGGAGGCCTCAAAAAATATGTATCTAGTGAAATCTTGAGAAAAAAGTGTTGCAAGTACAATGCAATACATTCTTTACATACTAGTGCATGGTAGAGAAAGTGAACTCTCTGCTTCTGGATTCTAGCTCTTTTTTAACATTCTTAAAACTACACTAACAAAATGTATGAACTGGTTTTTGCTTTTGCAGGAAGTGAATACGAAATGATATTACTGGGTTTTGATGTACTTGTGACATCAATGATGATAAGCCCACTCCATACATCATACAATTCAAATAAGGAATTTTTCACTGTGAAGAGTAATTCAATAATTAATGAGTCGCACTCTAACATCACTTTGAGGTTTCTTACCTATAAACATGTTTTCACCTGCCATTGCCAGCATCTTCAGCTAACAGCTGTCTGGTTTGGTCAGCTATGTGTCATCTTGGCTTACTCTATCGTTAGAAAAATGAAGATCATCTATGTTGGTATCCGAATTTATCAGACGGTTTTCAAATGAAGGTATTGTAATGCACCAAAAAATTCTATACCAATATTTCACCAGAAATACATGTTTTAGAGTCCCTTGTATCCAAATAAAGCATTTTCAGAAAAAATGTGTGTGCATGCGTACATATGTGTGTGAACATGATAACTCAAAAATGAAATTAAAATTTAGTTGAGTCGATTTTGTAACACTACATCACTTACTTTTTTATTTCGGAAAACATGTTTCAGAAGCCATGTGCTTCCATTGTCAATTCCTTTGGTCGACGACCAAAGGAATTGACAATGGAAGCACATGGCTTCTGAAACATGTTTTCCGAAATAAAAAAGTAAGTGATGTAGTGTTACAAAATCGACTCAACTAAATTTTAATTGTTAAAACACATCACTGTCTCAAAGTCCACCATATATCAGGATAATCAAAAATGAAAATTTAGTATAATACCAAACTAGGTATGAATATAATTAATAATTGTTCTCCACTTATCTTTTGGAATCCAAGGACTAGTTTTGCAATAAAATGGTCTATTGCATCCTCAGCTCAGTTTCTTCTTAAGTTCAACATCCTTTAACCTGGCTGGTCATTTCGGACTATGAATGAAATTGGTGAAATGATGCTCAAATGATCTCGGGGTCCATGGAGCTTAAAGTTACTCAACATTCGTCTTCTCAGGATAAGGGAAACCCCAAAAAAACCTTATCCAGGTAACTCACCTAAGAGAGATTCGATCTCACAACCTTTTGAATGTGAAGCAGACACGCTACCACCACACTACCCAGGCAGGCAGTTTCTTTGTGTTTACATTGCTAAAACTAAACATCATTTGGAAACCAGAATAAAAGAGTATTTTAGGAATATTAAAAACAAACAAATTGATAAATCAGTTGTGGCAGAACGTTTTTGGAAATTTAATCATGAAATAAATCCAGATGTTAAATTATTGAAACACTTAAATGGACCCATAGATTTAATGGTTTGGGAGAAAATAGTTATATTTAAGTATAAAAATCATGCAATGAATTTTGATATACCACCAATTGATTCTCTCACCAAATTTGTTTTGGTCCCAGTAGTTAGCAATGCCTTAGTACACAATCCACCTAGTAGCAGTAACCACAACAATGTAAATAAACAAGATCAAAAAGAAAATGAGCTGATGATGCAGTAGACCATTTTATTGCAAAACTAGTCCTTGGATTCCAAAAGATAAGTGAAGAATTGTTACAATTATTATATTAATATTTGTGTTACTTCACTGTTACTAAGCTTCTTTTTACAGTTATAAACCAAACTAGGTGTTTAAGTTTAGTATCTTCCAGGGATGCAACACAAACAAATATTTGAGAAAAATGCCCACAACCCAAACTACTCTTTACATGAAAAAAATTTTGAAAATTTTGATTTTTTCAAAAATGGCACTAACAATTTTGATTAAAATACTGTATATTTAAGATATTTATATGACAAATAAAATGTATATCTTGAATTTTCAGGGAATCGCCTCTAAAGACCTCTTTATTCTGAATGAATTTTGCTGAATTTTGTGTAACTAGTAAACCATAAGAGATACACAGAAACTTACTGCACAAAAAATGTAGATCACATTAAAACACACAATTTATGTCATTATGTTTTTTTCATGGAATTGGCCATTTCTAAGATATTCCTTGTTATTTGTTTCAGATTCAAAATACTGTAACTTTTCTCACACAGAAAGTTGTGAACTCCTGGCTCTGCATAGAAATTTTTAACCATATGGAAACCAGTTTGTAAACGATTTGACTAATGTTTTAGCCTAGTGTATCCCCTTATTTTTGTTCTACTAACAAAGAAGCAAGTAATAAGACATTTTCTAAAATATGTAAATGGCATGTTATTTATGGATGCTCTTTAACTACTGTGGTTCTCAATGTCCTATTCTAAATTGGGCATGAAATACTGCTTAATTTTGCTCAGAGGCCTCTCTATCAAGCTTGAGGTTCTTTTACATGTTGTAAATCTATGACACAGGACCAACAGCTTTACTTCCCTTCCGAAGGAAGCCATGTTAAGAATTTTTACACCTGAAAAAATCCATCGTCCTCCGCCGGGTTTGAACCCGCAACCTTGGGTATATGAAGTTAGCATGGTAACCATTACACCACAGAGAGCGACATGACATTTTCTGCTAATGCTTATCTTGATTATCATAAAGTAGATAGAAGAATATGCTTTTTAACAATAATTTGTTACAACTATGTTGAGAAAGTCATGTGAATGGAACACATCAGATTTTTAAACAAATATCTTCTCCCAGACCTTTAATGTATTGTTGCTATGTGGGAGAAGATATTTATTAAAAAATTTGAAAATTGTCTAATGAATTGAGATGGCAACACAAATAGCAATCCAAACTTTAAGCTTTTTTTCTGACGATAGAGGAACTCAAGAAGATGCACAAGTCACCAAACCTGCTGTTAGCTGAAGATGCTGGCAATGGCAGGTGAAAACATGATTCTAGGTAAGAAACCTCAAAGTGATGTTAGAGTGCGACTCATTAATTAATAATTATTAAGATATTGTGCCTGTTAAGTAATATTTTGGGTATAAGAATTGACATATCAAACATAATTGATGATTTTGCATGGTTACAATAATAGTATTTGCCTAGGTATCCAAGTTATATTATTTGCATGCATTTACACAATTTAAGGTTTAAATAGGCTGCCAGGATAAAGAATTAAATTTAAATAACCCCACATGGGTGAAGGAGTAACAATCTTACAATGCTGTTCTGATAATAGGCAACATCACAGTCTGTAACACTTGCTCACTTCTCTCCCAAGAAGGGAATGTATTGCTTACTTGTTCAACATGCCAGGTAATACTCTAAATGAAAGCAAGTCAGTTATAGATGCTAAGATTACGGTCAGTGATATGACCTTTGTACCATAATCCAGTATTACCTTTTAGGGAAGGCAGAACAAGATGAAAATGTGTAGCGAGCCATCAGGTCTATGAACGTCTCTGTCAGTTCAACGTGGAAGGTCATGAGGGCCTCATCTATTGGAGGTTTGAGGTCCATAGCTCCTGTACGAGGTATAGGTCTGATACTTGCTGTGCTGTTGTGTCGACTTCCTTGTTCAGTCAGACTTGAGCTTCGCTTGCGATTGGACGAGTCTTCATTTATTAGCTCTTTCTTCATTACTTGCCCTTCTTCAAATGGCACCAGTACATTAGATTTCAAACCCTGTAAAGTTAAATGTTATGTTGTTTACACTACATCTGTCTGACAGAACTGCACAAACCAAACCATATAGTCAAATACACTGTCACGACACAAGGTGCAAGTTGGATTTGCAACCATAACAGTTATAATATAAAATCCAAAAACAAAAACCCTTTTATAATTATTGGTCTTAACATGCATGATTGATTGCCAATTGAAATATCTGATGTGTTCTATTCCCATGACTCTCTCTACATTCCTGTAACAAATTATTCTTAAACAGCTTATTCTTCTATCTACTTTTTGATAATCAAGATAAACATTAACAGCAATTGTCTCATTACTTGCTTCCTTGTAAGTGAAAGGGAAATAACAGAATACACTAGGCTAAAACGATAGTAAAAACTTTTAAAATGTAGTTGCCGTGTGGTTGAAATCTGTTTCTTTGGATGACCAGGAGTTCACAAATTTTGTGTGAAAAAAGCTTGAGTATTTTAAACCTGAAACAAATAACAGGGAATATCTCAGAAATGGTGAACTCCACGTAAAAAACATATATGACATAAATTGTGTGTTTCAATGAGATCTACATTTTTGTGTAGTAAGTTTTTTTCTCTCTCTTACGGTTTACCAATTATGCCTAGTCCAGCAAAATTCATTTACAATAAAGTGGTCTTTAGAGGCTATTCCCAGAAAATTCAATACATGCATTTTATATCTTAAATATATGATATTTTAACCACAATTGTTAGAGCAATTTTTGAGAAGATCAAAATTTTCGAAATTTTTTCCATGTAAAGGATAGTTTGTGGTTGGGGGGGGGGGGTATTTTTCAAAATCTTTGTGTTACATCCCAGGTATTTCAAGTTTGGTATTTTTCTGACTTTGTTTTCGAGTTATCATGTTCACAGACACATGGACACACACAAGCTTTATGTAACAATGCTTTTTTATATATATATATATATATATATATATATATATATATATATATAATAAAGGGGATCTTAAAATGTGTATTTCTGATGAAATCTCAATTTTGAATTTTTGGGTGCAACACAATCCTTCACTGCCCACCTGTGATGGTATCTGCCTCATATTCAATAGGTTGTCAGTTCGAATCTCACTTAGGGTGAGTTACCCGGTTAAGGTATTTTTCAGTTTTCCCTTATCCTGAAAAGACGAATGTCAAGTAACTTTAAGCTCATTGACCCCAACATCATTTGAACACCATTTCACCAATTTCATTCATCATCTGATATGACCAATAAGATTAAAGGACGTTAAGCTACAAAAAAATAACTCTTCTCTATATCTATACACACAGTATGTGTAGAGAAAGTAATAGCAAGCAACAGATTAGATTTAAACAATGTGTAAAAAAAAATCTCTTAAACAATCCGGTTTTAAAACTGATTTTGTACGTAATAGTAACTTTTTTTTTTTTTTTTTTTTTTTTTTTTTTTTTTTTTTTTTTTTTTTTCTTCTTTTTTAACAACCATGAATTGTTAATGAATTTCTAAACTAATTAATTCTATTTATTAGATATTTGCAACACTCCATGGGCAATTATTATTTATTTTCATTATATTACTATTATTACCTCCATTAGTCTGAAAATGTGATTGAAACTGGTACAAATACAGGGTTGTTAAGATAAAAGTGCTTTCAAATGAACGTGAAACTTTGTTTGCCAAAAGAATAATATACAGTCTGTTTCAAAAATCCCATATGTGCCCAGCTACAGCTAAATGGAATTGCTGTAAATGCTCACACCTTTCAAGTAATAAATTTTAAAAGGCATTTTTTTATATAAAACTAATTGTTAATATCACTGTTATGTAAGTTGTGATTCAGAAACATTTTTAAAATGCACAGCTATTTTTGTGTACCTCCTCAATTGCTTGTTTATCCAAAGTATACGAGGGCTGTAAATAAAGTAGTGGCAACATTGATAGAACACAATATTTATTGAACTCTCAAGTACAATTGCATTGCATTCCTTCAATGTAGTCACCCGCAAAGTCCCTGACCTTTTGCCAAATATAGGGCAGCCGTTGGGGACCATTGGCAAGGTGATCTCTGTTGATGACTGCAATGGAGCGCCCTACTGTGTGGACTACAGATGCCACATCAAGAAATCGGCAGCCTCGGAGGGGTTCCTTCAACTTCGGCAACAAGTCGAAGTCACAAGGACTCATGTCTCGTGAGTACGGAGGATGTTCCAAAACCTCCCAATGCCACCGTTGCAATGAGACCTGGATATTGTTTGCGACATGACAATATGCATTGTCATGCAACACTATGGGGTGATCGTCTCGCAATAAACGTGGACATTTGCGCCGCATAGGCGGAAGAAGATGTCGCTCCAGAAATTGGCAATAGTAGTCACTGTTGATGGTTTGTCCCTCAGGCACAGCATGCATAAGAATAACCCCCTTGTAGTCATATGCTACAATCAGCATCAGCTTCACCCGACTGGGTTCCTGTCGAACTTTCTGTGGACGTGGTGAACCTGGGTGATGCCATTCATTCGACTGACGCTTCAATTCCAGCTTATAGGCTCGTGCCCATGTCTCATCAATGGCGACAATACGCTGCAGAAATGCGTCTCTTTCGTTGCAGTATCTGTCCAGGTGGATGCCAGCCAGTGCATACCGGTGCCATTTCTGTACCTCAGCAACTCGATGTGGAACCCAACGGGATGCAATTTTCCTCAGGTGGAGACATTTCGTCAGGACATGCCACACAGTTTGATGACTGAGACCAACCTCTATGGATAACTCCCGGACAATCCACCGATGGTCCATGGTAACAAGACCACTCACAATGTCAATCTGATCTTGCAGAATGGACGGCCGATCTGTGCGGTGCAAATCCGCAGTCTCAGTCCAACCTGCACGAAATGCCTTGACCCATCATGCAATACATTCCTGCCAAAGGCTTCACGTAGTCCTCAAGAACATGCTGATGCATTTTTTCCACGGGCAACCTTGATTTTAATCCACAAACGCTGATCGCCTTTGGTAAACATGTTTTAGAGCGGTGCACTTGACACTGTTGACTTCAACACTACACAGCAACAACACACTCTCAACTGGCAGCCCGACCAAAGCACACCACACATCGATACTAGTCATCTGACACTCCCATATCCTATTGGCTCATACCCGCTCTCCGGTGAATGTGGGGAGCATGTTGCCACTACTTTCTTTACAGCCCTCGTATAATTTTTTTCTCCAAAATATTAATATTGAGAACTGGTGTCGTCTTACTTTCATGGGAAAAAGGGAAATGGCAGGGATTGCTGCCAACGTCATGCGGTATACAGCAGATTCTCTCTGCTTCATTTCCTGCCATAAAGTTAGCTGTTAATGTACCAACAGGGATTATAAGCATTCTCACTGGAAAAAAAAATACTTTTCTCTCCAAGGCTAAAATAAAAAAAGGGAATTTTCATTCACATCATTGTTGTATTAGAAAGAGAGAGGCCCGTTGCAATATACCAATAGGTTTCCATTCTCTCCTCTTCCCCCCCTTCTATCCATTACATGGTCAGCTGTTTCCATGCTATCCAGCGACCTGCATCATTACTTCTCTGCTAGGTTAACATCTGCAAGAGTTTGGCAATGGTTATACTGTGCTGCTGGTGGCCGAAGAGGAAAGCTGTCCTGGTCGAGGATTGGGCTTGCTTGTGGACTGAGAGAGAAATCAGCTACCTGAAAATCAGCCATATTTATCGACAGGAGGAATACCATATGTTGGCCAGACAGCCTGAGGGTAATTTTTGATGGCCAAAATTCTTGGGTAATTACATTTTGGTAAGTCCAAATTACTTTATCTTATCTTCAGCTGTTCAGAAGACTGCACATAATTAGGCATGTAAACAAGTTTAAAGCCTTAGCAGTAAAAATTCAAAATTATATTGAGAAGAACTTTGTGAATCTTAGAGACAATTTTGGCAAGTAACATTGTATAAATTTAATCCAAGTGAATAAATTGTGGAATGAAATTTCTTTCTTCTCATTAAATATTTCAATTCATCCAGTTTCCCTATCGTGTAAATGAAAATAGATCTATGCATTCAATAGGAGCATTTTATTAAAGAGAATATCCAATATACTGCATTTCCTTGCAAATTCATATTAGTTTAAACTGTTTACAGGTGTGTTATATTAGAAATGTTGCCTTATCCATTATTGTCATTGCAGCTGCTCCATTACCTCTACTGCACATTTCCGTTCTCTCCTCTCCCACTCTCTGTGTCCTTTATATTTTGTTTGTAGTGTTTAATGCCCACTTTTACTACATAAGGCACTGCAGGCAAAGTCCCCCTCCGTGGAGTAAGGTTACCATGCTAACTTCATATACCCAAGGACGCGGGTTCAAACCCAGCTGAGGATGATGGATTTTTTTCAGAGGTAAAAATCCTTAGCATGGCTTCCTTCAGAAGGGAAGTAAAGCCATTGGTTTCACTTTCATAGATTTACGGCATGTAAGAGAACCTCTAGCCTGACGGCGAGGCCTCGGAGCACATCAAGTGGTCTTTCACACCCAATTTAGAATGGGACGCTGAGAACCACAGTAGTTAAAGAGCGTCCATAAATAACACGCCATTTACATTTTACTGCAGGCAAAGACACTGGTGATACATGGAATGAAGATGGAGCACCGGTAGAATGTGATGGCATGGAGAACCCGGAGAAAACCCACCCCTGTACCACTTTGTCTATCAGAAATCTCTCTGGAATCAAAACCGGCCCATCTAGGTGAGAGCCCTTTACAAGAATTTCTGCACAAATTCAAATTATATTGTCTATGAAAGACACAGGAAACATGCTTGTGATTACTATACCCCTAAGATGTCTCTCTGCTTTAAAGAATGATAGAAAACAATCTGAGTGTTTATATTTAAGAGAAGGTTCGAGTCGAAATAAAGGCACTTTCATCACTTACATTGTTTTCTTGCGTGACTGGTTTTGAGAAGTACACTCCGTGCTCATCTTTAGAGACTGTCTGGCTGCTGTTGCTAACATCTAGTGGTGAAGTGATGTACTTTCATAACTGATTCAACACCTCGACATAACCAACACACAACAGGAGCCAAACAATCTCTGAACATAACACCAAATACTTCTTGAAAAACTGGTTTCAAACAATTTTCACATCACTGACACTATACAAATGTAATTGTTACTTACGCAAGTGATGAATCTGACAAAGTCTCGACGAAATGACAGGCGACACTTGAGAAACCACATTGCTATGACGTGGTGTGCCAGAGACACAGTGTAGTGGTTAAACTTGAATGGGTTCGTGTACGGGAGAGAGATTGCAAACACAGACATATACTGATCTCCCACAAAACTGGCAAACACTTTTGGCAGCTTTGTCAGTGCTGAAACAATCACAAAACAAAATACTTATATTGTAATACATTGTTAAAGTCAGTTGAGGGCAATTCAATAAGCACCTGTGTTGTGTTTCTTTTTAACTCAAAGTACTTATTTGTCAGCTCAGCCCCTTTTTTTAGGAATATACACTTCTCCCAATGTTCTGGACATTCTTAACCACTCCTAAATATAGGAATTGTCAAGGTCTGCAAAGATCACTTGTTTCAACAATAACTTCATTTAATCTAAAGCTGTTTTCTGAGCCATTTCTTCATGTTTGGAAACAAGAAGCCAGGTCAGGTGAATTTAGAAGCATAACGTAATTCCTATAACTTCAGATGAATGTTCTGGTGCAGTGACATAGTAAAATAGCACCTTGTTCTTCACACATATGGCCATTTCTCCTTTAACTTGTCAAATCAGACCAATAACTCATTGTAATATTCTTCAGTAATTGTTTTTCCTGTTTCTAAGATTTAAATAAGTATGAAAATCTTTGCATCTCCAAACTGTTGCCATCACTTTACTGGCTGCTAGCACTGCCTTCAACTTCTTTGGAGCAGATTCACTGGAAGCAACTTATTGCTTAGATTGTTGCTTGGCTTCTAGATGGGACACATTGCTGGGATAACCTTCCCCCTCATTCCCCTTAGTTTCCACACCAGGCTAACCCTTTTCTTTTGTTTTTTACAAATTAAAATGTACTTCTCCTTCTCTGGGTCATCTTTTAGTTCCTTGTGCAGCAATGACTGAGCTTTTCTCTCTGACCTTCACAAATAAGACCTGCCCATCTATATCTTTCATTCTCAATTTCACTTCCCTCCAAAAACCTCTTCTAGAGTGTCTTATAGAAATTAAATAAAAAGATAATGCTTTCAAACAAAAATTTGAAAGGAAATTAAAACTGTTTGATTACCAAATGCTTACATGATTTAAATGAGTTATAAATTACTCTTTATTCCAGTAAGCATAATTTAAATTGCACTTGTACATATAAAATATAACATGCACCAAATTGAAGGTATTTATAAATTATAAGAAATATATTATTATTATTTCATTTATTCACTGTCCAATATGACCTGCCGAGTTTAAGCCTTTAAGACTTATAAGTCCCACTTGTTTTAAACACTATTCTACAAATAGGGTTTGCACTCTAGGGTTAATTTTATATTAAACTTGCCTTCAGTAATAAAATACAAATAATTAAGACTTTTATATTGTAAAAATATTACATTTTTCAATAAAATTGTAGTGTTTTATTTATTTACTTATTTTTTTTTAATGGAAAACAAGCAAAATCTTTGCAGTCGAATATAATCCTGTTGGCTTCCAAGCATGGCATTACACCAGTTATTTCCAATAACTATCACTTAATGCTCAAGGCTATTTGAATCACTTAGAGGTGGTACCTTTGAAATAGTTTACGAATTAGAGGAAAAGTGGCATATATAACAAAATAATACAGGCAATAAAAGTTAACAGAAAATTATATTAATACACAAGAAAATATTGAAACACAAGAATAGCTATATACATACTGGAAAGAAATTCGAGGATGGGGACTGCGACATGTACAGTAGCTGATATCTTGGAAAGGTTCAAGAGGACCTCCGGCAGCAGCTTGTACATGGCGTCACTCATCTCCAAGGTGCACGTGGTCAGTGCCATCACACACTGGCGCGCACAGCGCGACACAAGCCCAAACTCCAAACACTTGATGATTTTCTGCTGCAGGTTTGGTTCCAGGTATGTGTGGTACGAGGACAGAGCCCCCAGGACTGGGAACACATGTCCGTGAAACTCGGATCTTGTCAGCTTTGGTGGAGTGTTGCGCAGTAACTCGGGCAATCCTAAAGATTTATCACTCACCTGTAAACACCACATCAAGTCTTAGGCTAGAACTCCACTGCTCTTATAAGTAATACTGTACTAACTTAAAAAAAATCTGATGTTTTCCATTCACACAACTTTATCTATGAGGGGCATTCAATAAGTTCTTAAACAAAATGGTAAAGCTAATTGTAGAGTGAAAAAGCTAAAGGAGCTAAGTGCCAAAGTTGTAGTTTGTAGATATTCAGTAAAAACTGTTTAAAATGAGAACCAAAGAGATATTTTATTTGAAAAATATTATACATTAAGTGTGACTTTTTTTACATAAGCATGACATTGTTTTATTTTCATACCTTACTATACGTGAAGGGGGGAAAAAAGACACATTTGCAATTTTTTTTTTTTTTTGGTAGCTTAACGTCCTCTAACTGGGTGGTCATATCGGACGATGAATGAAATTGATGAAATGATGCTAAAATGATCTCGGGGTCCATGGAGCTTGAAGTTACTCGACATTCGTCTTCTCAGGATAAGGGAAAACCCCGAAAAAAGCCTTACCTGGGTAACTCACCCTAAGTGAGATTTGAACTCACGACCTGTTGAATGTGAGGCAGACACTCTACCACCACACTACCCAGGTGGGCATTTGCAAATTGTGAAAAGAGCCAAGTGCTATAAGCTTGAACTTATTATCTGAGCTAACTCCATCCTGCTCTGTATCAAATTTAGTCGAATCAAGTACTTATTTAGCAATAAAAGTCTTTATTTTCATCATCAACAAAATTAATGATACTCCGCAGATCCTTTTTCTTGGCCTCTGGAAGTGGAATGTTGTCTGGTAAGGCTTCTAATTCCATTGCTAGAATTTTTTCCACTATAATGCCCCTTTTTAATACATTGCAAGCTTCCCATCCCTGAAGTTCACTGAAGCTTTCTTTGAACATAATAACACCCAGATTGTCTTTTGTCACCCTCAGCCAAGATACTTTTGTTATCTTTAACTTAGAAGTGCCTATGTGTGTTTTTGCTGCCTTTTCAAAGTCAAGAAACTTTCCACCCATATCTGAAATCTGGAATGGTCTTGAAGATCTTGCAGTTGTTTATTACCTTCTTTACATCTTCCAGCACCTGGACTTTTGCACCCTTCCACCTTTTTTCGATTAGTGCAAAGTCCCTATCAGATGCAGAAAAACTGTGTCCCAACATGAGGAATTTGTGGTTTATTCTGTCAAAATGTCCTGTAGCAACAAGGAAAATATACAAAAGAAGGAGCATCCTGTTCTTGATTTGGCTGCAGCAGTTATCACTCCAGATGCACAGATTTTTTTTGTAAGTGAGGGTTTGCTCATTAATAGCATGGATGGGACAAGAAGCCATTTGATTACCTCCATGTGAAGATTGGCCTTCGTGCCACAGACACATTATTGCGTCAGATGTATCAGAAATGTGAATACCGAAATTGAGCATCCTAACTGCCTAGAATAGTATGTAGTAGAGTGGGTTAACTTGGGGATTTGAGACACTTTTAGCAAGTCTATTGTGATGGTGCACGTTTTACTATTAGGCAAAGTTCCAGCAATTGCATCACTTTTCATTGTTAAAAATGCCTTTTCTGTTTTTCCATGGTGGAGTTTGTGCTCAAGTTTGGCTTTTGTTGCTTTGGCAGCATCTTTACTTTTAACTTCAATATGGAGCTAGTCACAAGTCTTACTCACGCCTTCTAAAAGACACATTAGGGAAGTCCTGAAGAAAAATCTTACAGTAAAATGTATAGGTTACAATGCTGTTTGGGTGTCCTTTTTTGAAGGCAGTATAAAGTCTGTTGACATTCAGATCAGAACTCATGTATACCTTTTCAGATTTGTGGCGGTTGTAGTGACTCTGTACCCTTGGAATCAAATTAATATGTTGTACTATCTTGAAAGGTGAACTTGAAGGATTGTCCTTATAGGCAGTTGCTCCTGCTTTTTTCTTTGTAACTACTGTTTCAATCCTCTTTGAACTCACGCCAAAAATGTTCATGAAGTTTTTCTTGCATACCTGTTTGTGATTTCCCTTCCCATTTGGAATGGTGAAACTTACAGTGCACTGTCTTCTACTTTCTGCTGAATTCTTATAGTTTTCATGCCAACGTCTTTTTACTGCAAGTACATTGATTAGTCCCATTAGATAATTTCCTTGTTTATTCATGTTTAGGGCACAATAAGCCTCAAATAGCTGCACTCTCATATCCCTCAATTCTCTGCAGCTGTAGCAGCATTTACAGGTTACCTAATAAAAGTAAATAATTACAAATTAAGCACAGTATCCAATGAATAATAATAATAATAATAATCATAATAATGTAAATGTTTAATTTGGTAGTTTTAGTTCATACTAACCTCACTAGTAGGTGGCTGTATAGCTGCTACTTCTCCTGTACTTTTTGTAGTCACATAGGCTTTTCCACTTATTCTGGCCACATGCTGTTTCTTTTTAAATGATCTAGTGCATTTGCATTAGTGTTTTCATTATTTACTTCCTTATCCATTGTAACAATACAGAATGAGAAGCAACTTATGCTCGATGTCAGTGAACAACATGAGAACCCCTGGTGGGTATTTAGCTCCATTAGCACTGCAATAGGTGTTGGAACATACACCTAGCGCTATCTGTTGCTTGCTGTAAAAACTGTTTGAACTAAAGGAGGCACTTGGACCCAGTAGCTGGCTATTGGCCTTGGTACATACAACTGCCCATGTATAACTCATATTCTTGCATTTTGGCAATTAGCTCCTTCAGCTTTTCCACTCTACAATTATTTTTGGTAGATTTCCTTTTTATTTTTCAACACCATCTCCTTTTAGCTCAATACACTTAACCCAGTATTTCTCCAACTGTTTTAAGCCTTCCAAAAAGTAAGATTTCGTAAGGCCCTCAAAATATACATCTATTTGGAAAATGACCTCTTTGTGAGATGTAAATCATTTTCTGCCGATCCACTGTTTCAAGTTTATAAATAAAACTAAGCCACTGGGGGCCAAATCTGGTGAATATGGGGATGTTGTAATTTAAACCTTAATTCTACAATTTTTGCCATCAAAACTGTGCAGATGTGCATTGTCTTGATGGCGGAGAATCTTTTTCTTTGCCAGATGAGGGTGTTTTTTCTTGATTCTCCTTTCAACCAGTGCAATGACAATGCATTTATTGTTCTTCCTTTCTGCAAATAATCAATGTAGATGATTTCACTTGCATCCCAAAAAACCAAGGCCATTACCTTGTCTGCAGATTTCACCACCTTTGCCTTCTTTGGAGCCAGTTCGCCTTTAAATACTCACTGTTTCAACTGTACTTTTGTCTCTGGAGAGTAGTAATATATCCATGTTTCCATCCACAGTTATGTTCGCTGCAGAAACTTGTCAGGATTGCTAAGGAAAAGTGCCAAACCAGCTTCCGGATCAATCACATGATTGCATTTATTCTCCATTGAGAGCAAACGCACGCCCATCTTGACAAGACTTCTGTCAGACTTAATTTTTGGTGCAAAATTGAGAACACTGTACTTTGTGATATGTGTGTGGTCTCTATTATTTCGCTATTGATTCGTCAATCGCTCAAAATCTTATCCTGGATTTTGTCAATAACTTCGGAGGAAGTCGCTTCTACTGGAACGATGTTCAACATTTGTGGATGTACGACCATGTTTAAATTCATTTATACAATTGTAAATTGTTACAAATGCAGGAGCAGGTGCACCATGAACTTCATCCAACTCAGCTTTTATCTCTTTCAGTGTTATGCCTTTTAAGTAGAAGTGTTTAATCATCGCATGAAACTCATTTTTTTCCATTTTTCTAAATTTTATTCAATTGCCTATGACAAAACCAGTAATAGATATAACCAAAACTTTGACTGGTACGTAGTAAGAGATGATGGTTACAAGATACAAACTTTTTTTGATGCTATGTATATAGTTCCTTTGATTTTCTAAGGACTTATTGAATGCCCCTCATATTCTGAAAACAAACTATTCTTACAAAAGAATATTCTTTTATCTATTTCACGCTAAACAGGATAAAAAATTACCAGAAATGCTCTTATTGTTTAGGTGCTAACAGTAAAAGGGAAATAAGGGAGTACACTAGGCTAAAGCAATAGTCAAATGTTTTAAAAAGCTGTCACTATGTAACTATCATTGAAATTTGGTTCTCTTCCAATGGCCACAAGTAAAAATGGATAAAAGCTTCCTGTTTGAGAGAAGTTAAAGTATTTTAAAACTGCAATTCATAACAGGGAAATCTCCTAAATGGTTAGCTCTACAAAAAAAAAAATGTATACAAATTGTGTATTTTAACAAGCTGTACACTTTTTGAGCAGTAAGTTTTTGCCTATTTCTTACAGTTTGTCGTTATACAAAAGTCATGCAGGGGCTATTCCCAAAAAATTCCAGATATACATTTGCCATATAAACATCTTTAATATACAGCATTTTAATCTATCAAATTTTTGGGTGGAACAATAGCTTCTCTATCTACTATATTCATTGTACATACATGATAGAGGAAGTAATGAGTAGAGCTTAGTTTTGGGTTCCAGTTATGAACACACAGAGCAGTTAGCGGTATAAAGAGAGGGTAGTAGGGAAGGGTTTGTAGCATTAACATACACATGTTGAAGTATAATCTGTTCCAAAAGAGCTCATTACATGCTCTGACATTATCCATCATTCTAGTTCATAAAGTAACTCAATCATTATCTCATAATACGATTAGTAAATAAAAATGCCTTGTACGTTTACATATAAAAATATGAAATTTGATACAAAAAAATCTAATGTGTACCATTCACATGACTTTCTCCATATCCCTGCAACATATAATTCTTAAAAAGCTTATACTTCTATTTACTTTATGCTAATCAGAAAAAAATAGCAGAAATAGTCTAATTACTCGCTTCCTTATAAGTAGAAGCGAAATAAAGGACAACCGTAGGTTAAAGTGATAGTCAAAAGCTGGCTGCTATGTCAATGAAGTTCCTTTGTTTATATGGATAGGAGTTGACAAGTTCCTGTATGAGAAAAGTAGGTTTTTCATAGCAGAAACCAAAAATAAGAAATGTCTAAAAAACGATGAACTCCACGAAAAAAATGTATATAACATAAATTGTGTGTTTTAATGTGCTCTACATTTTTTGTGTAGTAAGTTTTTGTCCATCTCTTACGGTTTAGCAGTTATTCAAAATTTAGTAAAATTCATCCAGAATAAACTATTCTTCAGAGGCTATTCACAGAAAATTCAAGATATACATTTTATTTGTCAGGTAAATATGTTTAATATACGAAATTTTAATCAAAATCGTTAGAGCCATTTTTGAGAAAATCAAAATTTTCGAAAAAAGTTCCATGTAAAGGGTAGTTGGGGGTGGGGGGATTTTTCTCAAAATCTTCATGTCGCATCCCTGGAAGATACTAAACTTAAGTACCAAGTTTGGTATTTTACAGACTTTTCGTTTTTGAGTTATCGTGTTCACAGACACACGGACACACACACACACACACGCAGACCTTTTTGTGAAAATGCTTTTTTTGGATATTGGGGACCCTAAAACATATATTTCCGGTGAAATCTCGGTATCAAATTTTTGGGTGGAGTGCAATACTTTCTCTATACACTATGTACATAGTGCGTATGGAGAAAGTAAAAATCAGTATAATAATATGCAGAGCTTTGAAAAGACAATTTACATAAATCAACCACTCACTCTGAATTGATTGCAGTGAATTGCAAGATATCTTTACTGTATCAAAAGAAAAGGCTCTCCTCCTGCCACTCAAAATATGTTTGAATCATCCACAAGTTTGTTCAGTGTCAAACGCCTACGCTTTTGTATTTTCAAAATGTTCCTATCTGCACTCTATCTTCAGTGTTCACTGGCTTATGTACTAGCAGGAACTGAACGAGGCCAGGC
Source organism: Hymenopus coronatus (assembly GCA_030762935.1). Classification (NCBI taxonomy): domain Eukaryota; kingdom Metazoa; phylum Arthropoda; class Insecta; order Mantodea; family Hymenopodidae; genus Hymenopus; species Hymenopus coronatus. Next base: position 4,494,207 of record CM060895.1, on the reverse strand, counting down.
AGTGATAGTGCAACATGTTAGGAAACTGTCTGTAGAGACCTACTCCATCATGTCATAGATATACTCCTTGTATACCAACCTCAATCTGACAATTTCATGACTCAGGACTGAATTCTAGTAATAAGAAGTATGTTTTTAACTGAATGAAGCAGCATTTTAATACAAAAGTATGAAAGCCAGCTAAATTTCATGAGAGAAGTCCCATCTCCCTAAAGGCAAGACATTTGATGGGGGCTAGATACAATCTAAGCCCAGCATATACAGTGGTGTTTCCAACCAAGAATGAATCTTGCCTGTGTCATGCATATTTTAACCTTTTCGCGGGTATGGATGTCATATGACGTCAATTTTAAAATGCAGGAGAACCGATATGGACATCATATGACATCCTGTGCATGCATGCATTTAATGCTTATTTAACCCTAATAATTTTAATTTTTATCTTTTATAATAAATTTAAATAAATTCTAGAATAAATAAAATCTTACCTTTAAAGGTTCCTTTTTGAATGGTACATCTCAAAACATGAATAGACACATAAGGGCATATCTCCACATTCACGGCATATCATGTTAGTCTCTTTACAGACTCCTTTTTTACGGCACACCAAACACCTTCGAGATGGATGCAATTTTTTTGCTGTCAGTGGTATCCTTTTAGGAAAGTGTTTTCCTTCAAGTCTGAGGGGTGCAGGGGTTGTATAGATTTCTTACCCCCTGTATGAAGAAGCCTCTGAATGCTATAGTGCTCAATTAGGCTACGAGCTATTGATATGAGGAAGTCCAGGTAGGTCATCATCTTGCATGACTTTAGAGTTCTTCAAATTACTAAACAATTGTATATGGTGATATCCAGCTGGTGCAAAAATACCTTTTTATACCATTTAACTGTTTTTCGTAAAGAAGGATATGATTGCAATACCTGATCTACTAGATCCACACCCGTTAGCATATTGTATTCCTGGATAACATCAGGTTTGAATATTGACATTTTGGTGTGGGCATCTATTTTTCTAGTGTCAATCATCAAAATCTTAGGGCTCCAATTGGACAATGCCGTAACCACCCTCCTATCTTGCTAAGTAATGTAGGTCAGGGGTGGGAGCTGATGCACCTGCATTTCTCCTCTCCTTAAGAGTCTTTGTATTCACATTCTTTGACAAACCAATACATATTATAATTTTGAATACTGGAAGTGGTACACTGTGAAGCTAGCAATTAGTTTTTAATTGGTAGTCGAATATACACACATGTGCTTCACAAAAACTTTTTGTGAAGCACATGTATTCGACTACCAATTAAAAACCAATTAAAAACCAATACAATTTGGACGTACTATCCCAATTGCATTTGTGTTCTTTTTGTATAAGGCCATGTATAATTTAGGGGAGCTGTACCATTATCTAAATATACAGTCCTACCCTGGTCAAGTATAGATTCCATCAGGTGCATTACCATGGAGCCAGATAACCCCAAATCTTTGTCTCCAGTATTATCAGTTCCTTGACCAGTGTAAATGAAGCTATTGTAAAGATATCCCATTTTACTTTCACAAAGATCAAAACTCTCTATGCCAAATCTAGCCCTTTTTGTTTTGATGTATTGCTTCCAGCCTAAGAGGCCCTTCCAAAGCATCAAGCTTTCATCTACAGTGACCTTATCACCAGGCATGTAATTTTCTTTGAATTTTGAAATAATATATCCCAAAACTGACCTAATTTTGTGTAGTTTATCATTTACATTTTCTGTGCCGGTGAAATGAAGGAACCGCAAAATAGAAGTAAACCTGTTATGTGACATGCATTTCCCAAAAAATGGAGTAGCTAGCATGTCATCTGTAGACTAGTACATGTCTAAAGTTGGTTTACGAATAATACCAATGAACGTAATTAGACCAATTAGCCTGTAAATCTCATTCAGTGTTACTTCTGTCCACTTCTGAATTCTACCCCTAGGCACTAAATTGCCTTTAGAATTCAGGTCTTACTTCACCTTATTCGCATATGTATTTGTTTCTGTAACAATGAAAGACACTAAGTCAGCAGTAAAATAATTTGTGAAAATATCAACTGGTTAGCTGTCAGAAGTCAGCTGAGCTTGGGGTTGTACACCAGAGGCTGTGCTTGTGAAGATATGTCTAGTTGTTTTGGAGTCATTTTGACTACCCCACAATGTTGCTTCTTCACGAACACCTGAAGGAAGAGTCACTTTCTTCCTTACTGCTACCTATATCCTCGACGCCCCCCCTCAAAATCTGAAAACTTGCCGTCAATATCAAAGTCACTGCCATATAGTGAAAAGTCCTCCACATTATCTGAAGTTATTTCTGAAGCCTGTACACTGCCTACACAAGCTAATTTGTTAGCTACATGGTTAGAACTGAGATATAACATTTTCAAATGTGCTTTTCTGATAGCTAAAACAAAAAATGTGAACCCTGTAGCTACATGGCTCTACCATAAATCCCCACTGTGTATTTATTCTAAGGCGTAAATAGAAATGCTGACAGAGAGGTTTGATTTCTTTGCAGCTTGGGTGTTCCTCACAAACACACACACGTAATTAAGTTGTAGCAATAAACAGAATGATACGAGGGGCATACTGAAAGTCACGAGCAACCCATTGTAAAAATTTAAATTTCAACAATGTAACGAAACGAATTGCAGGATTGTAATCTACAGACTTTAAGCCACATGTTGACAAATTGTGACGTCATTAGCTTCTATCACGTGACCACAGACGGTGTTTGAAAAATGGCTGACATTGATGTTTCATTTCGACAGCGTGCTGTCATTGAATTCCTTGTGAAAGATGGAAAATCTGCTCCTGAAATTCATCTCAGACTTCTACATGCGTATGGAGGTGTCCGCATGGGTGCCAGCAGTGTTAGAAAATGGGTGAAACATTTCAAAGATGGAAACACGAGTCTGCAAAATGCGCCTCGTAGCGGGCGTCCTCGAACTGCCTCTACAGAACGCAACAAGGAAAGAGTTGATGAGCTCATTACAGGAGATAGGCGTTTTACCGTGAATGAAATTGCTGCGAAACTTGGAATAGGACATAGTGCAGTGCAAGAAATGATCCACAGCTTGGGTTATCGAAAGGTCTGTGCCCGTTGGGTCCCCCGTTTATTGACTGAAGACCACAAACTTCAGAGAACCATTGCACAAAACCTTCTTCAGAGATTTCATAATGAAGGTGATGAATTTTTGACGTGTATTGTGACTGGAGATGAGAGCTGGTTCCATCACTATGAGCCAGAAACGAAACGTCAGAGTATGGAATGGCACCACTTGAACTCACCATCGAAGAAGAAAGCAAAGACAGTGCAGTCTGTAGGAAAAGTTATGGGAAGTGTCTTTTGGGATGCACAAGGTTGCATTCTGGTTGATTTTTTTGAACCTGGACAAACCATAAATTCTGCCCGCTACATCAAGGCACTTCTGAAGCTCCGTCGGGCTTTGCGTGATAAACGCCCTGGAAAGAGGATCATCCTTCAACAGGATAATGCGCGTCCGCATACTGCCCGTGCCACTATGGAGAAGATCAGGGCATTAGGGTGGGATACTCTTCCACATCCTCCCTACAGTTCCGAATTGGCTCCCTCCGACTACCATCTTTTCAGTTCTGTGAAGGAGCAGATGCGTGGCCAACGCTACGAGACGCTGGAGGATATTCGGAAAGCAGTGTGTCAGGGTCTGCGGGCAGCTGGAACGGAGTTCTATCACAAGGGCATTTTCAAACTTGTAGAATGATGGGAAAAATGTGTGCAAAACAATGGAGACTATGTCGAAAAGTGAAAGAAAGTCTGTAGATTAAGATGATGTATTTGGTTTGGCTTAAAATAAATATTAAGATTGTAAAACAGTGTTGCTCATGACTTTCAGTAAGCCCCTCGTAAAACCTTGAAGCCGAGAACATTGTGCTTAGCTAGCTCTATGTATATACATTTGTACGCACATAGCACAAGCCTGACTCACAAATTAGATGCGTTCGACGTACAGAATCACTTTTATTACACGGAAAAAACTAGTGATATTTAAACTCTTGTTAATATAGTCTCTCTTTTGTTTCTACGAAAGATGTATAGTGCCTTTAATGAGCTTTAAGCCAGCTTTTGTTTCATTAAAATATCTTAATAAATACCAAAGATACGAATGTATATGTACAAAGCATATTTACCTACATTTAACAATTTAAATGCCTTGAATTGTTTATTGGGTATCCATTACCGGCCGTGCAGCGTTTAAATGGCCATCGCTCAAATGGTTAAATATGTCAGCCGATGAGAGGATATGCACATCTGCTTAAGATATACAAGCAGTTTTGAAAGCCCTAATGGCAGTTAAAAGGACATCCATATTGGTGTGGAAGTGCCAAAGGATATTGGATAAACTTTCTGCTCGCAGACAGGCTACTCTTGCCTTGGTTCCTGGGCATGTTGGCATCAGAGGTAATGAAACTGCAGACATGCTGGCTAAGTGGGGAGCAGGTCTTGCATTTGTAAGATCTGAGCCCTTTAGCAGCATGTCCCCTAGAAGCGTCATGTATGAGGTAACCCAGCTCAAGGCAAGAGCTCTTCTTGACAGGCAGACAGGCCCATGACTTTGTTTCAGGGTCAGGTGGTACGTTAAGTGAGGTTCTTTTGAACCTAACTAGGGACAGGCTCACAAGTGTTATTGGCTATCTCAAGGGACACAACTCTCTGAGGTGACATCTATAGGTAATCTCGCATACAGAGGATCTGCCACACAGTTATGTGGGATGGTCTTGCAGACCTCTCACTATATTTTTAAGTGAATACGAAGTATTTGCTGTTCAATGATTTGTAACCCTTTCTTTTGGAGCCTTGAGATAAAAGGACAAATATTAGGGATGTGGTCAGATTTATCGCTTGGAGGAAGCCAGCGGGATCCATAAAACGAACAACATTATATTGGAACCCACAAGGGCACAGAAAAGAGGTTGTCCTAGAAAGACATGGAAGAGGAGGCACTAGAAGTGGGGAAAAGTGGAAAGAAGTTAAGGCGCTGGCAAGTCGGAGAACATAATGGAGATTGAATTAATTAAAGTGGTACTGTTAACACACTTCACTCACTTTTACTGTGTGTTAACAGTATCACTTTAATTAATTCAATTTGATTATGCCTTCACTGTAAGCAGCTTCAAAATTATACATTTACAATGGAGATGTTTCACGCATTCCCTATGTTCCAGTAGGAACAAGAGGAATTAAGTCAAGTAAGTCTGATTTATTGGGATCACTGAACTTGAGTAAAGCTCAGCTTAGGAGGCACCTACGTGCAACGCATCGCGAGGCCACTCAGGTGATGCCGCTACCACCAGCACTTCCTTGGAAGATACTCAACTTAAATATCAAATTTAGTTATATTAATTTGTTGAGTTGCTTTTTTAACACTATGTCACTTACATTCTTATTATGAGGGACTAGTTTCGGAAGACTATGCTTCCATTTTCAACCTCACGGGTCCCATTGCCGTTGCTGGTTCCGTTTGCTTGTATTTTCTTCTCTGGTGGCAAAATGATGAACTTCTTAACTAAGCTGTCTACTGGCGGGATTTCAAAGTTTATTAGGTTATCTTTGTTTTTCCATATGAGGATGTTTTCCCAGGTTGAGAGTTCTGTGTGTCCTGACATGGTTTTTACCAATTTTAGATTTGGATCTAGGTTAAGGTTTTGTTTCCAGAAGTGAAATGCTACTGCCGATTTATCTTCTTGTTTCAATTTTAGGTTTCTAAAGTGTTCTTTGGATCTGATTTTTAAACTTCTTTTTGTTTGTCCTATGTAGAACTTTTCACAATTTGTGCATTTAATTTGATGTATTCTTGATCTATTTTCTGGTGGAATTTCATATTTTATTTTTGAATTTAGTAACTTTATGACAGAAAATCTATTTATTGGAGCCAGGGTGATGTTTTGTTCTTTGAAGATCTTTTTGAATTTTCTAAATGCTCGGGGGTGGTAAGTGAATTTTTTGAATGTGTTGATATTGTTTTTTCCTGTTGTTAGGGTAGTTATTTCTTTTATAGTTTTTTTCCACTTTGCTTTGTTGAGTTTCTTGTGTACAAGGTTCTTGCTGTATCCATTTTGTTCTGCTGTTTGAATTATGGGTTTTAACTCTTTGTTGAATTCAGTTGTGCTCATAGGTACATTTATTAATCTATGTGTGAGGCTGTTTATTACTGTATGTTTGTGTGGTAATGGGTTATAGCTGTCATTTTTATGTAGTTTTCTGATTGAGTTGGTTTTCTATAGATATCAAAGTTTACTTTTGTGCCATTTTTGATGATTTTTAGGTCTAAGAATGGGAGTTCTCCATTGGTTTGTTTCCATTGTGAATTTTATTGTTTTTTCTTGCATGTTTAGTAATTTTATGGCATTATCTAAATGTCTGTTTGGCACTACTGCAAATATGTTGTCAACATAGAGTACTAAACCTTGAAAATCCATGAGAATGCTTTCATGTGTGTTTCAAATTTGCTCATAAATAAATTTGCCAAAAATGGAGTTAGAGGGTTGCCCATAGAGAGTCCTGATTTTTGTCTGTAATATTTCCTATTGAAGGTGAAGTAGTTTTGTTCAATGCACAAACTTGTTAGTTGAATGTAATCTTCTAATTGTGCCGGTTCTATTTCTGTTGTATTTAGCCATTTTTTTAATAAGTCTTGCAGTTTTAGAGTTGGGATGCTGGGGTATAGTGCTGTAACATTCAAATGAAACTAATCTGTCCTCTGTATCTATTTTTAGGTCTATGATTTTTTCAACTAATTCCAAAGAGTTTGCTAGGTTAGAACTTTCAAATTTTGGGAATGAATCAAATTTATTCAACAACCACTTTGCTAATTTATATGCTGGGGAATCAATACTACTGGTGATCGGTCTCATTGTTTTTCCTGTCTTTTGGATCTTTGGTAGGCCATAAATTCTGGGTAATGTTGGATCATCTACTTTTATTTTATATGTTTCTGTGTTTTTGATAATTTTACTTTCTTTTACCACTTTGTTTAATGCCTGGATGTAAGAGTTTAGTGGATTTGTTTCCACTGTGATTTATTGTTCATCATGTAATAAATTTTCCATTCTGTTTTGTCCAAAATTACCAGGTTGTTCCCTTCGTCTGCTTTAGTGTATATGACTGGTTTGTCTTTTAGTGATTTTTATTATTTGGCTATTGCATTTGGATTTCTTTTCATTTTTAATCTCATTAACTATTTTTGAACATTTGCTTTTTATTATGGATTTATCTTCTTCCTTTAAGTTTTTTGTAGCGATTTGGATGTCTGTAATATAGTCCTCTACTTGATTTGAGTAGTCAATGCAAGTTTTCAGCCCTTGGTTCAGAAAGTGTAACTCTTTTTTGGTGAAATTTTGATTTGATAAGTTTACTACATTATCTGTGATTTTACTTTGTTGTGGTTTTAGGTTATGTTTTGGTTTAGTTGGTGGTTTTTCTTTCTTTGTTTTCCTGCATAATGTTTCTAGTTTCCTTTTTAGTTTTACTGTTTTGTTTTTCATTTTTTTGTTTAGAATTTCAAAAAGATTGCTTTCCATGTTTTCCCATACTATGTTTCCTAAATATCTTATTAGTTTTAGGTGGAGTGAATATAGTTTGAGTTCTACATCCTATTTATTTTTGTAATGTTTGTTTTTTTCCAGTTCTAATATATTTTTCTCTGCTGCTTTTTGTTGTTTACCGTTGTGGTCAAATTTTACTACTCTTCTCACGAAATTTGGTACTACGTTTTTAATAATGCACAATTTAAGGAACCTAATATCGGCAGCGATTTTTCTTCTTTTCTCCTGGAATTTAGTGAAGAGCTTAATTTCTGTTCTGTTTTCTATTAATGATTGGTTGGATCCTACCTTGTGCGTGTCCATATTCCTTTCTGCCTGCTTCACATGTTTGTTTGCGTATCCATTTATTCCTCAAGACTTGTAGGCCTGAATAGTTGATCGATTATAATAGTTGGACCCGTGAGGCTGAAAATGGAAGCATAGGCTTCCGAAACTAGTCCCTCATAATAAGAATGTAAGTGTCATAATGTTAAAAAACCAATTCAACAAATTAATATAACATATAATTTGACCGTCACTGTTACTAAATTCCTCCAAACATCAATCAATCAAATCTAGTATTTAACCTACTTCATAAACACGCCACCCCCCATGCTCACACACACACACACCCACACACACACACCCACACCCACACACCCACACACACACCCACACACCCACCCACACCCCCACACCCACCCACACACACACACACACACACACATCCCCACCCACACACAGACATGTTTCTAAAAATTTTTTTGGGGGGATTCAGGGGGTACTAAAACATATATTTCTGATGAAATCTTGGTATGTAATTATTGGGTGCAATACAATACCTTCTCCATACACTATGTACATAGTAAGTACACCTAGAGAAACTAAAATGTTTAAATTATGATTTGATGCAAAACATCAGAAGGAAAACTTGTAGAAGGAGAGTGGCAGAAAGCATCAAAATTGAAGTCAAAGGCAACTAAACACCTTGAGAATAGGATTAAAAGAGTTAAGACCATCATCATCATCTACCATAGCACTGAATATCATTCAATCTGTAATCTTAAGTTACAATAAAATGTTTATCGCATTTAACACTTTGTCAGGTCCATGATGAAAATTTGTAACACTTTGAGACACAAAACATATCCTTTACTGTTGACCACTGTGGGTACTTATACTTTGACTTGGGATCTCTTCCCTGTGAGGTTATTTTGCTTACCATGGAGCAGAGGGCAGTGGCCAGGAGCTCTATGTCGTTGCCATGTCGTGTCAAGATTAGTGCCTTGTTTTCCATCACGTGGGGTAGCTCATGCAACATCAGCTGCAACACTTTCCAATCTGAAACACAAACTTACTCTTTCAATATTCTCTGTTAAACATAATTGTATTAACACATCAAACCATTCCATTCTCATGGCTTTCTCTACAAACTACTGTTACTAAACATTCTTCTATTTCATGCTAATCGAGATAAACATTAGCAGAAATGGCCTTATTACCTGCTTCCTTATCAGTAGAAGGGAAATAAGGGAGTAATCTAGGCTAAAAAGATAGTCAAATCTTATAAAAAGCCAGTTTCTATGTGAAACAATTGAAATTCAGTTCCCTTTGGATGGCTAGAAGTAAATCAAAAGAGATATGAAATGAAAGATGATCTATTTGAGAACAGTATAAAGTAGCTTAAAATTAGGACTAATTACAAGGACTATCACAGAAACAGTAGGATGTACAAAAAATAATAAACAAAATGTATATGACATAAATTGTGTGTTTTAACAAGAGCTATTTTTTTTCCTCCTATCTCTTACAATTTACAAGTTATACAGAACTCATCCAGAAGTGGTCTTCAAAAGCTATTCCCAAAAAATTTAAGATAAAAATTTTATATGGCATGTAAATATCCTTCGTATGTTGTATTTTAAACAAAATTGTTAGAGCCATTTTAGACAAAAACAAAATTTTCAAAAAAAAATTATTTTTTATTTAGGGTAATTTGGGTGGGGGATATACTTTGAAAAAAAAAAACTACAAATTTTCAATTTTCTCAAAAATGACTCTACAATTTTGATGAAAATTCTGTATACTGAAGACATTAATATGGTAAATAAAACATATATTCTGAATTTCTTAAGAATGCCTTTGAAGTCCTCTTCATTATGAATGACTTTTGCATAACTGGTAAACTGTAAGAGATAGACAAAAAATTACTATACAAAAAATATAGACTTCATTAAAACACAGAATTTATGTCAGAATAGTGAATATTTAAACTTTTCTCAATTGGGAAGTCGTTATTCACTTTTTTCATCCTGGTCCTGCAAAGAGAAGATAATTTCAATTGTCATATAGCAACCACATTTTAAATTATTTGACTGTCACTTTAGCCTAGTGTATTCCCTTATTTCCCTTCTACTTACAAGGAACTAAGTAATAAGACCATTTCTGTTAATGTTTATCTCAATTAGCATGAAGTAGAGAGAAGAGAAGTTTTAGTAAGATTTGTTAAAAAAAAGGTAGGGTCAAACTGAAAAATGCAATGCCTTTGAACCACAGATCTCCTGGTATCTAACCACTAAGATACTTTAAGTCCAGTAGTACTAATGATATGCAAGTTGCCATTGTAATGTGTCATTTCAAAATAACTTAACACATCCTTGTTAGTTGGTCAGGAAAAACGCGAATAAGTTAGGGAATTTAATGCTGTATTAGCATGTTGCAATGGTAGCTCAAAGGTTAGCGCAACTGTACAAGACCAGGGATTCATAGTCAAATCCCAGCTATGGCATTGAATTTTTCAGTCTGACTCTACCTTTCCAACTCCTGTCCTACACATTGCTAGCACGGAAGAATCAATTAGTTCACAATTTTGTGAGAATAGTTTGCTACAGAATAGGTAGACAAAGTCATTTGAATGGAGAAAACAGATTTTTAATAGCACACTTAAGTGTATTTATCCCATTTCTGTATCAACTGCTTCATGAATAGAATAGAATTTTATTCATTCATTTGATCATATTACATGTTGTAGGACACGAAGAACTAGGATTCAAATATACAACAAGAACCACAAGTACCAAAATAATACAAACTGTTTCAGAAGTGTACACTATTCACGGCTTTGTCATATAATATTTAAGTTATTACATAATAAATTTGAGAAACACAAGTAAAAAGTACAACCAAATATGGAATAAAAAGTATATTATATAGTGCCACCAAAACATACAACAGCCACCAATTAACATCAAAGAATCACTTAACTTATCCCAATTTAAGAACAAACTCTTCAAATACCTACTTGAGCAATACTGTAATTCCTAACAATTTGACAACAGAAAATACCTATGGTGTTTGGTGAAATATTGCATTAAGTTTAATCACACACCCACACAGAGTAGGTTATAAAAATTATTTAATTTATATATATGTATTTTTCCGAAAACAAGATGACTTCAAATGCAAGATGACCCCCATGTTTCAGAACTTAATATTGAAATTTAGATACCATCTATGTAAGGCATGCTTAAAAGACATAGCTGCATAAAAAGAAGAATTTTTAAATTAAATTTAAAAGTTTGCCATATATTTTGAGCAAGCTAATAGACACCTAAGCTGATTAAGTCCCACATTTATTTATTTTTTGTACTTTATCTGAATTTGCTTGGAAATTAACATTTTGAGCTATTGCCGGAGAGGAGATTATGGAAATGTATGGCATGGGTGCGATGGTGGTAGCTTAACTATAATGACAATGATGGATATGATTTTGTATTTAAACAACATACTTGATGTAACACATCGTAAATGTTTTTACCTAATTTGAATTTATGCAGAAATTCACATTGCGAGTGGGAGGGAGAGCGAAGGGAGAATGAAATGTGTGATGATAAAACGTAACAGCGGCGGTGGTAGCAGCATAGCTGTAACGACAATTATTTATGGATACTATTTTCTGTTAAGATAACATACTTAATATAATATATGATAAAACATTTTACCTAGTTTGAATTTGCACATAAATTCACATTGTGGTATACGTGCGGCCCAAGAAGGGGTAACATACCGCTAACTTCTCTCTTTCTACTTGACCGTTGACTTCCAATACAACATTATGTGCAACCAGCGTGAAAGGAAGTCTTGTAATTTTATTTTAGTCTTGGAGAGTAATCTTTACTCCAATGAGAACACTCATTGGCTCCTTAACAGCCAATTTTCAGCTCGAAATGAAACATTCCAAATATGCCACATACATTGCGACCTTGGTAATAATCTATACAATTTCCCCCAGGCTTCGTCACTATAGTACCCATGAAGTTTGAAACTTACTTTTTCCCCATACGGTATTTGGAAAAAACATCATCTTGTATTCAGATAAATATGGTAGACATAAAATTTAAACTTATGTACTCCTTTTTATATGTTTCTTTTATTGTTTGTATTTTGCTTACTGCCTCACTAAAGGGCAGTCCCTACCTAGAGCAATATGCTCATTTGGACATTCTATGTAAATAAACAAATACATTAAAAAAAAAATAAAAAACTAAGAAAAAATACATAAGCATATACAATCATTTACAGCAGCTTTATTGCTTGTCTACAAGTTCCATAATGGAGTAAAAAGAGTTTGTCAACAGGAATGATGACACACTTTCTTTTTAAATAATAAATTAGCATTCAAAACCGGTCCCCAGTAAGTAAAAATAAGTGATGTTTGTGTTACAAAAATTTTGAATTAACACGTCGCCAGGAAAGCTTTAGTCCTTATTCAAATTCTTTTATTTTTTATTTTTTTTTTAAATAAATAAGCATTTTCTATGCTTTTTAAATTGAGAAGATAATTTGTTATAAAGTTTAATTCCTGTGTGATAAAACGTTTTCTTGGCAAGGTGATGTAACCTTAAATGTGTCAATCTATGTAAAACTCATTTTTGTAAAAAGATAAATTTTATGTGTTCCATTCACATGTCATTCACATCTCTACAATAAATAACTGTTAAAAACCTTATTCTTCTATTTACTTAATGCTAATCAAGAAAACATTAGCAGAAATAGTCTTATTACTTGCTCCCTTGTAAGAAGAAGGGAAATAAGGGAGTAGCATAGGTTAAAGTGATAGTCAAAAGCTGGTTGCTATGTGACTGAAGTTCCTTTGTTTGTATGAACAGGAATTGGCAAATTCCTACATGAGAAAAATGTGAGTATTTTAAAGCGGAACTAATTACATAGAATACCTAAAAAATGGTCAATCCCCCAAAAAAATGTATGTAACATAAATGGTGTGTTTTAACAAAAGCTACATTGTTTGTTAAGAAAGTTTTTGTTTATTTCTTATGGTTTACCAGTTATGTAAAATACCACAAAATTCATCCAGAATAAACATATCTTTCGAGGTTATCTCTGGAAAATTGAAGAAATACGTTTTATTTGTCATATAAATATGTTAAATATAAGATATTTTAACAAAAATTGTTACAGCCTTTTTGAGAAAATCAACATTTTCAAACTTTTTCCCATGTAAAGAACAGTTAGTTGGTGGTGGGGGATTTTCTTGAAAAGCTTCATGTTGCATCCTTGGAAGATACCGAACTTGAAAACCAAGTTTGGTATGTTAGAATTAAGAGTTGAAAATGGGACCAAAGAGTTCCCAAAACCAGTCCCAGTAAGTAATTACTAACTGATGTTTGTATTTCAAAAACCGACTCAAATTCTTTATTTTTTTATCAGGTTTAGTATTTAACGGTCTTTTCGTTTTTGAGCTATGCTGCACATGAGCGCACGCACCCACCCATGCGCACCCCCAACCCCCCATACACCCCACCCCCACCCACACACACAGAGACATTTTTCTAAAAATCTTTTTTTGGATTCAGGAGGACGAAAAACATATATTTTTGGTGAAACCTTGGCATCAAATGCAATACAATACCTACGTGTAGAGAGAGTAAAAAGAAAGAAAAAGCTGACTCGTGACCTATCTGTAATGGGTCAAGATTACCTTTTTCTTGTTTGAGACATGTGATGACAACCTTTATAGCAAGAGTGAGTGACAGGTGAGTCACCATGCAGGTTGGGTATGTTGATGGTACAGGACTCATTGGTGGCGGAGAGACAGATCCACCACCTACACGTTCACCTTCCTTATGATCCAGCGCCAGGTACGGGCTGTATCTTAACACAGTGGAGCCAGACTCAGGGTAGCCAACTTGGTAGTATGAGTTGGCTCGAATCTGGAGTAGGCACTCAAATATCTGCAAACAGTTAAATATTAACTGTCACTTATTTTCATTTTAAAGTATCAATGAGTTGATGTTCACACTGAGAAACTTAACGTAAGTGAAATTCTAAGAAGCCCACCTGGGTAGTGTGGTGTAGCATGTCTGCTTCACATTCAACGGGTCGTGAGTTCGAATCTCACTTAGGGTGAGTTACCCGGATAAAGTTTTTTTCAGGGTTTTCCCTTATCCTGAGAAGACGAATGTCGAGTAACTTTAAGCTCCATGGACCCTGAGATCATTTGAGCATCATTTCACCAATTTCATTCATCGTCAGATATGACTAACCAGGTTAAAGGACGTTAAACTACAACACAAAAAAAAAAAAATTCTAAGGTAATGCATTTGTGAAATTTGGAAAATCCAGTATGTAAGATATCTTATTGAAATTTGTACATAATAATTGTGATATTTATGAAATTTGGAAAATCCAGTATGTAAGATATCTTATTGAAATTTGTACATAATAATGGTGATATTTTTGCTAGACATCAAACTTCTGCAATGCATACTTATTTAAATAATTGTTTATTCTTTAAATTCATTGTTTGAATATAAATGAGCCTTTTGATGCATTTTTAAAAGTATTTAAATAAAACTATCCAGTTTTACACCAAATGTTTATACATAGGTCTGTCATATTATAGTTTTACTTTCTCTACATGTACTATGTAAATAGTGTATAGAGAAGGTATTGCATTGCACCCAAAAATTTGATGTCAAGATTTCACCAAAAATATGTACACACTCTGTCTTACCGTGTATTAAAAACCAAAGCTTTTTTATATAAAAATTGCATGGGGTGGTGCATGCGTGCGTCTGTATTTTCCTTAATGGTAAACCATAGTTAGTGCACAAAAAAACGTATATCTTATCAAAACACACAATTTATGTCCCTTACATTTTTGTTGTGGAGGTAACAGCTTCTGAGGTATTCCTTGTTATTGTTTTCAATTGTAAAATACTTATACTTTTCTCAGACAGGAAGGGTCTGTTTTTCTTTTGTTCTACTCTTGGCCAAGCTAAGAAGTGAATTGCAATGGCAATCACATAACGACAGGTTTTAAAGCATTTGACTATCACTTTAGCCTAGTGTATCCCTTTAGTTACAAGGAACTAAGTAATAAGAACATTCTGCTAATATTTATCTTGATTTGCATTGTATAGAAACAAAAATAATGTTTTGTAAGAAGTTTGTTTGTAGAGCAGCTAGAGAAAGCCATCAAATTTTATGTTGGTAGTTTAACAGGCTTTAACCTGGTTGGTCATATCACACAATGAATATAATTTGTGAAATGATGCTCAAATAATCTCAAGGTAAATGGACCTTCAAGTTATTTGACATTCGTCTTCTCAGGGAAAGCGAAAACCCCAGATAACTCACCCTAAGCGAGATTTGAATGTGATTTATGCTATACTCACCATGTATCTGATGCTACTCATGTTCTCGAACACAACCGGCTTGCTGTAGTGTGACTCCAGGTGGTTCACCAGCAACTTGTAGGCCTTGGTGGCGTGGGACGAGGGGAGCTGGTACAACTTCACTGTGAAGATCTTTACCAGTCCCATCACAACCGTCTTCACATCTATCACATCCATCTCGTTTATTACAACAGAACCATCTGCTGCATACTGCTCAAACGGTCTGTTCAACAACTGCAAAACAACTACAGTCTTTACACATATACATGTACTAGGTGTCACAACAGCTTGAAATCTTGCAAATATGTAAACAAACTTGTGACAGTGATGTGAAAAATTTAAATCAAAAGAATTTGAGTCCCTTTTTGTGACACGAACATCACTTACTAATTAGTTACTGGGACTGGTTTCTGAAACACTTGTTCCCATTTTCAACCCTTAATTCTGAATAAATCTTGCTTTGTTGGCATCAAAGATGAGGGTGGTGGTATACCACTTGTGGAGTCATCTGGTGCTGGATCTATGAACTTCCAGAGGTTGCTGTATGGCAATAAATCAAAATTCATGATATGACTCTTTTTCTTCGTGATGTAGATCTTCCCCCAGACATCTAATTCTGTGTGTTTATAAGCTGGTTTTAACAGTTTCATTTTAGGTGTGATTTCACGTCCTGATGATTAGAAATGATGGACAACTGCCAATTTTTCCGTTTACTTGTATTTTACGTTTATCGTGCTCCTTTAATCTGGTTTCCAAACTTCTTTTCCTCCTTCCTATATAAACTATATTATAGTCTGAGCATTTAATTTCATAAATTCCCGGTTTTTTGTTTGCGGGATAGGATCTTTTAACTTTTTGCACAGCAGTTTCTGAATGCTGTAGTTGTTTATTGGAGCTAAGGTGATGTTATAATTCTTGAAGATATTCAGAAGTTTGTTGTGTGCCCAAGGATTTTGATTTAATTAGTACACAACAGTTTGATTTGTCTATTCTACACTGTCCTCTTGAAGTCACCTTAGGAGTTGATACGCTTGTTTCACACTTCTGCCACTGCTGCAAGCACCTCTGGAAGTCGATCTTCTTTAACCCTTTTAGTGCCAGCCTGAATAACAAAATACTGTCTGAAAAGTGTCAAGCAATTTTAGAGCAGAATCCAGGGTTTTAAATTATTAGTAATAAAATGAATACCAAATGATATACAGAGCTGAATCTTTTTTTCATTTTTAGTAAACCTTTTTGCCTACTGTATAATATGCATTATATGTATTGGAAGTCGCTTCAATATTTTTAAAAAATTGAAAACAAAGGAAAATTTTTAAAATAAAATTAAAAATCCCAAAATAATCAATAATTAGACATACAAAATGTCACAACATTGCAAGTTCAGGCTAATTAAATGTAAGTATGGATATTTCTTTACTAAAATAGCATCCTGCTTTGGTCTGGTGTTTTATTTTTAAAATACAAAAAATGAATTCACCTAACCTGAAACTGTAAAAAAAGGTCACCAAAAACAAACACACATAAGCATAATAATGAAAATGGCATAAAGCAATAGGATGCAAATTTAATGCAGATTACTGTACAATTTAGCACTTGTGTTGTTGCATAGCTGATTCACATTGCATTCATCATCTGGTTACACCTAGTAAATCCATAAGTACACTAATTATTTATATGCATATGAGGGCCATTGTTATCAGATGCATTTTCATTGTTGAAGCTAGAATATATATCTTCCTCTCTTACGTCAATGTCAGAAACTCTTTCAACACAGTCTGAAGTTTCAAAATCAGCTTTCTTCTAATACATCGCGAATTGAAGCTCTAATTTTCTCTTCGGTTAGACGACGCCATGTTTCAAACAAACACCAGCAAGAGAGCTAAGATAAGGTCTGGAAACTGTTCTCTATGACTATGACACACACTTTCCTGCATGAAAACAACATCACAATTAGATTGTGATTGGCACTAAAAGGGTTAAACTTGTTCAGAGCCTTCTGTGATTTGCTATGTCGCATTTTAAGTTGCAGGAAAAGAAAAGTCAGCTGGACCAAATCTGGCAACAGTTTTCATCCTAGACACAATAATATATTAATTATTGGAACCATTACACTGTGAAGCATGTAATTATAATTAATTAACTATGATTCAACATACACTCTCTTATGCTTCACAAACCTTGTTTTCCTTTAGAACAATTGCTTGATTCTACAAGTTTCAAAAGAATGTTGTCTTCTGCTGGCAAATCAAAATTCATGAGGCTTCCTCCAAATTTTTTTCATTTAGATAGTTTCCCATGCGTTCAATTCTGTAGTCTTGTTACAGATTTTAGAAAATGAGTTTCATTTTTAATACTGTGTTTTTTCTCCAAAAATGTGCTGCAACAGCTGATATATTCACTTCTTTATTTCTTATGTTTCTAAAATGTTTTTAAGACGTGTCTATGACGTGTGAAAATTCCACCATTCGGCCTAGCTGAGGATGTCTTTAAGGAAAGTGAAACAATTGTTCTAAAGGAAAACAAATTTTGTGAAGCATAAGAGTATGTTATGTTAAATCAGTGTTAGTTAATTATAATTGCATGATTCACAATGTGACAATTCCAATATATATTACTGTCCAAAACTTGCAAATGTGCATAGAAGCTTGTGACAGTGATGTGATTAAATAAAAAATAAAAGAATTTGAGTCGGATTTTGTAAAAGTGTTCCTGAAATTGGTCCCAGTAAGTGAAAATAAGTGATGTTTGTGTTACAAAATCCGACTCAAATTCTTTTATTTTGTATATATTATTGTATCTACTTGATTCACTTTTGACCCGGTTGTACAAATTCCTTATGTATAGCGCCTTTAATGTCAAAAAACACAATCATCATTGACTTCACACTGGATCAAATTTGTGTTGCCTTTTTTGGGGCACGGAGATGAAGGACTCATCCATTCCGAAGATTGTTGCTACATTTCTGGATCATACCCATAAATCCACGTTTCATCAACAGCTATAATTTTCTCCATATACTGTGACTCATTTTGAAGCTGTTATTTAAAAAGATCTGTGCAGGCAATCACACAGCTTTCCTTTTGGTCATTTGAAAGCAGGCGAGGCACAAACTTCATGGCAATTCTTCTCATGTTCAAACCATCTTTCAAAATGCTCTGAACACTTCCAAAGGAGAGTCCTAATGAGTCAGCAAGTTCTCTTATTGTAATGCACCTATCATTTAAGACCTGATTGATGTTTTCACCTGTTTTGCTGGAACAGAGTCACCCTGAATGATCTGTATCTTTAACTGATGTCACACCACTTTTAAATTTCGAAAACCACTGAAATGCTTGAGTTTTGCCCATTACTTCTTCCCCATAAACTGTTCTTAATATTTCATAGGCTTCTATTGCAGTTTTACCAAGTTTAAAGCAAAATTTGATGTTCATTCTTCATAATCTGGCATTTTTTTACACAAAAAAATTACAGTATGTGCAAAACAGGCGTTCACTTCAGAGCTTCTACCTCTGCATTACAAGGTCACAGAAAGGTACATTACCTCTAATTTTTATCTGGAAGCAATGTTGCATGCACAGTCAAGGTAAGAATTAAAACTATCTCAGCAGCAGCATTGTTATTAAGCCATTCTGGAAACTTTTTGTTCACACTTCATATACATTCACTTTCTGGTATATTAAGAGTCGAAATGCCCTATCTTGCCAATGTTAAAGTTTGATCTATTATCTCAGCAACTATTAACATAATGAGCTACATTTTTCAGGGTATATTCAGTAATATCTTTACTGTTGATTGATCAAAAATAGAATACTTCTGTTCAAGAAGGAAAGCTATGATTTTTTTAATAAAACACAAAGTTTTATTAAAAAATGACTTTTAAATTTTAAAAAAAAATTGTAATCCATACACATAAAAACTTTTTTATTAAAATAAAGCCTATTTAGATGCAAATGTGTAGTAAAAATTTCAGCCCTTAGTGTCAATTAGTTTTTTAGATAGTGAGACATTTGATTAGAAAATCTTGCTTCTTCAGAAATTGCTTTTAAATATAACATTTAAAAAACAATGTAACCAAACTTTCAAACACAATTTTGCAGTACTTCAAAACTCTCACATGAAGGAAATATGAGTGGGATACCAATGTTGCGAATAATTAAATAAAACTTTCCAATCAAAATAAGAAATAAGATCTCTTCTCTGATACTAATATTTACAAAGTTATTGATGTTTTACCAAATGAGTGCACCAAAATGCTCTAAAAAACTACTACGTAGGATTATTTTCAACAATATTTTTAAACTTTTTACAATTAGCGTACCTCTATGAAATTATACCAAAATGAGGGTAGATTCAAAATATTCTTATGAATGAAAATGGAAAAACATTATGAAAATCCCATTGTGACTCCCCTTAAAGCTTAATATGTGAAACTAGGCCTACATCAACAACTATTATAGTTTCCCATTTATTTCAGACACTCTTAGCTTATCCACACTTTACAGAAATACCTTCTCAAGAATATCCATGAGCTCCAGACATCGCTTGTTCTCACACTCCACACACAGATCCACCAGAAGCTGAGCTGCAGCATTCCTCACAACCAGATCTGGATCTGTATCAACATGCTGCAGGTGGGGCACCACAATCCTCTCTATCAGGTCATCCTCGTATATCGCCCTGTCACCCACACAAAACATTCATCTCAGTCACAGATTAGATTGGAAATGCTTATTGTTATGCACTGTAGTTGGTGAAGCAGGATTTCTGTGCAGCCACCAAGCTTAGCCACTACACTTTTGAGACGAGCTCACCTTGTGTGCTGTTAAATGTTCAATTAAGTAGTACATTTGGACTGTAGGTTTTAAACCAGTACAATGGTCAATACATGTATGGTGTTTGGTTGTACTTTCTCGAATAGCAGAAGCAAAAATAAGGAAAGGGAAATGTGATTCAATACACAGGTTAGTGTACTTATTTAAGTGATTTTTCAATGGTATACTTAGTGAAATATGTTATACATTATCAACTAAACAATTCTGTATTGTTGCATTATACAAGAAATAACTGTAATCTCTTTAGACACACAAATAAAAGTTTCACTGAAAGGGATATTGGTACAAAAGGACCATTTTATTCAATAGGTTACCAGTAGCACTAAAAATTTAGTCAAAGCCCAAAAAACATGATTCAAACATAAGCTGAAAGAATATCTCATTAATAAGTGTGTATAATTTAGATAAACTGTAAATAGCACATTGTAACCAGTGGTATGCATATATGTATAATATTTATTTATGAAACAAATGAACTGTCCAATGTCAACTGTACAGTGTTCAAAGGATTTACTGGATCAATAAATTATTATTATTATTATTATTATTGCTGATGTTAAGATTTCCAACTCAGAAATACCTTAAAGAAGCTTGGGTAAAATCAATTCACAGACAAAATTGGCAACCTACTCCGGTTTATAAGAAACTTCTTGCTAATTCACCCATTTAGCAGCAAATTATGTGCTTATGATACCAGAACCCTGAGAATCCCCTATTCATGTTCCTCGGACTTGGAATGCAATGTTAATTATCGCAATATTCCTTGACGAAAATTCTTGATTAATATCACACATTCTACTAAAAATTTACACCAATGCTATAATATATATTACTGCCATTTGTTACATTAACAGCAGTTTTAAAACAAGATTAAGTTATGACCTTACCACGATGTTTACTGCAATAATACCAATTAATAATAACTTCTGACAGGCCCAAAAATATGATTATTTTAAACATCCCTTCAACTCTCCCCTTCCATTGTCCTTTGTTCTTTACTTCAAAAACTTTGAAAAACAATTAATTTGACAGATGATGCATATGGTGTATATGATAGTAGGTAGTGCCACAGGATGGGAGCTTTTGCTTCAGCAAAACATTAGCATTTCTGCACTTTGATCACAATTGACTTTTTAAAGGGGACACAGCATACAATAAGTTAGTAAACTGCATCTTTTCACCTTATCGGACAAGTCACTGGAATGTGATGATATTCTGGTTGTTGAACCCGTTTTTCAGAATCATTAGGTACTCATGTAAACAGAGATGCATGCACTGCATATTACAAGGTACATCAGTTTCTAAGTAGTAGTAAACTTACATTGGCCAGACTAAGAGAAACCTTCAAACAAGATTGAAAGAACCCCTCAGGAACATGTAATATGTGTTACACTCACAACATGACTTTCTCTAGCTACTCCACAAACAAACTCTTTACACATCATAATTCTTCTTTCAACACCATGCTAATTAAGAAAAACATTAGCACAATTATATTACTTACTTCCTTATAAGTAGAATGGAATTAAGGGAATGCACGAGTCTAAAGTGATAGTCAAATGTTTTAAAAGATGTAGTTTGCAATTGTCACTGCAAATCGCTTCTTTGCTTGGCCAGGAGTAGAACAAAAGCAAAACGGATACTTCCATCTGAGAAAAATATAAATACCTCACAATAGAAGCTAATAACAGGGAATACCTAAAAAAATGGTAAGCTCTACAAAAAAAATGTATATGACATAACTTGTGTATTTTAACAGGATCAACATTTTTTGTATACTAAGTTTTTGTCTATCTCTTACGGTTTACTAGTTATGCCAAATTAAGCAAAATTCATCCAGAATAAACAGGTCTTTAGAAGCTATTCCCAGAAAATTCAAGATATACATTTTATTTGTGATAGAAATGGCATAATTATATGGTATTTTAATCAAAATCGTTAGAGCCATTTTTAAGAAAAACAAATTAAAACAAAGTAAAAATGTGCTCAGAGTTATGTATTTTGAAATATCACCAGCAGACGACATCTTAAAATTATCCCCAGATGGCATAACAGATTAAAATATTCATATTCATTTATTTCATCCTTCAGATCATGTATACATGATATGGACTCGTCAATAAGTTACATAGGAATATAACAATAAGTTAAAAGGACACACACACCCACCCACACACACACACCCCCACCCACCAACACACACACCCATATACGCATATGCACACAGCGTTTAGGGTCACCACACATATCCATACTGCCTTAATTAGTAAGACTTATTTACATATTCCATAACTGAATAAAATGCATTCTCTAATAGGTACAATTTGAGTTTTTTCTTAAACAGATTTACATTTTCAATATTTTTTATATTAAGGGGTAGCCTATTATACAGTTTTATTCCATTATGATTTACACTGTTTTTGGCTAGATTCGTTCTGCAATATTGCACATGTAGATTTCCTTTCTGCCTTGTACTATGATAATGAATCTCTTGGTTATCTGGTAACTGATGCCTTATTTGTCTGATATGATGGATAACTCCTAATATATACATACTTGGTGCAGTCATAATCCTTAACTTTTTGAACAGTTCCCTGCACGGAGATCTACTTGATTCGCCAGTCATTATTCTTATGGCCCGCCTTTGCAACCGAAAAACTTTTTCAGATTCCGTTGATGCCCCCCAGAACATTATTCCATACCTTATATGACTATGGATGTATGCAAAATAAGCACTTCTAAAAACTTGCACACTCGTCACTCTTTTCAATGTACTCAATATGTAACATCCCACACTTAGTTTCTTGGTTAGCATATTTATATGTGTCCCCCATTTAAGATCTTCTGTAATAATTATCCCCAGAAATTTAGTTTGATCTTCATATTTTATGATTTCATTGTCTATTTTTATTTGCGGTTTTGCCACATTTCTATGATGACTCGAATGAAAACTCATAGCAACAGGTTTTTGTGTGTTTAATAACAGTCTATTTACCTCAAACCAGTATATCAATTTCCTTATATCCCCATTTACTTTTTTCTGAAGATCTCTGTCATTGTTTGCTTTTAGCAGCAGGTTTGTATCATCAGCAAATAACACCACTTCAGACTCCTGGACACATAATGGGAGATCATTTACATAAATCAAGAAAAGAAGAGGCCCCAATATAGATCCCTGTGGTACCCCCTGTCCTACCTTCCTCTGCGTAGATTGACATCTTTCTATACTGAGATGTTCTTTATTCAGGTTGCTAATTTCTACTACTTGAGATCGATTCGATAGGTAAGATTTAAACCATGCATTTGCTATTCCTCTAATACCATACACCTCTAACTTTCTCAGTAGTATATCATGATCAATCACATCATATGCCTTCGTTAGATCAAGGAACAAACCTATTGATTTCCCTTTCTTTTCAATAGCAGCAATAATTTTTTCAACTAGGGTGCAAACTGCCGATTCAGTAGATTTTTCTCGCCTAAAACCATGTTGTGTATCTGTGAGAATTTTATTTTTCTCTAAAAAATTACTAATTCTATTGAACATTAGCTTCTCCAAAATCTTGGAGAATGCTGATAGCATAGAAATTGGTCTGTAATTTTGTAACACATCTTGGGGTCCCTTTTTATGGAGGGACCTAACTTTAGCTGTTTTTAATTTATCTGGGAAAACTCCTTTCTCAAAGGAGGTATTATAGATATTCAGTAATGGTTTTGCTATTTCCTCTACACAAACCTTTATTACTACATCAGGAATCTCGTCTAGACCTGCTGAGAGCTTGCTTTTCAGCCCTTTTGCTGCCCTTATCAGTTCCTGCTCATTTATAGGTTTAATAAATACTGAATTCATGCATCTTTTAACCTTACTGTTTTCCTTGCTTTTTTAACCCCTGTGTTATATTTATCTCTTACTAGTTTATTTGGACCCTCAACAAAATATGTATTAAACAATTCAGCTCTTTTAACTGGATCTTTGATTTTTTGCCCTTCATGCATCAATTCAAATTGGTTTATGCACAAATTTCTTTTACCGGTTTCCTTATTGATTACTTCCCAAATTGCCTTACTTTGGTTTGTTGCTCTTTGAATATATTTATCATTTTCCAGTTTTTTTGCATCCCTAATAACTTTCCTGTATACTTTTTTATATTTATTTATATAACTTAAGTTTTCCCTTGACACCTTTCCCCTTTTTTCCAACACTGATAGGAATTTGACTCTCTGTGAGGATACTTTTATACCTTTGGTCACCCACCCTTTTTGGTTTTTGTTCTTTATACTAACCTGTTTCAGTGGAAATGCTATATTACAATTGTGATGAACTGTTTCTATTAGCTTATCAAATTTTGCATGTACATCCTTTTCTTCATAAATGTCATGCCAACTTTATTTAAATTGCTTTTGATTTTCTTCATTAAAATGCCTTTTACTGCTTGTTATTCTACTTTCGTTCAATGACTGACTTGATACTTTTAGGATTTGCGCTTTGTGATCCGAGATACCCGTTTCCATTACCTGCGCCGGCTGATCATAGTTCATATTTGTAGCTAACACATCAATAAGTGACACCGAATTTTTTGATATTCTAGTGGGAACCTGTACTGTATTAATTATGTTGAAAACCCTGAATAAATTTTCTATTTCCATGCTTTTTTGGCTTTGCTGCAGTAAGTTAATGTTCCAATCCCCACACACCACAATACAATAGAAACCTCCCCTTCTCAAGCCAATCAAATACATGCTAATGAATAATGAAGATGAACAACTTTGAAATGCATCGGGGGAAAAAACTAAATGAAATATAGTGTCCACATTTACTAATACTTTAGCATAAAGTACTGCTTTATTTCCTTTTTAATTACAAAGACATTTTCTGCTAACATTTATCTCGATTAGCATGAAGTAGACAAAAGAATCAGCTTATTAATAATAATTTGTTACAGAGATGTTGAGAAAGTCATGTGAAAGGAACACATACTTTTTCTACATAGTGTTTAGAGCAGGTATTGTATTGCACCAAAAAATGTGATACTGAGGTTTCACTGGAAATACATGTTTTGAGGTCCACTGAATATGTAAAAAAAACATTTTTAGAGTGCTATGTGTGTGTGTGGGGGGGGGAAGCATAGTTCAAAAATGAGAAGCCCATTAAATACCAAACTTAATATTTTAAGTTCAGTATCTTACAAGGATACAGCGCAAAAATTTTCAATAAAATATCCCCACCACATGGAAATCACATTTACATGGAAAAATGCTTGAAAGTTTTGTTTTTCTCAAAAAGACTTCTTAACGATTTTTTTTAAAATCTTTTATACTTAAGATATTTGCTTGATAAATAAAATTTATATCTCGAATTTTTTTAGGAATAGCTTCTGAAGACCTCTTTATTCTGGATGACTTTTTCTGAATTTTGCATTACTGGTAAATTGTGATAGACAAGAACATTTTTCGTAGAGTTGACCGTTTTTGAGATATTCCTCGTTATTGGTTTCAATTTTAAACTACCTAACTTTTCTGGAATGGTACCATGCAAAGCGAATTGAATTTCAATTGTTTCACACAGCAAGCATCTTTTAAAATATTTCACCATTGCCTTAGCCTAGTGTATTTCCTTATTTCCTTTTTAATTATAAGGAACTAAGTAATAAGACCATTCCTGTTATGTTTATCTCGATTAGCTTGAACAATCATTTGTTACAGAGATGTAGAGCAAGTCATGTGATTGGAACACATCAGATTTTTTTAATTAAACTATTGACACACATCATGTGCAACTCCTGAACCTTGGTGTAATGTCGTACCTGTTTGTGTGTATGACTGAGGAGAGAATGTCCAGCACCTTCACTCTGATGTTTGTACGAGTCTCCAACTTGAAGTATTTATCCAGGAGAGAGTTGAGTCTGCTGAGCCACAAGGATCGTGTTGGCGCTATCGATCCTGACAGATGACTCACGAGTCGTAGAACTGACGCCTCCTTCACAAGCAAACAAGTCAAACATCAATCATCTGCTTTATATGCACAGCGGAGCCAGACATTATTCAAATGAACAGTACTCAGTTGGTTTTCAAAGAAAACTGATTTTATTTTTGCCAAGTTAAAGAACAATTTCTATCACTTTTTTTAGCATAGTTATGAGTGAAAAATTATAACCCAACGGAGGACTATGGACTTTTTCGGATGTAAAAATCCTTAGCATGGCTTCCTTTGGAAGGGAAGTAAAACCGTTGGTCCTGTGTCACGGATTTATGGAACATAAAAGGACCTCAAGCCTAATAAAACACCCTCTGAGCAAAATTAAGTGGTCTTTCACGCCCAATATAGAATGGGATGCTTAGAACCACAGCAGTTAAAGTGTCTATAAATAAAACTCCATTTCCATTTTTGTGAAAATTTAGTCACTCAGGTGGTGACCATCCTTTTGAAAACAGGTTTCAAGTAGTACCAGAAGGCTTTCATAACTCTGCCTAACATCACTTGGTCAGCTGCATGCATCTCTTCTGTAATGGCATCTTTCATTGTATGGGGTTTGTAGACATGTTCCTTTAAGTGCCCCCAGAGGAAAAGATCACAACAGGATAAGTCTGGGGATCTTGGTGGCCATGAAACGTCACCGAAAAGCAAAATGAAGTGACCAGGGAATCTTGTATCGATGCTTTGGCACATGTACTGGGCATTATCTGTTGAAAAAAAACATTGTTAATGTCTATTTGTTGTCTCCACAGTTCCGGTTGAAAAAATGTTTCCATCTTGTGTATGTATTGTCCCGAATTCTCCATGACTGTTCTGCCATTCTCTTCAAACAAATACGACCCAATTACTCCAAAAGGGGAACAGTACACCAAACTGCCACATGGTCAGAGTGGAGAGGTGTTTGTGGAGGTTGATGGGGGGGCCCAGTAACGGAAGTTTTGTTTGTTTACTGCACCATTCAAGTGAAAATGAGCTTCATTGCTCATCATCACTACTGCATTTGTTTACTCACCCATTATCACTTGCACAACAAAGTCTGTTCTCGAGCTGCACAATCTGCAGGTTTGAGCTGCTCAACGGCCAACATTTTGTAAGGAGGGAGCATAAGTCTAACCATAAAATTCTTCTCACACTTTCACGGTTCAGCTGTATTTCACACACACATGTTGGCGTGCAGATCAGGTGGGGTTTGGAGTGAGTGCCTCTCTAACTCTGCCTATGTTTTCAGGCATCCTCACAGTTCATGCATGGCCTGGGGGCTTCTTCCTTATTCTTTCCTGTTGCTCTCTAGGACTTAACCCATCTCAGGATCGTCGTATTCTGGCTTGGAACTGCGCCAGATGAAAGATCCGCTAACTCACCATTTAGCACTTAAATTTCATGCATGAATATGCGGTGTTGCACGATCCACTGCTTCGTAAATGGTATGCTATGCCGAGGAGAATGACTACACCGGCCCAGTTCTTATGTGACACCTGTTTTAGTATAGCTTTGTTACTAATAAAGTTTTCAGTCAATATTTATATTCTTACCCTATGTTACCAATATTTTGTAAATTGTACTCCATTTTGTGTATATTTGTCATTGAGATGTTTTTTTAAGTTTGATACCCAAATCAAATCACTGGATGCAAGTTAATTATTCTATGTGGTTTCATTAGTTATAAGTGTTTTGATTTTCTCTCTGCCATTTTCTTGGTTGTGACATCAGAAAATATAAAACATGCTAACCATAAGCAAGAAAAAGGCACTCAAGGACTATTCGTGGTTAAGTGAGGTTGTCGTGTCTTCACACGGGTGATACTTCCTGGACAGAGATCCTAGCAAATGACATGTGTAGTTAATTTTATGGGTTAATTGGAGAATGCTAGAATATTTGCAGTGGAATATAATACTCTGACGTATATTCCCCATCACTTGAACATAGTGTCTTAGTGCACTAAAACCCCAACAGAAGC
Source organism: Hymenopus coronatus (assembly GCA_030762935.1). NCBI lineage: Eukaryota > Metazoa > Arthropoda > Insecta > Mantodea > Hymenopodidae > Hymenopus > Hymenopus coronatus. The sequence continues at coordinate 4,466,170 of CM060895.1, read as the reverse complement.
TGAGCATCTAGTCCCTGCGTAGCACAAAAAATTTTCTTTCCAAAATAGTCTAGCCTCTACAACTGTTCTAAAGTGTTTCTTAAACTGAATATTACCTTGTCCAAACACTTATAATTGTATACATACAAACACTTATCACAACATGATGATAATTATGATTCACTAATGTGGAAAGAACATTGTTTCAAGGTATATAAAGGTTGTAAGAAATGCATTTTTAAACAACCATTGGTATACAAGTGTTTAGTGTATTTCTGAACTTGTGATCTATCCTATGTAGTTGCAACATACATATAAATAAATCTTAAATTAGTAAGAAGTAAAAGAAAAATAATCTTTTGTTAGAGATTTGTTTGTGGGTTAAATAAAGAAACTTGTGTGAATGGAACACATCAGAATTTTCTAAACAGGTGGGTCCAGGGACCTTTAATGGACACATAGAGAAAGTGAATACAACTTACTGGACGAACAGCTGAGCATCTCTCTATGAGCTCAAAGACTCTGCGAACTGAACCGTTGAACTGTCTGAGCTCTATCAGCTGTTCAACAGTAGAGATGGTGTCGTGAAGGTGATTGGCTACCACTGCTGTTGGGTTCTTATCTGTACAATACAACATACACAAATATCAATTTGCAAAAAATCATTGCCATAACTACTTTGGGAGTATCTTGTGCTTTATCAGAATGGTATCTAGTCTAGCAGCATAGCATGCTCATCACGTCGTTCAAATTTTGGATATGGCACCGAATTTAGTCATTAGATTATATTAGATGGCATTCTGCACACCAAAAATTTAAAAAATCTTCAAAAAGCAAACCATCAGTATAGCTCCTCAAAATCATCATAATATACAACAACTGCTGCACAACAAAACAAAAAAACCCTGTCCCTAGAGAAAAGTTAGCTGGAATATACCAAATAGATTGTAATTTAGTATACATTGGCAAAACCAAAAGAAATCTGGAAACAAGACTAAAAGAACATATGAGATGTTTATACCAAAAAAAATTAGACAAATCAGATGTAGCACATCATTTCTGGACCTCACACCTGGTATAAAACTTTTAAAAAACAGTTACGAGTTAGAAACCTGGGAAAAGATTCATATACAACACCACAAAGACCATGTAATGAATTTTAAATTACCGCCATCAACCACCCTTGGGAGATTCATCACCCTGTCACCAGAGAGCACCAGCAGTCTAAGTCTACCCTGAACAGGAAACAAAAGTAGAACGGGAGAATTGTAATTTTCAGTGATGTAGTGTTACCATTTACATGTCCTTGTGAGATGGTGGGGGATCCAGCAACTGCAGATCTTCCAGACATCAAGGATTGTTTACACTTCTGCTGATCCAATCTGACACATGTGCAACAACGATCTTCCCACAACGTGTGTTCCGTTTTCACCAGTTTCATCCGTTGTTGCTGTAGCCAGCCATCCTGCTAGGTCCTCAGCTCCGAGGGAAGCCCTTCCTCTTCTAAACTCTGTATACCATCAATAAATGGTGGACTGCAAATGCATGAGGCAGTTTTTCAAGGCATTCTCTCTGCCCTAAACCAAGTTTAAAGTCATAGCACAGAAATGGTCTCGCTTGAGATCTATCCTAGCACATGGTGTAGCAACGCCTGGTATACATACACACAGCCACATTGTTGGAGCGCATGTTGCTATCGGAACTTCAATCTCCAGTTAGCAAACACTGCTTTGGCTTACCATAAATCATCTGTGTCCATTATCACAACATCTTACACAGAAAGCAAACTTTATACTGTTTATGTATATAAACTACCCTTTCCAAGTAGGCAAACTAAATTAGTTATCAAATCAACCTTCTACCAACAATCCACAATAATATTAATATTTTGGAAGTTGATAACAGTGTTACTGGCATCAAATTAAAACTAAACACTGACTCGATTAATGAAATAAACAACACCCATGTTTAATATTAATATAACATTAATTTGTAACAATTCTTCACTTATCTTTTTGAAATCCAAGATAGAAATATAGATGCACTACATATATTCAAAATAGATATATCCAAGCAATAGATTTTTTGACTGAAAAACTCCTCCTGTGGATTTCAAAAAGATAAGTGAAGAGTTGTTACAACTTATTGTTATATTAATATTTCTGTTACTAGCTTCCTTTTTACACATTATATCTCACATTTAAATTTCCTGGAGCATGTTTTAGTGACTAGTACCCTCCACTGTCAACCAGACATTGACTGATCGTTGGCGGTGGAGCCGATCTATCTATTGGCTGCTCTGGTGGTGGTTCTATGAATTTGAACAATGGGATATCGAAGTTGATGATTCTATTTTTATTTTTCCTAAACTGGATGTTTACTTTTAATCCCTAATAATGTTTATTTCACAAAGAAGTAAACAAAATCACTCATATGATGATACCAACCTAAGTATTTGATGATAACTTCAATGATGGACAGAAGCAGATCCCAGGCTGGGTCTTGCAGCTCTAGACCAAATTTGTTCACCAGTCGCTGAATACTCAGAGTCAGCTCAAACATGACCAGCGTATGTCCGCACTCCAGCACCTGCAACACCACTCACCTTTTGTCATCTTAATTGTTTTTTTTTTCACACAAGTCATGTGTAGGACAGGAGTTGGATAGGTAGAGTCAGACTGAAAAATTCAATGCCATAGCCGGGATTTGAACCATGGATCTCCTGATCTCTAGCTGGTTGCTCTGCCACTGAGCTACTATGGCAACATGCCGGCATATTGGGTTGTCATCTCAAAATAATTTGAGATCACCTTGTGGTTCACCAGGAAACATGCGAGTCAGTTGAGAAATTTAATGCTATGCCAGCATGTTGCCATGGTAGCTCAGTGGCAGAGCAAGCAGCTACAGCTCGGGAGATCCGTGGTTCAAATCCCGGCTATGGCATTGAATTTTTCAGTCTGACTCTACCAATAATAAGTTATATTCACATTACTTTCTCTACTAGTACACAAACCATTCTTCAAAACTTAACAGAATAGAAACACTTACATTGTTTGTTGTCTGACTGGTTTCAAAGACTATTTGCTCTCATCTTAGGAGCTAGTTGGCCTCTGCCAGAAGATAGTGCTTAAAATGTTGTGCAATAAACTTTTATAACTAAAGTTCAGTTTCTTTTTGAACACCTCATATTTCACACATGAGAGCCAAGCGACAATTTGGCATAACTAAACAATAACAGAAGTTATCAACACAAAACTTTATTTACAATTTTATAGTACTTTACTCTATTTCTCAACGTAATTGTCAGTGCTATCAAGGTATTTTTTGTCATGTGATACCATTTTTTTCAACACAGATGTTATACTCTTTCACTGCTAAAATATGAGCCAATGTCATGTACAGTGTCCAAAGTGAAGCACCAGTTTTTCTGAACTCTTTTATCAACATTTGCTTTCAATTCCTCCATAACGATTGATGAACTTCCACTCCGGTCTTTTTCACACACACTGGTTCCTACTTGTAAAGTATGCGCCAGTTCCTCACCGAAGACTCCTTCATTGCATCACAATATACTTGCATTATTTGCCTATAAAATTTGATTGACCAAACATTTTGTGCATTTATAAAAGCGTATAAGTTCTTTGGTGGTAGAGAAGAATATAATCAGCATTGACAAACTGATACCACATGACAATAAATGTCTTGACAGAATGGAGATTATGTTGAGCAATAGAGTAAGGTAGTGTAACTTTGTAAATAAAGTGTTGTGTTGATAACTTTTGTTATTGTTTAGTTATGCCAAATTGTCTAGCACTTTCTGGATAGCCCTTGTACATATAGCTAACAATCTACATTAATTATTGCTTATTATTTTTTCTTTCTGCAACAACTTTGTTTGGAAGTGGCCAAACACAATCGTTTTATATGAATCCACCCCATTACTATACTTACACAAAGAAAGGATGGCAGAACTGAGGTAGGGGTACACCTGAGGTTTGTAATGATCTTGGTGCCCCAGAGTCCCATAGTGATGTGGAATATAGCTCCACGTAAGAGAATCTCATCGCCCCACATTGTCTGGTCTTGCAGAAGACGACACATGGTGTAGAGAGCTGCATGACCAAGGTGAGTTCCCAGCAAGTTCCTCATCACCTGCACACACATCACTTCACTCTCAATTCATATTCATGCTATACCCTTTGTCTCTAATACTGCATATTTATTGCAAATTCTAAAATCTTTCTTTTATATTACTTTTTCTATTGTGTAATAAACAGAAAGTATTGTTTAATTTGACGAGTCAATTACACAAATAATAGTTATAACCCAAGGGTGCATAAACAGGCAATCTTCAATAGCCTAGCACACAGACTGGTAAATATTCCACTTCTGGCAAATACAACAAAATAATCAAAATTGCAAACAGAAATGGCTTCCCAAATTCCCTACTAAATAAAAAAATAAAACTAGCCAAAAAGAAACCGCCACTCTCTCAATAATATAACAGAAGATGAGCTTCAAGAAATTCGCATACCACCCATGGTCATTTGACAAATTTAAAAAAATTTCCAAGAATACAACATTCAGCTAGCAGTTTTCACCATCATACAAATATCTTAAACACATAGTATTTTAATCAATATGGTTAAATTCATTTTTGAGGAAATAAAATTAATGGGAAATTTTCCCATATAAAGTGTAGTTTCAGGTGGGCAATATAATCTTGAAAATCTCCATGTTACATCCTTTTTATCTGATATGTTCCATTCACATGATTTTCTCTACCTCTTCTGAAAAAAAAAACTATTCCTAAGATTATTCTTTTATCTACATTATTCTACACAAGATAAACATTACCAGAAATGATCTTATTACTTTCTTCCTCATAAGTAGAGAGAAAATATGGGAAAAGTCAAATCTTTAAAAAGCTGTTGCTATGTGATTTTCATTGAAATTCACTTCTCTTCCCATGGCTGGGAGTAAAACAAAAAAGATATGAAATGGAAGAAGAATTTCTGTTTGAGAAAAGTTTAAACATTTTAAAATTGAAACTAATAACATGGAATGTCCTGGAAATAGTTCAACAAAACAACTATATCTGACATAAATTGTGTATTGAGATCTACATTTTTGTGTATTAAGTTTCTATCTTTCTCTTATGGTTTACCAGTTATGCAAAATTCTTCAGAATGAACAGGACTTCAGGGACTATTCCAAAGAAATTTAGGATATACATTTTATTTACCATGTAAAAATCTTCAATATATGGCATTTGAATTAAATTCGTTAGTCCATTTTTAGAAAATTGAACATTTTGATAAATGTAGTTTGGGCTGGGAAGATTTTCCTGAAAATGTTTGTGTTGCATCCTTGGAAGATAATAAAATAAAAAAAACAAGTTTGGTATTTAACTGACACATGTGCGTGGACCTGTTCTGAATTTTTATTTTATTCAAGGATCCTCTAAACATGTATTTATGGTGATATCTTTTTGCCTACTATGTACATACAAGTTAGAGAAAGTGGTTGGTTGGTTGGTATCTAATGTAGAGCAGTTGGCAGTGAAGCCATTCGCTCTCTTGCATTCCAGTATTTAATGTCATATTATCATGTTGACTAAAGGTTGGGCAGCGCAGTAGATGGTTTCCATCCATATCTTCTTTAAGTGTACAGAAAGGACACAAAGGAGGTCTCACTATACCAGTCTTGAGACAGTCGTGGCCTGTTAGGAGTCTAAAAGTTGCTACACAGGATTTTCTTGGTAATGTAGTGATTCTGGTCGTGTTATTACATACATTTTCCCATGGTTTTCCTTTGGTTTGCAATACATTATCTTCTTTAATTTTGTTATTATATGTGATATAATGATTCTTTTGATAGAGTGATGACTTGTTGGATCAGATGAATTTGATGTAATTTTACTACCTTTCTTGGCTAGAAAGTCAGCTGTTTCATTACCCTGTATTCTGCAATGTGCTGGTATCCATTGAAGTATTAATCTTTTATTTAAATTCATTAGTTGTTTTATGATTTTGCAGCATTCTGCAATATTTAAGTTATTAGGTGTTACATCTGATGTTATGGATATGATAGCTGCTTTAGAGTCAGATAATAGTACAACTTTTTCAAATTTACTTATATGATACGGTAGGCTTTGTAAGCTCTGAAGTATTATGCTAGAGAAAGTAAAAACTTATAAATATTTTAAATTTAAACATATTATCGAGCACAAATAATTGTATAAACTTGACTATAACAGCAATTAAGATGCTCATATGAAAATTATGAAAACGAGTGGGAGATTCGTAAAAGTACTTGCATTAACATTGTCCTACTGTCATTGCATAATAAACTATAAAGAAGCAAGTTTCACATTATTTTCTCTAGCCTGTATGTGCAATGTACATAGTGAATAGAGAAGGTATTGTATACCAACCAAAAATTTGATGTCAAGATTTTACTGGAAATATATGTTTTGAGGTCCCCTGAGTCAGAAAAAAGATTTTTAGAAGAGAGAGAAAGGTGCGTGCGTGCACAGTTGTGTGTGTGTGTGTGTGTGTGTGTGTGTGTGTGTGTGTGTGTGTGTGTGTGTGTGTGTGTGTGTGTGTGTGTTTGTGTCAGCATAGCTCAAAAATGAAAGACTGTTAATTCCCAAACATGATATTGATGTTTGGTATCTTCCAAGGATGCGACACTAAGATTTTCAGAAAATCTGCCCATCACAAACTACCCTCTACATGGAAAAATATTTTAAAATATTGTTTTTCTTAAATTATATTTTTATTAAAATATTGTATATTGAAGGTATTTACATCGCAAATACAATGTATATTTTGAATTTTCTACGACTAGCCTCTGAAGACCTCATTTTGGGTGAATTTTGCATAACTGATAAACCGTAAGAGATAGACAAAAACTAACTGCACAAAAAATGTAGATCTCCTTAGAACACATAATTTGTCATATACATTTTTATGTAGAGCTGACCGTTAATGAGATATTCCCTGTTATTGCTTTAAATTTTAAACTACTTTAATATTTTTTCAAACAGGAAGTGATGTTTCATCCATTGTTTTACTGCAGGTCAAGCAAAGCGAACTGAACTTCAGTTAATTCAAAATCTTCTCGGGCTTCTAGCCAGGTAATAACTTGGCTTGACACCAACGTTTCGAAGAAGTGCTGACAGTTCACCCTGAAGACGAGGAAGATGCACTTCTTCGAAACGTTGGTGTCAAGCCAAGTTATTACCTGGCTAGAAGCCCGAGAAGATTTTGAATTAACACGTCGCCAGGAAAGCTATAGTTCTTATTTTGAACTTCAGTTGTTTCACATAGGATAAGTTTGTAAAAGATTTGATTATAGATTTAGCCTAGTGTATTCACTTATGTTCCTTCTACTTACAAGAAGCAAGTAATAAGACAAATCCTGCTAATGTTTACTTTGATTAGCATAACATAGATAAAAGAATAATCTTTTGTAAGAAAAGTTGTTTGTATAACAGCTAGAGAAAGTTATGTGTCAGATTTTTTTTTATTAAATGAAACGTTACAGAGTCAGTTTTAATAATGTGAGGCTGACGATGTTTACCTTCCAGCTGCTCTGGCAGTAGATCTCGTTCACAGTGCGACAGAGAGCGCTGACAAACGTAAGGAGAGAGTCCGACGGAAGGTTTGTGTAACACAACACTGTGTCCATCACTTGGAGACAGGCCTGAACCACAGGCTCAGAGTTGCTGTTCCTGCACAGATAGCACGTGTTTCTGTCAACAGAAAACACGCATGTTAACACATAAACACTGAAGCTGTCAAAAGTGAAACAGTTCAAATAGCCTTGAATATGAAATATTTTTGGCACCATATCATTATCTGCTACTGCCATGACATAATGGATTGTTCATACAATAAAGACATGGTTCCTTGGGTGCTCAGCCCTCTAGTTTACATTTGGTAGGTTTCACACAATTTCAAAAGCAGAGCAGAGTGACATTGAGACACAAAGCACGAGAAACAGAGACTTGACCTTGGGCACCAAGCATGACCTTTGTTTTGTACACTCACTTTCTCACTCTTTAACTGTCTGACCAAGGTAAACATTCCATTCCGGGACAGTGTAGTGTCCCCAAACTCTGTCATCAAACAAGTTAAAATCTTGAAGGGTCTAACCTCTTCATTGGTTTTATTGTGTTATGCAAAAGACAAAGGACTCTGTTCTGACACCGAAATCTATCAAAGCAGCTAACCAATCTGCTTCCTCCTCCCTTACACTCTGACCTTCAACCTCACACTCCATCAAACCATCGGAACCTCCTACAGACTACTTTGGCTCAATTAATGTTTATATTTGAATCACCATTGCAGTGTATTATTGGTGAGAAGTTACTTTGTGATTGATATTCCTGCTGACAATGGCTGCCATATTTACTCGCTGTCTATCTGCAGTGCCACATTTCCACTGCTTCCTCTAAAATGCCCTCTTCTCTCCATGCTTTTTCTATCACACTTCTCATATGTTGAACTATTTTTCCCCATTTCTCACTAGTTGCTCAGCTATTCCTTTCAACATTGTGTCCTGTACTTCATTAAACCTAAAAATTGTATTATTTTGGCTAACATAACCTCAACTTGTTTGTCACAGCTGTAAGATATTTTCAGATAACAGCGTCACTTGTAGTTCTAGAATGAGAACAAGAGCAATGTTCATGACATATAAAAGGTAGTAATGATTATAAATGTAAATACTCACGGAATCACTGTGTATAACACAACCAAACTTTCCACAGAATGAAATCAAATAATCAGATCAGTCATGCATGAGAAGGAGCAGGTTAATCTCCACTGAACACGTAGATGTTGCAACGCTGATGAGATCATGGTTACGCATTCTTACTCTATGACTGGTCAGCAGACGACACACCCCACACTGACAGTAGATTACCACACAGAGAGACTTACTGCACCAATCCTGACAGAATCTCCTCGTCTATGTAAGCTGCATTAAACTTGATGACATTCACCAACATGGTGAGGAACTCTTGTGTTCGCCCAGCGACCATAACAGCAGACATCCACTCCAACATGAACGGACCCATCTCCTCTTCAAAGTAGTGAATATCTTTCCCGTTCTCTGTCAAACTCTGCAACAGCTCAAACCTGAAACACAAAACACTGTCAACACACACATTTCCTTTACTTAAACAGTGTTTAAGGCAATAAGTTAGTGAAATTTGATTTAAAAAAATGTGTTACATTCACATGTCTTTCTCTACCCATTGTGCAACTATCTACTTTATCAACCGATATGAACATTAGCAGAATTGGTCTTATTACTTGCTTCTTCTTCTTAAGTAGAAGGGAAGTAAGGGAATACACTAGACTAAAGCGATAGATACTTTAAGAGCTGGTCACTATGTGATAACTTTAAAAGTTCATTCCATTTCATGACCATGATGAAAAATGTGAACAATGAATTCCTATTTGAGAAAGAAAGAAGGAAATGTAGTTTTATTTATGGACGCTCTTTAACTGCTGTGGTTCTCAGCATCCCATTCTATATTGGGCATGAAAGACCTCTTGATTTTGCTCAGAGGCCTTTCTATGAGGCTTGAGGTTCTTTTATGTGCCATAAATCAAGGACATGAAACCAATGGCTTTACTTCCCTTTTAAAGGAACCCATTTGAGAAAAGTATATAAGCAGTGGAAATTTAAACTAACAATGAATATCTCAGAAATGGTTAACCCCACAAAATAAATGTATGACATAAATTGTGTGTTTTAATGAGATGTAACATTTTTTGTGTAGTAAGTTTTTGTCTGTCTCTTAAGGTTTTCCAGTTATGTAAAATTCATTCAGAATGAAGAGGTCTTCAGAGGATATTCTCAGAAAGCACAAGATATCCATTTTATTGGTGATGTAAATATCTTAAATATACAATATTTTAACGAAAATCATAGTCTTTTTTGAGAAATTCAAAATGTTCAAAAACTTTTCTATGTAAAGGGAAGGGTGCAGTGGGGGGATTTTCTTAAAGATGCTGAACTGAAATCTGAAATTTTCTACTTAACTGACTTTCCAGTTATGAAATATGCTGTTCAGTAGCACTCATGGACCTTTTTCTAAAAAGGTTTTATGAGGCATGGAATCAGAGAACCTCATACCAAATACACTTCCCCTACTTGCTATTCCAGTAGGGAAAGTAAAAAAAGAAAAATATTAAACTTAAACTGATAAATTGGCATGACAATCATGAAATTAATCTACTAAAGTAACTATTGAGTTTACAATCTGATACATATATATATATATTGCCACACAACCATGAATTTTTTTTTTTTTTTTTTTTTAATGATTTATTGATCGATCAGCGCATGTGCGCTCTACAGATCATTGATTTTAGACATTATTTACATGCATGATACTGAATAACATTGAAATGAGGTAAGCCCCATTGGGCCCCTCATAAGCAGGTACATTTTTTTTTTGTTTTTATTTTACAGAAAGTCTTGCTGTGAGAGCTGGTCCAGTGGTAGGCGACTCTTGATGCGAGTTGGATAGCTAGATTTTCTGCCAAGAGAATAGTGAATGGCTCCTGAGACGTCTTTTAGCTTGCCGTATAACTGTTCGGCTTGTGAAGAAATTGACTGTTGAATGATGCTGATTCCCGTTTCTCTATGTAGTTGACTATTTCTGACAAACCATGGTGCATTCGTTGAGATTCGCAATATTTTATTTTGAAATGTCTGGATACGTTTGATTTCAGAAGGACTAGTTCCTCCCCAAACTGGACAAGCGTATAGTAGCAGTAACCATGAATTTTGAACTACCTCAAAAAGACTGTTTATCAACCTAATCACCTGTCCACCAGATATAACTATAATCAACCCATTAACATCAATAGTAGTGATTCAACAGATGACAATGTTGGCAATGGTTCATGAAACAATTGTCCTTCTGCATAGAAGTGTGTGTAAAAGTTAATTATGTTAATTTGACTATTTAGCTCAACTATTAAAGCGCCAATGGAATGGCCGAGATTAGGTAATTTCAAGCAATTGCAGTCATCTGACTGGAATGATATTGTCGAAACATCTTATCGCAGCTGATGTTCATTTCTTTAAAATCTTGTCACATCTGTCGTTTGTTTGTTAATCTCCTGTCTTGGTTATTGGTTACAAGGTGACAGCCAACCTTCACTTTTAATAATTGTCAGTTCTACAATTGTACTTTCAATTAATTCAGTTATAATGTTTATTTAAAGATGTATGCAGTTCATAATGTATTTAGTTATATTTCTTATGTATGAGATGAGTGCAATAACCTCAAATAAAATGACATTTGGTTCCATTTATTAGTAATTAAAAGCTGCAATAAAATTGTTCCCTATTTCTATTGTTGCTATCGATATTCGTACATTGGGTGTAGGCATGGTCGGCTACATCATTATTCCGCTGGCACTGAAGAAAGAAAACGCATTTTTTGGATAAATAAAGATGGTGGAATGTGTCATCTACCATGTAAGTATTACAATGATAAATTATTAATAGTCTATTTTGCTGAATTGTCTTATCAAATGCAACTCGTGTTCTGGTCGTGAATTATCGACAGGACGAAAACACTCGTCCTATCACTTATGATTATACATTCACTGTAAGTAGCTTCACATACTTAAATCATGTGAAATTACCCTTTTTATGCCAGAAAGTGAATGACATGGCAACAAGACAGCAGTGACACCACAACATAATTTTCTCCAATATGTCTGTAATAAAATTGTATCATCAGGGAGCTCAACAACAAATTTATTAACTTCACATTTCGAGAGCACATTTGATTTTTTGCCTTATATCCCACAGGAAATAAAAAACCTTACCAAAAGCTGAAATGTTGACATTTTCTTTCAATTTCACCTTTGTATATACATGCCAGAGTGTCGAAGGCATAAAAATCTTTGACAAATATTTTCTTTTTATTTGGAAAGAGGGAATAAAAATGTCAAACTGCCTACACAAGCTTGGAATGTTTTTATTAAACTATTAAAGAGTTGACCTTGTGTGTTAGCTTATGAACTATTTACCTGTGTGCCACATCTTCTGCCACGTTGTGTGACCTGACAACGTTGAAGAAGTGCGCTCTCATGATATCTAACTTATCGTACTGGCCTTGTATGAGACAGCGGAAGAAAGAGAAAGCCAAGTGTCTGTACTCTCTGGGTACATCCTGGTACAGCAAATCTTTCAGACAACACCATAGCTTCTCGACAGCACTCTAAAACAATAAAACATACAAACTGAGATTCCATATCCCCATGTACTTCTGTCACATTTGCTTGCCATTTCAATTTTACTATACTTTTATGTTCTTGAAGTGCTCAGCCTTGATTCTTTTGTTTGTTATGGTATCATGCAACAAGTGGAATTTCATAGCCTGGTTATAGCAAAGCACAATGTAAAGATTTGACTATTATTTCGGCCTCCTGTTATGGTTGACACAACCATACTTGTATATTTTCTCAGTTATCATGAAGTTAAAGAAAAATGAGTTTTTATAGGAATATTTTGCAGAAAAAACAAGATAGGCAAAAGCAAAATACAGGAAGCCAAGTTAATACTCAAGAGGACCATAATTCTGGCCTTAAATATCCATACTCTTTCAATGTTATTACAAAAAATAACTGAATAGCAAGAGCTCTTTAAAAATATCTGATTTATTCAATTCACATTACTTTCTCTACCTATTCTGCAAAAATTACACTTACAAAACTTTATTCTTCATTTACTTCATGTTAATCAAGATAAACATTAACAGAAATGCTCTTATTACATAGTTCCTTATAAGCAGAAGGGAAATAAGAGAATACACTAGGCTAAAACAAGTCAAATCTCATAAAAACTGTTACAATGTAAAAATATTGAAATTTCCTTCTGTCTGCAGTGCCAGGACTAAAACAATAGATATGTGAAACAACTCACAACATTCCATTTGAAAGAAGACTAAGTATTTTAAAACTGAAAAAATAATAAGGTATATCTCAAAAATGGTTAGCTCTACAAAAAGGTATAATGCATATATTCATTGTTATTGGTTTCAATTTTAAAATAATTAAACTATTCTCAAACAGAAAGTCCTCATTTATTTAATATGTCTTTTCTTTTACTTCTAGCCATGGAAAGACAGCTGAATTTCAATTATTTCACATAGTGATAAGCTTTTAAAAGATTTGACCGTCACTTTCTTTTCCTTCTACTTATAACAAAGCAAGTAATAAGACCCTTCTGCTAATGTTTATCTTGATTAGAATTATGCAGATAAAAGAATAATCTTTTGTAAGAATAGTTTGTTTCAGAACGGATAGATGAAGTCATTTGAATAGAAAATATCAAGTTTTCGTTTTTTTGATAGAGTTAACCATTTCCAAGATACTAGGGGCACTCAATAGGTCCTCAGAAAATCCAAGAAATAACTCTCGTAGCATCGAAAAAAGTTTGCATTTAGCAACTGTTGTCTCTGGTAAACTGATCATAACTGGTAAATCATATGACATAGACAAGAACTTACTACAAAAAAAAAAAAAAAAAAAATGTAGATCTCGTTAAAACACACAATTTGTGTCATTTACAAGTTTTTTGTTGAGTTAACCGATTCCGACATATTCCTTGTTATTGATTTAAATTTTAAGCTATTTAAACATTTCTCAAATGGGAGATCATCTTACATTTCAACTCTCTCTTGTTTTATTCCTGAACATGCAAAGCGAACCAAATTTCAATTGTTTCAATAGTAATCAGGTTTTAAAGGATTTGACTATTGGTTTAGTCAAAGTATTACCTTATTTATCTTCTACTTAGAAGGAAATAATACAACCATCTGCAATGTTTATATCGATTACCACCACAATGTAAATAAAGTATATTGTAACAATAGTTTGTAGAGAAAGTCATGTGAATGGAACTCATCAGATATTTGATTTTAACTTATAGGCTGCATTTTGAAGATTCTGGCACTACAAATTCCTGCATATTTTGAATATTTTCGTGCTACAAATATAAGTCATATGGGTATTAGCAATAAAACACAAGGTGATGATATTAAAAAATCTGATGTTCCATTCACATAAATTTCTCTACAATGAATTATTGTTAAAGAGTTTATTCTTCTATTTACTTCATGCTAATCAAGAACAAATTAGCAGAAAGCGTCTTATTACTTGCTTCCTTGTAAGTGGAAGGGAAATAAGGGAATACACTAGGATAAAGTGATAGTCAAGTGTTTTAAAAGCTGGTTGCTATGTGATTGAAGTTCCTTTGTATTGACAGGAGTTGATCAATTCCTGTATGAGAAAAGTATGTTTTTTAAAGCTGAAACTAATAACAAGCAATATCTCAAAAATGGTCTGCACATGAAAAAAATGTATAGAATTTAAATTGTGTGTTTTAACGAGCTCTACTTTTTTGTGTGGTAAGTTTTTGCCTATCTCTTATGGTTTATCACTTGAGCAAAATTCCACAAAATTCATTCAGAATAAACATGTCTTCAGAGGCGAAACATAGAAAATTTAAGATATAGGTTTTATTTGTCATGTAAATATTTTATATATAAGCGATTTTAATGAAAATCGCTACAGCCATTTTTGAGAAAATGAAAATTTTCAAAAATTTTTCTAAGTAAAGGGTAATTGGGGGTGGGGGGATTTTCTTGAAAACCTTCGTGTTGCATCCTTGGAAGATACTCAACTTAAATATTCATTTTGGTATCTAACAGACTTTTGTTTTTGAGCCATGCTGCACACAACATACACACCACACCATACAACACAACACACACACAGACATTTTTCTAAAAATGTTTTTTTTTTTGATTCAGGGGATTCCAAAATATGTATTTCCAGTGAAATCTTGGTATTGAATTTTTTGGGTGCATTGCAATACCTTCTCTATATTCTATGTGCATAGTACGTGAGAAGAAAAAAAAAAAAAAAAAATTGAATAAAAGAATTTAAATTGCAAAACCAGAAAAGTGTACCAAAAAACAATCTGACGTGTTACACTGATATGTCTTTCTCGACCTATTCTGCAACAAATTGCTCTTTTTATTTCCTACTAATCAAGATAAACATTGACAGAAATGGTCTTAGTGCTTGCTTCCTTGTAAGTAGGTGGGAAATAAGAGCATACCCTAAGCTAAAGCATTGAAAGCTATGAATTTGTCATTGAAATTTGGTTCTCTTTGCATGGCCAGCAATTACAAATTCATGTTAAGAAAACTTTAAGCATTTTAAAATTGAAACCAATACATATCTTAGCATAAATACTGTCACAAAGTTTTCAATCAATTTACACAACGTGATTTGAGATGTTTTAATATATTGATAATTTAGTTACATGTGTGTTTGAAGAATCAAACTGGCATATAATTATTCAAAATGACCCCCTCTGGCATGCACACAGGCCTTAAGCTTTTGGCCATGCAACGTTTCCAGTGGGAAATCTGCTGCTGCCTTCCTAAGAGAATGCTTCAAACTTTCAATATTAAGATGTTTCTTCTTGCAAGACATTTCTTGTAGTCCAGGGGGTTCAGGTCCGGACTTGCAGAAGGCCAATCTTAAGTCGAAATAAAGCCCTAAGCCACTCTTGTGTTGTCCTTGCCTTATGCGCTGGGGCTGAATCTTGTTGGAAGCTCAAGTGTTGCCCATGGAAGAGGCTTGACCACTCTCTCCAGCACTGTCTCCTGGTACACTTTGGCCGATGTTTTCACACCTCTTTCGCAGAAGTGGAGCTCACACCCCACCAAACCATGACAGATACAGGATGATGGCCCCTCTGGACACTTTTCAGCAGCTTCTTTACATGATTTGGTATATACTCAGTCGTTTTGGGCATTGAAAGCCTCAACAATGAAAATTTGTTCGTCAGTGAAATGGATTCTTCTGTGACAATTTGCTGCGTAACGCTGCAATAACTGTTTTGATTTAAGAAGCCTCTGGTGCTTCAGCTCACTTGTGAGGATGTGCCCTTTCTGCCGTTTGTAGGTGCACAGACCCAGGTTACTGTGTAATGTGCACGACATACCATTTTAGAAATTTTCAGCTCCTGAGCCATCACTGATTGTCTCTGTATGGGATTTCTTCGGATGCGAACCGCCACTGCTGGAGTGCACACAGTGCGATAGTCTTCCTTGCCTGTGGCACTGGACTGTGCGGTACATGAACCCCTTGCTTATTTTCAACTTCTGGGGAATTTTCCATTGTGGCAACAAACACAAACAACCTTCTTGTTCTGCTGTTGAATTCTCAATGACTTAGCACAGACAGAGGCAAGAAGTACAGCTACTCTCAAAAGTTGTGACAGTATTTATGGTAAGACCGTGTAACAAGCAATGTAGGGGGATTTTTTGAAAATAACTTGAATCACATTATTGGAAAATGCCGAGTTTTAAGTTATACTGTTTACAGACCATTTCTAATACTTTTTCGTGTTTAACTTTTATTTTGAGCAAAATCTTGATAGTGAATTTCTGGGCAGAACTCCAGACCTTCTCTGCCTATTATACAAGAAGATTAAAAAATATCTTTACAAGGTTTGGGTATGGATTCCTGACATCGAAACAAGAAAATATGCTCATACAAACATATGCTCTAAAACAATTTGTTTTCATGTTATCAATTTATTGATGAAAGTCACCTTCAACAGCCTTACGGGTCCAACCTAATAACTTCATTTATGCACTCATTCATAAAAGGCTCTGACCCATTTTACCCTGCAGAGTTGATCTTGTGTTGCCATGGCTACTTGTTAACATTTATCAGACGTGTAATACATTCCCCAATCACACCTTACGAGTGCTGTCATTCAGAACACTCTCCTAGACTTGTTAGAAAATGTGTCTCCGCAAATAAGGAGGAACATGATGTACTAGCACATTTTAGTCTCATTAGCGGGAATCTAGCTTGACGGATAGATAGTGGGGGACCAGTTCCTTGGCCTACACATTCCCCCGATCTCAATCCTTTGTATTTTTATCTTTTGGGGGCACCTTAAACTATTGGTTTATACAGCAGACATTCTAGATGAGAGACTCTTAATCTATGTCATGTAAGCCTGCAAAATCATACGACACTGACTGGGGGTGTTTGACATTCCATGCTTTGATGAGTACATGCGTTGATCATTTGCTATAAGTGGTGTTTGTGTGGAACACCTCCTAACAAGCTGACGTCAAAAATAGAATAAAGTGTCACTTTAAAATGTTTTGATTAATACATTTTGAATCTCAATAAATCAAGACTGAAGGGCTTTCTGACATGTGTTTATATGAACATATTTCCTTGTTTTGATGTAAGGAACCTGTCCCCAAACTTTGTAAAAATATTTTTGAATCAATCTGTATACATATAACAGAAAGAAAAAAAATGAATTTGTATTTTTATTAAGATTATGTATACAAACTTACATCTTCTAGATGATTTTTCAGTACAGCATCACTCAGTTCCTTGATAGCTTTTCCTCGATGGCTGAGGGGAACATCTGGACCAAGATCCTTTTCAATGTCTTGAGGAAGAGGAACATCTACACGTCCTTTGAAATTTCCTGTTCCAACAAAAGAGAAAATAACACAGTTATGATCTTGTTGCTACAGAGCCCTTTATTTGGACTTGTAGCCAGCATAATGAAGCATGTTGTTTGTCTACAGAATCAATTTTCATTGTTCCTTAAGTTTGCACTTCTCAATGTGACAGATTTCAAGTTCTCCATTAGGTTGCCACCACACAGGTTGTTTGTTGACATTACACCTAAATTTCACTTTTTCTACACATACTATGTACATAGTGTATAGAGAAGGTATTGTATTGCACCCAAAAATTCAATTCCAAGATTTCACCAGAAATACATGTTTTGAGATACCTTGTATCCAAAAAAAAAGCATTTTTAGAAAAATGTCCATGTGCATATGTCTGTGGGCAGCATAGCTCAAAAACAAAAAGTCCATTAATCACCAAACTTGATACTTAAGTTCAGCATCTTCCAAAGATGCGACACAGAGATTTTCAAGAAAATCTCTCCACCCCAAACTACCCTTTACATGGAAATATTTTGAAAATCTTGTTTTTCTCAAAAATGGCAAATGATTTTGATTAAAATACTTTATACTATAGATATTTTTACATGACAAATAAAATGTATATCTTCAATGTTCTGGTAATACACTCTGTAGAGCATTTTATTCTGGTTGATTTTTGCACAATTTTGCATAACAGTTAAACCATAAGAAGTAGATAAAAAATTACTACACAAAAAATGTAGATCTCAATAAAACACACAATTTATATCATATATGTTTTTGCTGTAGTGTTGACCATTTCCAAGATATTCCTTGTTATTGGTTTCAACTTTGAAATACCTATAATTTTCTCAGACATGAAGTGTCTGTTTTTCTTCTGTTCTATTCCCGGCCGTACAAGGAAGCAAATGTCAATGACAATTGCATAATGATAGATTTAAAACATTTGACTATCGCATTAGCATAGTGTATTCCTTTAACTCCCTTCTACTTATAAGGAACTAAGTAATAAGAACATTCTGCTAATGCTTATCTCAATTAGCATTGAGTAGAAAGAAGAATAATCTTTTGTGAGAAGTCTGTTTGTAGAACTGTTAGAGAAAATCATGTGGCATCAGATTTGTTTGTTAGCGTTATAATCTTTGGAATAGAACTGACTTAAATAGCAAGAAAGATATTTTAGCGACATTTTCTGTCTACAGACACACCTGCATGCACACTCACAAAACACACTTTCTACCATAGACACACTCGCTCACATTCATATCACCATTAAACACACTATAAACTGTTGTAATTGTTTATTAATATATAGTTTACGTTCACTTTTATAAACAGCTGGAATTGTTTCTACGGTTTTGGTTGACAACGTTACATTCAGCGCATGCATGTTTCTTCCGTTGGAAACGTTCAAGTGACATACGTCAACGCTGTCGCACTTGCAAGATGACAGCACCTATCCTATACCGTTACCAAAGAAAGATAGGCGGAAATAAACATCAAACAACGGAGGACATTCTTTGATACCTAAAGTTGCGAGCCGAAACAGTTTGCCGATATTTACTTATAGACACACTTCCATCCTATCACTGTTGTCATTCACACCCGCGGAGTTGGTTAACATATGATTAACGAAAACTGTCATACCGTGAAGCCGGCTCTAAGCCGATAGCGTAGCCGGGGGAGTTTTTAGAGGTAGAGGAGTAAAGCTAGGACTCAAATTGCATAGCTAAAGGGTATCCATGACCAAATGCCAAACCTGACAGTTTTCACTATTACTTACACGGAACTTTAGGTATCGAAGAAAAGCTGTTTCAGATGGCAAACCGTAACATTCGATTAGCTTGTAAAATCAATACAGTATACAATAACGTTTTAGTTAATCTGCTTGTTTGTAAGCATCTGGGTTTAAGTATTGCATAAATGTTTCAGACGGAAATGTCCTTCAAATAAAACCATATTGATTCTATAAAAATCCTAAAAGAAAAAGCGAAGCATAGTTTCCTACCTGTTCCACCTTTGTTCAAGCGGAAGAAGTTCTTCAGCTTTTCATGGAAAGTTTTACTTTCCTTCTCTTTGCTACTCATGCTGCAGGTGGACTAAAACAACAGAGATTCCACATACATAGACAGGATCACAGGATAGATATGAAGTGCTCTTCCCTCATGCACTGTGGTTGGTGAAGCAGGTTTTTATTAAGCCACCATATTTTGATGCTACAATTATGAAATGAGTACGAGTTTTGTGGGTTAAATATGCAACAACAACAAAATTGCAGTGTTAAATCTGTGGCGTTTGGTCAGAACACGATAACTCCAAAAATGGTCTTTTTGTGTTAATACAGTAGTGATACAAAAGAAACAATCCCCCTCTCTCGTTTCTGGAGAAATCAGGGCTTCAACAAACGATAGAGGATTGTTTCCCTAGAATAAGAAATTAGAACAACATTAAGTTATTAGCATGCAGCGATGTTTACAGTAATGATTCCAATTTATCAATAATTACTTTTGACAGGCCAAAAAGTGTGATTGTATTAAATATTCATTCAACTAGAGGTCTCCCTCCCCCCTTCCATTGCCATTTGTTATTTACTTCAAAGACTTGGAAAAACAAATAATTTTTTATTCTATACAAGAGTTTCTAAACAGTTAATTTTCTCTTCTTCAATATAGTATACTGTTTGTGTTTTCTTTTCTTTTGTATATGTTTGTCCTCTGAAATTACTATGAATTTATGTATTGTAATTATTAACATTCGTATACATTATTTTGTTAATGTTACTCTGTAATTTTTATGCCTGACGTGTCCAATATCTTGTACGAGATACAAAGGATGAATAAACTGAATATGAATATGACAGTTGTTGCGTATAGTGTATGTGGTAGTAATTACTACCACAAGATGGCGACTGAGCGCAAAACTTGCTTCAACATTTCCGCCCTGTGTTTTACACATTCAAAATTGCCACCTGTTTTCTCACTTCTATCTTCCTTGGATAATAATTCACATGAATAAATATCATGAAACAACAGATCTATTTGAAACGGAAATCACTTTTACGTTGTATAAACTTTTAAATTTGTTCTTGCCAAAACCAGGTGTGGCCGCTACTGCAAAACATCTGTTAGTGTCGGCTTGTCTGTCTGTGCGTATGAAATAGCACACATTTCAAATGTGTTTTAAATTGGTACAATAAGTACCATTTAGGTGAAGTGCCTCTGGCAAGCTACTTCTTGTAGAGTAGAAATCTTCTACACCTTTAACATACTAGTACTTGCATCAGTTCATTTCTGAACGGTACAAAATAAGCACAATGTAGTTGAACAGGTTCCTAGAAAACGCAATGCTTAGAAATATTTCCACAAACCCACCATATAATAGAATACATTTCATTTCATCCTTTAGATTTACATAAAAAGGATATGTCACATTGTAGCAATCATTGCAGATTACAATCTACAAGTCTTAGAAATTCTTTATATTATACATCATTTTCATCCTTGTACTCTTCAATGGTATAAAAAATTGCTCTGTAAAGTATTTTTTATGGCCCTAATGTTACTGTGTGTTTTTTTTTTTTTTTTTTTTATGCAATCTATTATATAAGCATTTCCCTATACTTTCTATTGCGTTGTTATTTAATGTTTCTTTAAATGTGGTCTTAAGATAATGTTTTATTTGTTATAATGCATATTACAGTTTCTTTTTTACACAATTATGTCCTTCTATTACTATTACAAATGTTATACTTTCACACACACACACACACACACACACACACACACACACGCGCGCGCGCGCGCGCATATATGCACGGAACAGTTACAACATTGAGTATCTTAAATGCATGTCTGCAGCTGGTTGTCCCATCAACATTTCCGATTGTTCTAATAGTCTTCTTCCGTAATCTGAAAAGTTTTAATAAATATTTTGATTTGAGTGATTTGTGAGTAGATCAGAGCTAATATATCTGTTTTGAGGCTTCCCTTCCCATGATTCAAAACAAAAAGTTGGGATTGCATCTGAATTATAGTGCTACGGCTGCATTTGCAATCTTATTTTTGTAGCTGGGTACTAACTGAACTGTGGTTCGGTCCAAGAAATGGTTACCAATAACGATTTTCTATTACACTTAGATGAAATAGTGGAAACATAAGTTTTAAATAAAATTACAGCTTTTGTCGACACATTGACTAATTCAGACGGCTGTCAACAATGAACTCTACGCTGTGTATTGTTGAATTTTTTTATACAATGCTTTGAAAACATCAAGGTTCTCAACAATTTATCCACAACAAAAATGCTTAGTTCTGTCATGCATATTTATCAGACTTATCAAACCACGCTCGTACAGACTGTGACTAACTATGCTTTCGGTGGGATAGTTGTTATTTAACATGTTCAGCCGGTTTTGTTGTTGTTGTTGTTGATTTTAAGAAGCTGCATTCACTGTCGCAAGGGCTGTACGTTGAACACGTGAAGAGTGGCGGCAGTAATTCAAAGTCTTCGAATTCAACACCTTGGAGTAACGGACACGTGCTAGAATATTCACTTTTTCTGAAAGCTTCTATATACGCGATAAAAGGAAGCGCTGCAAGCCAAAAGAGTCAAGTTCGACTGTGAGTGTACATTGTGCTGTAATTGCGTCGAATCGACGAGAGAAAATTGTACTGCAGAACGGTTGGGAAAAAAAAAAAAAAAAAAAAAAAAACAGAATAAAACAATCATCTGTGAGCAAATTGGAGCCATAAACACTTTTGTTACACTGATGTCAAGAGTGGGGTTTTAACGTCAAGATGGAGATGATGAAAACATTATTTGCCGAAATCCGGAACATGAAATCCGAATTGAAGTTCGGCACCACAGATATAGAGAGATAGATCGGAAATGCCCTATCCTTATCCATTGTGCTTGGTGATGCACGTTTTTGTCAATGCGCCATATTTTGCTTTGGTTTGAGATGAGTATGGTTTTTGTGGGTTAAATGTGCAACCAAATATAAGATTTTGTGGTAGGACTTGGACTACTGGGTTCCGCACGATTTCTAGTTCTTTTACATGAGCACGGTCGAGCCAGCCGTCTATGTTGTGGTTTGAGGAGTGATGAGGAGGTAGAAGTGGGGGAAAAGGAACAACCCCTACACCCACAATGCATTAAATAGGTTTATGTGGCAAATATGTGCGTAACTTTTAGAAATGTTACATTTTCTAACAACGGCTGGACAGATTTTAATTAAAATCCCGTGAATAACCCCTACACGCGCAATGCACGGGATTTTAATCAAAATCGGTCCAGCCGTTGTTAGAAAATGTAACATTTCTAAAAATTACGTACATTTTATTTGCCACATAAACATATTTAATGCCAGGGATTTTAATCAAAATCGGCCCTGCCGTTGTTAGAAAATGTAACATTTCTAAAAATTACGTACATTTTATTTGCCACATAAACATATTTAATGCACGGGATTTTAATCAAAATCGGTCCAGCCGATTTTAGAAAATGTAGCATTTCTAAAAAGTATCAATGGGAAGGGTAGTATGAGGTGAGGATATTTCTAAAAACGGTTGTGTATCTTTGGAAATAAAATTAAGTTAAACTGAGCTTAATTAATGGACACTGTTTAATTGCTGTGGTTCTCAGCGTCCTATTCTATAGGAACAATCAATGGGTTCTATTCACATGACTTTCTCTGTCTGTTGTGCAAACTATTCTTACAACATATTATTATTTTATCCACATCGTGTTAAACAAGATTAGCATTAGCAGAAGTGGTCTTATTACTTGCAATTAGAAGGAAAGCGCTATATGAAACAATTGGCATTGTGTTCTATTTAAATGGCAAGGAGCAAAACAAAAGAGATGAGGCCTGCATGGGTGGTGTGGTGGAAGCGTGTCTGCCTCACATCAACAGGTCACGAGTTCGAATCTCGCTTAGGGTTAAGTTACCTGGATAAGGTTTTTTTTTTTTTCCCTGGGTCTTACCTTATCCTGAGAAGAAGACGAATGTCGAGTAATTTTAAGCTCCATGGACACCAAGATCATTTGAGCTCATTTCACCAAGTTCATTCATCGTCCGGTATGACCAATCAGTTTAAAAGACGTGTTAATCCAATAAGAGAAAAAGAAAAGGAGATGAAACGAAAGACCTAGTTTTCATTCCAGGAAAGTTTTAAGAAGTTTAAAACTGAAACCAAAAAGAAGGAATATTTCGGAACGGCTAACTATACTAGAAACTGTATGACAAATTGTTTGCTGCAAGTAGAACTACCAGACCCAATTCCTCTCTATGAGACCACCATCTCTTCTTGCAAGAAAATTTTTGAAGTCCTGGAGCATGCGTACTACCAGACCCAATAGCTTATTTGGACACATAATAACAAGTACACCGTGTGATACCAACACGTATGTTTTTATTAAACGTTTATCTGTATTCTTAATAATTTTTGTGCTATGTGACCGTCAGAATTAGGATTGTATCATATGCTTTTCTGGGCACTTAATTATAACACCGTGTAACATCCATGCATACTTTTTAATATGCTTATCCTTGCGCTTAATAATTAATTAACCACGAAATAGTAATTTCGGCCACAAGTCTCTCACTCTGGGTAACTTAGTTGTTTAGGCACTGGCCTTCTAATCTCGTAGGATGCGGGCTCAAACCCGGCTCATTTTTTACGTTATGTAAAATGTAGAGAAATATTGTATTGTATTCCACCCAAAAATTCCATGTCGAGATTTCACCGGAAATACATGTTTTGGGTCGACCTGAATCCAAAAAAAAGTGTGTGTGTGTATGGACAGCATAGCTCAGAAATGAAAAGTCCGGTAAATACCAAACTTCGTATTTAAGTTCAGTATATTCCAAGGACACGAAGATTTTCAAGAATATCCCCCCACCCCCAACTACCCTTTATATGGAACAATTTTGGCAAATTTTGATTTTCTCCCAAATGGCTCTAGCGATTTTGATTAAAATATCGTATATTAAAGATATTTACCTGACAAATAAAGTATATGTATTGAATTTTCTGAGAATAGCCTCTGAAGGCTACTTTATTCAGGATGTATTTTACTGAATTTTGCATAACTGGCAAACAGCAAGAGATCAACAGAAACTTACTACACAAGAAATGTAGATCAGGATAATACACACAATTTATGTCATATACATTTTTTTTCGTGGAGTTGGTCGCTTTTGAGATATTCATTGTTTTTGGTTTCAGCTTTGAAAAACTTATACTTTTCTCATACAGGAATTTGTCAACTCCTGTCCATATCACTTTAACCTATGGTACTCCCTTATTTCGCCTCTACTTACAAGGAAGCAAGTAATAAGACTATTTCTGCTAATTTTTTCTCGATTAGAGTGAAGTAAATTGAAGCATAAGCTTTTTAACAATGATTTGTTGCAGAGATGTAGAGAAAGTCAGGTGAATGGAACACAAATAAGAAGTTGATATGGTACATCCATTTGGCTTTTGCAAAATTATCGCTTATTAGTGGTGATACCAACAAATCGTTTGAAGGTTTATTTTTCTATCTGCTTCATTTTAATCGAGACAAACCTCTGGACATATTACAACTCTCTCTCCCCCTCTCTCTCCCCCTCCCTCTCTCTCTCTCTCTCTCTCTCTCTCTCCCTCCCTCCCTCCCTCTCTCTCTCTCTCTCTCTCTCTCTCTCTCTCTCACACACACACAAACACATACAACTCTTACTTACAATGCTGATTTGGGACTCATGAACTTTTAAAGCGTGTATTTCAGTTGAAATCTTGGTATCAAGTTTTACAGTGGATTACAGTACAATAACAATCTGGTGTGTTACATTCACATGACTCTTTCTACATATTCTGCAACAAGTTATGTTTGCAAAAACTTCCTGCTCATAAATATCAGCTCAAATGTTATTTCATATTTCCTCATAGTTGAAAAGGAAAGGACTTCAAAAATTTTCTTGCAAGAAGAGATGGTCGCCTCACAGAGAGTAATCGGGTCTGGTAGGACGCATGCGCCAGGACTTTAAAATTTTCTTGCAGGAAGAGATGGTCGTCTCACAGAGAGGAATTGGGTCTGGTAGTTCTACTTGCAGCAAACAATTTGTCATACAGTTTTTAGTATAGTTAGCCATTCCGAAATATTCCTTCTTTTTGGTTTCAGTTTTAAACTTCTTAAAACTTTCCTGAAATGAAAACTAGGTCTTTCGTTTCATCTCCTTTTCTTTTTTTTCTTATTGGATTAACACGTCTTTTAAACTGATTGGTCATACCTGACGATGAATGAATTTGGTGAAATGAGCTCAAATGATCTTAGGGCCCATGGAGCTTAAAATTACTCGACATTCGTCTTCTTCTCAGGATAAGGGAAAACCCAGGAAAAAAAAAACCCTTATCTGGGTAACTTAACCCTAAGTGAGTTTCGAACTCGTAACCTGTTGATGTGAGGCAGACATGCTTCCACCACACCACCCATGCAGGCCTCATCTCTTTTGTTTTGCTCCTTGCCATGTAAATAGAACACTTTGCCAATTGTTTCATATAGCGCTTTCCTTCTAATTGCAAGTAATAAGACCATTTCTGCTAATGCTTATCTTGTTTAACACGATGTGGATAAAATAATAATATGTTGTAAGAATAGTTTGCACAACAGACAGAGAAAGTCATGTGAATAGAACCCATTGATTGTTCCTATAGAATAGGACGCTGAGAACCACAGCAATTAAACAGTGTCCATTAATAAAGCTCAGTTTAACTTAATTTTATTTCCAAAGATACACAACTGTTTTTAGAAATATCCTCACCTCATACTACCCTTCCCATTGATACTTTTTAGAAATGTTACATTTTCTAAAATCAGCTGGACCGATTTTGATTAAAATCCTGTGCATTAAATATGTTTATGTGGCAAATGAAATGTACGTAACTTTTAGAAATGTTACATTTTCTAAAAACGGCTGGACCGATTTTGATTAAAATCCTGTGCATTAAATATGTTTATGTGGCAAATAAAATGTACGTAATTTTTAGAAATGTTAATGGCTGGACCGATTTTTATTAAAATCCCATGCATTGCGTGTGTAGGGGTTATTCCTTTTCCCCCACTTCTACCTCCTCATCACTCCTCAAACCACAACATAGACGGCTGACTTGGCCGTGCGCATGTGAAAGAACTTAGAAATCGTGCGGGACCCCGTAGTCCAAGTCCTACCGATTTTGTTATGTTAAATGTCAATTGAGCAGTACATTTGGATTTTAGGTTTTAAATCAGTATAGTGGTGAATATGTCTGTGGTGTTTGGTTGTGCATTCTCGTATAGCAGAAGAAAAAGAACATTGAAAAGAAAATGTTTCCACATACAGATTAGGGTACTTGTTAAATGTTCAATTAAGTAGTAAATTTAGAGTGTCAGCTTTAAATCAGTATAATGGTCAATGCGGAGTGGTGTTTGGTTGTGGTTTCTCGTATAGTAGAAGAAAAAGTGATTTTGTGGTGTTAAGTGTTCAATTAAGCAGTAAATTTAGGAAGTAATTTTTAAACCAGTAAAATAGTCAATACGTGTGTGTGTACCATTCATATGACTTTCTCTACATCTTTGTAACGATGTTCTATCTACTTCATGCTAATCGAGATAAACATTATAAGAAATGCTTCCTTTTAAGAGAATGGAAATAATGGAATACACTAGGCTAAAATGATAGTCAAATCTTTTAAAAGCTGGTTGCTATGTGGTTGAAATACGTTTCTTTGCATTGTCAGTAGTTTACAAGTTTCCGTACCTATGTGAAAAGTACAAGTATTTTAAAACTGAAACCAATAACAAGGAATATCTCAAAAATTGAAAACTCCACAAAAAAAATGTACATAACATAAATTGCGTGTTTTAACGAGATCTACATTTGCTGTGCAGCAAGTTTTTTTCTATCTGTTACTGTTAACTAGTCATGTAAAATTCAGCAAAATTCGTCCAAAATAAAGAGATCTTCAAAGGCTATTCCCAGAAAATTAAAGATATACATTTTATTTGTGATGTAAATGTCTTTAATACATTGTATTTTAATCAAAATCGTTAGAGGAATTTCATTCGCCTCTCACCTTCGATCCCAAGCGACCACTTGTGAAATTTGGTGTGGACAAAGCGACGCAGGTCAGGTTTTCTCTGGGTTCTCCAGTTTCCCCTGCCATCACATTCCACCGGGGCTCCATCTTTATGTATCATCAGTGTCATCGCCTGCAGTGCCAGAGCAGTAAAAGCAGGCGTTAAACACTACCAAAAAAAGAAAAAACACACACACTCACATCAGACTTTATTTTTAAGCAAGCTTTGTACTTGACAGAAAAAAGATGTTTCTTGAAAGTCTCTACATTGCCATGTCTTGAATAATTTGAATACAAATTGCAGTTTTGACTCAATGCTGCTATTGTCAATGGAAGCAAAGAAATCCTCCCAGTAGTCTTGAAAAGTGCATATTTGTGTTGTAGTGATATGTTGAGAAATGACATACAACATCCCTGATTTGTGTGCATATTATTTGTTTTGTGGATTATCTGTGTAACTTAAAAATAAAAACTACTTCATTTTTCTCTTTCTAAGAAATAGTAATAAATGACTTACCACATGACAAATGCCATTTCTGTTGATTTAATTGTTTTCTCACACAAGCCATGTGTAGGACAGGAGTTGGCTAGGTAGAGTCAGATTGAAAAATTTACTGTCATAGCTGGGATTTGAACCATGGATCTCCCGGTCTCTAGCCAGTTGCTCTACCACTAAGCTACCTTGGCAACATGCCATTTCTATTGTCTAAACAAATGCATGAC
The DNA here is from genome assembly GCA_030762935.1 of Hymenopus coronatus. Taxonomy (NCBI): domain Eukaryota; kingdom Metazoa; phylum Arthropoda; class Insecta; order Mantodea; family Hymenopodidae; genus Hymenopus; species Hymenopus coronatus. The sequence goes on along the minus strand of CM060895.1, from coordinate 4,437,820 downwards.
AATAGAGCGCTGTCTCCATTGTTATTAGCCAGCCTGTTCCATGTAAATCAAAAACCACCCGAGTTTTCTGATGTAAATCAATGTGTTCAACGAAGCAAGTTAAAAATAGATTTGTAAAAGAGATAGCAGAGAAACGAAAAAAACTGTGTTGATATTACAATAAAAATTAGAATTAACTGAAACATTTGAGATGGAGGAACTGCTGATTATGGTATTGGAATTTATTTATTTTGAAAAGTATAGCTTTTGGCTTCCTCCATTGAGAAGGTTGCCACAAAGCATACCAAACAAATGTACAAATTAAAAAACTTATGAATAAAGTGCAACATAACAATTCAAGTATGAAAGTGAACAGTGTATAATAATAACAAATTCAATTAATGTAGCAGTTGATAAAAAATTTATAGGTTAAAAATTATTTATAAACAATCATTAGTGTATTAAATATAAATGGTTTTTCAAAATATTTAGGAACCTTTCAAAGCTGCAATAATAATGTTGTATATAAAATGATTATTTAAGACTGTTCAGGACATTAAAAGAAATAAGCAGAAACTACAGGCTTTTATCAGGAACTGTGATTCTAATTCTAGATCATCTGCACGAATAAGCATGAAGAGATGCTCATTCAATGAATTAGATGCTGCTCTATAGAAATTGTTTAGCCAAAACGAGCAGAAGGTGACATTGTTTCAGGCATGATGTGTGCTGAAAAGCCTACATTTTTTCATGATGCTCTAGGGTAACTGGGAAAATTTCTTATTTGCATATGTATGTTGTATTTAAAAGCTTTATATTAAAGGTTTCTCTGTGTTTTTTGATTATTTGTGCATATTCTCCCCATCATTAGTTTGAATAACCAGGAGTATACTGTATTTATTTTCATAGTTCAGTGACTACTTACATAGGGGGTAAAGGGTAGAGCATGTTAATAGTAGGGGACACCTCGACAACTGTGACCTGGTACAGATCTTTTATGGCCAACCATCCCCCTCCCGGGGGGGGGGAAGGGTTGAGAGGAGGGGACACCACAGGCCAGCACGCAGGAAACAATGGAGCTAAGTGCAGAGATGCATGGAAGTCTCTAACAGTCACTAGATGACAGCCCTGCCACTTCACAGGGGCTATACAAGTGCCGAGAGGCTGGAAGGAGGCCTCTACAATGTCACCTAGCCTAAGAAGACAGTTTTACTTGGAGCAAGCAACCATGCCATCTGCCTGCAGTGCCTCAAGTGTTCTGAAAGATGAAGCAGCAAAATTAAAAGAAGGAAAGGAACCATGGTAGATATACAGCAGCCCAGCATTCATCTAAGCGGCCCCAGAAAAAACACAGAAAAACCCAGGGACAGAGTGCGCAGTCAACGGGGAGTGACCCTGGAACTCCCGAATGCCAGTCTCAAACAAAACGCCTGAGTCAGTAACTACTTGCATATTCTGCACAGAAGTATTTTATCATTGGTACAAAATATATCTGAAACTTTGTAATTTACTGCTTAAATGAACACTGAATTTCTGCATATTACTACCTATGTATCTTGAACAAAACTTAAAGAAAGAGAAACTTGGAACAAAAACAAAACCAAGTTTTAGCTCAGTCACTCACTGTTGCTTTTCTGATTCGATGGGAAGCCAAGTAAACAGAAGCAGTAATTAAAACCCTAACATACTGTTACATACAATAAAATAATAAATAATAATAATAATAATAAAAAAAGGCAAAAATACGCCTTTATTTTGGCATTGATCATTTGTATAAAAAAAATTTGTGTTCCATTCACATGACTTTCTCTACATCTTTGTAGCAAATTATTGTTAGTAAGCTTATTCTTCTATCTACTTCATGTTAAATTAAGATAAACATTAGCAGAAATGGTCTTATTACTTATTTCCTTATAAGTAGGAGAGAAATAAGGGAATACACTAGACTAAACCGACAGTCAAATGTTTTAAATTGTGGTTGCTATGGGATTGAAATCGGTTTCTTTGCATGGCCAGAAGTTGACAAGTTTCCATATTAGAAATGTTTCAAGTATTTTAAAACTGAAACTAATAACAAGGAATATCTCAAAAATGGTTAACTCCACAAAAAATGTATATGATATAAATTGTGTGTTTTAGCAAGATCTACATTTTTTTATGTAGTAAGTTTTTGTCTATTTCTTACAGTTTACCAGTTAATCAAAATCCAGCAAAATTCATCCAGAATAAAGAGGTTTTCAGAGCCTATTCCTTGGAAATTCAAGATATACATTATATTTGTCGTGTAAGTATCTTTAACATACTGTATTTTAATCAAAATCGTTAGTCATTTTTGAGAAAATCAAAATTTTAAAAAATATTTCATGTGAAGGTTAGTTTGGTATTTTACAGACTTTTCATTTTTGAGTTATCATTTATTTGGACACACCCAAGACCTTTTTTTAAAAATGTTTTTTATCATACAGAAGACCCTAAAATTTCTATTTCCGGTGAAGTCTTGGTATCAAATTTTTGGGTGGAATTCACTACCATCTCTATATCCTATATAGAGAAAGTAAAAAGTTTTTTTTTTTGATTCAGGGGTGAAATTTTCCAATGAAATCTCGGCAATGAATTTTTGGGTGGAATTCAATACCTTCTCTATACACTATGTACATAGTATGTGTTAAGAAAGTAAAAATGAACTAAGAAACAAAATCAGCTCTAATTAGGAAATATCAAAGAATAATTCCTTGAGAAATATTTTCTGTGCATTTAAATGAGCAACTATGTTGTGCAGATCTTGAGAGTTACTTTATAAAAGTGTGTTATCAGTTGCAGAACTTTGACCTTACTTGATATCTGTGTACACATGGCCTCAGTAAATATTACAGTGACAGCTTCACAATTTATGTGCCAGTCAGGAAGACAAGGTATCTGCACAATGAGAGCAAGATATGGCTGCAGAAAGGGACAACTTGGTCATGTAAGTTTTGTTCCACTTACACCTGCCTAAAACTTTATACTTCAGTTGCTTTAGATGGACCTCATCACCAGAACATAACATTACAATCTGTACATCCTATTATGAGATTAGACTCAAAGCCCAAACTCTAGGATGTAGATCACATCAACAATTATATTTAGTCATATTTATTTGCAAATAATAACTCTGACAGTTTTGCTTAATATAAAATTACATGTCTGTTTCCAAAAACCTACTCATATACATGCATTCTTAGAATATTCATCTTTATTATATTTATAATGTTACATTATTCCCAGTGTTTTTTGATTGAATGAAATCCTCCTCTGTATAGAAGGTGCGAGTAATAAGGTATATTTTTAATTCTGATCTAAACTTGTTTTTGTTCATTTGTAATTCTTTTATAGGAGAGGGAAGTGAATTAAACAAAACTATCCCTTTATAGTAAACCCCTTTTTGGAATGCCTGGTCTAATGCAAGTCCTGGCTATGTCTGGTCTCTTATTAAGAATATCTGCACTTTTTTATAAACTTTTCTGGGTTATTTATTACAAATGACTATATGGCTAGAATATATTCACAGGCTAATGGTAAAATTTCAAACATTTTGAAAAGTGGTTTGCAGTGATTGGATTATCTTGCCTCTGTCATTATTCTTATTAATTTTTTACTTTCTCTAGCTCACATGTACAATGTATATAGTGGATAGAGAAGGTATTGTATTCCATTTAAAAATTCAATGTTGAAATTTCACCGGAAACATATGTTTTGGGGTCCCCTGAGTCCAAAAAAAGCAGTTTTAGAAAAATTGTGTGTGTGTGTGTGTGTGTGTCGGTGTGCGTGCATGCAGCTCAAATACTAAAAATGTGTTAAATAAGAAACTTGGTATTTAAGTTAGGTATCTACCAAGGATGCAACACAAAGATGTTCAAGAAATCCCCCAAATTCCAACTTCCAACTATCTTTTGCATGGAAAAATTTTCGAAAATTTTAATTTTCTCAAAAATGCCTCTAACGATTTTGATTAAAATACTGTATCTTAAAGATATTTATATTGTAAATAAAATGTATATTTTGAATTTTCTGGGAATAGCCTCTAAAGACATCTTTATTCTGCATGAATTTTGCTTAATTTTGCAAAACTATTAAACCGTAAGAGATAGACAAAAACTTACCACACAAAAAATTAAGATCTCGTTAAAACACACAATTCATATAATTTTTTTTTTTTTTTAGTGGAATTGACCAATTCTGAGATATTTTCCTTGTTATTTGTTTCAGATTTAAAATACTTGAAACTTTTCTCACACGGAAAGTTGTAAACTCCTAGAGCCATGCATAGAAACAGATTTCATCCACATGGCAACCAGCTTTTAAAAGATTTTACTATTTTTTTCCCTTAGTTCCCTTTTCCTGACAAAAAAGCAAGTAATAACACAATTTCTGTTGTTTATCTTGTTTAGTATGAAGTAGATAGAAGAATAAGCTTATTAACAATAATTTGTTACAGGAATTACATTTAAAAGCTTTTTTCAACATGTATTCTTTGTTCAAAAGTTTATTCTACTTCTGTGCATAGATATTGTTTATCTTTAGGAAACTGTAATTAAGGACCCGCTATATGACAATAAGTGACATTTCCATTGTTTAAACGATCACCACACGAAAACAGAGTACCATTTCTATTGTTATCGGCCTGCCCATTCTGTGTAAATTAAAAAAAAAATTTCTGATGTTAATCAGCATGTAAGGAAATGGAAATGGCATGTTATTTATGGATGCTCTTTAACTACTGTGGTTCTCAGCATCCCATTCTAAATTGGGCGTGAAAGACTGCTTAATTTTGCTCAGAGGCCTCTCTTTCAGGCTTGAGGTTCTTTTATGTGCCCTAAATCTATGACATGGGACCAATGGCTTTACTTCCTTTCCGAAGGAAGCCATGCTAAGAATTTTTATGCCGGAAAAAATCCATCGTCCTCCGCTGGGTTTGAACCTGCAACCTTGGGTATATGAAGTTAGCATGATAACCATTACACCATGGAGAGCGACATCAGCATATAAGTGTCAACAAAGCAACTTAAAGGAAATTTGTAAAAGAGATAGCACAGAAACAAAAAAAAAAACATATGTTGACATTAAAACAAAATATTGAGGGGGGATGCATGGATAATCCACACACGAATAATCGGGAGTATACTGTATAGTAGGATAAGTCACCTATTACCTTTCTCTGTTATTTCACTTTGGCCCAAGTTAGTTCTAAAAGATTTACATCACAACTGAATGGCAGTGTGGTCGAATGAAACTAAAAATACGTCCATTTTAAAAAATGTTCTCTAGGCTTTTTTACTTTCTCTATACGTACTACATACATAGTGTGTAGAGAAGGTATTGTACTGCACCCAAAAATTCCATACCAAGATTTCACTGAAAGTACATGTTTTGGGTCCCCCAGAATCCAAAAAAGATATTTCCAGAAAAAGGTGAGTGTGTGTCTATGTGTGTGTCTGTGGACAGCATAGCTCAAAAATGAAAAGACCATTGAATACCAAACTTGGTATTTAAGTTTGGTTTCTTCCAAGGATGCGACACAAAAATTTTCAAGAAAATCCCCTCACCTCCAACTACCCTTTACATGGAAAAAATGTCGAAAATTTTATATTTTCTCAAAAATGGCTCTTAACGATTTCGATTAAAATTGCTTATATTTAAGATATTGACATGACTAATAAAATGTATATCTTGAATTTTCTGGGAATAGTCTCTAAAGACTACTTTATTCTGGATGCATTTTACGGAATTTTGCATAACTGCTAAACCATAAGAGATAGATAAAAACTTACCATACAATAAAACACACAATTTATATCACATACACTTTTTGGTGGAGTTGATCATTTTTGAGATATTCTTGTTATTGGTTTCAGCTTTGAAAAACTTATACTTTTCTCGTACAAGAATTTGTCAACTCCTGTCCATACAAACAAAGGAACTTCAGTCACATAGCAACCAGCTTTTCACTATCACTTTAACCTATGGTACCCCCTTATTTCACTTCTACTTACAAGGAAGCAAGTAATAAGACTATTTCTGCTAATATTTTCTCGATTAGTATGAAGTAAATAGAAGCATAAACCTTCTAACAATAATTTGTTTTAAAGATGTAGAGAAAGTCATGTGAATAGAACACATTGTTTCAATCAGCCTGTAAAGATGTGTTTTACACATAGAACTGTCACACTGAACTGCAATATCATAGCAGATATCATAGCACTCATCTACACTGTGATAAGGAGCATTGTCTAATACTACAACAGAAGAAGGAGGTAAATCAGGAGCCAGCTTTTCTCGAATCCATTTTACATGGTAGTCTCCTGCAATTGCTTCTGCCTTGCAAATGAGAAGAAAATTTTCCAGGAACCTATTCCCTTCACTAGATTTTGTATGGACACCAAATTGAAGTAGAAGGAGATTCTTTGAAACTCAATGGAGTAATAAAAATCTGATGTTTTCCTTTCACATGACATTCTCTACATATATGTAACAAACTATTATTAATAAGCTTATTCTTCTATTTACTTCATGCTAATCGAGATAAACATTAGCAGTAATCGAGATAAACATTAGCAGAAATCTTTCTTGTAAGTAGAAGGAAATAAGTGAAATAATGATTGTCAAATCTTTTAAAAGCTGGTTGCCATGTGGATGAAATCTGTTTCTTTGTATTGCCAGGAGTTGACAAATTCCCATATGTGAAAAGTTGAAGTATTTTAAAACTGAAACTAATAACAAGGAATATCTAAAAAATGGTCAACTCCATGGAAAAAATGAAAATGACAAATTGTGTGTTTTAATGAAATCTACAATTTTTGTGTACTAAGTTTCTGTCTATCTCTTACAGTTTATTAGTTACACAAAATGCAGCAAAATTCATCCACAATAAAGATGTCTTCAGAGGCTATTCCCCGAAAATTCAATTATTTACAAATAATAACTATCTAATGAATTTTCAGAGGTGTCAGTTTTGCATAATTACATGTCTGTTTCCAAAAACCTTCTTGTACTCTTACAATAATGGAATATTATGTTTATTATATTTACAATGTTACATTATTACCAGTGTTTTTTGATTGAATGAAATCCTCCTCTGTATAGAAGCTGTGAGTAATAAGGTATCTTTTTAATTGTGATCTAAACTTCTTTTTGTTCATTTGCAATTCTTTTATAGGAGAGGGAAGTGAATTGAACAAAACTATTCCTTTGTAGTAAACCCCTTTTTGGAATAACTGCAAATTATTTGTTGGTCTATGTAAGTCCTGCCAATATCTGGTCTCTTTGTTATGAATATCTGTATTTTTTGTGAACTTTTCTGGGTTATTTATTACAAATGACAATGTGCTAGAATATATTCACAGGCTAATGGTAAAATTTCAAACATTTTGAAAAGTAGTTTGCAGTGTTTTGATCATCTTGCCCCTGCCATTAGTACCTTTTTATGCATAATGAACACTTTTTTTAGTATTTACTGAATTTACCCATGATATTCTCAAAATATTTGTGTTGCATCCTTGGTAAATACTACACTTATATACTAAGTTTGATATTTTCAAGACTTTTTGTTTTTTAGTTATTTTGTTCACAATCTCATTGACATGGACCACTTTCTAAAACAGCTTTTTTTTTTCTTTTTTTTTTTTTTTAATACAGGGGAGCCTCAAACGTCTATTTCTGGTGAAATCTAGATATCAAGTTTTTTGATGGAATGCAATACCTTCCTATACACTAAATACATAGTAGGTGTAGAGAAATTGAAAACAACTCTGTTATTTATTTGACATTTTGTTTTTGAGTTAACCTGTTCACAGAAAATGACATGACCTTTTCTAAGACTGAATGAGGTGAGCTCAAACAGCATATTTTTTTGAAATCTTAGTATCTAATTTTGAGTGGAATACAAAATTTCTTTCATTTGGTATAGGTAAGATGTAGAGAAACTAATAAATGAAATGATAGTTACAAAAAATAGTCTCAACTATTGTTCCAGAATTGCAATGCAATTATTAAAGTTTCAGACAAAGCCCGCTAAAATATGGCAGCGTACCACGCACAACACGTTCCTTGTCAGATCCAGAGGATGGTCGCTCAACACTACGACATATCATCTACTGCATACATGGCAAACCTAACGGCTCTTGCGTGGTCACAGAATGTGAAGTCTACACGTCTGCACAGATTTCAGAATCTACAACACAAAATGTGTCATCAATAAACGGTATTGTGGAAATTTCTCACACTATAATTTTAACAATCCTCATTAACTTATTGTAGTATCATACTTCATAAACAATTTCTCATCAGGGATTTCCCTGTAAGTGCATGTTTTGAGGTCCCCTGAACCTAAAAAACTTATTTCTTGTTGAAAAAATGTGTGCGTTTTTAATAACAAGTTCCAAAAATTTGATGTGTTCCATTAACATGACTTCCTTGACCCGTTCTGCAAACAAATTATTCTTGCAAAAGATTATTCATTTATTTTCATCATGCTAATTAAAACAAACAATAGCAATAATTGCCTTATCATTTCCTTCCTTGTAAACAGAAGCGAAATAGGGAATACACTGAGCTAAAACAATAACATCTTTTAAAAGCTATCATTATGTGAAACAATTGAAATTAACTTGTCTTTACATGGCTAGGAGTAAAACAAAAGAGGTATGAAACGAAAGATGACTTACTGTTTGAGAAAAGTTTAAATAGTTTAAAACTGAAACCAACAATAAGGATAATGTTGAAAATGATTAACTCAAAATAAAAATAAATAAATAATAAAAAAAGAAGTATTTCTTACAGTTTACCAAACGTGCAAATATTCAGGATGAAGACACTTCAGAGACAATTCTCAGAAAAGTCAAGATATACACTTCATTTGTCATGAAAATATCTTAAAACATATAGTATTTTAATCAAAATTGATAGAGCCATTTTTTGAGAAAATCAAAATTTTAGAAAAATGTTTCATAAAATAAATAGCGTGTTATTTATGGATGCTCTTTAACTACCTTGGTTCTTAGCATCCCATTCTAAATTGGGTGTAAAAGACCTCTCTTTCAGGCTTGAGGTTCTTTTATGTGCCATAAATCTATGACATGGGACCAACGGCTTTACTTCCTTCCGAAGGAAACCATGCTAAAGATTTTTACACCCAAAAAAAAAATCCATCATCCTCTGTTGGGTTTGAACCTGCAACCTTGGGTATATGAAGTTTTAGCATGGTAACCATTACACCAAGGAGGGTGATTAAAAATGTTTCATGTAAAGGGTAGTTGGGGTAGCGGGAGTTTCTTGAATATCTTTGTATCACAAGCTTGGAAGATACTGAACATAAATATACATATACACGCATGCACACCACATACAAATTTGCAGAATTTATACTTAATCACACATACACACCTGTAAACTCTGCTACCACTTTGACAACATCCTTAATGGTCCACATGGGGTATTTCGTATGTAGCTTGTGAAACAATTCAAATTGCAACTTTCTCATTACTTCGTTAAAAGTCTTACCTCTGAAATGTTTAACAAACTGCATTTGTTTGGCCATTATGGTTTATGTACTAACGGCTTCACCTTCCCGTTTTCAAAGCTCACCAGCAGAAGCCAATCTGTGCATTCTGTTTGCTCATTTTCGAATCAAGCCCAATTTGATTGTTTGCTTTTGATTTATTTTGTTGCTACTGTAATTATTCACACACTGTTGTTACGTAATACAGAGGAGATCCAGTAGTTTTTGTTAGTGCTCAGCAAACTACTTTGTAACCGATGTACCTTGTAATATGTGGCACCAGCCAGTGTATGTACACTTGATTCACTTTTATGCACATGTCTCTGTACCTATTCACTCTATGAAAATGATCTAATACTCATAAATATTGTATCTTTATAGTATTAATATACAATTTACTTTCTCTACATGTACTATGTACATAGTGTATAGAGAAGGTATTGCATTCCACCCAAAAATTTGATACAGAGATTTCACTGGAAATACATGTTTTGGGTCCCCCTGAATAAAAAAAAAGCATTTTCAGAAAAAGGTCTGTGTGTGTGTGTGGACAGCATAGCTAAAAAAAAGACTGTTAAATACTAAACTTGGTATTTAAGATTGGTATCTTCCAAGGATGCGACAAAAAGATTTTCAAGAAAATCCCCCAAACCCCAACTACCCTTTACATGGAACTTTTTTTGAAAATTTTGATTTTCTTAAAAATGGCTCTAACGATTTTCATTAAAATATCGTATATTAAAGATATTTGCCTGACAAATAAGATGTATATCTTGAATTTTCTGGGAATAGCCTCTGAAGACTACTTTATTCTGGATCAATTTTACAGAATTTTGTATAACTGCTAAACCGTAAGAGATGGACAAAAATTTAGCACACAAAAAATGTAGAGTATTTTAAAACACAATTTATGTTATATACATTTTTTTGTGGAGTTGGTCGTTTTTTTAGATATTGCTTGTTTTTGGTTTCAGCTTGGAAAAACATACTTTTCTCATACAGAAATTTGTCAGCTCCTGTCCATACAAACAAAGGAACTTCAGTCACATAGCAACCAGCTTTTGACTATCACTTTAACTTATGGTACTCCCTTATTTCGCTTCTACTTACAAGGAAGCAAGTAATAATACTAATTTTTAGAGAAGGTCATGTGAATGGAACACATCAGATTTTTTGAGTTGTTTTGCAGTTGGTGAACACTGTCACCGCATGCAGTACAACAAAGTGGATGAGAAAGCCAGAAGAAAGCTGGTGGTCGCCAGTGTCCTCTGTGTCATCTTCATGATTGGTGAAGTTATAGGTGAGTTCTACGACTCTCTTGTTGCACATGTTTCTGTTCTACTCAACATTTACAAGGAACTGTGCAACACGTTGCAGGAGGGGTGCTGTCAAACAGTCTTGCCATAGCGACAGATGCTGCCCACCTTCTCACAGACTTTGCCAGCTTCATGATCTCGTTATTCTCGCTATGGATGGCCAGCAGACCTGCCACGAGGACACTAAGCTTTGGGTGGCATCGAGCAGAAGTGATTGGTGCTTTAACGTCAGTGTTGATGATCTGGCTCGTCACTGGCATCTTGGTGTACATGGCCATCCTCCGAGTGGTGTACAGAGACTTTGAGATTGACTCAGAAATAATGCTCATTACATCAGCTGTTGGCATCCTTGTAAATCTCATGTGAGTTTCTTACAACATTCTGTGTACAACATTCTGTGTACAACATTCAAGAGCTCGGCAGAGAACATTAATGTACAGGGTGACTCAAGTATAAATAGTAATTTTCTTTTATATATTTATTTATTAAACATATATGAAAGTGACACATTATCTACATAGCTTCCTTCATACTCTATACACTTTTGCAGTAATTTGAAAGCCTGAATATTCCTTGTCCAAAAAATTTTGATGCGTTCCATTTACATGACTTTCTCTATATTTCTGTAACAAACTATTGTTAATAAGCTTATTCTTCTATCTACTTCATGCTAATCAGGATAAACATTAGCAGAAACAGTCTTATTACTTAGTTTCTTGTGAGTAGAAGGGAATACACTAGGCTAAACCAACAGTCACATGTTTAAAATGTGGTTGCTATCGAATTGAAATCTATTTCTTTGCATGACCAGATGTTGACAAGTTCTCGTATGAGAAAAGTTATACGCATTTTAAAACTGAAACCAATAACAACGGATATCTCAAAAATGGTCAACTCCACAAAGAAATGCATATAACATAAATTGTGTCTTTTGACAAGGTCTACATTTTTTGTGTGGTAAGTTTTTGTCTTATCTCTAATGCTTTAGCAGTTAAGGAAAATTCAGCAAAATAAAGAGGGCTTCAGAAGCTATTCCAAGAAAATTCAAGATATATATTTTACTAGCGGACCCGACAGATGTTGTCCTGAAGTCACGTCTTTAATTCGAAAATTTAAAACCTTTTTGAATAAGCTGTAACAATCTGGACTGTTTTGATGACATTTTTTATTACAAAGTTATTACAATATCTAATGCCATTATATTTACATTAATCACAATTCGACCAATTGATAGCGTGTGAGTATATGTATATACCAAAATTTTTTGAATTTTTTCCCATATAAAAAGTAATTGGGGTTGGGGGGGATTTTCTTTAAAATCTTCGTGTCACAACCTTGGAAGATACTGAACTTAAGTATCAAGTTTGGTTATAAATGTAAAAAGAAGCTAGTAACAGTGAAGTAATAATACAAATATTAATATAAAAATAATAGTTGCAACAAATCTTCACTTATCTTTTGGAATTCTTGCTTTGGTCTGGTTTTTGATGTTTATTTACACCAGAAACTGAGACCATAAGGAAATTTATGTTGATAATGCAATGACTTCATTGCGAAACTAGTCCAAAGCAAGGATTCCAAAAGATAAGCAAAGATTTGTTGCAACTATTATTTTTATATTACTATCAAGTTTGGTATTTAATGAACTTTTCATCTTTGAGCTATGCTGCCCACAGACATACATATACAGATATTTTTTCTAAAAATGCTTTTTTTGATTCAGTGGGTATCAAAAAATATATTTCCGGTGAAATCTCGGTATTGAATTTTAGGGTGAAATACAATATCCTCTATACACTATGTACATAGTTTGTATAGAGAAAGTAAGAAAACATTGAGGGCAGCATCGTCAAGCAATTGCACTCAAGCTGCCCAACATCTTTATTGGTTTTCAATTGTTCCCCTCCAAACGATTCTTTCAATAGCCTGAGGGGCGGCAAGTCTGGAGTGGCGACAATTTCTCAGAGAATGTCCTTTAATGCATCCATTGTCAAATTTGTGGTGTCTTGCAGAAGGATGATATCTCTGATAGGGATACGTCTTTTGTTTCGGCAAACAGCTTTTGCTGACCTTAATAATTGGCAATAGTAAGCCGTATTCACCATATGTCCATTGTGAAGAAAATCATTGGGTAAAACTCCTCTGTAATAAAAAAATACAGTTGCAAGAACTTTTCTGGCTGAGCAGCAATTTTGGTCATGCCACAATGCACTTCAAAAATTCTCCACTTCTTGCCAGAATCAATTCAGATCTCTCAGTAATCTCCAACCTGATCTGTTTTGCTACTTGGTTAACAACTTTGGAACTCTTGAGAACTCGCTGATTATGGCAGGAGTACTACCAATGCTGACACATACTTCTCATGTGCCACAATATCACTTTCAATAAGCTGTCAAATAGCACAGATGTTTTGGAATTTTACCATTAGCCTGTGAATATATTCTAGCATATTGTCATTTGTAATAAATTACCCAGAAAAGTTTGCAAAAAAATACAGATATTCTTAACAAGAGACCAGACATTCCAAAATGGGGTTTACTACAAAGGAATAGTTTTGTTTAATTCACTTCCCTCTCCTATAAAAGAATTGCAAATGAACAAAAATAAGTTTAGATCAGAATTAAAAAGGTACCTTATTACTCACTCCTTCTATACAGAGGAGGATTTCATTCAATCAAAAAACACTGGTAATAATGTAACATGTAAATATAATAAACATGAATATTCTATGAATGTAAGTGTATAAGAAGGTTTTTGGAAACAGACTGTAATTGAAAATTATGCAAAACTGACACCTCTGAAAATTCATTGTCAGAGTTATTATTTGTAAATAAATGCATTAATAAGTATGAATAAATGTAATTGTTGACATGATCTACATCCTAGAGTTTAGGCTTTTGGTCTCATCTCAAAATAGGATCTACAGATTGCAATGGTATGTATGTATATGAGACTTGACCTTCGGCATCAAACATGACCTATGTTTTTTACAATTCTTTGACCATTTTTAAATTATCGGCCCGGACAAACACTTTATTCTGAGAAAATGTAGCATCTTCAAACTCTGTGTTCAAACAAGTTAAAATATATAATAATGTATAGAGCCTTTTGTTCATTCATGGCTGTGCTGAGGTTGAAGCCTATCAACGCCTCCCTAACACCCTGCCCTTCAATATCCTGTTTGGATTTGCTTGCGCTTAATTGCTGTTTATATTTGAATTGTTTTTCTATTACTAGGAAAAGTAGTATATAGCTTCCTTCACCTAACAGAACGTTATACAGTAGTGAAGTTTATTTGAGGTGTCTCATTAACTACTCAATGAAATTTCCCAAAACTTTTCCAGGTTCTGAACAAGATTTAGGGGAACTTTGGCTTTTGTTTATGTTTACAGTCTATTTTGTTGATTTTATATAAAATTTCAAATTTTTGAAAGAATCTTTAAAAGTCTGTTTTAAGCATGGGTCACATTTGGGCATATTTATCTTGAAATCCTTTTGACCATCAAATCACAGCATTTCACACATATTTTAATATACTTGGCTATATGTGACACTAAAAGCAACAAGTTAATTTTTCTAGTAAAATAAAGGCAGTGTTGTCAAATTTTAAGGTTAATGTCTTAGGTTTTTTTTTCTCTACTGAGTACTATGTACGCACTTAGTAGGTAGAGAAGGTATTGTATTACACCCAATAAAGATTTCACTAGAAATACAAGTCTTCTCATCCCTGAATCCAGTAAAAGTATTTTTAGAAAAAGGTCTATGTCAATCTGTTTGTTGTGTCCAAGCAGCATAACTCAAAAATGAAGATCTGTTAAATACTACATTTGGTATTTAATTTTAGTATCTTGGAAGGATGCAACATGATTTTCAAGAAAATCTGCTGACCCCAAACTATCCTTTACATGGGAAAACTTTGTTTTTCTCAAAAATGAGTAAAAATGTTTATTAAAATATGTATATTAAATATATTTACATGGCAAAATGTAGTTCTTGGATATTCTTGGACTAGCCTCTGAAGTCCTCTTCATTCTGAATGAATTTTGTATAACTGATAAACCGTAAGAGACAAAAACTTACTACAATGTAGGTCACATTATAACAGACAATTTATGTGAAATACTGGGTGGAAGGGAACTTACCATATTCCTTTTAATATATGCTTCATACAAGCATTACAAACAAAAAAGCCTAATGGCATTTTATCAGCCAATTTCAAAAAAATAAAGGATGCATAATTCCACAAGAGTGCACAAAGATAATAGTTTGTTAAGTGCAAAGACCTTGGAATTACATTACGTAGACACACTGCTGACGCTAGTGTTGCTGTCAGTAATTGCTCAGACACCTGGAGGGCAGATCGTGCTTTTTGCCACATGAACAGTACGCTTAAAAGGCTTTAAAAGTTAGATGATTTAAAGGTATTAGGGTTTAGTAATTAACATGGTGCATTCCTATGCTGCATAACTGTACCAACCACCGGAAATTTTTTTCTGATATCGCTTTCCATTGGTAAGAATAAATTGTAACATTTGTGATTTGTGTTCCAAATTCATTCCGATTTATTCTCATGGGTTTCTTTGGTCACTAAGCAAATGACAATTTATTTTAGGTTTCCAATACATAAACCAGAATTACTGAGTAAGTCATTAGCTGCTCTGAGATGTGACAAATTTGTGCCATCAAAATACCACAAACTATGTATACTCAATGCATTTTGCGAAAAATTGTTTCCATGAGAATAAACCCTGACACAGTTCCATCAATAATTATTATAATTAGTTTTTCTTTTCATCTGACAAAGGTAATGAGAACACTAATTTCATTCTTATAACTATTTTGTAGCTATTTTGTCATTAGTATTAGAAGGCAGTGCTATAATGTTAGATTCAATATTATAGTTTGTCCTAAATTTAAAAAAAAGTACTCGAAATCTTGATTAACTTAGTTTTTCAAATCTGTAATTTCAGATCAAAAGAATCAAAATACTGGAAGTGGTACACAGTGAGGCATAATTACACATTGGAAAAATGAGTCGAATTTACACCGAAATCTGTTGATGATGTAGGCAACATACGCCTTCGAAACATGTCCAGGTAATTAATTACTTAGTGAAGCAATTCAAGTGTAAATTTGACTCATTTTTCCAAGCTGTAATTTCAGATTGAGACAAAACCTCACAAGGTGCTAAAAAGGAATTTTGCAAAAGTGTTAGAACATAAAGAATGTTAAATAATAATCAATTCTAATTTTACTTTTGTTTATAAATTATTTCAGGAAGAACAGACCATACTCTCCTGTTGTGCGCATATTAATATACCTATCTTAGCTATCTAACTCAAATATTCCACAAATACTGATACAAAATGTTTACTTAATGCCTTGAATATAGTTTACTAAAGAGGAATATGGTACCTAATTTCACATTTATTTTATTCTTTATACTGTACATCCACCTCTGAAAATCTAGTATCACATTTTTTTCTGCTAAATCATTTTATTTGTTTGTTTTTTATTTATCTACATACCATCTTGGGTAATAATGTATTACCACTTTGACCTTCTACAACTGCTTAAATTGTTGAGGGTTACATTAAAGCTGCACTTCTCAATTAGCTTAACACACATTCAGTAACACATTCATATGGAGGTGGGGAATGATTATGAAATAAGAATTACTCATCAGCCTAGAATCGAACTCAGCATATTTTGCATTTTTAATTCAGCATTTTGACAGCTTTAATGCAGACACTCTTAACAAGCCCTCTTTATAATTCTTGTCGGCGACTTTGTGATTTAAGTAAAAAGCAGAAAGTATACATGGAATCATTGAGAAGAAATTGCGAAGACAGAATTAAGCTGAATTATGCGCTCTGTGATGCTTACATCCTTCTTGTAAAATACTATAAATGCAGGTATGCGATTTTCAAGTTCAATGATAATATTTACTTCTGTTTTGTTTAGTTGTGTGATGAAATTCCGTCTAGTCAATGAAGTTATTTTATTCACCTTCCAACAGGACAATCAAGGTCTAACCCCTGTACATAGATGCTGACGACCATAAAGAACATCTTGTTGCAATTATTTCCTACTCAGGTATCCTTATGACGCAATTATAGCTGTTTTAAATTTCACTGCTTTCCCATTACAACCAATGTATTGCATGCAACCTTGGTTGGCTTTTGTTCTCCAGTGCAGTTCTTCAATTCACGACACTTGCACTGGTCTGCGCAGCCACGCCTGTATGGACTTGGTTACTTGTAAGATGCATAGAGTCACATATTCCTGACATTAGTTTCAGTAGGAATTATTGGTCATCACACATCTGGTAGAAAATAATAATATATCTTTTACCTTTACTTATTATTACACTACTTTTAACTTTAGAATCTGCAGTAGCTATTATTCAATCTTATGTATTTGCAGTTCTAAGAACATTATATTCTAGAGAAGTTAACTAAAAATGTCAATACATACTGATCACCCCTACCATTCATGGTTTTGGAATAATTCACCACTTAAAAGAATTGAAGGAATATACCGAGCAGCTTTTCCAGACATGAACTCGGCAATGTTGCGTTGAGGTTGGTCAGGGAGCTGAACTGGCTTCTGGATGTAAACCCATGGGTCGCTTGCAAACACGACACAGGGTGGGGGATAACGAGTGCATGACATTCCGATTGGCCTACACTCACAGTAAAATGGAAGAAATGCCTTCAATGTTCTAGTGTGTTTATGTACTGATCTAGTGCAAGTGACACCCACACAGCCTGCAGTGTTGCTAGCTTGTCTATCTCTTGTTTTCAAAAAAACTAAAATATCTCCATAGAAAATGGTCAGAGACAAAAACATAAGATACAAAATGTGTTCCAAATACATAGATCTATCACTGGTGTAAATTAATGTAATGACTTCCCTTCCACCCAGTATATTTTCTTTATAGAGTTAGCCATTTCCGATGTATTCATTATTGGTTTAAATTTAAAAATAATTTGTCATTTGTTTGTCTTTTGTCTTACTCCCAGTCAAGCAAAGAGAACCAATTTCAATCACATAGCAACAGATTTGACTATCAATTTAGCCCAGTGTATTCCCTTCTGCTTTATAAGGCACTAGACAATAAGACAATTTCTGGTAATGTTGATCTTGATTAGCATTAAGAATAATTTGTTATACAAGAGGCAGACGAAGTGGCTTCATGTTGCAGAATGGGATGTACACTACACCAGCATGGTCACTCACATAGTTCTGCTTGTGAATCACAACAGAATATCAATGTGCGAGCTGCATTCATTCATGTGATTGGTGACTTCATACAGTCTCTTGGAGTCTTCATTGCTGCTCTCATTATTTACTTCAAGGTATATATCAACTTGCGCAGGCTAACAGCCATTCACAATGAAAATAGTAAACATAAGGTAAACATTGCAGTTTGTTTCATAAGTATTCTCAATATCTATCCTTTAAAACATATGAACGACTTTCTACCAACTTCAATTAAGAAAATTAATACAAACGCTTGTGATGCTCAATTTTGACTTGTGACACTTGTTTTACTAACCTAACTGAAAAATTGACTCTAAGACTTCAACGGTCTAAGAATACAAGTGTAAGCTTTATATTTAAGCTCCTTCAATTTGATCATGTTACACCATCACTCAAAACGCTTAAATGGCTCCAGCTTAGAGATAGAAGAAAATTGCATTCTTTATCATTTCTCTATCAACTCCTTCATTCTCGCATTCCAAACTATCTAAATGTTTGCTTTAAATATCTGTCTGACTGTCATAATTGCTCATGACACTCTTTCCCTCTTGCTATAACTCCTCATCATCATTTATAATAGATTTAGCTCGTCTGAAGACATAAGGGACTGCTGGAACGTTTTACTGCTCAAGCAGAAAATTAGGGCATACATTTGTAATCAAACCTAATCTGCTGCTGTATTATAAATACATCACTACTTTCATTTATTGTTACTAATATTTTAGTGTCTGCAAGCAATTAGTATCTCAATTGTAAATATGACTAATATGCGCTTCAACCAACATAAATATACCTCTTACAATAATTTTGTTTACAGTTTTTTCTTTTTATTTCATTATACTTGTTTTTGTTAAGTTGTATAGAATTGTATTCTTGTTTTTTATTCATTGTATCACTGCTGTATTGCCTGGTAGAGTGGAAGATAATGGCCTTAACTCCAACCAGAATAAATGAATAAATACATTTAAGTTAGTACATAGCACAGAGCAGTCATTGAAAACATCTGATGTATTCCATTCATATGATTTTCTCTATATCTCTGTAACAAATTATTGTTAAAAGCTTATTCTTCTATCTACTTCATACTAATCATGATAAACATTAACAAAATTGTCTTATTACTTGCTTCCTTGTAAGTAGAAGGGAAATAAGGGAATACGCTAGGCTAAAGTGACAGACAAATCTTTAAAAAGCTGGTTAATAGTGATTGAAATTTGTTTCTTTGCATGGACAGTTGACAAATTACCATATAAGAAACGTATAAGAACTTTAAAACTGAAACCAATAACATGGAATTTCTTGAAAATAGTCAACTCAAAAAAAAAAAAAGTATGACAAACTATGTTTTAATAAGATCTAAATTTTTTGTGAAGCAAGTTTTCATCTATCTCTTATGATTTACCAGTTATGTAAAAGTCATTCGGAATGAAGAAGCCTTCAGAGAAAATTCAAGATATACATTTTGTCATGTGAATACCTTTAATAATATACAGTATATAAAATCAACAATGTTAAACATTTCCAAGAAAACCAAAATGTTTCCTATGTAACGGGTTGTTTGGAATATGGGGATTTTCCTCAAAATCTTCATTGCATCCTTGGAAGATACTAAATTTAAATACCAAGTTTAGTATTTTATCAACTTTTCATTTATGCACATACACACACACATACACCTTTTTCTACAAGTGCTTTATTTATATATATATATATATATATATATATATATATATATATATATATATGTGTGTGTGTGTGTATGTGTATGTATTTCCAGTGAAATCTCAGTATCACATTTTTGGGTGGAGTGCAATACCTTCTCTCCCTATGTACTATGTAGAAATTGTAATAATTACTATATAAATAAATTTTGTACAAATAAACAATTCATTCATTCATTCATAAAAGGCTGTGAGATGCAGTTTCCCCATTGATTTTTCCAGACAGTTAACAGTAGAATTAAAAAGAGCATTGTGAGGTTCTGTGCTGCATATTTATCAAGTTAACCATAATATCTAGGTTTATTTCACTGACAACTGTGAGATTAGTTCTAAGGAGTAAGTGGAGGCCTGAAGATAAAAATCTTCTAGATCATTGTGCAACATTTCATTAACTGTACATTGCATGGTGTTGCCATTTGGCAACAAAGAAGATTAATCAAAGGTTTTAGTATTTTTAGTGGGCTTCTTTTCCAATTTTGTATTACATTAACCTTCAACAATAAAATTAGGCTAGTTATAGCTGTTTTATATTGTAGAACTTTTAATATTTTTGCAATAAAACGTTTTAATTATAAAGTGCACATGCATGCAACTGCAAATGTAAGCCAGCCTGCCATTACACCGTTAGTTTACTTGGCAGGCACAGTTGCTGGGACTCGAACTCACGATATTTCCCTTTGAATGGATGGCCAACCCACTTTGTATTGTATTAATGATTACAGCTATTCAAGTCTCTTCAGTTGTGGTGCCGGAAAAAGGGATATAAAACCCAGTTTCCAAATTAGAGGAACAGCAGCATACGTAACAAAATAATTCATGCAATGTAGGGTTAAGTAAATGAACTTTAAAAGGTAAATTAAGTTTAAAATATACATGTTGAATTTCTGTACTGTGATGTTACAGCCAGAGTGGATGCTGGTAGATCCAATATGTACGTTCTTCTTCTCCGTGCTAGTCATGATGACAACATTTGCGATCATCAAGGACACAATGTTGGTTTTGATGGAAGGTAAAGTAATATTATTATCAACATACATGGTGTCCCAGAATTCAGTAACTGCTAAGGGGACCCAGAAACTTGGCATACTTATTAATATATTAATTAATAATTGTAACAAATCTTCACTTATCTTTTGGAATCCAAGAGAATCTGGAGAGATTTGTTACAATTATTGTTATATTAATATTTGTGTTACTTCACTGTTACTAGCTTCTTTTTACATTTATAACATGGCACACTTACAGTGTTATGATACTTTTTAGCCATGTGATGCATTTACTGATACTTAACTCTAGATAGTACAGGGTTATTCATAGGTCTGTGAAACATTTTAAAGTTCAATAACAAATTAAGTAAGCAGCAGATCACAGTATTTGTTGTGCCAATAGAGTTTTGTGTTAAAAAAAAAAAGTTGCCATGATTAATCGCTACGTGCTAGTAGTTATCAATAATTGGATGATGATGATTGTTGTTTAGGGATGCTTGACTATAGCCATTAACATCCTAATAAAACCAAGGTCCAATAAATGCACCAGAGGTAAAAGACAATTTAAAATAAAACAATAAAATAAAAGGGTTTGTTATAAAATCCAGAGAATAAAACTACAGATGGTGAAGACCACATTTCAACCCAGAACAGATTTTAAAAAGATGGAGCATATATAACACAAAAGGTGACCAAATACCAGACCTTGGATTAAAAGTAATTAGTGATAAAACATTTAAAATCCAATAACTGCCACTCCAGTAAAAATTGTTGGGATAAAATAAATAAAACCTAAATGCTTATTGGGAATGTTACCTGATATAAAAAGGATAAAACCTTCTCTTCATTGGCAAGAGCCACCTTGAGGGAGGCCGACAGCAATAAAGATGAATGAAGGGCTGCTAGAGCATCAATAACTGGAAAATGGCATTTACTAAGGGTGAGCAATCTTTTTGTGTGTTGGAATACGAACTAACTTCATCAGTTGTGACTGTGCAAAGACGTTTTCAAAAAGCACACCACCTGTGTTCAACAGCATCAAGCATTGCTTTTTGTGCAGCCAAGGACATTTAGGACGGAGCAAGAGAAGCTTATCAGCGCAGCCCTCATGCACTTTTTCACTTCGCAACCAACAGTATAGCTAAAGAGACTTAGCTTTAAACCATAAAGGCTTCAGCTTCATCAAGCTCCCAGAGAAAATGACAAAAATGTACCTTTTAATTTCTGCATCGAGATGTAGGAAAGTTTTGGTGTAAGCGGCTTTGCTGACTCTCTCGTCTTTATTGACAAAGCCGGTTTTCATGTCTCTGGAAAAGTAAATTGGCACAATGTGCACATATAGGGTACCAAAAATCCCCATAATGTAATAGAACATATTTGAGGCTCACCAATATTGACCATTTTCCTTTGTGAAACCCAGTGTCAATGGGATGGTTTACTTGGACATGCTAGAAAACTGGCTGATACCTCAGCTGAATGAAGACAGCAAGATGGATGTTCCTGCCACTATCACAGCAACGTGCAAGGCTACCACAGAAACGGACAAGATGCAGTAGGCAAGAAGATAAAGTGTTAATGAATTTATCGATATCTGCCATGTCAGCATGGGTGGACACATTGAACATAAGGTAACAAAACTTGGAGAATCAGCGGTTTCACACTCTGCCAAACCTTCAAATTAGTGTGTCCTTTCTGCCAAACCTTCAAATTTGTCTGTCCTTTCTGCCAATCCTCCAAATTTGTGTCTGTCCTTTCTGCCAATCCTTGTGTCTGTCCATTCTGCCCATCCTCCAAATTTGTGTCTGTCCTTTCTGCTAATCCTTGTACTATCCATTCTGCCAATCCTCCAAATTTGTGTCCGTCCTTTCTGCCAATCCTTGTGTCTGTCCTTTCTGCCAATCCTTGTGTCTGTCCTTTCTGCCAATCCTTGTGTCTGTCCATTCTGCCAATCCTTGTGTCTGTCCTTTCTGCCAATCCTTGTGTCTGTCCTTTCTGCCAATCCTTGTGTCTGTCCTTTCTGCCAATCCTTGTGTCTGTCCATTCTGCCAATCCTTGTGTCTGTCCTTTCTGCCAATCCTTGTGTCTGTCCTTTCTGCCAATCCTTGTGTCTGTCCATTCTGCTAATCCTCCAAATTTGTGTCTGTCCATTCTGCCAATCCTCCAAATTTGTGTCTGTCCATTCTGCCAATCCTCCAAATTTGTGTCTGTCCTTTCTGCCAATCCTCCAAATTTGTGTCTGTCCTTTCTGCCAATCCTTGTGTCTATCCATTCTGCTAATCCTCCAAATTTGTGTCTGTCCATTCTGCCAATCCTCCAAATTTGTGTCTTGGCCCCCTCTGCAAAACCTCCATATGTGTACATTGGATTCTGGGACAATCTTACCTCCATTCATATATATATATATATATATATATATATATATATATATATATATATATATATATATATATAAAACACTGCAATCTGTAGATTAGACTCTATGCCCAAACTCTATGACATTTATTTACAAATAATAACTCTGATAATGAATTTTCAGAGGTGTCAGTTTTGCATAATTTAGAATTGCATGCCTGTTTCCAAAAACCTACTTGTATGCAGAATATTCATGTTTATTATATTTACAACAGTATTTTTTTGATGAATGAAATTCTCCTCTGTATAGAAAGGTGAGTATTAAGATATCTTTTTAATTCTGATCTAAACTTGTTTTTGTTCATGTGCAATTCTTTTAAAGAAGAGGGAAGTGAATTAAACAAAATTATTCCTTTGTAGTAAACCTTTTTTTGGAATAACTGTTCTATGTCTGGTTTCTTTGTAATGAACATCTGCATTTTTTGTAAACTTTTCTGGGTTATTTATTATGAATGAAAACATGACTAGAATACATTCTCAGGCTAATGATAAAGTTCTAAACATTTTGAAAAGTGGCTTTTAGTCGAGTTGATCGTATTATTTTTCTGATCTTTAACTACCCTTATTTCTAATAATCAGGAATACCGAAGGGTGTTGACTTCACAGCGGTGATGAACACATTTCTTCAGATAGAAGGTGTAGTTCGTGTTCACAACTTGAGAATCTGGGCACTGAGCATTGGCAAAACTGCACTTTCAGCACATCTTGCTGTTCGTAAGTATTTATATTTTACAAATAACATCATCTATGTATTACCTTGCAGAGAGTACTTGCAAGTGTTTGGTTACAGGTCCAGGGGTGAGTCCACAAGAAGTTCTCAGTCACGCATCACGCAACATTCACTCCAGGTTCCACTTTTTTGAAATGACTTTACAGATAGAGGAATTCAGACAGGATATGGAAGAATGTGATCAGTGCAAATGTCCTGAAAAATAACACCACTTTCTTTTTATTCCAACTTTTCAATTTAGTACAAATACTGTCATTCATCATGTAGATCAACAGTTAATGAGAATAGATTCTCTAACACATTGATATTATCAATTTGCAGCTCGCTATTCAGTGTTTGACTTATTTGTTTAACAAAAATAGGTTTATAAAGTTTTACTTGATAAAAACATTGACCTAAATGTTTTTGGTCTCTAAAGTAGTACCTTGCTAAGTTTTATTGTATAAAACATTATCTTTTCCACAAAATAAAAGAGAAATTCCAAGCTCATTGCCAAAACGATCCCATCAATGAATTATAATTCAGATTCTTTCTTCACTTTTGTTAGCCATATGCACTTGCATTTTGTTATCATGAGAAACAAATAAAAACATTGCTATATCTTATAATTACTGACATGGGAAAGAAGAATTAAAAGATCAGATGTGTTACACTCATATGACTTTCTGTAACTGTTCTACAAACAAAGTTCTTACAAAAGATTATTATTCTTTCTACACCATACTAATCGAGATAGAAAGTTCTTATTACTTAGTTCCTTATAAGTAGAAGGGAACTAAAGGAATACCTAGGCTATGCAATTGTCATTGCAAATCTCTTTTTTGCTTAGCCAGGAGTAGAACAAAAGAAAAACAGACACTTCCTATCTGAGAAAAGTGCAAGTATTTTACAGTTGAAATGAATAACAAGGAATATCTCGGAGACAGTTACCTCCACAATAAAAATGTAAGGAGCATAAATTGTGTCTTTTGAATGAGATCTACATTTTTTGTGCAGTAAGTTTTTGTTTATCTCTTCTAGTTTAGCACTTAAGCAAAATTTGGCAAAATTCATCTAGAATAAAGAGGTCTTTAGAGGCTATTTGCAGAAAATTCAAGATACACATTTTATTTGGGATGTAAATATTTTTAATATACAGTATTTTAATCAAAATCATTACAGCCTTTTTTGAGAAAATCAAAATGTTTCCCATGTAAAGGGTGGTTGAGAGTGGGGGTATTTTCTTGAAAATCTTTGTGTCGCATCCTTGGAAGATACTGAACTTAAATATTAAGTTTGGCATTTAACAAACTTTTTGTTTTTGAGTTATGCTGCACATGCACGCAGACATACGTGCACGAACCTTTTTCTAAAAATGCTTTTATTTATTCAGGGGATCCCAAAATGTATATTTCTGGTGAACTCTTGGTATGGAATTTTTGGGTTCAATAGAATACCTATCCTATACACTATGTACATGTAGAGAAGGTAAAAACATCTTGTATTTAGATAAGTGTAGCTTATTTTATACCCCAAGTAGTACTTACAACTATGAATAGTGAACACTTTGTCTTTTTAAAGTAAATATAGTACTTTAGTTGAAGATAATCCTTATATTAGCCAAAATCTATAATAAAGTAGATATTTAAGTAGCTCTTATATAAAAGCAAAATCTAACTATGAAATCTCACCTATGACAAATAAATTCTGTTTTCAGAGTATATATAGCATTGTTTTACTTTCTCTATAGTGATAAGAAGAAGTATTGAATTCCACAGTGAGATTTCACCAAAAATATGTTTTGAGACTCTCTGAATAAATACACATAAAAATTATATAAAGGTTTGTGTTTTGTGTGTCTGTGAACAGCATAACTAAAAAATAAAAATGTTGGTTAAATACCAAACTTGATAATTCGCAAACACTGAAACAACCAAAACAGCGTGCAGCAGTATAACATTGGAGCATCTTTCGAATGCATAGCCATTGATGTAGCTGCGCCATTCCCTATGTCAGACAGGGCAACAGGTATCTGCTGGTAGCCATGGATTACTTCACCAGGTGGCTGGAGATGTACACCATCACTAACCAAGACCATCGTCACAGGTATCTGCTGGTAGCCATGGATTACTTCACCAGGTGGCTGGAGATGTACACCATCACTAACCAAGACCATCGCCACAGGTATCTGCTGGTAGCCATGGATTACTTCACCAGGTGGCTGGAGATGTACACCATCACTAACCAAGAGACCGAGACCAAGACCATCGTCACAGGTATCTGCTGGTAGCCATGGATTACTTCACCAGGTGGCTGGAGATGTACACCATCACTAACCAAGACCATCGCCACAGGTATCTGCTGGTAGCCATGGATTACTTCACCAGGTGGCTGGAGATGTACACCATCCCTAACCAAGAGACCAAGACCATCACCACAGGTATCTGCTGGTAGCCATGGATTACTTCACCAGGTGGCTGGAGATTTACACCATCACTAACCAAGAGACCGAGACCAAGACCATCGCCACAGGTATCTGCTGGTAGCCATGGATTACTTCACCAGGTGGCTGGAGATTTACACCATCACTAACCAAGAGACCGAGACCAAGACCATCGCCACAGGTATCTGCTGGTAGTCATGGATTACTTCACCAGGTGGCTGGAGATTTACACCATCCCTAACCAAGAGACCGAGACCAAGACCATCGCCACAGGTATCTGCTGGTAGCCATGGATTACTTCACCAGGTGGCTGGAGATGTACACCATCACTAACCAAGAGACCGAGACCAAGACCATCGCCACAGGTATCTGCTGGTAGTCATGGATTACTTCACCAGGTGGCTGGAGATGTACACCATCACTAACCAAGACCATCGCCGCAGGTATCTGCTGGTAGCCATGGATTACTTCACCAGGTGGCTGGAGATGTACACCATCCCTAACCAAGAGACCAAGACTTAGAGGAAGGCTGTGGCCAATCATCAGAGAGATTGGGATACGAGGATACCACTTTTCTTGCTGGCACCAGCAAGTTTGGTTTTTTGCCAGGAAGCTGCTTGTACTCTGCGACCTGATGTTTGGTGCAGAACTTGGCACAAGTTGGCATGTCAACATATCTAGATATCAAGCGACTGTATCAAGACCTGCTATGACTGGCAGGCCAACAGTCAAGACTTCCAGCAGGCTGATTTGGTGTGGCTATAACATATACCTGGACCAAGGGATGCTGCCCCAAGCTTCAAGATCATGGCAAGGACTGCACCTTATCATGAATGATTTGGATAGGGAGTCAGACTCAAAAACTCAATGCCATAGCCAGGATTTGAACCTCGGATCTCTCAGTCTCTAGCTGGTTGCTCTACCACTGAGCTACCATAGCAACATGCCAGCATGGCATTAAATTTCTCAACTGACTCACATGTTTACTGGTTAACCACAAGGTGATCTCAAAAGTATACCCCATGGACAACTTACAATGTCGTAAGTATCTTAAGTCCCAGGATTCAGAATATAGCCAACTATTTGGTCAATTAGTGTTCATTTGATTGTTTTTCACACAAACCGTGTTTAGGACAGGGGTTGGATAGGTAGAGTCACACTGAAAAATTCAATGCCATAGGCAACATTTGGACCATGGATTTCCCAGTCTATAGCCAGTTGCTCTACCACTGAGCATGGCAACATGCAGGCACAGCCTTAAATTTCTCAAGTGACTCACAACTGTTTTCTGGTAAACCACAAGGTAATCTCAAAGTATTTTGAAATGACATACTCCAATGGCAACTGTCATATTTTGCTTTATGTGGAACACCTTTTTAGGAGATTTTAATTATAATCTTCCCCCAAGAACTGCAAATACTATTAATTCTAATATTCCATAAATTATTATTCATCTTTCCTCTCTTAACTTACAAGGTCGTAGGTACAGTGGTATAAGCCCCAGGCTGCCTAATTTAGCCAACAATTACAGTCTATTATTGTGGATTTAATTGTTTTTTCAGACAAGCCGTGTGTAGGATAGGAGTTGGATAGAGTCAGACTGAAAAATTCAATGTCATAGCTGGGATAATTAACAATAGGATGAATGATGTCTACTGCATCCAGAGGCTCTAGTAGTACATCTGGATCGTCTACCCCATTATGATGGTGATGGTCAGGATGAGTGTGACCTACAGCTGTATCACCTAACATGTGTGTATGGCTTGCTTTGTAAGTCAGCTGATTATTGGCATCTATCACATGTATTAATGGACACCTGTGCTGTGGTAAGTTCTTTTAGCATCATAACTGTGATTGCTACACCCTTGCGGGTGGCCATGCATTGTTTGACATCGAAGTCGCACATCAAATGAATTTTGTGAGCACCCAGAGTGTATTGCATGAGCATTGGCTTCTGGAAATTTTCAGTCCATTACCAACATATAAAAAGGGCAACACTGAACAGTTGTTGAGTTTGACAGGAATTTTGTAGCGAGCTATATTGTCACTGCAAAAAAGTAAAAAATAAACCATATGGCAGTTATAGTTACAAGCCTTATTTTAAGGAGATCATAATCAGTTTGTGGAGAAAACAGAAGTTCTTTTATACATGGCACCCTAAAATGTGTATTTCAGGTGAATCTGGGTAGCAAATTTTTGGGTAGAGTGCAATACCATCTCTATTTATGTACTATGCACTTATGTACAAGAACATACAAAGTGCTTCGTTTTATTAACATTTTGCATCCACCGAGAAAGCTCTCAATGCAACTGTATAAACTTACTCTGTGAAAATAGCAACGTTTTTACTTTTAGTGAACATCTCAAGCTCCTTTACTGCTCATACCTGTTATTTGAATCCAGACCATATAATATTACTAACAATGCCATACAAGTTTTTGCCATTTTTTACTTTTTCTAGCCCACATTTACAATGTACATAGTGGACAGACAAGGTATTGTATTCCACCCAAAAATTTGATACTGAGATTTCACCAGAAATATGTATTGAGGTACTCTGAGTATGAAAAAAGATTTTTAGAAAAAGGTCTGTGTTACTGGACGAAAACAAAAAAGCCTTTAAAAACTGAAGTTGGTATTTACGTTTAATATCTTTCATGGATGTGACAAAAAGATTTTTCAAATAAATTTCCCCACCCTAAGCTATCCTTTACATGCATAAAATTTGGAAAAAGTTTGATTTTATCAAAAATGGCTCAATGATTTTGATTAAAATAATGTATATTAAAGATATTCACATCACAAATAAAATGTATATTTTTAATTGTCTGGGAATAACCTCTGAAAATAAAAAACACAAACTATATTCACTGAACCTAAAACTAATAGGAAATTTAGGAAACATAGTTTGGGAAAACAACCTTTTTGAAATTCTGAACAGAAAAATGAAGAACAAAACAGCAAGACTGGAGAAATAATGATGAAAACAAAGAAAGAAAAGCCACCAACTAAACCAAAACACAACCAAAAATCACAACAAAGTAAAATTACAGATAATGTAATAAACCTGTCAAAATAAAATTTCACCAAAAAAGAGTTGAACTTTCTGAACCAAGGGTTAAAAACATGCATTGACTATCCAAATCAAGTAGAAGATTACACTGCAGACATCCAAATCGCTACAAAAAACTTAAATGAAGAACATAAAACCATAATCAAAAGTAAATGTCCAAAAATGGTTGACCAGATAAAACAGAAAAAGAAATACGAATACAATAGTCAGATATTAAAATCACTAAAAGATAAACCACTCATACACACTAAAGCAGACAAAGGAAACAACATGGTAATTTTGGACGAAACAGAATACATAAACAGAATGGAAAATTTATTACAGGTTGACCAATACATCACAGTGGAAACCTACCCACTAAACTCGTGCATCCAGGCATTAAATAACGCAGTAAAAGAAAGTAAAATTATATAAAAAAACAGTATAATATAAAATATGAATTACCCAGAATTTATGGTCTACTAAAGATTCACAAAACTGGAAAAACAATGAGGCCGATCACCAGTAGTATTGATTCCCTAACATAAATTAGCAAAGTGGTTAACGAACAGATTTTTTTTTTTTTTACTTTCTCTATATGTGCATAGGTATATAGTGTATAGAGAAGGTATTGCACTCCACCAAAAAATTTGATAGCGAGATTTCACCAAAATATATGTGTCCGTGTGTCTGTGAACGCGATAATTCAAAAACAAAAAGTCGGTAAAATACCAAACTTGGTATTTAAGTATAGTATTTTCCAGGGATGCAACACGAAGATTTTGAGAGAAATCCCCCCACCCCAAACTACCCTTTACATGGAACTTTTTTAAAAAATTTTGATTTTCTAAAAAATGGCTGTAACGATTTTGATTAAAATATTGTATATTAAAGATATTTACATGACAAATAAAATGTATATTTTGAATTTTCTGGGAATAGCCTCTGAAGACTACGTTATTCTTGGTCAATTTTACGGAATTTTGCATAACTGCTAAACTGTAAGAGATGGACAAAAACTTACCACACAACAAATGTAGAGCACCTTAAAACATACAATTTATGTTATATATATATCTTTTTTTCGTGGAGTTGATTGTTTTTGAGATATCCCTTTTTTTTTTTCAGCTATAAAGACATACTTTTCTCATATAGGACTTTGTGAACTCGTGTCCATACAAACAAAGGAACTTCAGTAGCAGAGCAACCAGCTTTTGACTATCACTTTAACCTATGGTACCCCCTTATTTCGCTTCTAACAAGAAAGCAAGTAATAAGACTATTTCTGCTAATTTTTGATCCATTAGATGAAGTAAATAGAATAATTTGTTGGAACACATCAGATTTTTTTATATAGCCCCCTTTAACATCTAAGGTCATATCGGGGCTTTGCACTTGAAACAACTCATCAGTAGGTTTAAATCATTTTATTTTCCTCAAACACACACATTCACTCTCATATACATTCTTCCAGACTCTGTGGGGGATAGGGAATAATTCTGGCTAAAGAAAAATTCCCCGCCCCAGCCGTGAATCGAACCTGGGACCTCCGGGTGAGAAGTCAGCTCGCTGACCACTCGACCATGGAGGCAGTCCTGAACAGAGTTGATTCATTCCTAAAGTTCGAAAGTTCCAACCTAGCAAACTCTTTAGAATTAGTAGAGAAAATCAAAGATTTAAAAATCTGATGTGTTAAATTCACTTGACTTTCTCTACATCTCTTCAACAAATTATTGTTAGAGAGCTTATGCTTCTATTTATTTCATGCTAATTGAGAAAAAGTTAGCAGAAATAGCCTTATTACTTGCTCCTTGTAAGTAGAAGTGAAATAAGGGAGTACCATAGGTTAAAGTGATAGTCAAAAGCTGGTTGCTATGTGACTGAAGTTCCTTTGTTTGTATGGACAGCAGTTGACAAATCCCTGTATGAGAAAAGTATGTTTTTCAAAGCAAAAACCAAACATGAAGAATGCCTCAAAAACGATCAACTCCACGAAAAAAATGCATATAACATAAATTGTGTGTTTTAACGTGCTCTACATTTTTTATGTGATAAGTTTTTGTCGATCCCTTACGGTTTAGCAGTTATTCAAAATTCTGTAAAATTCATTCAGAGGCTATTCCCAAAAAATTCAAGATATACATTTTATTTGGCAGGTAAATATCTTTACTATTCAATATTTTAATCAAAATTTTCGAAAACGGTAGTTGGGATGGAGGATTTTTCTCAAAATCTTCGTCTCGCATCCCTGGAAGATACTAAACTTAAATACCAAGTTTGGTCAATTGGTATTGGATTAATAGTTTTTTCACCACGGATCTCTGATGTCCTGATTTCTAGCCAGTTGCTCTGCACTGAGCTACAATGACATTGCATTTTTCAGTCTGACTCTCTATCCAACTCCTGTCCTACACACAACTTGTGTGAAAAAACAATTAATCCAATACCAATTGACCATAATAGTTGGCTATACTATGAATCCTGGGACTTAGAGTACTTGCAACATTCTAAGATGCCATTGGGGTTATCATCTCAAAATAATTTGAGAACACCTTGTGGTTTACCGGGAAACATGCAAGTCAGTTGAGAAATTCAATGCTTTGCCGGCATGTTGCCATGGTAGCTCAGTGGCAGAGCAACCGGCTAGAGATCGGGAGATCCATGGTTCAAATCCTGGCTATGGCATTGGATTTTTCAGTCTGACTCTACCTATCCAACCAAGTTTGGTATTTTACCGACTTTTTGTTTTTGAGTTATCGTGTTCACAAACACATGGACCTTTTTCCAAAAATGCTTTTTTTTTAGATAAAGGGGACCCCAAAACATATATTTCTGGTGAAATCTGGGTATCAAATTTTTGGGTGGAGTGCAATACCTTCTCTATACACTATGTACATAATACATATAGAGAAAGTAAAAATAGACACAAAGGACACATTAGTTTTATTTGACATTACAGCATTATACCTTAGCATCCCAACTCAAAAATTGCAAGACTTATTAGAAAAAATGGCTAAACTCAACAAAAATAGATCCAGCAGAATTAGAAGAATACATTCAACTGACAAATTTGTGCATTGAACAAAACTACTTCACCTTCAATAAAAGATACTACAAGCATAAATCAGGACTATCTATGGGCAACCCTATCTCCATTTTTGGTAAATTTATTCATGAGCAAATTTGAAACACACATGAAGAAAGCATTCCCATGGGTTTTCAAGGTGCCACTATGTGTTGCAATAGTGCCAAGCAAACATTTAGATGATGCCATAAAATTATTAAACCTACAAGAAAAAACAATAAAATTCACAATGGAAAAAGAAACCAATGGAGAACTCCTATTTTTAGACCTGAAAATCATCAGAAATGGCACAAAAGTAAACTTTGGAATCTACAGAAAATTACATTAAAAATGAATGCCACAAACATGCAGTAATAAACAGCCTCACACATAGATTAGTAAATGTACCAATGAGCACAACCAAATTCAACAAAGAGTTAAAAAGTATAATTCAAACAGCAGTACAAAATGGACACAGCAAGAACCTTGTATACAAGAAACTCGACAAAGCAAAGCAGAAACAAACCATAAAAGAAATAACTACCCTAACAGCAGGAAAAGACAATAACAACACATTCAAAAAATTCACTTACCATCCCTGAACATTTAGAAATTTCAAAAAGATCTTCAAGGAACACATCACCACCCTGGCTCCAATAAGCAGATTTTCTGTCATAAAGTTTCTAAATTCCAAAAATCAAAGATGAAATTCAACCAGAAAACAGATAGGAATATATCAAATTAAATATACAAATTGTGAAAAGTTCTATATAAGACAAACCAAAAGAAGTATAAAAATCAGAGCCAAAGAGCACTTTAGAAACCTAAAACTAAAACAAGAAGACAGTAACGTAGCAGTAGCATTTCACTTCTGGAAAGAAAACCATAATCTAGTTCGAAATCCAAAATTGCTAAAAACCATGTCAGGCCACAGTGAACTCACAACCTGGGAAAACATCCTCACATGGAGAAACAAAGATCACCCAATAAACTTTGAAATCCCGCCAGTCGACAACTTAGTTAAGACATTCATCGTTTTGCTGCCAGAGAAGAGAGCACAGGCAGACGCAACCAACAATAACAGTTGGACCTGTGAGGTTGAAAATAGTAGCATAGGCTTCCAAAACTAGTCCCTCGTAATGAAAATGTAAGTGATATACTGACTCAACAAATTAATACCTGATGTAAAAGTGTTAAAATTGACTCAAATAATACTTTATATACAGTATACATCACTGTCACAATTTCAGATGTTCAGTTGCATGTTTCACAGCAGACATACCAAATAGGTTACTGTTCTCTCCTCTTTCCATTCATTTTTGTGCAAATTCAGATAACATGAAAGAAACATTATACAACAATGTGTTATATTAAGTATGCTGTTTAAATAGAAAATCTTATCCATCAGATAGGAAGAGTCAGACTGAAAAATTCAATGCCATAGCCAAGATTTGAACTAAGTATTTGCTGGTCTCTGTCCGGTTGATCTAACCTCTGAACTACCATGACACCATGCCAGGACATCACTTAATTCAATAATTGACTTGCCTTTTCCCGGAAAACCACAAGGAGAACTCAAACTATTTTCAGATGATTTACAAAGTCAAGTCTTGGGCTTTATAGTTAAACTATTAGCTCAATCAATGTGAACTAGTTGTTTCTTTCACACTAGCTGTGTGTAGGACAGCATCAGCAGTTTCACGGTTCAATTCCGGCTATGGCATTCAACTTTTCATCAAGACTCTATCTGACTCCTGCCCACAGGGCAGAAATGCTACCGTTTTGCTGAAGAAAGTGCACTACACATCACATGTCAAATTAAAGTTTTTCAAAGTTTTTGAAGTAAAGAACAAAGGACAATGGAAGGAGCGAGATCTCTAGTTGAAGGAATATTTAATACAATCACATTTTTTGGCTTGTCAGAAGTTATTATTGATAAATTGGTATTATTGTAGTAAACATCGTGGCAAGGTTTTAACATAATTTTGTTCTAATTTCTAAAATTATTGTTAATGTAACAAAAGGCTGTACCATATATTACACCAATAGTTTAAAGATATAGTAGAATGTGTGATATTAATAAAGAATTTCGGTTGAGGAATATTGCGATAATTCCATTGCATTCCAAGCCCAAGGAACACACCCCCTATTCTCACGGTTCTGGTATCATAAGCGCACATTTTGATAATAATTATTTCTCATGATAGCTGGTAAATGGGTGAATTAGCAAGAGGTTTCTTATAAACCGGAGTAGGTTGTCAATTTTGTCTGTGAATTGCCTTTATTCAAGCATCTAACTGGTTTTTCCGAGTTGGAAATCTAACAAACAATAGAATTGTGCTGTTGATAATGTATAACATATTTCACTAAGTACACTACTGAAAAATCATTTAAATGAGTACACTAACCTGTGTATTGAAACATTTCCTTTTCCTTATTTTAGCTTCTGCTATTTGAGAAAATACAACCAAACACCACATATGTATTGACCATTATACTGGTTTAAAACTTAAGTCTAAATTTGCTGCTTAATTGACTATTTAACACCCCAAAATCACTTAAATAATTACACTAACCTGTGTATTGAAACATTTCCCTATCCTTGTTTTTGCTTCAGCTATTCGAGAAAGTACAACCAAACACCACACACGTATTGACCATTATACTGGTTTAAAACCTAGTCTAAATTTATTGCTTAATTGAACATTTAACAGCACAAAATCTTATTTTTGTGTACACATTTAACCCATACAAGGTGAGCTCATCTCAAAAGTGTAGTGGCTGCAGAAATCCTGCTTCACCAACTACAATGCATAACGATATTTCCAATCTAATCTCTCTCGCTCTATATCTGTGGTTGTCCTACACACAACTAGTATGGAACAAACATCACTTATCCATCATGTCTTGCCATCTCTATTGTACATTAGTTTCCTCTTCTGTTTATTGCACACACATCCTCTACTTACAAGAATTTCCATGCAAATTCAAATTAAGAAAAACTGTTTACAACAATGTGTTATGTTAAGTATATTCTCTAAGTAGAGAATCTTACCTATCATTTTCGCTGAAGCTCTGCTGTCATTGCCCTAACCTCATACGTACCGACCCGACAGAGGACGATGGATTTTTTCGGGCGTAAAAGTCCTTAGCATGGCTTTCTTTGGAAGTGAAGTAAAGTCGTTGGTCCTGTGTCATAGATTTACAGCACATAAAAGAGCATCAAGCATGATAAAGTGTCATCTGAGCAAAATTAAGTGGTCTTTCACACTCAGTATAGAATGGGATGCTAAAAACCACAACAATTGAACAGTGTCCATAAATAAAACTCCATTTCCATTTTTTTACACGCTGATATCTGCTCTCCCTTCCATCCAATATGTGAATTTCACAAATAAAAAAAGATATAATCAGTAAGTTAACATGTCTTCTATTTGTATAGATAATATGCTAAATTCCAAAATTAAGTTATGAAAAAAGGGTGTTATGTTGCATTTGAGATCCTCTTGTATTCGGATAAATATGTTACGTTGGTAATGGTCAGAGCCTGGATTTCTAAGCAAAGTCTTATAAATGCTTTTTTGCTGAAATACGGGTTTTGCTTACTCATTTTATAATTTTTAATTAAAATAGCTTATTTTACCCAAAGCATGTAAATTTTCACTCCTAACCATTATTTTAACATTTAAGCAATTCGTCTCTCATTTTATATCGAGTAATAATTTAATAAGCAATATGTTATAATTAGGGTTCATACAGCTAAAGGAAGGTTGCATGAACATGGTCTATAGGAAGTGGTGGGGAGTGGCCCTTCACAACAAGGAGCTGTAGTATAATCGGCTGAAGGTAAAAGGATTACATTGTGTGCGTACAGTGCTGTATTAAGTTTATTGAGTTGCGAACAAACATAACAGTATGGTATCATTATCTTAATTTACATACATGCACATCCATGCCAACTTGTGAATGTAAACCAATTATGATATGCTCCTTTTTAATCTACGTTCAAAGTTGTTGGTGGCATTGGGCCTTAGTCGTCAAGGTGGTTGCAATGAGTAACAATATATATTCGCAATGTAGCAAATGTCATTCTTCTTCTGTTATCCTTTCAACAGTGCTTATACCTGGAAAAGCTTTTTTCTATGTCAATTGAGGTGATAAGCGCACTTGAAATATTTTTGATTACTACCAGTCTTTTGTGTTCTTTCATATTCTAGCAACATATCCCTCACATTACACAAAACTGCAAATCTACTTTTTTTTTCTGAAGAACAATCTTGAATATGGCTTTGATATTCTGAGCAGATGGATTTTCAGGTACCTCACTTATTGTTTTAAATGTTTTCCTTACCTAGCTGATGGAATCAGACATTTCTAAGCCAGTGGATTCCAGACGTTTTATTGTTTTCGATAAACAATGGAAGTTCTGTTTTATGTATTGCAGATCTTGAAATAGCTCATTTGAAATGAGAGACTGTGTTTTCGCAATTGCAGTACTATCATTGGTATCCAGTAAATTTACTACATGTACAATAGTGTTATAATTATTTGCATAATACAAGGCTGCATCAAGCCAGGTCACCATAGGGTTACGACAGGTTGGGGAGGTAAAGTAATTCCTGGTGGCATCTTGTAAAATGTCTGGAAGGGGCTTTTACAAATACTTTTTTCACATTAGATATGAATCTATCTACATTTTCGAAAGAGAATCTGATTTCTTTGGCCACTCTGTGTAATCCATGAGCGAGACACTTATATGAACCATTCCAAGATAGGAAGATTTAAAGATGTTTTGCGGCTTTAACCATATAGCACAAAAAGAAGCACGTTTTCATGCAATAAGCCTTGTGGCCATAAAAGTGACATGACTTTATTAAACAGATGTACAATACTTGAATGATTGACTGATTCACATGTCAAGAGGTATGCGCTACTGGGACACACAGCAGATAGTACACCATGTTTGTTACAAATCGGTGTGACTAATCTGTAGTTTCATCTATTCAAACTCAAATGTTCTCATCAGTATGGTACATAATACCTGATCAAAGCAATTAGTTAAATAACGCTGGCAAAGTATGCTGTCTGAAGGAACTTCTTTGTGTGTATATTTTTCTAAAAAACCTTTGAAGTGAGTGTTGTACATTTTGTTAAATGGAATATTGGATTTTATCAACATGTCACATAGATCATTATAAAACTCAGATTGCCAACTTGACAGCAGTTTGTCTCTTGGTTACTCTTTAGTGGACAGAACCTTAATATGTTGAATCTGTTTTTACTTTCTCTATATGCACTATGTACATGGTGTATAGAGAAGATATTGCAATCCACCCAAAAATTTGATACAGAGATTTCACCGGAAATATATGTTTTAGGGTCCCCTGTATCCAATAAAAAGCATTTTCAGAAAAAAGGTATGTGTGTATGTGTGTGTGCCTGTGAAAACGATAACTCAAAAAGGAAAAGTCGGTAAAATAACAAACTTGGTATTAAAGTTTAGTATCTTCCAGGGACACGACAAGAAGATTTAGAGAAAAATCCCCTCCCCCAAACTACCCTTTACATGGAACTTTTTTCGAAAATATTGATTTTCTTAAAACTGGCTCTAATGATTATGATTAAAATATTGTATATTAAAGATATTTACCTGATAAATAAAATTTATATCTTGAATTTTCTGGGAATAGTCTCTGAAGACTACTTTATTCTGGATGAATTTTACGGAATTTTACTTAACTGCTAAACCATAAGAAATGGACAAAAACTCATCATACAAAAAATGTAATTCATGGAGTTGATTGTTTTTGAGATATTCCTTGTTATTGGTTTCAGCTTTAAAAAACTTATACCTTTCTCATACAGGAATTTGTCAATTCCTGTCCACCAAACAAAGGAACTTCAGTCACATAGCAACCAGCTTTTGACTATCACTTTAACCTATGCCACTCCCTTATTTCGCTTCTACTTGCATGGAAGCAAGTAATAAGACTATTTCTGCTAATTTTTTCCTGATTAGCATGAAGTAAATAGAAGCATAAGCTTTTTAACAATAATTTGTTGCAGAGATGTAGAGAAAGTCATGTGAATGGAACACATCAGATTTTTTACTATTGCAATGTCCTTGTATTACTCGTCTAACATTACTTTTTATCTCTTCTTTCCATAACTTACATTCAATCCTGTCTTCATTTGCAGTAAAATATTCACACCCGAATTCTTCTACATATTCAGTAATACGTGAATATTTTGATTTTCATGTTCAAGGCATGAAACAGAGAGAAAAAACAGTATCAACTGCAGGTACTGAGGGACCAGTTGTGTTTCGCTGCAAGTATACTCATGCAGTGACGTCACGCTCTGCTCTTGTCATCGGTATGTTGAAGTCGCCTAATTCTGGAATGGTGTATCAAGCTTCGAAGCTTAGTTATAACTAACTGTAAAAGGGCAAAGCCCAAGGATGTTGTGAAATAACCCTGTGTAGTTGAAATTACGAGAGAAATTTGGGTGCCCCGCTGTATATTATTTACACGTGGTTGGTGAATCTCCTGCTTCCCAAGCTTGCTGATGCGTTTAGTTTTCTTCCTTCAGCGGTGCAACGCGGTTTCATCTGACAAGGTATATATGATCAGTCATGTAAATTAAGAAATGCCACACACAAAAACATCTCAATTGGCTTTGTTGCAAAAATACGTAAACGAGTTTGGAAGTGACATTTTTAGCGAAGACAGTAGGGTCTCATTTTGTTTGGTGTGCGAAAAAAGTGTTTCTACAAAGAAAAAAATATGACATTGTACAGCACATTAACACAACGCATCATAAGGAGAGGGTTAAGAAGAAATCTAAGTCACAGCAGCAACTAATTACAAGCACTATAGGCGAACAATCGAGTTCCAAGACTCGTGTTTAGCATTAGCGAACTCAGACATTCCATTGTGGAAATTAAATAATGAGCAGCTTCGGGAATTTTTAGAAAAATACATAAACTGAAGGGTGTCGGACAAATCTACATTGCGAAAAAAGTATTTGCAACAGTGTTTTCAAGACATAATTTGTCATATTCGAGATCAACTAAAGCACGAAAAAATATGGATTTGTATTGATGAAACCACAGATGCAGCAGGGCAAGTTTATGCAGTTGGTGCTATGAAAGCAGGTAGTAGATCATATGTTCTTAATATACAAGCACTTGACAGAGTAAATCATTCCACTGTTGCAAAATTGTGCAATCACTTGTTAGCTATCTTGTGGCCAGAAGGGGCTCGGTATGACAAATTAGTGTTATTTCTTAATGATGCTGCTCCATATATTGTTAAAGCAGGAACTGGATTAAAAGACCTTTCTCCTAAGTTAGTTCACCTGACGTTTCTTGCTCATGTCGCTGAAACAGTTGGGAGCCAATATAAAGACGTGGATCTTCTTATCTCTAGCATGAAGAAAATGTTTCTAAAGTCAGCAGTTCAAAAATTTCATGCAGTCCTTCCAAATTTGTCTTTACCTCCTCAGTCAGTTTTAACTCTATGGAGTTCGTGGTTAAAGGCTGTGTCAGAACATTTTAGTGAAGTAAAAACAGCATTGTGCTCCTTCGATGCAGAAGATGCCGCATCACAGGAATGTTTTGCTAATATTGGCATCCAAGATAAGATAGAATACATTCATAACCGTTTCTCCAAAACACCTGCTATTATAACACAGCTGGAAGCTTGAAATAATGTCTTGGAACATTCACTTTCTTTGATATATGAAATTTAAGTAAGGTTATCTTCAGAGACTCACAGTATTACTAAAACTGCTTTTAAGAAACTTAGTAAGGTACATTCTCTCTCTCTCCCCCTCCCTCCCTCCTTCCCACCCTCAGAGTCAGGGCTGGGGAGAGACTGTCAAGCAAAACTACCTTTAAAAGTTTCAAGTGACACACATTTGCCATTTACTTTCTGTGTGCAATCAGCAGTGATGTGGTGCAAGAAAGCAATTTCACAATGTGCATCTACTGATCAACAAGCTAGCCCCTCTGCTAGTCTCTTCAAGTAAAAGAAAAATGTTTCTGTAACTTTTCCAGGAGTTCTCTCGATGGAACATGAGTGGAGTAGGCCTCTAGAGATTTCTGAATAACAACATAGCTTGTCTGAAGATCACCCATCTGTAAACAAAAATAAATACAGGAGTTAGTTTAATTATAGTAATTCTTCTAATCAATTAACAAATTCTTCCTACACTGTCACTTAAATATAGGTTGCAACATAAAACTTCAAATAATATTTAAAATACTGAACACAATATTAGTCAAATAAATATGAATATAAGCAAAATTGATTTACACATGATAAATATTGAAAAAAAAAAAAGGATGTGTTCTATTTGTATGTTTTCTTTACTTGTTTCTAAAAAAAAAACTAGCCTTACAAAAAATTATTCTTTCAGCTACTTTATGATAATCCAGGTAAACAGTAGTAATCTTATTACTTACTTCCCTGTAAGTAGAAGGGAAATAAGGGAACACACTAGGCTAGAGGGATAGTCAACTTTTTTAAACATCTGTTGCTAAGCAATTATTGAAATTAGGTTGTTTTTCCAGGACCAGGAATAAAACAAAAGAGGTATGATATGGATGAGGGCTTCCTGTTTGAGAACATTTTAAGATTTTAAAACTGAAACAATAATAGGGAATATCTCTGAAATGGTTAGCTTTATAAAAAAAAAAAAGGAATATTACATAAATTGTGTGCTTTAATGAGATCTACATTTTCTATATAGTAAGTTTTTGTGTATATCTTACAGTTTAAAAGTTATGCAAAACTCATTCTGAATGAAGAGGACTTCAGCAGCTGTTTCCAAGAAATTCAGGATATATATTTTATTTGTCATGTAAACATCTTTAATATTCTAACAAAAACACTGTTTTTATTAGGTGTCCTCCGTGGTCTAGCTTTGGTTCCCAAGGTTACGGGTTCAAACCCAGCAGAGGGCAATGGACATAAAATTCCTTAGCATGGCTTTTTTTGAAAGATAAGTAAAGCTGTTGGTCCCAAGTTGTAGATTTATGACACATAAAAGAATCTCAAGCCTGATAAAGAGACCTCTGAGTAAAATTATTGGTCTTTGATGCCTATAATAGAATGGGACCACAGTAGTTAAAGAGTGTTCGTAAATAAAACTCTCCAACAACTCCAAAGAAAAAGCATTGTTAGAAACATGTCTGTGTGTGGGCAGCATACCTCAAAAATGAAAAGTTGGTTAAATACCAAACTTGGTATTTAAGTCAGTATTTTCCAAGTATGTGACAAAGATTTTGAAGTAAAGTGCTCCATGCCCAACTGCCCTTTACATGGAACATTTTTCAAAAATTTTGATTTCTCAAAAATGGCTCTAACAATTTTGATTAAAATGCCTCATGTTTAAGATATTTTCATGACAAACGGAATGTATATCTTGAATTTTCTGGGAGTAGTCTCTGACAGCTTTTGTATAGCTGGTAAACCATAATACATAGACAAAAATTTACTACACAAAAAACATAGATCTCATTAAAACACACAATTTATGTCATATACATTCTTTTCATAGAGTTAAACATTTTTAAAATACTCTAGAGTTATTGATTTCAGTTTTAGCTATTTTATCTTTTCTCAAAGATGAGCCATGTCTTTTTGTCTCCCGTTTATTTATTACTACAACCAAAGAGAACCGAATTTCAATTATTTCACATAGCAACCAGCTTTTACTATCGCTTTGGTCTGTGCATTCTCTTATTTCTCTTCTGCTTACAAAGAAGCGAGTAATGAGGCAATTCTGCTAATGTTTATCATCATGTAGACAAATGAATAATCTTTTGTAAGAACAGTTTGTGGAAAGTCAAACGAATGAAATCCATCAGCTTTTTTGCAGTTTAAATACCACTGCAGTCTGAAGAATAGTATTCCATAAGCAGGAAGAGAAAATGGTAATGTTGCTCAATAAGGGTGTGTTTATACTGTGCCACGTCACAAATCCATACTAACTTTAGAAACTGAAAAAGCACTAAGGAAATGAGCACACAATGCCAAGGGAACACAACCAGTTAATATTTGCTAGATGGCAGTAGTAGTAGTCCCCATTCAATGCTAAGGAAACACAGCAAGTTATGGAGTCAATGATGCAAGATAACAGTAAAATTCAAATAAATTTTGTCCCCCCCCCCCAAATTATACGTAAGTGATACTTAAGTGTTACAAACCCAACTCAAAAATACTCTATTCATACGTATTAGTGTTCCAATCTACCCTTTCATTAAAATTGATCTTAAATTTTTATGTATCAACTATTGTTTTCTTGGTCTTATTGTTTAAAATAAAGAGAGGAAAACATACTTATTTTACATATAAAGTATATTTATAATCCATTAACGAATAATCCTTCTTGGCGGAGAAATGGCGGGACCTGGACAGTTTTAGGTTAACCCACTTATTGCAGATGTTGGTTATTTGAGCTAGGTAAAGGTAAAGTTACCCCGTAACCATGAAGCAGAAACTCAATTTCAATAATTTGTGTAAATGTTTTTAATTACTTCATATCCATATTTTAATTAATGAATTGGTTGTTCCTAATATTAAGGTAATATTGATTTATTTTGGTAGAGTGCCAAATGGATTTAAGTCTTGTATATTGTTCGAAAGTTTGTACCAAGAATCTAGGGAAAAGTACTCAAAAGGGATCATTAGTTTACAGTTTCGTTTCAAAGGTCAGGAGTTTATTTAAGCCCCTGTGGTTATGAAAAGGATAGCTTGTAGTTTGAGCTGGGAAAATTAGAAACAAGCTACCAGGGAATAAAATCTTGAGAGACATGATAGACAACCGATGGGAAGCTAATACATC
This sequence comes from Hymenopus coronatus, assembly GCA_030762935.1. NCBI lineage: Eukaryota > Metazoa > Arthropoda > Insecta > Mantodea > Hymenopodidae > Hymenopus > Hymenopus coronatus. Next base: position 4,394,489 of record CM060895.1, on the reverse strand, counting down.
AGCATAGAGATAAGCATAGAGGGGGTTATCGGAGCATCGGAGAGACGCTTCTGAATTATGAAAATTCACTCTTTGTGTAGAAACCAACAGGAGGTTCGAGAAAATCTGAGAAGCAGAAGTTTGTGTACAGGAATATCCCGAACTAAACAGAAGGTAGGATTTCAAAGTATTTTAAGAATAAAGTGGCAAAGCCATGTTATGATTATAAATAGATATTGGGGGGGTTAGGGAACAGTTTTTTTTGTTGTTGTTTTTTTGTGCTTATAACACCTAAAATACTTTTCATATGTGTGCACACAAAAGATTTGTGTATAAAGCAGTTTATGACTAACATTACGGGATTACATATTTATTAACAGTACGTAAAGTCTTATTTATTTCCTTAACACCCAACAGACATCCTGGTAGTCAAATTGCTATTTCTTCTCCAAACCCTGAGATCAACTATTATATATAATGCACCTAATACTTCATGCTAGTTAGTCTGGGTTATGGGTATCAGACCCATTAGCAGTGCTAGGGTATGCTGTTTATGCCAAAAGGAGACGCTGCTAGCCGAGAGTAGCCACTTGGGTGATCCAGCCTACATTTCCCGAGAAGTCAACAGCCACGAGGGATGGTGTGTAGCAGACAATGCCTAGCCTGAAGCCAAACATCACAGCTTCGCGGGGATCTGCCTTAACTGTCACATTGCAATTGCGGTGCACTTAATATATTTAATCAACAGATATTTTTGGTTAAATGGAGAAATTTAATACACAAAGCTACTGTCAAAGAAAAAGAGTATCCTTGCTTTCCCACACTGTTCATTGTATATTTCAGAGTTTCCCCACTACCCCATGGGTGCACTGCCTTCACTCCTTTTCCCAATACCAACTCTGTACTTGCCATAACGCACATAATTGTACGTTTCAGTAATTGTCTGATGCAAAGGTTGCCTGCCTGACGTTACGCAGCTAACAGACCCTCATTCAACAACATTAGTGAGGTTTTATGGGATCTGTTACATGTCTGAGAACTGAATAAACAGGATAGGATGGAGCTATGGAGAGGATGACTAAATCTTACACTCACTTCAAGAAATCATATTTTATATTAAATTGGTCATTGCTTTAGGATACACAATGGTATATATAATATATACTTTCCAATAACGTATCTCATATTTCAATTGTAACTTATAAATAGTAATACCTTATACTTTATCTTATTAATTTATTTCCTAATTGTGTTAAACTTTTCATATATTGTAATTGCAAGCTGTATTTTGTAACTTTCGGTTGTTTATATTTGACGAAGCCAATATCATAATACCAGACATAAAGATGACCTCACAGTCCCTAGCTATAGACTGTACTTCTACGAAAAGATGCTATGGGTATAACATTTTACAACAATCTCCCAGATAGTATCAAGAAATGTAAAGATAATAAATTTAAATCAGTATTGAAATGTTTTTTAAATGACAAAGCACATTATAGTATGGATGTACTTATCAGTTCATATTAGTACTTCATACATATTCTAGAACCTTACTGTAATAAACATACAACATTGTTCTTTTGTGTATTTTACAGTGTACTGAATTATAATTAAATAAATAAATTTCTGTATTGAAATCTTACAGGGAATAGATTTGATTTTGAGCTATTTAAGTTTAACTCATCAGGATATACAGACAGCACTATTTGCATGTCCAAGGTCAAATGGAAGATCATTCTCAAACTGGAAGTATACAACATTATTCACGTATCATCCTTGCACTTTCGGAAATTGCAAACAAATCCTCAGTAAGTTAAATATAAAACTAGCCCACAAAACAAATGAACTTGATAAACAAACCTCTTAATACAATCCTAATAACATTAAAATCATATAATTTCTAAAGATTGTGAGAAATACTACATAGGCAAACCCGCAAAGAAACTTGGAAATCAGACCAAGGGAATACCAGAGAAACATAAAACTAAAACAAATAGACAAATGTGCGGTATCATATCATTTTTGGACAGAAAACCACAACAGTGGTCAAAAAACTTTTCAAACCACAACGCCACCAATAGAATTGGACATCTGGGAAAAATACACAAAATTCAAAACAGTAATGACATAATAAATTCCAAAATCCTGTCATTGAAGATTAACTTTGTTTTGGCACTCCTAACAGCAGATGGCAACAGGATCAGATTCAATAGGAAGAGGAAGAAGAGAAAACAAAAACATTTTATACTTTAAGTTACTCCAGAGATAACAAGACTCTCCAACAGCTCATACAGCCAATCTTGCAATGAGAACAACTGAAAGTGTATGTCGATGACATCTTTGCCATAGTGCCAAAATGCACATTGATGATGCCCTAAAACTTTTGAACATCCAAGAAAAAAGTATAAAATTCACAGTAGAAATGGAAAAAGACAACCAGCTACCATTTTTAGATCTGAAAATAGTCAAATATGAAAATAGAATAAACTTTGGTATTTATAGGAAACCTACTCAGACCGACAATTACTATTGACAAAAGGGATTGATTCATCGTCCCAATGCCAATCTTCGTTGCTTTCAGAAAGGTGTATATTATGAAACAATCAAGATATTTAATTTTCTCCCCAGTAATCTCAAAGAAAATGTTGGGAATTTCAGGGCTTTTATGACCTCTCTTAAGGAGTACCTTTGCAATAAATCATTTTACTCTGTAGATGAATATTTAAGTGACAAATCTGACTGGCAATACCGTTAATAATCATTGTATTTATAAATATTACAATGTATTGCATTTTGTGTATATTAATGTGTATGTGTTTTATATTAAAATTAAACTGATTTATACTTTGAGTTGCATGAATGTGTCAAATGAATTTTTTTAGTATTTAGCAATGACACAAGATCTGTAAAGCCTGATATTTTGATATTTTACACTCTAGTACATAATTGTAAATCTTTGCATTGGAAATTATATAACATATTTGTAAATATGTATTGTAATTTGTTGACATTTATGAAGAGTACATAATACAATAATCATGTTTTAATTTATATGATTGCTACTAGTAACTATTAAATCGATAATTTGAAATCTATCTTCTGACATAACATTAGTTTTACATATAATGAAATTATATTTATTTATTTATACATTTTAACACTATATTTTGATACTCTTTGTTTTTATGTGCATGCCAAAAAAAAAAAAAAAAAATTCATAGTATATAGTATATAAACATATGTATACATATATATGCCTTGACAAGTTCTATGTTCAGTGGCTTTCTGGCCTAAACAAACCTACAGAATGCTTTCTAATCTAATATAAAAGCCAAGAGTTATAATCCAAGAGCACGTAAACAGGCAATCTTCAATAGCCTAGCACATAGACTGCTTAATATGCCATTTCTAGAAAATGAATACAAGGCCGAATACTACAAAAGTCGAAATTGCAAATAAAAATGGCTTCACAAATCTCTCGTAGATAAAAAAATAAAACTAGTCAAAAAGAAGAAATAACTAAAAGAATAAACCACTCTCTCAGCAATAAAACAAAAGATGATCTTCAAGAAATTCATATAACACCCATGGGCATTTGACAAGTTTCAAAAAAATGTTAAAAAAAATACAACATTCAGCTAGCACCAGTAAACCGTCACAGCATAAAAAAATGAATTAGGCTCAAATATCAAGGATGTCATCCCAGCACAGAAAAAATCGTGCATATACAAAATGGAATGCAAGCACTGTTATCAGATTTATATTGGAAAAACAAAAAGAAATCTAGAAACAAGATTCAAAGAACACTTCAGAAATGTAAATCAAAAACAATTGGAAAAATCAGCAGTTGCCACCCATCTTTAGACAAAATACCACAATATAAATTCAGAACCAAAACTTCTAAAACACATAGCAGGAAAACAAAAGCTGGCCACATGGGAACACATCTTCATTGAAAAAAATTGACACAGAATTTTCAATTTCAACGTTCCACAGAAGGATGTGTTTAGCAAGTTCATTCAACCACCACCATAGGAGACAGCACTTACAACAATGCCAACTTCACCACAAGGAATTAGTCGATGTTCAATTGAAAATGAAGTAAACTATTCTTTTGAAACATGTTCCGGCAAAAATCCCAAGTAAGTGTTGTTTAGTGTAATTAACCAACTCATCAAATAAATTGAAAGTGTGCTTCAGAACAGAATTATTAGTACAGATTTGTGGCCCCCTTAGTCCCCTGACCTAACTCCCTGCGATTTCTATCTTTAGGATAACTTAAAGCATAAAGTGTACAAGACAATCCTTGAAAGAATTAAAAAAATATCCATCACAAATTTGCAGCATTTCTCAACATGAACTACGACGAGTGATGGATAATTTCCTAAAGAGGTGCCAAAAATGTATGGGCAACGGCGGTGGTCAGTTTCATCATCTCCTTTAATAACATTGGTAAGTAAGGCCTTTAAAAGTAGTTTTCAAAATGTTGCATTGTTTCATCCATGCCTTTTTATAACAGTGTCAGATGGCAATGAGTGTCGAGGGCACAGACAGACAAAACACTGCACAGCTGGTTCAGACGTTTTTGGATCACCTGGTGTAACCACTGAGCTAGTTGATAACATGCCGGCCGTGGCACTGAATTTTTCAGCTGTTTCTAACTGTAAAAAATATGTGTTCCATTCACATGACTTTCTCCATATCTCTGCAACAAATTATTGTTAAAAAGCTTATGCTTCTATTTACTTCATATTAATCGAGAAAAAATCAGCAGAAATAGTCCTATTACTTGCTTCCTTGTAAGTAGAAGCGAAATAAGGGAGTACTATTGGTTAAAGTGATAGTCAAAAGTTGGTTGCTATGTGACTGAAGTTCCTTTGTTTGTATGGACTGGAATTGTTAAATTCCTGTATGACAAAAGTATGTTTTTAAAGCTGAAACCAAAAAAAGGATCAACTCCACAAAAAAAAATGTATATCGGATAAATTATGTGTTTTAAGGTGCTCTACATTTTTTGTGTGGTATCTCTTATGGTTTAGCAGTTATACAAAATTCCGTAAAATTCATCCAGAATAAAGTAGTCTTCAGAGGCTATTCCCAGAAAATTCAAGATATACATTTTATTTGTCGTGTAAATATCTTTAATATACAAAATTTTAATCAAAATCATTGGAGCCATTTTCGAAAACAGTTCCACGTAGTTTGGGGTGGGGGGATTTTTCTCAAAATCTTTGTGTCGCTTCCCTGGAAGATGTCAAACTTGAATACCAACTTTGGTATTTTACAGACTTTTCATTTTTGAGCTATCGTGCTCCCAGACACACGGACACACACACACATGGACCTTTTTCTGAAAATGCTTTTTTTGGATACAGGGGACCCTAAAACATATATTTCCATTGAAATCTCGGTGTCAAATTTTGGGGTGGAGTGCAATACTATGTACATAGTACGTATAGAGAAAGTAAAAATAAACCCATGGTAATGTGAATATAGCAGCATTATCAATACAATAGCATACTTGTTGCTGATGTGCTGTCATCTGCTCAGTGTGTACAGTAAGCAGCACCCCCAGTTGGCTAAATGCTGTTTAACCTGTTCTGCTCTATTATGATCATCCAATAAAGTAGAATTTAGAGCTGGGGCTAATTGCTACAGCAACATTGTGAATATAAATCTGAGCATCTCATATTTTTTGTTCATGAATTCTTATTTTTTTTCTTTCCTCCCCTGCTGTTTTGATTAAAAGAGGTTTTGCTCCAATTTATATCAATTTTTGTAGCATTTTTGGGACATTTGTTGCCCTTGGTTTGAATTTTCCAATAGTTCACATTTTTTGAAGAGATAAGTAACTAAAAAAACAAATCAGAAACTTTCAAAGAGAAAAAAATGATACCACATATAAAAGCTTCACATACTATCCATAGCCACAAACGTTCCAAAGAGTTTAATATACACCAATCAACAAATACAGTATCATAACATAATCTGATGAAAAGAAATCTGGAATTTACACAATATAGTGTGAAAAAGTTTATATTGGTAAGATTAAAAGGAACATAACAATTTGTTTAAAAGAGCACTTCAGGCATTTAAATAACAAAGAAATAGACAAATTGGCAGTGGCTCATCATTTTTGGGGAAGATAGACTCGATATAAAAGCAAAAGTTAAGTTACTAAAAACTTTTGGTTACAACAATAAATTAAAAGTCTGAGAGAAGACAACGTTTTAAAAAATTTGAAAAATAATGAATTGGGATGTCAACACAGACAAGAATCCAAACTTTAAGTTCATTTTTCCAACGATATAGAGGAACCCAAGATAACACATAGCTCACCAAACCAGAAGCTGTTAGCTGAAGATGCTGGCAATGGCAGCTGAAAACATATTTCCAGGTAAGAAACCTCAAAGTGAAGTTAGAGTGTGACTCATTAATTAATAATTTTCTTTTGTTTCCTATAGTATTGCAAGGATATTGGAAAATCAAAGGCAGTATGCAATATCACCTTTAAACTTTGACTATCACTTCAGTCGTCGCATGTCTCTTGTACACAATTATGGTGGGTAGAGAAAGTGATATAAATGTTACCTTTTCTGCAAGTGAAGCATGGTTGTAATGCGGTTCAAACAAATAAGGTGCCAGACTGCCAGCTGCTTGGAAAAATGCTCTGGCCTGCTCGTGGCGTCCCAGTCTCATCTCGAGCACTCCGAGGTTGTTGTAAGCTGGGGCATGGTTACTGTCAGCTGACAGACACAGTCGCAAGCACTGCATTGCTAGGTTTGTGTCCCCAACTCCCTGAAACATTTCATACTACGTCAACCCTTACAATTTACTTTGCGTAACATATAAACCAAATCTAGTTTCAAGCTTCTACCATTTATAAGGTATGAAGTTGGTAACAGATTCCTTAAGGAGTGAATAAAGTGGGAAAACAACATTTTATGTACTTCTGGATAACTGGCTGTATGCATTGTATTACAAAACAAATGAAGATATGAAGTATATTAATTAATTTGTCATATATGTAACCTTAAATAAATATTCCTGTATTTATCTGAATACAAGATAATTTTGTAATTTAGCATACTATTTATATAAAAAGACGACAACTTAATTTTTAAATGAAATTTAAACATTCGGCATATATTTTGAACAAACTACATGAACACTTGATTGAATCCTTATATTTTTTTATTTTACTTAATTCAAATTTGCATAGAAATTCACATTTTGAGCAGGATACAGAGAGGAAATGTAGGGGAATATGGGAATGTACAGAATGGGTGTGTTGGTGGCGCCGGCTGTGATGGCAGCATAACTGTTATGACAATGATGAATATGATTTTGTATTTAAACAACATACTTGATGTAACCCATTGTAAATGTTTTTACCTAATTTGAATTTGCAGAGAATTTCACATTGTGTGCGGGAGAGTGGAAATGTATGGTATGTGTGTGATGATAGAACGTGATGGCAGCGGCATAGCTGTAACAACAACGATCAATATGATTTTCTATTTAAACAACATAATATAACACATCATAAATATTTTTACCTAATTTGAATTTGCCCAGAAATTTGTGTTGCATGGAGGAAAGAGACAGAGAAGGGAGAATGGAAAAATACCAATATGACGAAGGCAGCAGCTTACCTGTAATGACAATTATGGATACAATTTTCAATTAAGACAACATATGTACTTAATATGATATATTGTATAATGTTTTACCTAATCTAAATTTGTGCATAAGTTCACATTATGAATGACATAGAGAGACAGAGAGGAAACCAGAAATGTACTGGTGTACATGTGGCAGGAGGAGAGGAAATGCAGAGTGTTAGCTTCCAATACATTACGTGCAATCACTGATGTGAAAGGAAGACCTCTAATTTTATTTAGTGTCAAAGAGTAATGTTGTTTCTAACAAGAATGCCCATAGGCCTGACCATTTCCACCAGTCTTCGCCACTGTGTACCCACAAAGTTTGAAAGTTACTTTATCCAGCATGCTGTTTGGAAAACATATCATGAATGCAAGATGACCCTCAGTTCTGAATATTGATACTTTGGAAAAAAACATTGTCTTGCATTTGGATAAATACAGTAAATCATAACCTGATGCAATTCTGCAATATTAAATTAGCCTTAAACTCTGTAGACATTCTGTAATACATATTTAAGAAGTACAATGTTCTAACACAAGTTTGCAGGTGGTAATTAGTCTCATAACCCAAAATAAGTATCTCGAACAATTCTGTAATATTAAATTAACCTTAAAGTCTGAATGTAATATGTTACTTAATGTTTTTCTTCAGCATCTTAACAGTATTAATCCATGAATCAGTTCACCATGGAAAAAGAGAAAGAGAAACAGCTACCCTTCTTAGATGTCCTGGTCAACAGGAAAGCTGATGGCTCTTTTGGACATACAGTATACCGCAAACCTACTCATACAGACCGATACCTGAATAAAAATTCCAACCATCATCTGCGACAGAAAAGAGCCATGATAAAGACCCTTGCAGATCGTGCCACCCACATCTGTGAACCAGATTCATAACAACAGGAGTTACGTCATCTAGAACATGCCTTATGTGCAAATAATTATACAACACAAGAGCTCTACGTCCACACATCAGCCAAGAACAAGAACTACCCAAAAGCAAAGGCACTGCCTTCCTGCTGCCATATTTCAAGAATGTCACTGACAAAACAGAACACCTACTCAAGCACCATAATATTAAAACAGTGTTCAAGCCGCCCAGACAGATAAACACATTATCACGCTCCACCAAAGACTTCGGCTGGGGTCTATCAGATCCCCTGCTCTTGTGGAGCGGTATACATAGGTATCACGCAACACCTGGCTTACGGAACACAAGAGATGCTGCCGTCTAGGTCAACCTGAGAAGTCTGCGGTCGCTGAACATGCACTTTGGGCAGAAGGGGAACACATAATTCAATATCATGAAACAGCCGTTCTCTCATCTATGTTTTATTACCATGCTAGATTACGTGAAGCAACAGAAACATCCCAATAACTTTAATAGGAAAGAAGAGACTCTAAAACTGACATCCGCTACTTGAGAACATCCAACAGCACAAACCCAATGAGATCATCCGAACCAATCAGGAATCGAAAGCACTGGAGTGGCTAACCCCCTCCCTCTACATGCAGCTCCAGCCGGACCAATCGCATGAGAGCAGCCTGAGTATAAATACTGCCGCTATTTCAGCCGAGTCAGTTGCGACCAAATCTACACCGAGAAGACTTAGACTACGCCACTGAAGATGTTCACCGCAGTCGTGAACAAAAAGTCTGGACCTGAAAACTCCAGCAGATCATGGCTTCTCAGCTAGGAAAATTCTTCTAGTTATAATTTGGACTCCGGCCATGAAAGCTTACGACTACCAATAATATGTTTGTTTAACAAATAATACAAAGTTCATCACAGGGTTATGAGGATACTCCAAATGTTCTGGTAAGACAAAGCAGCTTTTCCCAACTTCAGATTGAAGTTCAGATAGCAGCATATGCAAGTCTGGTTGTACACCAACAATGTGCATCATCAGCACCACATGTGTATGTATAGCTGGTGTTGCTAGTATGGATCTCAAGTGAGACCATTTCTGTCACTTTAAAGCTGGTTTAGGGCAAAAAGAGAATGTCTTGAAAGAGCATTTGGGAATCTTTGACCTTCATAAGCCACCATTTATTGATGGTATAAGAGTTTAACCCTTTTAGTACCAAACACAATTTAATCTTGATGTTTTCTCTTTCCAGTGAATTTTCTGTCATAGCCATAGAGAAAGGTTTTCTGGAGTGTTTCCAGAAGTGTTATCTTCACTCCAAAGCGTTAAATTAGATGCAAACTTAACTTCTGTTGCCGGTGTTTGTTTATCATGGTTGCAACATGGTGTCTTCTAGCTGAAGGTTACAAACCGAAGAGAAAATAAAAGCTTCAGTTTTCAATGTATTAGAAGAAAGAGTGATTTTGAATTTTCAGACCTTGTTGAAAGTTTCTGACATCGACATAAAAGAGGAAGATACATATTCTAGCTTCAGTGATGAAAATGCATCTGATAACAACAGCCCCTATATGCATGCAAATAATAGGTGTAGCTATCAAAATGGATTTACAGAGATGTAACCAGACGATGAATGTAAAGTGAATCAACTATTCAGATATGCAACAACACAAGTGCTAAATTGTACAGTAATCTATGTTACATTTGTATCCTATTGCTTTATGCCGTTTTCATTAATAGTGTATCATGCTTATGTATGTGTTTTTGGTGACTTTTTTTCAAATTCAGGTTATGTGAATTCATTTTTTGTTTTTTTAAAACCTTAAAACACCAGACCAAAACAGGATGCTACTTTAGTAAAGAAATATCCCTACTTTCATTTAATTAGCCTTAATTTGAATGCCTAATTATTGATTATTTTCGGATTTTTAATTATATTTTCAAAATTTTCTTTTGTTTTCAATTTTTTAAAAATATTGAAGAGACTTCTCATACATATAATGCATATTATACAGCAGAACAAAAGGGTTTCCAAAAAATGAAAAAAATATTCTGCTCTGTCATTTGGTATTCATTTTATTACTAATAATTTAAAACCCTGCATTCTCCTGGCACTTTTCAGACAGCATTTTGCTGTTCAGGCTGGCATTAAAAGGGTTAAAACAGGAAGAGACTCTCTAGAAGATGAAGGTGGCCAGCTACAACAAGCAGACCATTATTGTATTTATGGTCAGATTCAAGAAGCCCTAAACATTGGATTGGTAACAGTGAAAACAATCCTGAAAGAAAAAGTTGACGTCAGGAAGCTCTGCAGTCGCTGGATCCTCACAGAATCAAGATGCCTACAATGATCACAGGAAGTTATTGAAACATTCGATGGAGGAAGATTCAGTAATTAAACAATAGCAATTGGTCTCCCCAGGAGAAGATCCCCAAACAAAAGATCTTCTCCTTCTTCTTCTCAGCAAGTTCCCATATTGTAACAATTCTTCTTGAGGGACAAAACACTTACTGCCAAATGGTACACCACAAAAATGTACAATGAATTGAGAAAAAAGCATCCTAACACTGATTGGCATGGAATTTTGTTGCACCATGACAATCCTCTGGCCATACTGCACAACAAACACAATTTCTGTAAGTGTTAGATATTTATAACTAGAGCTGAGAAGCTGTGGTCTGCTGGAGTTTTCAGGTCCAGACTTTTTGTTCACGACTGCGGTGAACATCTTCAGTGGCGTGGTCTAAGTCTTCTCAGCGAAGATAAGGTCACAACTGAAATATCAGTAGTATTTATACTCAGGCTCCTCTCACGAGATTGGTCCGGCTGGAGCTGCATGTGGAGGGAGGGGGTTAGCCACTCAGTGCTTTTGATTCCTAATTGGTTCGAATGATCTTGTTGGGTTTGTGCCTGTTTGATATTCTCAAGTAGCAGATGCCACTTTTTGCTTAGTTATTGTGTCCCTTCCTCCTTACAGTCCAGATCTGGCCCCATGAAAGAAAAAAATCTGATGTGCTGCATTCACAAGACTTTCTCTACATCTCTGCAACAAATTATTGTTAGAAAGTTTATGCTTCTATTCATTTCTTGCTAATCAAGAAAAAATGAGCAGAAATAGTGTTACTTGCTTCCTTGTAAGTAGAAGCAAAAAAAAGGAGTACCATAGGTTAAAGTGATAGTCAAAAGCTAGTTGCTATGTGACTGAAGTTCCTTTGTTTGTATGGACAGGAGTTGACAAATTCGGATGAGAAAAGTATAAGTTTTTTAAAGCTGAAACAAAAAAACAAGGAATATCTAAAAAACGACCAACTCCACGAAAAAAATGTATATAACATAAATTGTGTGTTTTAACGTGCTCTACATTTTTTGTGTGGTAAGTTTTTGTCCATCTCTTATGGTTTAACAGTTATGCAAGATTCCGTAAAATTCATCTAGAATAAAGTAGTCTTCAGAGGCTATTCCCAGAAAAATCAAGATATACATTTTAATTGTCAAGTAAATACCTTTTACTCAAAATCGTTAAGTCCATTTTCGAGAAAATCAAAAATTTTTAAAAAATTTCCATGTAAAGGTTAAATACCAAGTTTGGTTTTTATCTATCGTTTCTCACCCACGCACACACAAACACACACCCCCCACACATGAACCTTTTTCCAAAAATGCTTTTGGACTCAGGGTATTGAATTTTTGCGTGGAATGCAATACCATCTCTATACACTATATACATAGTACGTGTAGAGAAAGTAAAAAAAAATGCAATAGTCAAATCTAAATTTTTAATACATTATTGTGCCTTTTGGAGTGACCCTCATATGCACTAAATTTCAGCTTTTAATAGAGTTGTGTTGAGATAAAATGTTTGCCATCATACTTACTATTGCTACATGTGCAATGTTGTACCAGATGTCTGCGAGAACCTCATCTGTAGCGAGATTGAGAGCTTGTTCAAAACAAGTGAGGGTCATGTCGTACTGTTGTGAGTAGAAACAACACAGCCCCAGGTTGTTGAACAACTCTGCATTGTAAATACCCATCTGCAGCAGTCTCCTGAAACAACATCATGCTTCCTTTAAATTAATGCTATTAGAAGTTATTGATTTGTTCCTGGTTCTGTAAGTGTAAAGACTGCACCTTAGCACTTAAGAATGAGTATCAAATGACACAGAGAGCTGAATCTTTTTTCATTTTTAGTAAACTCTTTTGTCTACTGTATAATATGTATTATTTTATTTATTTATGCTAAGCTATATACAGGTGAATATGACCAGTGTTCAGCCCTGGCTCTTTACCGGTCATATTCATATTTAACAATAACTTCTTATTACACCATTTTGTCTATTTACTGTTCATGCCCATTTAGTTTTCACTTTGTATAAGAATTGTCCAATCTTCTTACTGTCTTTTTTGAAACATTTCGACTGCTGCTACATTTCTATTTTAAACCATTTCTTATTAATATACTCTTTTCTCCAAACTTCAGTCCCCTTACATTTAAATAAAATGTGTTCCATATCTTCATTTCTGCCACATATAGGATATTGATTTTGTGGAATAACTTTCCTTAAATCTTTTAATCTCCATACTCATGTTTTCAGCCATGCAGTACCTTCTCGTTCCTCTTTATTTGTCACATATATGTACTTTTCCCTTCACCATGAGTCTTTCATTGGTATATAGAAAACTAGAGATCTCTTTTCAGTTATCTCACTAGATATTTTTTGTATTTCTATATCCTCAAATCTTTTTCTTGCCAACTTCCAGAAGTTATTCACATTATTTTCTCTTCTTCTCCAAATTTCCCCTAACCCACTACTTTCCAAGTAATATGTATTATATGGATGAGAAGTTTCTTCAATATTTTAAAAAAATCAGCAAAAACACACACATATTGCCATAATACCACTATTAATTAAAATGGTATAAAGCAATAGGATACAAATGTTATGTAGATTACTGTACAAGTTAGCACTTGTGTTGCTGCTTAGCTGAATGGTTGATTCACATTGTCTGGTTACTTTCGTAAATCCATTTTAATAAGTATACTGATTATTTGCATGCAAACAAGGATCATTGTTATCTGATGCACTTTTATTGCTGAAACTAGAATGTTTTTCCTCCTCTCTTACGTCAATGTTGGAAACGCTTTCATCAAGGTCTTATTTCCTCTTTGGTTCGTAACCTTTTGCTAGCTGATGCTGTTTATCAACCAACATAAACAACACTGGCTAGAGAAATTAAATTTGGAGCTAATTTAGCACTTTGGAGTGGTAAGATAAGGCCCTGAAATGCTCCAGAAAACCTTTCTCTATGGCTATGATGTAGAAAGTACACAGACTTTCACGCTGGAAAGAGTTAAAACGCATGAAAATGGCATCAAAATTAGATCGTAATTGGCAATTCTCAAGAATTATTAGATTGTGAATGGCACTAAAAGGATTAATAAGCAATTAATAAGATGATTACAACTATTACTTGCATAACAAAACATGTTTTAATGTGAATTCCATTGCAAAAGAACAAAAAACAAACAAACCCTGATGTGTTCTATTCACATGACTTTCACTACATCTCTGCAACAAAAAAGCTTATGCTTCTTTTTACTTCATGCTAATCGTGAACAAATTAGCAGAAATAGTCTTATTACATGCTTCCTTGTAAGTAGAAGAGAAATAAGGGAGTACCATAGATTAAAGTGATAGTCAAAAGCTGGTTGCTATGTTCCTGAAGCTCCTTTGTTTGTTTGGACAGGAGTTGACAAATTCCCGTATGAGAAAAGTATACGTTTTTTAACGCTGAAACCAATAACAAGGAATATCTCAAAAAAAAAAAGAAAGAAAAAAACTGTTTACCAGTTATGCAAAATTTCATAAAATTCATCCTGAATAAAGTAGACCTCAGAGGCTATTCACAGAAAATTCAAGATATACATTTTATTTGTCGTGTAAATATATTTAATATATGGTATCTTAATCAAAATTGTTAGAGCCATTTTTGAGAAAATCAAAATTTTCAAAAGTTTTTCCATGTAAAGTGTAGTTAGGGATGGGAGGATTTTCTTGAAAATCTTTGTGTCGCATCCTTGGAAGATACCAAACTTAAATACCAACTTTGGTATTTAACAAATTCTTCCTTTTTGAGCTATGCTGTCCCCCCCTCCACCCCGCACACATATACCCACTCACACACACACATACACACAATGGTCCTCTTTCCAAAAAAAATTTTTTTTTGGATTCAGGGGGACCCAAATCAAGTATTTCCAGTGAAATCTTGATATTGAATTTTTGGGTGCATTATAATACCTTCTCTATACACTATGCACATAGTATGTGTAGAGAAAGTAATAATAAACCTTGAAATAAGAAAAATAAAATGTATATGTGAAATTTTCTGGGAATAGCCTCATTATTTTAAATGACTTTTTCATAACTGGAGAACCAGACAAAATCTTAGTACACAAAAAAATAAAGATCATGTTAAAGCACACTATTTATGACCAATATTTATGTTTTTAGTGACTCATTCTCTGTTACTCTTTTCCTGTAAAAGTAAATAAATACTTAATGCACTTGTGTATAACTCACAAACACAATATAATCATGGAGTAATATATATATATTAATGTGTTCCATTCAAGTGACTTTCTCTATCTGTTCTGTAAACAAACTATTCTTACTAATGATTTTTATCAAAACTTGCTAATCAACATAAACATTAGCAGAATTTATCTGACGAGTTGATTAATTACACTAAACAACACTTACCTGGACTGGTCAATATGCCACTTCTAGAAAATGAATACAAGGCGGAATACTACAAAATAGTCGAAATTGCAAATAAAAATGGTTTCACAAGATCCTTTGTAGATAAAAAAATAAAACTAGCCAAAAAGAAGAAATTCCTAAAAGAAACAACCACTCTCTCAGCAATAGAACAAAAGATGAGCTACAAGAAATTCATATACCACCCTAGGCATTTGACAAGTTTCAAAAAATTTTCAAAAAATACAGCATTCAGCTAGCCTCAGTAAACCGTCACAGCATAAAAAAATGAATTAGGCTGAAATATTAAGGATGTCATCCCAACAAAGAAAAAATCGGGCATATACAAAATGAAATGCAAGGATTGTAATCAGATTTATTTTGGAATACCAAAAGGAAGTCTAGAAACAAGATTCAAAGAACACCTCAGAAATATAAATCAAAAACAATTGGAAAAATCTGCAGTTGCCACCCACTTTTGGACAAAATACCACATTATAAATTCAGAACCAAAACTTCTGAAACACATAGCAGGAAAGTAAGAGCTGGCCACATGGGAACACATCTTCATTGTAGAAAATAGAAACAGGGTCTTCAATTTCAACGTTCCACAGAAGGATGTGTTTAGCAAGTTCATTGAAACACCACCAGAGGAGACAGCACTTACGTCGCCAGCTTCACCACAAGGAATTAGTCAATGTCCGGTTGAAAATGAAGGAAACTAGTCTTTTGAAACATGTTTTTAAAATAAAGAAAAAGAAGAAAAGTAAGTGTTGTTTAGTGTAATTAATCGACTCGTCAAATAAATGAATATAACAATACTGTTTACAAACTTCCACAAAAAGAAAAGCGAGGTTAGCAGAATTGTTACATAGTTAATATCCACCTTAGTTGGAAGCAGCACATATAATACATAACTAAACAAAGGTATATATGTAATGAGACAAACTAAGAGAATCACGATAAGTGAAGCATTAAAACTATTATGCTCTGGTTTACTCACATATAAAATATGGAATTTCTTTATCGGGAAATAGAGGGTAGTTATATTAGAACCCATTTGCGGTCTCTCTACTGCATGAGATGGCCAGCAGAGGCAGACCAAAATCCTTACCTTATAACAGAGGCTGAAAACGTTGACCTTCTGCAGTATATCTCGTGTAAATATTCTCGCTCACTCTCTGAAGCTCAGCAGCAGGAATTCTTGTGATTTTTGCACAATGTTTTCTCTATGTTCCTGTAGTGTGCACGGATTGGCATGATACATAGAACCCCATAAATAAAAATCATAATTTGCTAGATCAAGAGAATGAGGGTACCACAAATCAACACTAATTATTCTGTCATCAATCACCTCTCTTACTACATTTAATGATTCAGTAACCGATGTGCTGTTGCAAAATCTTGCTGGAACCAATGATATGATTTCTCTTCTTCTGTCAAGTGATTGAAAAATGGGTTCAGAATTTAACCTTGGATACCGGTCTGCATGTATTGTTTCATCAAATAAAATGGGCCGTATTATTCCTCTAGCATTTATCACTGTGATCATAATGAGGTGTTTCATCCAGCAGTACAGGTTTTTCTGAAGCCAAGTATCAACTATTGTGAGTACTCACACGTCCAATTAGATGAAACCAAGATTCATTAGTGAAAAACAAAAGCTGTGGGTCAATGAAACCCCTTTCTATGAATTGGAAACAGCAGTTACAATAATTTACACGTTTTGTGAGATTATTTGGCTTGCTTAAACTCGTGTGTAGTGATAGGGTTTCAGTTTCAACAGACGTGTAGCATTTCATGAAGCTGTTTCCAAAGTGCGAGCAAGATATTTACACAAGATTTTTACCTGTTTGAGAGCAGAAGGTCAACATTTCCAGCATCTATTATAAGGAAGGATTAGACCGCCTCTGCTGGTGTAATTTCCCTGGCGACTGTCAGCTGTCTCGCGCAGTAGTGGCCGCGAGCAAGTTTGAATATAATTTAACTACCCTTTATAAATGTAGAAGACATTACAAATTTTCAGATTACAGAAGAAGACTATTAGAACCATTGCAAATGTTGATGGGACAACCAGCTGCAGACATGCATTTAAGATACTCAATATTGTAACTGTTCCATGCATGTAAAATATACAAGAAAATATAAAATATGTAATAAAAGGCAACATACATAAAAAAATTAATATGCATTCAAATAACATAACAAATAAAGCAGATTGTTTTAGGACCACACTTAGAGCGGTCAAATAACAGAGCAATAGAATACATCGGGAAAGTCTTGTACACTAGATTCCTATAACATTAAGGCCATATAAAGATACTCAACAGAGCACATGTCTTATAGTACAAACATGTAAATAAATTATGTATAATGTAATACATTTATAAGCAATTTTAAATTGTAATCTTTATGTATTAATGATATGGTATGACATATCCCTTGTTTGTAAATCTAAAGGATGAAATAAAATTAAATATATTTTAATCAAAATCAGTAGTCATTATAAAACAATCAATAATTTCAAAACATTTTCCATTTAAAGGGTATGATGGGGTGGGGGTCTTCTTGAAAATCTTTGTGTTGTATTCTTGGAAGATGCTGAGCTTAAACATCAAGTTTGGTATTTTTCCGACTTATTGTTCTGAGTTGTAGTAGTAGTGGTTTTATTTGTTCTGTGGATCATAATTACATGATATAGAACACGTCAAAATATTACAACAAAATTATAGAAAAATTCATTATATACAATATTTACATATGTTTAACTCTAAATTTTTTTTTTATAATAATAATTATAGGAGATTACACAGATACATTAGAAGATAAGTTAGTTTTTAATACATTCATAAAATTCTGATACACTATTATAACAATGTTGCAATAGAAATTTTTAGTATAGCCTCTAAATGTATGCAGTGCAGTTATTTGCTTGAAGTGAACAGGTAGACTGTTATATAGCTGAAGGCCTGTGTATACAAAGCTTTTTCCAAATAGAATTGTATTGTGCGTAATTATATGCAGATGATCCTTGTTCCTTGTATCATGGTGATGTACCTCCGAGTTTGTGGTATATATATTAATATTGCTTTTAATGTAGCATAACGTATTCGAATATATAGATGCACGGTAGGGGTAATATTTTCAAATTCTTAAATAACTGTCTACAGCTGGTTTGTTTGCTGACACGTAGCATTATGCGAATTGCTCTTTTTTGTATTTTAAATATAGATTTAGCCCCTTTTGAATTTCCCCAAAATATTACTCCAAAGGAAAGAACCAAATGAAAATATGCATGATATAATGAGAGATCTGACTTTATATCCGCAATTTTTTAAAGTAGTGCAATTACATAGTTTAATTTACTAAGTTTTTGTGACATCTTTTGCGTATGTGTATTCCATTTTAGATTCTCATCCACCCATACTCCCAAGAATTTTGTACTATCTGTATATATGATATATTTATCCTTGAATTTTATACTGGGGTAACTAGTATGTGTATTTTGCTTATGGTGGAATGATATTGCCATTGTTTTTTCTGTATTTATTAATAACCTATTTGCGTTGAACCAGTTTAGCATTTCATGGGTTGTCTGTTCTACCTTACATTGCAGGGATCTTAAATTATTATCAGAGATAAATATATTTGTATCATCCGCAAATAGAGTTGGATAACCACTTTTTAAATTAAGCCCCATATCATTTATATATATCAGAAACAGAACTGGGCCAAGAATTGACCCTTGTGGTACCCCATATTGTACAGTTGCCTTAGGTGAAAATATGTTGTAACTTTACCTGAGTTTTCTTGCACATATGAAATTTCTATCATCTGTTGACGAGAAGTTAAATAGCTCTCAAACCACTTATTCACTATACCTCGTATGCCAATAACTGCTAGCTTTTTCAGTAGAATGCTATGATCAACTGCATCAAATGCTTTTGACAAATCTACGAATAAACCAATGTTATCCTCTTTTTTATCCATGGATTCATGTAGACGTTTTATACACGTCTGTGCTGTTCACAGACCCATGCAATCATGTTTCTTAAACTACATACTTGTTACTTTCTCTACATGTACTATGTACATAGTGTACAGAGAAGGTATTGTATTGCACCCAAAAATTCAATACTGAGATTTCACCAGCAATAAATTTTTTGAGACTCCTGAATCCCAAAAAAGCATTTTTAGGAAAAAAAGAGAGAGTATGTGTGTGAGTGTGCATCACTTAAACTTTTCTCAAACAGGATATATCTTTCTTCTATTTCTTGTTTGTTTACTCCTGGTAACTGGTAATCAAAGAGATGGAACTTCAATTGTTTCACTTTGTGACCAGTTTTTAAAGGACTTGACTATTGCTTTAGCCTGTGCATTTGCTTATTTCCCTTCTACTTACAAGGAGGCTAGTAACAAGACTAATTATCACTAATATATGGTGGACTTTGTGACAGTGATGTGTTCCATCAATTGAAATTAATTAATGAGTTGATTTTGTAACACTACATCACTTACCTTTATTATTGGAAAACATATTTCAGAAGCCATGTGCTTCCATTGTCAATTCCTTTAGTCGACTGCTGGTTTGAAGCAATACTGACAGTCGACTAAAGGAATTGACAATGGAAGTACATGGTTTCTGAAACATGCTTTCCAATAATAAAGGTAAGTGATGCAATGTTACAAAATCAACTCACTAATTAATTTCAAAAGACTAATTCTATTTATGTTTATCTTGATTAGCATGATGTAGATAAAAGATTAATCTTTTGAATAAAAGGTTTGTTTGCAGAACAGCTGGAGAAAGTCATGTGAATGGAACACATCAGATTCACTCAGTCCATTACACAACATTATATGATCAGCCATCATATGTCCCAATGGCTGTGCAGTGTAAGGCTGCTAGGTGAGTTGACCATACTGATAGGGTTGGAGGTTCACGTCCCAAAGTACCATTACTTTATTTTAACGCCTCACCTACATTATTGGGTATCGTTGAATGAATTCCATTAAAAATTTAAGTTTTTGACAGTCATCCCTTAAGACTTGCTTTAATTAGAAAAGAATAAATCATATTTGTGATCAAATGCAATGAGATATAGTCAATATCTGAGTCTTGGGAAATGATACAAGTCAAGGTCGTAGGAGATGCCTGTGTCTGCTAAAACATTATAATATTACTAGAAAAGTAGCAGGTGTGCATACCTATAGAACCTGAGAGCGATCTCTGGCTGGTCCGTGTAGAAATGCTGCATGCCGATACAAGCAATGGCTTCTATGTTTGTAGCATCCTCCTTGAGAACATCACGGTAATACTTGATGGACATGGTCATGTTGTTGAGACCCTCGAAGAGTCGGCTGATCTCAGTGGTGAGTGTCACCTCGCCAGGAAAGTACTCCAGACCAGTTTTACACACATCTAGCGCAGACAGAGGCTGATCCAGTCGGATGTATATACGAGCAAGGCGAAGGAACGTCTCCACAGTCTGGTGCTGCTTCAGCGCAGAATGGAACTGTTGTTCTGCGTCCCTGATTAGGCCGAGCATGAAGTAACACTTCCCCAGCTGTACCTTCCACCACCAGTCCTTGAACTGACAGGCCTGTGTTGCTTGTACAGCAAGCTCCATGGCCTGGAACACAGCTGCTGTACAGTTGGTTCATAACAACTCACACAGTGACTAAGTTAGAATGCATATATTATAAGGTGCACATTCAAAATTAACCCTTAATGGTTGGAATGCTGTTACCATATTTGTCTGAAGACAAGCAATTTTTTTTCCTAAAATATTAATATTTAAAACTGGGGGTCATCTTGCAGGTACAACAGCGGCAAAGCCTGGGGAAAATGGTGTAGATTATGCCAAGCTTGCGATGTATGCCGCATATTTGGAATATTTCATTTCATGCTGAAAATTAGCTGTTAAGGAGCCTATGAACATTCTCATTGGGAAAAAGATTACTCTCCAAGTCTTAAAATAAAATCAGAGGCCTTCCTCTTCCATCAGTGGTTGCATGTAACATTGTATAAGTCAAGCACAAAGAGAGAGGGTACCTGTGCATTTCCTCTCCTCGGGTCACACATATATCGCAATGTGAATTTATGTGCAAGTTGAAACTAGCTAAACGTTTTACGATGTATTATATCAAATATGTTGTCTTAACAGGAAGTGGCATTAAGAAATAATCATCGTTATGGCTACACTCCTGCCGCGTCACTTTGTACCATGGCACACATTCCGTACATCCCTTTACTCCTTTTTCTGTATCTTCCGCCCAAACCATGAATTTATGTGCAAATTTGAATTAGGTAAAATGTTTTATGATATATTAAGTGTGTTGTCTTAATTGAAAATTGCATCCATAGTCATTGTTACAGCTAAGCTGCAGACGTCACCACCAAACACAAACATTTTCCGTTCTTCCTTCTCCATCTCTCTCCTCTCACAATGTGAATTCCTGGAAAACTCAAATTAGATAAAACATTTATGATGTGTTATATTTAGTATTTGTCTAAATACAAAATAATATGCATAATCATTGTTACAGTTACACTTCTGCCACTGTCACATTGCAGTACCATCGCATGTATTTCCATACTCACTTCTTTGGCAACTGCTCAAAACCTGAATTTCCATGCAAATTCAAATTAAGTACAATAAATAAGTAAGTGACTTAATCAGCTTAAGTCTCCATTAGTTTGTTCAATATATATGGAAAACTTCTAAATTGCATTTAAAAATTCTTGTTTTCATATGCCTATGACTTTTAGACATGTCTTATGTAGATAATATGCTAAATTCCAAAATCAAGTTCTGAAAAATGAGGGTCGCCTTGCATTCAAGGTCATCTTGTAATCAGATAAATACAGTTTATCTGCATACTAGATAATTTTGATACCAACTGAGCAGCTGTGGTTGGATCTGAATTTGAAATTAATTTTTATTTATGGATGCTCTTTAATGGCTGTGGTTCTCAGCGTCCCATTCTATACTGGGCATGAAAGACTGCTTAAGGTCTCTTTTATCATGATTGGGGTTCTTTTATGTGCCGTAAATCTCCAACATGGTACCAATGGCTTTACTTCTCTTCCGAAGGAATTTGGATGGATTTTTATGCCAGAAAAAAATGCATCGACCTCCACCAGGTTTAGACCTGCAACCTTGGGTATATGAAATTAGCATGGTAACCATTACACCATGGAGGTTGACTTTGTTTGCGATGCTGTGTATTTGTGAGTAGCTAAGAAGTTTTCAAGTTTTTTGCACATATGAAAATATTATTGAAATGAACACAGGAAAACATTGAAATAATGTCCATTTATAAGAAATTTAATTAATTATTCTTATTTCAAGTCAACCTGCTCAGAACAGGGAAAAAGTATAAGTCATTCTGCAGTCTGTTGGATGCAATAATAGCTCTAGTGAATCAAGCAATGCCAGTAATGACAACTTCGGAAAGATGAGGACACTGAACAGTTACAAATTATACCAATACATAGGAAGCCCATTGTACCTTTCATTTTATATAACATGTTGACAAGCATGGTGGTATATGTGAAAAATCAGAAAGGGAACAGTTTACTACTGCAAAAGCCTTATCTCTGTCCAGATAAGTGCTTCAAACACTTGCTAGTCACATGTTTATGTATTGCTCTGTGGTAGATTAAAACAGAACCACTTTTATGGTTTCTATAATTTGCAATGCATTCTCAAATATAATAAACAGAGTAACAATATAAAACATTAATGGGAATGCGCAGTGAAGTAATAAATCAATTAAGAGTAAAAACTTAGATTACACTTAAACTTCACTCTTGAAATAAAGCAACTTCCTTCGGACATGTTTCAGTGGCTGTTGCCACCATTTTCAACAGAGATTCACTAATGAACTTGTCCTAGCAGCCTGTGAAGGTGAATTTTGAGATGAGGCTATTTGTAATATGTAAAAATTTATGACATTTTTGTTTTTAAAATTAATAGGTTTTCCCAAACTGTTAATCCAATTGGATTCTGCACTAATTTTAATAACTTGGGTTCACTGTGAAAATTATGGTTTTGAGTCCAAAAATGATGTGCTACAAATTAGTGCAGAATCCAATTGGATTAACAGTTTGGGAAATCTATTAATTTTAAAAAACAAAAACAAGGTCATAAATTTTGACATACCACAAGCAAATGGACTCATCTCAAAATTCATCTATCTGGAAGAGACCTCCACAGGCCACTACCAAGAGTTCATCAGTGAATCTTCGTTGAAAATGGTGGCAACAGCCACTGAAATATATCCGAAGTAAGTAACTTTATTTCAAGAGTGAAGTTTGAGTGTAATCTATGCTTTTACTCTTAATAGAGTAACAAATGGGAAGACTGGTTTCAAGGTACTTTAACCTTATCTTCAGTTCCGGTCATCCCCGGTCTTCCCAAACGAAGGCAAAGTTGGAGCAAAAAGTGTAAAAAGGTGACTCATTACACTTAAATTTAATTAGATTATTATCACTTTCACTTACATGTCGAATGTCATTTTCATGATAGAAGATGTACTCGAAGAGAGGTTTTGCTATGCTTCCTTGCGAGGCATACTTGCCCAGGTTCAGACGAGACAACTGTATGAATGGTCCTCCTGGTTCTGTTAACATTGAAGCTGTGCCAAGTCTGACATTGCGTGCAGAGTGCGATGTGATGGGACGGGCAGTAGAAGCAGTTCTAGGTGTCTTCAGTGCTTGTTCCATTGTCAGTGGTCGTCCTGCCTGGGTTCCTGGTCGCACCACCCCACTCAGTGGACGTCCAGTCTGAGTTCTTGGTCTGCAATATACATAGAGTGTGTGTGGGAGAGCAGCCCCTTTGTGACATGCTCTGTAGTTTATATGCAGGATGGAAGTGAAATGGTTGGAAAGAGTATATAATTCAGTGGTTGAGGTAAGGATGCTATATGGTATTAAAATATGGGGTCTCAAAAATGGATGGGAAGTTGTACATTTGTCCACAGGATGTTTTGTAAGGAAGTTTTGGGGTTGCTAAGAGCAACAGCAAATGAAGTAGCGCAAATTGAAATGGGGAGAGTGGCAGCAAAAGGATTAGTTGTGGAGAGGGCTTTAAAATATTGATATAGGATCCTAAATTTAGAAGATGGTGTTTTGCTTAAACAATGTTTGAAATACCAAGAAACAAATTTACTAAGTACAAGATGGGTAAGTAATTTAAGAAATAACTTAGAAAATATTGGTTTAGGTGATATTTGGAGGAAAAGAGAAACATATTATAAAGGTTTTTTGAAGGGCATAAGAAAAAGATTTGAAGATACAGAAATTCAAAAATTCTTAGTCAGCTATCAGAGAAAAGATCACTTGTATTTTATATACCCATAACAATAGTTGGGAAAGATAAAGATATATAGATAACACTAGCCAGGAAGAAAGGAGGGGGATAGCAGAACGACAAAGAAACGGGCACTCACAAGATGAATGTCCATTATGTGGGGGAAAGTAAGGTGTTCAACATATCATTTTTTGATTGTAAGAAAACTGAGAAATGGAGAAAATAAAATATATGGTCAAAAATGAATAGGAAATCTGATATAAATAAAATTATAGATAAAAACTCTAATACATTGGGACAATATTTAGAAAAAAGTTAAAAATAAATGGAAATAGACTGTTAATAGAGAGCTATAATATATGAGCTTTCAGTGATATTGGTAGTTACAGAAATATGTTCTTTTTTGTATAACTTAAACTGGACTGGCCACCAAAAAGGTGGCTTGCGCCAAATTCTAGTGTGCAAAACAAGATATGCATTTCTTAGTGCTTTAATAAACTTAAACTTACTTGCTCTGTAGTACAAACTGACCTATATCCCTGTGTTGGCACTCCCTGTGCTGTGCCAAGAGTGCGTAGAGATGTTCCTGGCCGAGCTACCTGTGCTATTATATCTGTGTCCATCAGAGCCTCAGCTATGCCCTCCTCTTCTGCTTCAATATCATCCACATACAGCTGCTCTGTAAGTGCTTTCATTTTCAGCGTCCATACTGCCTGAAATAGAAAAGTTTAGAGAATCACAGGAATACAATATTGTGACTAGGTTCTTGCTGGCCATGACTGTGTGTAAGCAGCTTGCTTCGAAAGTCTGCTTGTTGCTGTTCACCTGTTTGCTTCCTTTCATTAGCTAATACACTGTTGCACCTTGTGAGTGAACACATGTATTTGACGAGCTCCGATTGTTGCACCTGTGTGCAAGTTTGTGACACAGCAATGGTTTGCAGGTGCCACAACAAGCACTACTTCTGCAAGTTTCTTGCCATGTCATCCACAGGATTAAAACTTGAATTGTTGCAAAAGCATTGAATAACGTTTATTTGTAGACATATTTTGACTGTAGTAAGTGGTAAAAAATAAAGAGTGTTTGACTAATAAACAGTAGTTTTTGTCACAGTAAAATCTGTTTACAAATAATCTGTTTTTTTGTTGCTACTAGAGAATGGGCTTTTTCTCTTTTTGGAATCCACTAAATAGAGCTAACTATCCTAATATAAGCAAGCTATTACTTCAATTCTCATTGCATACAATGAAAACACATTTTATAAACATTTTAGGCATTTTGTTAACACAGAACTTTATGTGATCGGGAAATAATTGCACAAACTGACTGCGTAATATCCACGTGCTTTTAGAAGTATAACCTGCAGTAACTCTTGAATACATTTGCTCAAATGTATATAAGTAAGTTAATATTAGACCAAACTCCTAAAAAATATAAAATATTTACAAAACATAAAAAAGATATATAAATGCTTAGGCTTTCACAGCTGGCGCTAATCCAAAAGAATGAATTTCCTGGGCTTATTGGCTGGTCCAATAGATGATAAGGCACCTAATTTTTCACCCGTCTCTCTGTCAGGCATCTTCAGAGGGCATCGACTCATGGCTGGGGTAGCTAGAGTGAGGCTTGCTTCAGCGCTAGTGGGAGAGAGACCGCCCACTTCCCTCCTATTGGCTGCTCATCTGCCAATCATAGTGCAGCTGCTGTCCCGTGTCATCCAATGGTTTCTGGGGTTTGTTCCTAGTGTTTTCCAACATAGGAATCTACGTTTTGTGTATCCATGCAGCTTCCTCTTTCCACTCCAGAATTTGCCATGAAGCAATAGAAATTCATTAACATAAAAATAATTTTGACAGGAAAGAGGAAGCTGCATGAATTCCTGTATTGGAAAACACTAGGAACAAACCTCAGAAACCACCAAGACGACACTGGACAGCAACTGCACTATGATTAGCAGATGAGCAGCCAATAGGAAGGATGTGGGCGGTCTCTCTCCCAATGGCACTGAGTCAAGTGCCACTCTAGCTACCCCAGCCATGAGTGTACTACTATTACTGAAGATGCCTGATGGAGAGACAAGCGAAACATCTACTGGACCATGGCAATAAACTTGGGAAATTCATTCTTTTGGATAAACAAGACAATTCTAAATATTGACCTACTAAGTTCAAAGTCTTTTTTTTCCCTCCACTTTAATTTAAGGTTAGAGAGAAGAAAATAGATGATGTTGAAGTGTGACAGCAATTATAACAACGAAGAAGAAAGTTACATCAATTCCTGCAGCTCAAAGGTAAATTACAAACAAAGTGTTTTAAAAACTACTCTTGATACGATGGTTGTTGGTTTGGTTGGTTGCTAATGCTCAGCATATTGGAGTTGTTCCATTTGCCTTTTTGCTTCCCAGAGATCATAAGATGAGTCATATTCATTATAAAATCCTCTTCTCTACAAAGTACACAATTTGAAGTGGGAAGGATGTTTAGTTTATGTAGATGGGCAGCCAAGCAATCATGTGCTGTATGTAATTGAAACCAAGCAACAGCTTTTGATCTTGCAATTATTGTTGCATTGTTCAACAAGGCTTTCCATTGTTTATTTATACTCTCTTGGTTTAAACTGTCATATGTTTTTTGTTGGATGGTTTCCTGTATTAGTAGTTTTGATGAGTGAAACAATAATGATGAATTTTTAGTTTGGTGGATTGTTGTGCCTTTTTTTGCTAAGACATCTGCCTTTTCATTACCAAGAACTCCACAGTGTGAGGGAATCCACTGTAAAACTATTGATTTGTGAAGAGATTATAAGTGTTTAATACTTTGATAGATTTCAGCTGTTCTTTAGTTGCACACACACTGGTACAAATGGCTTGTATTGCAGATTTTGAATCACTAAAGATGACAGCTTTATCGAAGGCATTAATGTGGTAGAAAAGCTGTTTCAATGCAGAATTGATTGCCTCAAGTTCACCATCGAAATGGGTTGAGTTTGGACCAAGAGATATGTAAGAGCAAAATAATTTGCTGTATATTCCAGCACCTGCTGTATCATTAAAATTATGTCCAATTTTAGATCTATCAGTCATGATATGACAGTGGATCACCTTACCTTAATGAGTGCTGATCACAATTACTGAAGCTGCGATGTGTTGTACCCTTAATTTGATGACTGCTGCCAAATAAATGTTCTGGTTCTTGCATATACTTGGACAGCTTCAGGGGAGTACAAAGATGCCTTTCTCTTTAGAAATATTACTAATGCCATGCTATCATGCCAGTCATCTGAAGGAACAAACAATCCATCTTGAGAAAGAGCTCCCATCCAGCCATCGCAATTCTGTTGGGGAATCACTGTCTCTACATCAGTATGTTGTATATCCTGCAAGATACCGAAATCCCTCTACACTGCAGTCAGACAGTAGCTTGGGGGTAAATTTTCTTCATCAGTGCCGAAAACAAGATGCTGGTCAACTTTAGTCATTGCAAGTGCTTTCCAAACAATTTTGTGGTCAGAAAGTCATCATCTTCAGTGGCTACCACAATAGACACTTTTGAAACAAAAACATTGCTAGTATTCTTCCTTAGAATAACCAACCTTAATTGGTTTTGACATCAGTGAGAAGTGTCCAAGGTCCTTAGGGCTGAGAAATTTTTTTTCAGACAGTCCTGATTAAGTATTGAAGTGAGGATATACTTCACACCTACTTGTGTCCCTAGCAGGGTCCAAGTGCTCTTAAGAAATCCCTTCTGGAATGGGAGTGGCCACCTCTTATTTTCACAAGTTTTATAAAACTTAAGCAAGCGTTCATCTTGGGCAACTTGAATGCCAAAGCTATGCGCTAATGGTTTCTTTGTTTTAGGAGTCTTAGAATTGAAAACATCAAAATTCTCA
Source organism: Hymenopus coronatus (assembly GCA_030762935.1). Taxonomy (NCBI): domain Eukaryota; kingdom Metazoa; phylum Arthropoda; class Insecta; order Mantodea; family Hymenopodidae; genus Hymenopus; species Hymenopus coronatus. Next base: position 4,366,007 of record CM060895.1, on the reverse strand, counting down.
TCTGTCAGTTGAATGAAGTTACTAACATGTTCACAAATTGCATGAGCAGTGGAACTTGAAAACAGTTGTGTTGCTAAGAGAACAATTGAAACAGTGATACGTATCAGTAGAATAGGTGAGTTTCATTTGTAACACTTTACACACTACTTACCTACCACACTGGTTTTGATGGTTTCCAACTGAATCTGTATAGCATGTTCCATGTTGAGGTGGTCCACTTTCACAATATGTTGTTTTTTAACAATGTGGATTTTCTCCCAGACATCAAGCTCTGCTGCATATCTGACAGGTTTTATAAGGAATATGTTTGGAATATTTCATGGCTAGTAGTTCAGAAGTGGTGTGCAATAGCTGATTTGTCAGTTTGTTTATATTTTACTGCTCTGTGTTCTTTTAGTCTAATTTCAAGATGTCTTTTTTTGTTTTTCCGATGTAAAATTTGTTGCAATCTATTCTGAGGATTCCTAATTTTTTGAGTTCTGGGATTTGGTCTTTTAAGTTGTTGCAGAGCATTTTTTTGTAGGCTGTATTTATTTTGGGAGGCAAGTGTGATTTTATGTTTTTTGAAAATATTTTGAAACCTGTGGGTAGTTTTGAATGCTAAATGAGCTTTTTGAAGCAATGTTGTTTATCTATTGGTGGACTCAGTTTTGTGATGTTTGTGATTAGTTTCCATTGTTTAAATTTTTTGATTTTTTTATCAATTAATTCTTGGTTAAAGCCACTGTTTTTTGCTGTAGATATTGTGTGTTTGTATTCTTCATTGTTAATGGTGTGTAGATCAGTTTATTGAATACATTTAATTCTATAATTAACAGTGATATACCTCTATTTTGGTTTCAACTAAATAAGGGGGGAGTCACCTACAAGTAAGGCATGCTTTATTATGCAGAAGAAAATATTTTGAGCTATGGTAGGGGCAAGCTCAAGCACAAAATGCAAACCTCTGTTTAAAAAATTAGGCATTCTTCCCCTCCCTTGCATTTATTTATATGAAATAATAATGTTTATCCATAAAAACAACAACAAAACAAATTCACCCTTCATTAAGAATAAATCTGTGCATCAGTACAATACAAGGCAAATCACAAATCTACATGTTCATCAACATAACACCTCCTATTTCAAAGAACCATATTGCACTCCGGTATAAAGATATACAATGCCTTCCAAAACTCTTAAGAGGAAATACAGCAAGAAAATAGATTTAAACTTTCCCTAAAGGCACATCTAATTAACCACTGCTTTTATACTATTCAAGAGTTCCTAGCTAATAATTATAATTAACTCCCTTTAGACATGTACATATTCTTCATTTAAGTTCATATATTCCTATTTCTTATAAAACCTTATATTGTGTTAGCCTTCTCACATTTTTAAATCTTGTAAATATTATATCTATTCCATTTTGACATGACCCACATTGATTACACTAATTCTTTTCATTACTTGTTCTTTTTTTATTGCTAATGTTTACCTTTGTGTAAAGCCTATACCTGTATTTTAGTTTTTTGTCATTTTTACTTTCTCCATATGCACTATGTACATAGTGTATAGAGAAAGTATTGCACTCCACCAAAAAATTTGATAGCGAGATTTCACCGGAAATATATGTTTTAGGGTCCCCAATATCAAAACAAAGCATTTTCACAAAAAGGTCCATGTGTGTGTGTGTGTGTGTCCGTGTGTCTGTGAACACGATAACTCAAAAACGAAAAGTCGATAAAATACCAAACTTGATACTCAAGTTTAGTATCTTCCAGGGATGCGACACAAAGATTTTGAGAAAAATCCCCCCACCCCCAACTGCCCTTTACATGGAACTTTTTTCGAAAATTTTGATTTTCTCAAAAATGGCTGTGACGATTTTGTATAAAATTTCGTATATTAAACATATTTACCTGACAAATAAAATGTATATCTTGAATTTTCTATGAATAGCCTCTGAAGAGTAGTTTATTCTGGATGAATTTTACTAAATTTTGAATAACTGCTAAACCGTAAGAGATGGACAAAAACTTACTACACAAAAAATGTAGAGCACATTAAAACACACAATTTATGTTATATACATTTTTTTCGTGGAGTTCGTCGTTTTTGAGACATTCCTTATTTTTGGTTTCTGCTATGAAAAACATATACTTTTCTCATACAGGAACTTGTCAACTCCTATCCATATAAACAAAGGAACTTCATTGACATAGCAACCACCTTTTGACTATCACTTTAACCTAAGGTTGTCCTTTATTTCGCTTCTACTTACAAGGAAGCGAGTAATTAGACTATTTCTGCTAATTTTTTCTGATTAGCATAAAGTAAATAGAAGTATAAGCTTTTGAAGAATTATCTGTTGCAGGGATATGGAGAAAGTCATGTGAATGGTACACATCAGATTTTTAAATTTTAAGCTACATAATAAAATTTTGTAAATTATTAAAAATGCAATCATCTAATCCTAGAGCTTAAGATTAATCTTAAATATTCATAAATGTAATACTGTAAGTAATCAAGACTACAAGAATTTTGTAAATACAATTTTTATATAGTATTGACTTATCCTATATTATGGTATCCATGTACATGTGTATGATCTACAGGATGAATACAATATCTATCTATCTACAGCTTGTTTGCACACTATAGCAATGACATTCCCTACCTCTAACACTAAAGTGCTCCTGTTGAGTGGCAACGCAAATCTCCATTATCCAAAAGTAACAATTTTTTTTCTCACTGTGTTATTGTTTTGTAATTTATAAAAGTGTCATCTAAGAAGTGATTGCTCAGCAAATGTGAAACATCTGCAAAAGTCCACACTCATTTTTGAACATCATTAACAGCTGTTAATATACAGGATGATCCACTATTATGTCTCTATTTTTATTTCACTACCATTCACTCATTAACAATGTTACATGGTTGCTCTCAATTCTATTATGTACCATGGTCCATATTTCAACGAAAGGCACCAGCATTAGTAGCAGTCAAGTTTGCAAGGTTCCCGACAGACTGTTGCAACGTATCATTGGGTACCTGCACGCACTCTTCTCTAATGACTGCTTCCAAAGTGTTCAAGTCGTGCAGTTTTCTGGTGTACACTTTCTCTTTCAAATATCCCCAGAGGGAAAAATCCAATGGGGTCAAGTCTGAACTTCTCAGTGGTCACTCAACATTTCTGTGACGTCCAATAACTTGGCCTGGTAAAGCATTCTCAAGCCATTCTCATGAAATCAACAACACAAAATGGGGAGGTGCCCCATCATGTATAAAGTACACATTATTCATACCATCCCAAGTTAAAACAAATGGAATAAACAAAAGTTTGTAGCATTTACACATAACTCTGTTTCACAAACAATGTAAGGACCAATAGAGTATCATCATCAATACCACACAGTTAACAAAGGATGTGACAGCAATTTTTCAAATGTACATCCAGGACTGTTGTCACTAACATCCCAGTAATGGCAATTTGAGAACATGACTTCATCTGACCATAAAATGTTACTCATGATATCTGGTTCTTCTTCCATTCATTGTAATGTGGATTCAGGAAATTCCATCCTAACATCATTGATATATTTTTCTTATGTGCAATCACATCTTGCGTATGGAATTTTTATGAGGATCTGCCACAGAAGTAAAATCTCTGTTTGTGGCACAAAAGTAAATAATAAGAAAGATGTTCAATTTAAGTAAAAACTATTTTAAGGAAAATAACATACTAACATTGCCATGCTTGTAGGTATATATTAGAAACTGTATGCTTTATAAATAATAATATACAATACTTCCAAATAACACGGTACACGACCATAATACAAGAAATAGCAATAATATTCATTTACAAGGTTCCAGATCTACTAAAAAAGTAAACTCTCTTCTACATATAGGCATCCATATGTTCAATTTCATAAGTAATAAACTGTAGTGATAAGAAAAGGTTCACAAGAGATGCGAAAAGATTTTTAATAAAGCAGAGCTTCTATATAATCCACGACACCACTTCTGCTATTATGGTTACCTAATTTTCACTTTGTTACCAATTGTATATCATTTATATTTTAATGTGATGCTATGACTATAATTGTATATAACTTACTCTGTATGTTATTAATTTACTTGGTTAAATGTATATATGATGTATTAGTTCTACCCAATTGTATAAAGTAATGTATTGTAATCTAATTTTGTGTATAATGTAATCTGACTTGTATACTGTAATCTAATTTTTGTATATATCAAACTTTGATGAAATTGTATTTAGATTTCTAAAGGTGAATAAAGACATACATCACAGTCTTCCAGTAACAGACAAAGTGTGATTTCTATGGTCTCCACATCATACGATAAACCATGTTCCCTATGATATTGTCTCAGAGACTAGTTGGGACTTTGCACAAATTCTGCATTAGCATTGCCTTTAACCTCTTCGGTGACAACTCTCTTTGGAGGCCCAGCACCCTTGTGGTGAGTAACCGAATGTGTTCGCAACAAATTTGCATGCAGTGTCTCAATTGTTTACACATCCAGAGATGCACATCTCCACCATTACAGTGACTGCCATACTTCCATTGTACCTGCAATCCAAGCATGGCCAGAAATATGTAGTGCCATCTTCATTTAATTCCTGTTTAGAGCACCAACAATTACATAATGGCACAGTTATTGATCTTACTTTGTTTGTGGTACAACAGTAGAAAAATAAAAAACCTGATGTGTTCCATTCACATCATTTTCTCTACATCTCTGCAACAAATTATTGTTAAAATGCTTATGCTTCTATTTACTTCATGCTAATCGAGAGAAAATTAGCAGAAATAGTCTTATTACTTGCTTCCTTGTAAGTAGAAGCAAAATAAGGGAGTACCATATGTTAAAGTGATAGTCATCCAGAATAAAGTAGTCTTCAGAGGCTACTCCCAGAAAATTCAAGATATACATTTCATTTGTCTGGTAAATATCTTTAATAAACAATATTTTAATCAAAATCGTTAGAGCAATTTTTGAGAAAATCAAAATTTTGAAAAAAGTTCCATGTAAAAGGTGGAGGGATTTTCTTGAAAATCTTCTTGTCGCATCCTCGGAAGATACCAAACTTAAATCCCAAGTTTGGTATTCAATGGTCTCTTCATTTTTGAGCTATGCTGTCCACAGTCACACAAACACACACACAGACCTTTTTCCAAAAGTGCTTTTTTTTTGGATTCAGGAGGGCCCAACACATGTATTTCTGGTGAAATCTCGGTATTGAATTTTTAGGTGCATTACAATACCTTCTCTATACACTATGTACATAGTGTGTGTTGAGAAAGTAAAAAGGAATATAAGAGTGGATCAGCCTGTATATAACATGTACAGTAGCATTCTTAGCTCCTATAGCAACAACAGCTACTGCTGCAAAGGAAACATCAGATAAAGATGACATTACATCAAGATATAATGTTTTAATATCAAGATGTCATTTGTACATCAAAATATTAGCTTAATTACTGTATCATAGCCACCAAGATGTTGCTGTGTGGACCTAGTATTCTATCTTCCTACTGATGTAGCACATTCTACTGACAAATAAATAAAGAAGTATGAACTGGCTGAGCAGTGTTTTGCCTCAGCACTGGTTGCTGTCTGCCCCTATCATAAAAATGTGTGGATGAAACCATACATTTTTAAAATTACTTTTAAAGACTTTGCTTACCAACTTTATGAAAGGAGATGCCAAAACCGGCCACCATCATTCTCCATACATTTTTGGCACTTCTTTAAGAAGCAATCCATCACTTGCCATAGTTCATGTTGAGAAATGCTGGCAATTCCTTGCAGATATTTTTTTTTAAACTTTTGTTGCTATAATGTGTCGTCGATTAATTGGTGAGCTAATTGAGATTCTTTTTAATATAACTCACTGTAATAGGCATTATTATTAAGTCTCAGGATCATGGCAGCGAGGGAGATAATGCATTACAGGTAATATAATACTTGTAAATGATACACTGGTAAGATGTTCTTATGTATTCTTCAATATCACTGGATACAATAATTATTAACACTGTATGATGGCTCAGATACATTAAGATTGCATTCCACTAACGTGGTTACAGCACACGTTCCCACCAACTGCATAGGACGCTACCCTTGTGCCGAGCAATTATGATCACACAAAGACTGAAAAATAAGGAATGACAAAGGTTGAGCATCTATTTAGCTCTTATATAGGCTCAAAGCTTATTCTACATGTTTCTCCTTATTAAACGTTCTTTAAGGAAGTATATAATACAGACTTCCTTTTATTTATAGATAAATTACTTTTGGTACATATAATATTTATTTTACAAGCTATTTGCGCTTGGTGAATGTTTCAATTTGGGTACACAACGCTTGGGGAAGTGGTATACGAGAAAGAACAACTTCCTTTTTCATGCAATGCAATTATCATTGTTGAATTTTTTTTTAAATAATTAGTTCTGATCATTAATGAAATTATACTTAAAATACACTTTAAATTCAGTATTCTGATATTCACAGAACTCTTACAAGCTAATTACTTTCAGTAAATAATTTTTCCTTTACCACATAATCAATATGGCATCAATTTCCTTCCATTAACAAAAATAAACATTTGATATGAAAACACTTGGCTTTCATATATTAACGTCTCATTTTCCAGGGTGTGTGGGTTTGTTTTGTACACTTTATGCTTTAAGTTACCCCAGAGATTCAAATTTCAGGGGGTTAGGTTGGGGGACAGAGGGGGCCACAAATCTCTAATAATAATTCTGTCCTGAAACACACTTTCAATTGTTCTCATCAAAAGATTGGCTGTATGAGCTGTTGTAGACTCTTGTTTAAAAATGGTAAAATCATGTTCCCTTTCTGTTAATTCTCTAAAAAGAAAAAAAGGGGGCAAAATTGTATTCACGTGTTAACTGTTGACTAAAAAAAAAAAAAAAAGAGAGAGAGAAAGAAAGAAAGAAGGCCCTATTAACCCCTTTTCCACTAATGTTACACTAACATTAATTTTTTTCATAATGAAGGGATATTTTATGAATAATATTAGGTTTCTTAGAGCTCCAATAACAATTTTTTAAGTACACACATATCCATGAAGGTTGAACCAAGCCTTGTCCGTGAAAAATATTAATTTGTGGATGTATTTCACCTTTGTATACACTATTGAGAGTCCACTCACAAAATGTGTGCCAAATTCCAAGATCACGTGGTTCAAGAGCATGAGCTAGTTATATTATATGGTTTATAGCTCTCCACACAGAAAGGATGGCTTACCTGTTATGAAAGGCACATAAGCGATTTTTGGGGGAATTCTCCAAACGATGACCATACACCATCCTTTAGATTTCTTAGCCTGAATACTTCCTGTGGTCTGAAATTTACTGTATACTGGATTGTTATACAGCTTGGAGCTTTTACACCCGGAAATCTGTCTGCAAATTGTATTTTCATTTGGTGAGCTAAGCTAACACATACAAATCATAATAAATAACCGCTGTACAATAGAAAACCTATACTGAGTCATAATATACTTTGTGACTAAGCACAGGACAAAACAATAAATCACTTATAGTAACTGAACTACACGATATCATTGGCAACTCAATACTGCACTTCCCGAGCAGAGCGAAACTGTGACAGAAGCGAGAAATGGAAGAACACCGTGCAGCTGGCTTGGGAGTTTTTGTCTTGCTCAGTATCTATATTCATTTTGTCAAAAGACAAAACACAAAGCGCATCTTTCCATCCATGTTTTCAGCCTGCACTTTCATCAGGTCAAGCACATCTTGCATAACTAGATGAATGGCATCTTACCCCATTTTCTAAATGTCGAAATGGAAGGGAGCAGAAACCCCAATATGCATAAAAACAGCTCTGATATTACTGACCTTGTATACATTGTTTTTGGCCCACTGAACTCTTTTCCTCAGTTTATTAAATGTCTAGTCGGAATGGGTGAAAACAGCTTTCCCAATGCCGGTTTGCTTCTTCTGAAAGCTTTTCTTTTATATTTTTCTGATTTTTGCATATGGTTCTTTGTGCACTACACAATTTGCTCATTAAGGGTCCTATCTTGCCAATGTTAAAGTTTCACTCATTATCTCAGCAACTATTCAATATAATGAGCTACATTTTTCAAGCTATATTCAGTAACACTTTACAGTTAATTGATGTAAAACAGAATACTTCTGTTCATTAGAAGGAAAGCTATGATTTTTTTAAATAAAGTTCTTAAAATGTTATTGAAAAATGATGATTTTTGAATTTTAAAAAAATAACTAATCCTTTTACATAAAAATATTTTCATTAAAATAAAGTCTATTTAGATGCAAACAAGTGGTAAAAATTTCAGCCCTTAGTGTTAATTAGTTTCTGAGATAATGGGGCATTCGTGTAGACAATTTTACTACTTCATAAATTGCTTTCTAACATAGCATTTAAAAAAAATGTAACCTAACTTTCCAAACAAAGCTTTGCAGTACTTTGAAACTCGCACCTAAAGGAAATATGAGTGAGATGCCAATGTTGCGAATAGCTAAAATAAAACTTTCTGATCAAAATTAAAAAAGATTTGATCTCTAACATTAATATTTACAAACCTATTGATGTTTTACCAAGTGTATCAGAATATTCTAAAAAACTACTATGCAGGATTATTTTAAACATTTTTATACTATTTAAAATTAGCATACTTCTATGAAAGTTATGATAAAATAAGTGGAAGATTCAAAATATTCATATGCAATTAAAACATAAAAATGGAAAAAAAATTATAAAAAAGCCATTTTGATGGGATGTTAGTTTGTTACACATAGCATCTAAATGTCTGATTTGTAAGTTAGGGACCATAGTCAGTTAAGTATTTCCCCTGAGTCATGACGCATAATATCATCTATCTACCTCCCTCTTTATTGGTAATAATTGTTTTAGGGTTTCTATGTGCTTTTGCGAATAGCTTGCTTCTAATATCTTTTTGTTTCCTCTCTCAAAGGGTGCTCGAATATAAGTTAAATGAACTTTGGCATCATTGATGGCAGATGTTCTCAGATGCCCAGATATATTAACTGGCAAATTTAATGATGGAGCTGCATCCTGTTTCAGTTTTCATTTGCAAGGAAGCTTTAGCAGCTCAGAATGCAAGTCCTGTATATACTCAGAATATTGAAAATGTAGAGAGAAAATCTTAGTGTTTGTTACATTCATTTGTCTTTTCTGTAGCATTTTGATGGCCAAACATTCTTCAGTTCTTTGTTTTTATGGAATTTAAGCAGTCAGATTTCAGTCCCTTTTATGTTTTTGTTATAGGATTGACATCTTACAATGGCACAACATGGCACTTTTACTTTCTCCATATGCACTATGTACATAGTGTATAGAGAAAATAATTGCACTCCACCAAAAAATTTGATACCGAGATTTCACCGGAAATATATGTTTTAGGGTCCCCAATATCCAAAAAAAGCATTTTCACAAAAAGGTCTGCGTGTGTGTGTGTGTGCCCGTGTGTCCGTGAACACGATAACTCAAAAACGAAAAGTCTGTAAAATACCAAACTTGGTATTTAAGTTTAGTATCTTCCAGGGATGCGACACAAAGATTTTGAGAAAAATCCCTCCAACCCCAACTACCCTTTACATGGAACTTTTTTCGAAAATTTTGATGTTCTCAAAAATGGCTCTAACGATTTTGATTAAAATGTCGTATATTAAACATATTTACCCGACAAATAAAATGTATATCTTGAATTTTCTATGAATAGCCTCTGAAGAGTAGTTTATTCTGGATGAATTTTACTAAATTTTGAATAACTGCTAAACCGTAAGAGATGGACAAAAATTTACTACACAAAAAATGTAGAGCACATTAAAACACACAATTTATGTTATATACATATTTTCATGGAGTTCGTCGTTTTTGTGACATTCCTTATTTTTGGCTTCTGCTATGAAAAACGTATACTTTTCTCATACAGGAACTTGTCAACTCCTATCCATATAGACAAAGGAACTTCATTGACATAGAACCAGCTTTTGACTATCACTTTAACCTACGGTTGTCCCTTATTTCGCTTCTACTTACAAGGAAGCGAGTAATTAGACTATTTCTGCTATTTTTGTCTGATTAGCATAAAGTAAATAGAAGTATAAGCTTTTTAAGAATTATTTGTTGCAGGGATATGGAGAAAGTCATGTGAATGGTACACATCAGGTTTTTAAGCCTGTGTTCACTTACCTAACTGAAGCATAAACACAAGCAATAATATATATTATAGCTGTAACAATGAATCAACATTTGCTTGAACACATGCAGTTCTTGCAATTCTCTCTCCCAGTTTGTTCCCTTGTGATGTAATACGCCAGTAGGAAACATGCACAGAACTGAGTGAATACCCCCCTCCGGCCACCCTGATTGTCACACTTAAAATATCAACCAATTCCTGCAGATTCATGGCTGTTCCTACTCTAACATGTGGAAGTGAAGCTTGGAACTAAAAAACAGAAAAGCAATGTACAGGCTTCAGAAATAAAAATTTTAAGAAGTGTAAAAGGATATACAACAAAGGGTCATATTAGAGACAAAAGAATAAGACAAGAACTAAAGATTTTTCACATGAACAAAAGGTTAAAGGATTTCAAAAAACAATGAAACACAACGAAAGAAGCCTGACACTAGAATTACAAAACACTAGAATTACAAAACAAATTAAGACATATAATTCTACAGGAAAGAGATCTATAGGCAGACCCAGGAAACAATGGCAGAGGACTTGGAAGGCGGAAGAGGTAACCATTTTTATAGTGTTTCACTCGCTTTTACTACTTGGCATCGTACGCGATGACACTAATGATACATGAAATGAAGATGGAGTACCGGTGGAATGCGTTGGCATCCGGAGAATCTGGAGAAAACCCGTCCCTGCGCCGCTTTGTCCGCCACAAATTCCACATGCGGTCGTCTGTGTGAGAAGCGAGTGATCTGGGGCGGCCCAGGCAAACAATATCATAAAATGCAGAAGAATAATCCAAATCGATTATGTTCTTGCCTTATGGTCCCTTTGCCGCGAAACCTCCTGAAGTGTAAATTTTATAAAATAAAATCTGTATAGAACGAACAATATTAACTTCACAATATTCCAAATTTATCTTTGTAATATCACAGAAAACGATTTAATTGTAACCTATACCTGATCGTAAGAATTGTTCGCTAACAACTCTGTGCAAACTGTTACACATTTATCATATCGCCTTCTCCGATAAAGACTTAAAGCTTCGTAAAATGGATCCATTTTATTTATCCCCGATTAACAAAATCCAAATCAGATAAATGAAACAAACATACTCTCACAATTCATAAGAAATTCAAACATGCTCATCTATGCTCGTAATACTACCGAACTGACATCTACACAAAAACACGCGAGTCACTGTTTACCAACATGACAAATTTACCTTATGAGAGAAAATTGAAATATAAACAAGTAGGCAAATTTAAGCTTAAACTTGTGTCTGCATGAAAATATGTATGATAGTATTAGGTAAACAAAAAATGTAAACACAATTGCGATACACGTATATGTTAATCTTTTCTGTTAAATAATAAAATGGTATTAATATTCATTCACTTGAAATTAGGAATTAGGTCTGGAAGTAATTTCTGTTTCTCATCTTAAATTTCAGAAGATAATTAGAACATTTTTTATTTCAAATTTAGGTTATATTGGACTTTTCTACTTCCCTTGGCCAAAAATAACATTTAGTCCTAAATACTCGAATTAAAAAGAAATTATGATCTCAGAAGTTATGTGCGAACACCTATGAAACTTAATTGGAAGACATATTGCTGTTCTGAAGGGCATAAACTCCTTGACTGTGGAGAGGTTTGTGCAGCTGATAAAATGCATGAATAATCTGGGTTGAGTGAGAGTGATTCCGAAACACTTCGCAGAAGTTCAGTTTTTATAGCTGCAGTTTATTTTTAGTGAGTATTACAATCTGTGCTATGTATGCAAATATTAAAACTAATTTAAAAAATCAAAATAGACCTGTAAATCAAGATTTACACCAACAGATGCAGTGGGCAGTTTGCATTTACTGGTCGTTCGGAGTGACATGACACACGTGTTTTTGAGCGCAGTAGACAAAATAAAAGGAAATTCTCCACCCCCCAGAGAAAAAGGGTGGGGTGAACAACATTTAGATTTCTTCTAAAGACTGTGGAGAATAGTTATATGATTAAAGTTTTGCGTTTAGTACAAAAGGACTGATGTCCAGTAAAAGCTAAAAGATTGGTGGAAATAAAAGTTATACACTGTCAAGATTGTATAAAATGTTTAACTTGTACTTTGATTAAAATATTGTATCTTTAAGACATTTTATGACAAAATGTATATCTTAAATTTTCCAAGAGTAGCCTCTGAAGTCCTCTTTGTTCTGGGACACCTTTGCATAACTTCTAAACCATGAGATATAGACAAAAATTTACTACATTAAAAATGTAAATCTCCAATACATTTTTTGACAGAGTTAACCATTTCCAAGGTATTCCTTCTTATTGATTTCAGTTTTTAACACTTATGCTTTCCCCAAATGGTAAGTGGTTATTTTTAATTTTTTCCCCCCTGTTCATTAAATAGAACAAAATTTTAATACTATTATATAGTGACTGGCCCTTTCAAGTTTGACTATCACTTTAGCCTAGTATATCCACTTATTCTTCTTGTATCTAAAGTAAATATGTAATAAAACCACTTCTGCTAATTTTAAACCAATTAGCCTGAATTGCTAAGGTGAGAAAAGTTTGTCACACAGAAAGTCATGTAAGTGATACACATAAAATGTTTATCTTTTAGATTATCTAAATGTTATATTTGGCATAATATTTTGTGACATATCAAGGTTTTCCCATTGCCATTATTGCTGAATTTTAAAGTTACTGCTCTAGATAGTATATTCATGATTAGTTGCCATCCACTACCCCTCATAAACATTATCCTCCCTCATGCATTGCTTCTGTGTCATGTCATTCCAAATGAATAATATACCTGGTGAAACCTTGGATGTTTGTAGACTTATTCATTCTTGACTGTGAGGTTTGTTTTTATTTCTCAGTGCAACAATGTGGCCCATGCTACTGGATATGTCTAGAGATGAATGCAAACGTGTGCTACGATGTTTGGGTAAGTACCTAATCAAGAAACATGTTTTTTTTTAAGTGTAAGCAAAACAAGAATCCAGTAATGTTGAACTGTCAGGGTTGGTTTCACTCCTGCTAATGGCTACTACCTATATTTTACTTGGTATCATTACAGAATCCAGTAAAAAGTGTATCCAACATAATCCTAAAGTAATATGGCATATATTAAAATGTCTTCTGCCATCTAAATCATCTAAATTTATCAGAAAAATGCACTCCTCATCCTCCTAGGACTAATCCAATGGATTTTATTAAGATAGTAACAAATAAAGAGCTGACAGAACAACAACATAAACAAGAAGACTCACCAGAAGTATGCAGAATTGTTACACTTACACATTTACATAATCAATTCCCTGAAACAAGAGTGGTTCAGCAGAAAAGTTGAGAAATAATGTGAGAGGTGGTATGTACTTATTGTACATATTTTTCACATTATTTTACATTGCGTAGACAATCCACCAATTTTGATGATGAAGTGATTGCATTACAATGAGCATTAGAACAGATATACTATAGGACCGTGCTACACTCAAAACCTAATAAGTCTTGTAGATTAAACAAAAAACTAAAAAAATATCAAAATTGATATTGAACAAAAACACGATATAATATTCAAAAGGAAATTTCTAATAAAACTGACTCCAACATAAAAGAAATGGTACAAAAATAATAAATGTCCCAAGGAAAGAAGCAGTTGCTCACTAGACTTGACTGTTTGGTGGAACATCTACATAGCTTTGGTTTTGTGAATGTAAGATCTGCAATGCTGACAAGATTTTAAAAGGAGAACATTTACTGGAATGCACACAATTGAGGAAAGCTGTACCAGACGGGAAGATACATAATCTATATTGGCTGGTTAGGGAAAAATTGATGAATCAAAATCCTGCACATTAGATCAACAACAACATATTAAAATGTTGCTCAAACAAATTCAATTTGCTCACTCACAGTCTCTTTTTGGTGATATCTCTTTTCCAAAAATACTAAATGAATACACACTGTAGGTGTTCTCAGCTTCAAGCCAGGTGAGGTGATATGGTGTCTTTGATGTTTCGGGAGTGTATATGTCTCCCATCATCAGGATGATGAATAATTGAATCTGGTAAATGGCCTGTATATATACTGTGCGCTGGGTGGCATGGATCTCGTAGAAAACTCGCCTACTCTGGTTTTTGCTTATGTTGCATGTTTTTGTGTTTCTTGAGCAAGTTAATTTCAATGTTTATGGCCAGTTTCCATGCAGAACTAAACTGTAATCCAGCATTCCGGTTCAGGGTACCCTTCTCATAGGAGATAGCTAATGCCTCCTTGATCCTGTGTTCCCAGAAGCTAAATTGGGTGCAATACAATACCTTCTCTATACACTATGTACATAGTATGTGTAGAGAAAGTAAAAATGTTTGAAAACTTTGATTTGCTCAAAAAAGGCTTTAATGATTTTGATTAAAATACAGATTGTTTAGACATTTTCATGACAAATCAAATGTATGTCTTGGAATTCCTGGGAATTGTCTCTGAAGTCCTCTTCATTCTGAATGACTTTTGTATAACTGGTAAACTATAAGAGATAGACAAAATGTTATTATACATAACATGTAGATGAAAGAGCACAATCTATGAGTTTGTGAGATATAGTTTTTGTTTCTTTGTTTAGTTTACCAGTTCCAAGATGTATCTTGTTATTGGTTCAACTTTTCTAATAGTTTCATTTTTTAAAAATCATATCTGCAAATGATTTGCAGGTAGTAGATGGAAGAATAGTCTTTTATCAGAATATTTTATTGAAGAATATGTAAACTGCTAAATAGATGTAAAATAATTTTGTAAACATCAGACAATTATGATAAAGGTTGATGTATATAATATTTTTCAGTTTGTTACAAAACTTGGCCATCAACAGTACTGTTTTTCCCTGCACGTGTCCTACATCTGTTCTGTCATCACACCTGCGTCAGTCTTACTTCTGTTCTAGTCCACTTCACACATGAATAACATTAGCAATGTTTACAAGTATTTAGTTTTGCTTGAAGTGCTTTCAAAATGCAGTATACAGTACCACAAAGAGTGTTTGTGTACGATACGTATGTGCTGACATCTTGTAGGGAAGATGTAAGGCAGTTTGAAACTAAATTTCCTGGGTGCGTGTTTTTGAGGAGAGGGGCTGTTTGCTTCTAAATAAATTAAGATAAACCACATCAATTTATGATAGGAAAAGAAAGGTAAACAGGCATGTGCTTATGGAACAGAAATTAGACAAAATTGGAGAAAGGTTAGAATGGCCTTGCACAAGAAGCTGACATTTGGAAAGCTTCAGCATGGAAAGCAACAAAACTTATAATACTCAAACCATACAAGGTAATTATTGTCCAGGAATTGCTACCACATGATCACCAGAGTCAGGTAAATTTCTGTAACTGGATTTTTAGGAATGTTAATGATGGAACAATCGATCCGCGATTAATACGACAAGGCATGATTTCATTTACATGGTCATGTTTCATCACAACACGACCGATATTATACTACAGAAAAACCCAATTTCGTTCATGAAACTCCCCTGCACGATCCAAAATTCTGGATATGGTGTGCAATAAATGGATGCAATCCTGTAATAGGGTATGCTTTAATGTAATTTGAGATTTTATTTGACATCCACACCTGGGCAACTGCTAGCCGTGTACAGCATGTGACCGTGAGCCTGAATACCAAGTTTTGCAGCACACTTACTGTTGTTGGGTTGTTGAATGTGGCAAGTAATCTTATAAATAATCGTTGCTCTATCTGCTACATGTAAGTGGGATAGTCAAGTGTTATGTTTGCAGAACTGGAAGCTTACAGCAACCTTGTGTCAACTTTACGAGCCCAGGGAGAGCTCAACGAAGAGAAACGTAAACTGCTGCAGGATGTTGCAGCCACACTCAACATTTCCACGGAGAGACATCGAGCGGAAGTGAGACGAGCTGTCAATGACGAGAAACTGGCCACCATTGCAGAACAGTTTGTATAACTTAACAATTTTCACACAAATATTAAATTAATTACAAAATGATACATTCTAATTGCTGTCATGTTTGTAGCATTGCAGGACCAAACACCTCGACAGAATGGGCAATAGAAGGTCGCAGACTAGTTCCCCTTATGCCACGCCTGGTTCCTCAGACAGCATTCACGACATTGGCAAACAATGCAGCAAACATTGCTGCTGCTGAAAATGCAAAATTACCTCCTCCTTCACTCACAAAAAGAAAAAACAGTAAGTGTTGGCAAATTGTTTTTCCTTTCTCATGTCAAACACTCTAGTACAAGGGTCACTCCAAAAATTTTGAAAATGTTATTGTTAAAAAGCTTATTATTTTCTCCACTTCATGCTAATCAAGATAAACATTAACAGAAACACTTATTACTTAGTTCCTTGTAAATAGAAGGGAAATACATTAGGCTAAACTGTCAGTCACATTTTTAAAATGTGGTTGCTTTGCGATTGAAATCCATTTCTTTGGCCAGGATTGACAAGTTCCCATATGAGAAAAGTATTTTAAAACTGAAACCAATAATAAGGAATATCTCAAAAATGGTGAACTCCATGAAAAAATGTGTATGACATAAAATGTCTGTTTTAAGGTGGTCTACATTTTTCATGTGGTAAGTATTTGTCAGTTATACAAGTTATCCAGAATGAAGAGTCTATAGAGGCTATTCCCATAATATTCAAGAATACAGTTTATTTGTCATGTAAATATTTTAAATATAAGCAATTTTAATCAAAATCATCAGAGCCATTTTTGAAAAAATCAAAACTTTTAATTTTTTCCATGTAAAGGGTAGATGGGAATCAGGGATTTTTCTTGAAAATCTTTGTGATGCATCCTTGCAAGATACCGAACTTAAATATCAAGTTTGGCATTTAACAGATTTTTTTTTTTTTTTGAGCTATGCTGCCCACACACATACACACAAAGACACTTTTCTAAATATGCTTACTTTGGATTCAGGGGGGACCCAAAACAGATATTTCCGGTGAAATCTCGGTATTAAATTTTTGAGTGCAATACACTATGAACATAGTACGTGTAGAGAAAGTAACAATGTTCAGTATGAGAGAAAGTCAGGGAAATGAAGTAAAGTTTTATGGTGGTAGTTGCAGGGGATGAGTCACCCCCGAGTGAACCAAACATCCCAGAGGCCTCCAAAACTCCACAGTGCTCCACCAGCCCTTCAGCTGTTCACCTCAAGAAGGACGAGGAAGATGAGAGTTTGAGAAAAAGGAAAAGATCCATGTCACTAGATGTAGCTGGTGTGGGTCAGCCGTTATCTCCTCCTGCTAAAGTATGTCTTGATCTGCATGTTCGTGTCATGGTTTCTTTACAAGAGTGTATCAGTCACATGTTCCTGTTATGTTGCAAGGTACCACCACAACCAGTGCCAGCGAGAGCGGTACCATTTCCTGTCAAGATCACGCTAAGCACTGCACTGGGTAGGACAACCATCACCACAACATCTGCTGCATCAACAACACAAAAGGTATGGTCAAGTTGCTTTCTCCATCTGTACATGGGGCATAGCCTATGAGAGGTTACAAAAACAAAGATGTCCTAACTACTGTTGCTAAGATGCAGGGGGCAAGATAACCTTTGAACAACATGACTTTTGTAATGAATAGAACAAAAACAAAATCTGATGTGTTCCATTCACATGACTTTCTCTATCTGTCCTGCAAATAGGCTATTCTTATATAAGATTATTCCTCCATTTACACAATGCTAAACAAGATAAATATTAACACAGTTGGTCTTACTACTAAGTTCCTTATTAGCAGAAGGCAAATAAGGGAATATACCAGGCTAAAGCAATAGTCAAATCTTCTAAAAGCTAATTGATATGTGAACAATTGAAGTTTGGTTCACTTTGCATTCCTAGAAAAATAAAAGAGATAAAACAAAAGGTGACCCCTTTCAAGAAGATGCACAATTTAAAATTGAATCCAATAACAATGAATATCTCAGTAATGGTGAACTCAGCACCCAAAATATTTATGACTTAAATTGTGTGTTTTAACAAAATCTACACTTTTTGCATAGTTTTTGTGTATCTCTTACGGTTTACCAGTTATGCAAAAGTCAGCAAAATTCATCCAGAATGAACAGATCTTCAGAAGCTATTCCCAGAAAATTCAAGTTATACATTTTATTTGTGATGTAACTATCTTTAATATGCAGTATTTTAATTAAAATCATTAGAGCTGTTTTTGAGAAAATCAAAATTTTCGAAAAATGTTCCATGTAGAGGGTTGTTTGAGGTAGAGGCATTTACTTGAAAATCTTTGTGTAGCATCCTTGGCAAGTACTCAACTCAAATACCAAGCTTGGCATTTAATCAACTTTTAGTTTTTGAGCTATACTGTCCACAGACACATAGACAGACCTTTTTAAAAAAATACTTTTTTTTGGACTCAGGGGTTCTCAAAACACATTTCCAGTGAAATCTTGACATCAAATTTTTGGGTGCAATACAATACCTTCTCTATGTACTATGTACATAGTACGTGTAGAGAATGTAAAAATGTAATGAAAAGTTATCTCATTAAAACTCTAGAGGAATAGTAAGCTTTTGTACTCAAGTGAGTAGAGAAAGTGATGTGATATTTGTGTGTTTTCAGGTGATTATAGTATCTGGGTCCACACCGTCTGGGTCACCAAGCATGTTACAGCGCTCCCTGAGTGTTCCCATTGTGAAGACGGTGTCAGCTGCGGGTCCACCTGCCAGCACATCGCAGCAGTCCCTCATCATTAACACTCAGCCGCATGCTAGTGGGAACATGTTCACCATCTCGACCAGTACTGGCAACAGTAACACAGTGCCACCAACCTCAGGTACACCTTGCATAGTCAAGCATATGAACAGTGTTTGTGAGAATATGTATTGTTAGCGTTGCTTGTGTTGCAGTTTCTATTGGAGGTGTTCCAACCACCGCGTACATCACATCTCCTAAGATACGCCCAAAAGCAGTACAACTGCCGGCGAAACCCAGGCCTCGTGGAGGATCTATTGTTATACCAGTGACTCCCAACCAACTGTCTGCGGGCACCAGCGTCCAGCTCAAATCTAAACCAAGTCTTCACATCAAGCAGGATACTGGTAAATCATCACACTTCAAACTGGGGAAACCTGTGAGTCAAGGTGTAGACACTTATTGCTTCACTTATTGTTTTTTAAACAGGAAATGTTTCAAAAGCTCTTGCTAGTCTTCAGCTGTAGTTTTTCGACTGGCATGGATGGCATTGTCCTCTCTATATTTATGGCTTGTAGATAGTGTAATGTCTACATCTGGTGGCAGTGTTTCAAAATTCATGACCCAGTTACACACCCACACATAGATTACAATGCCCTCTGTATCATGTACATTATGCATACAGGCTAGAGAAAGTAATATAGCTATACATCAGCCCAGGTTATTATCTTTTCAGAGAACAGAATACCAGTATCCGATTAGAGCCATTTCATTTAATACATATAGATTAGATTAGATTTATAGTCAACCATAGGAATTACAAGAATACATTTTGTCATCAGAGACAGTAAATATAGTACAAAATAAGAATAAATATATACACTTAATTACAACTTGTCAACTTGCACACCCTACAAGAAATCATAATTATTTAAAAGTATTTGCAAATTGTTCAATTGAATAAAAACAGTGCTGTAACAATTGTTTCACTTTGTTTTATTACTGATATATGGTGGACTTTGTGACAGTGATTTGTTTTAACAATTGAAGATTAGTCAATTTTGTAACACTACATCACTTACTTTTTTATTTCGGAAAACATGTTTCAGAAGCCATGTGCTTCCATTGTCAATTCCTTTGGTCGACGGCCAGCATTGCTCGCTGTGGTGATTGTCTCTGTCCCTGGTGGTGGTTTGATGAACCACTGTATCAGTAGGTCACCTGGCAGGATTTTGAAATTGAAAACGTGGTTCTTGTTTTTCCAAATATATATGTTTTCCCAAACTTTTAATTCTGTCTTTCTACAAATTCCAGAGGATCTTCAAACGACACATCATTCTAGCCCCTAAAACAATTATTCCATAAAGAACATTTTAATTCTAAATTAAAAGATGATGTCCCACAAGAAACAAACCAGGAATATATCAGTTCAGCTGCAATGACTGTGGAAAAATTCTACATTGCCCAAACAAAAAGAAATATGAAAACAAGAGCAAAAGAACACCACAGAAATATTAAACTAAAGCAAGAAGACAAATCCATGGTAGCTGGCATTTTTGGAAAGAGAAACACACCATAAATAGAAGCCCAAAAATACTCAAAAACATCACAAGGAAGACAGAATTAAAATTTTGGGAAAACATATATATCTAGAAACACAAGAACCACGTTTTCAATTTCAAAATCCTGCCAGGCGACCTACTGATTGATACAGAGGTTCATCAAACCACCACCAGGGACAGAGACAACCACCACAGCAATGCAATGCCAGCACTCGACTAAAGGAATTGACAATGGAAGCACATGGCTACTGAAACATGTTTTCCGAAATAAAAAGTAAGTGATGTAGTTAACTACTATAAACAGAAGCACTATTAACAGTGAAGTATTCTCCATGTTGGAGTTGTATTGAGTCACACTTATTTACACTTAAAAATCTCCACTTAATATGTTAAAAAACACTGAAACGTTTTCCAGGACATTTGCCCTCTTCTTCAGCAGTTTGGTGACTGGCGTTCCTTTCCCTTTCTCTCTTCCTCTTCTTGTATCGGATCTTGTTGCCATCTGGTGTTGGGAGTGCAAAGTTGTAACACTTCATCCAGTGGTGGGATTTCAAAATTTAAAATGTTATTGCTGCTTTTTATAATGTGAATTTTTTCCCAGATGTCTAATTCTATTGGTGACTATAACGGTTTCAACAATTTTATATTTTGCCCAATGTTGTGGTTTTCTTCCCAAAAATGATATGAAACAGCAGATTTGTCTATTTGCTTTAGTTTTATGCTTCTCTGATGTTCTTTTAGTCTAATTTCCAAGTTTCTCTTTGTTTTACGTATGTAGAATTTTTCACAATCTTCACAGCTGATCTGGTAGATTCCGGATTTCAGTGTGTTTTGAATTGTATTCTTAAGGGGCTTATTCAGAATGTTCTTCAGGTTGAATTTGTTTTGTGGAGCTAGTTTTATTTTGAGTTTTTTGAAGATTTTTTTGAATTTTTATAAGCCCAGGGGTGGTAAGTGAATTTGTTGTGTTTCCAATCATTGTTTGAAAGAGGTGTTAGAGTTGTATTTAACGCGATTTCTTTGAGTTTTTCTTTCTTTTTGATCATGTTCCTAATGAGGTCAGGGTTGAATCCATTTTCCATTGCTACTTCTAAAATATACACTTGTTCTTTTTGAAATTCCTCCTTGCTCAACGGGACACTGTATAACCGTTGGATCAAGCTTCTGAAGGCAGCCAGTTGTTGTGAGGTTGGGTTGCAACTATTCTTTTTTATGTAAATGTCCACATGTGTGGGTTTTCTGTGTATCCCAAATTTAAAGCCATTTTGTTCTCTAATGATTTTGAGGTCTAGAAAGGGTAGGATGTTGTTAACTTCTACTTCCATTGTAAATTTAATGTTGCTATCCTGTAGGTTCAAAAGTTTTAGGGAATCTTCTTTTAATTTTTGGGGGATGATAGCAAAAATGTCATCAACATATCTTCGCCAAAACTTATATATTTGAGGGAAGGCTTTTACTATATGGATTTCGAGATAACTCATGCACAACTCTGCCAACAAGGGTAAAAGTGGGCTGCCCATTGCTAGGCCTTTAGACTCTTTGTAGAATTTTTTGTTGAATGTGAAAAAATTGTGTCGAAAGCATAACTCTGTGAGGTTGTCTATTTCTGTGGAGTCTATTGTGATTAAGTTCAGCCATTTTCTGAGAAGATTTGGTATTTTTTCAATCGGAATACTTGTAAACAGCGACTTGACGTCAAAAGAGACCATTATGTGGTTGGAAGGGATATTGTAGTTCTGTAGGTGGTTTATGAGTTCTAAGGAGTTCTCTATACCCAAACTCTCAAATTTCTGGTATGATTTTAATTTATCAACTACTCACTTAGCAATACGGTAAGTGGGTGAGTTTATGCCATTTATGATTGGTCTCATACTGTTGTCATCCTTGTGTACCTTTGGCAAGCAGTATAATCTTGGCAGTGTGGGGTTGGCAGATTTTAAATTGTGTTTTTCAGTTTCCGTCAGTGTATTGTTGTATGTAAGAGTTTTATTTGTTAAGTTGGTGTATGTATTCTGAGGGTTTTTGGGGATTTCTTCTTAGTCTGCACTTTTTAGCAAAATGTTTACTCTCTGGTTGTAGTCTTCAAGCTCCAAGATCATAAGTGAGTTGCCATTGTCAGCTTTAAGATACACTACTGGTTTATTGTTAAGGTTTCTAATTATTTTATCATGGTTGTTATTCTGTTTGGGCTGTAGCTGTTAAATTATATCTAGGCATTCCAACTTGGTTTTAATTTTGTCTTCAGTTTTTAGGTTGTGTCGCTATTTCAATATCGGCGATGAAGTCATCTTTATTCTGGGAGAAACTGATACATGTTTTGAAGCCTTTCTGGAGTAGTTTCATTTCTTCGGTTTTGAAGGTCTGTTGGGATAAATTTATTACTGTAACTACTTCTTTATTTTGCCGGTTATTTATCGGTTTTTTCGTGTACCTGATTTGGCACAATTTTAGCTGCTTTAATTTAAGTTTCTCGTTCTTGCTCTTCATAAACATGCTTAATTTTTCATGCATATGGGTTTCAAAATTCTGCCATGTTTTAATTCCTAATTGTTTGGTTAATTTTAAGTGCAGGTTGTATAATTCCAGGTCTGTTTTATTTATGATGCTGTAGTGTTTGGAAATCGCTAATTCTATCACATAGTTTTCAATAATTTTTTGATGTTTGCTGTTACCGTTGGATTTTACGGTTTGTCGGACGAATGTTGGAGTGACTTTATGTTTTTCACTTAATTTTAGAAACTTGATATCCACTGCCGCGTATCTTCTTTTGGTTTGTAGTTTTATGTACCTTTTTAAATCCTTCTTTGTGTAACCTAATTCTGTGTTAAAGTTGCTAGAGAAAACTCTTACCTCGTCACCACGTGTGTTCGTCACCACATTGCTTCCTTGGTTTGTAATACCAAATACGTTAACTACTATAAACAGAAGAGAAGCATAAAACTAAAGGAAATAGACAAATTTGCTGTTACATATCATTTTTTGGAAGAAAACCACAACATTGGGCAAAATATAAAATTGTTGAAACCATTAGAGTCACCAATAGAATTAGACATCTGGGAAAAAATTCACATTATAAAACACAGCAATAATGTTTTAAATTTTGAAATCCCACCACTGGAAGAAGTGTTAAAACTTTGCACTCCCAAACACCAAATGGCAACAAGATCTGATACAAGAAGAGGAAGAGAGAAAGGGAAAGGAACGCCAGTCACCAAACTGCTGAAGAAGAGGGCGAATGTCCTGGAAAACGTTTCAGTGTTTTTTAACATATTAAGTGGAGATTTTTAAGTGTAAATAAGTGTGACTCAATACAACTCCAACAAGTGATGTAGTGTTAAAAAATCGACTCAACTAATTTTCAATTGTTACCTTTGTGTTTAAATGTAGCCTCTGAGGTGGTCAGTTTCACATTCTCAGGTAGCTTGTTATGTACCGTATTTATTCAAATGCAGGGTGACCTTAAATGCAAGAGGACTCCCATTTTTCATAACTTAATTTTGGAATTTACATTATCTACATATTTAAAAAGAAGGCATGGCTAAAGATATATAAAAAGAAGAATGTTTAAATGAAATTTAAAGGTTTGCCATATATTTTGAATAAACTAATGGACACTTAGCTGATTAAGGGCCAGTTATATGAACTCGGAATAAATCTTGGAATAGTTATTCTTGGAATACACTATTCGTGGTATAAATATGGTGACGAGTTGTACGACGCAATTTTATTCCTTAGATATCTATACAACTGTTTGCAGATTTAAAACTGATGTTGGCTATGCTGCAAGTCATTCATGGCCAACTTGATTCGTAATGTCTGCTTTATTTTGCTGAAAATTTGCATTATTTTCACAATCAGCTTTTTCTAAACTATGTATTATTTTTTATTTTAACTACTTACGGTACTATGAAATAATTATAAATGTTCACCAGCGTGTTCGGATGCAGAATTGCTATATACAGGCTGTATATAAATGAATATCAGGGTTTTAACTCTTTATAATATTTTATTACATTCAACTTACAGTTATGAATGATATGTCAAATGAAAAAGCAACTCAAAACAGTTTTACCAAGAAGCTTATAAATGTTCAATGTGACTACCCTTTGTCACACGGCACACATCAAGTCTATAGCCGAGTTCTTCCCAAACGTTGATAAGTGTGTATTCAGTAATTGTAGCAACAACTGCTTCAATCCGGTTTCTTAATTCAGGGAGGTCAGCTGGTAGCAGAGGCACGTACACACGAACCTTGATGAAGCCCCAAAGGTAAAAATCGCATGGCGTTAGGTCAGGAGAACGTGAAGGCCATGCATAGCAAGCCCTGTCATTGGGGCCCTTGCAGCCTATCCTGCACTCGGGTACAGTGACGTTCAACCAATCGCATACTTCGTTATGCCAGTGAGGTGGCGCACCATCCTGCTGGAAAATGAAGTTCTCTGGCTCATTTTCTTCCAACTGAGGGAAGAGCCATTGTTCTAGTGTGTCAAGGTAAGAAGTGCCAGTTACAGTAGGTTCACCAAAAACGAAAGGCCCATAAACTTTTCGCCGGGATACAGCACAAAAAACATTCACTTTAGGGGAATCTCGTTGCATTTGTACCATCTCATGAGGATTTTCTGAGCCCCAGATGCGCACATTATGAGTGTTAATAAATCCACTAAAGTGAAAGGTCGATTCATCACTGAAGACAACACGATCCACAAAATCATCATGAAACAACATATCATTTGCGAATTTGGCACATAATCCGTGGTCTGTTGGCTTTAGAGCCTGTAATAACTGTAAACAGTAAGGTCATAGCTGTAAGTGTTTTCTTACAACTTTCCAAACAGTCGACACAGGAACTTGTAATTCACGACTAGCCTTCTGGACTGATTTCTTTGGGCTACGAGTGAACGATTCTCTCACTCGCTCAACAGTCTCTTCACTTACTCCTGATCATCCCATGCTCTTCCCTTTACAAAGACAGCCGGTATCTTCAAACAGCTTATACCATCAATGAATGTTTTTATCACTAGGAGGATCACAACCGAACTTACTACGGAATGCACGTTGCACAGTAACTACAGATTCGGTCTTTGCAAACTGCAAAACACAAAACGCTTTCTGTTTACTAGTCGCCATCTTTGCTACTATCGCTGTCTAGCTGATTGCGGCAGAAACATTCCACGCACATGCGCACTTGTGCCAACAAACAAAACTGTTTGAGTTGCTTTTTCATTTGACATATCATTTATAAATGTAAGTTGAATGTAATAAATATTATAAAGAGTTAAAACCCCGATATTCATTTATGTACACCTGTACTTTACAAAACATAAACACATATGTATACTGTGATAGGTTAGGAGTATGGGAATGAAACCTTACCGTATTGTACAGTTTCATCTTATGATATATGACATCTTTCCGTTTCTGTGCTCAAAATAGCTAATGTACTTAACCTGGATTCTGTAATTGTATTCAGTAAAATACTTAGTAATCGAATTTCGAAAATTATATTTTAGCTGTTGCCAACGCTACTGTCAACTTAAGATATGCATAATAGAGTTGTTGCACCAAGATCAAGTACATAAGCAATTTGCTATACAGGTATTATTAACCAACAGAAAAATTAGTAACTATGTCGAATAGTGCATTAAACCATTCCCATTACAGCTCGCACTTTGCTGATAGCAATATTTAATACAACAGATTGAAATGGTCAACCAAACTAATAAAACTGAGCATTATATCTTACGGAAGGTATCCTCTATTTAATCAAAATTGTTTCTAATATATTAAACCCACAGCATATAATACGAAAAATTATATTAATTTATTGTAAAATAATAATATATATATATATATATATATTTGCGAGCTCTGAAGGCGTCTTTTAATCTGGGCATTTTGTCTCTTCATCAAAAAGCTTGTAATGTTATCGTTGTTAAACTTCCACCTATATAACCTCCAAAATCTATTACAGCACAGAATGTCGCTAACATTAACACTTGTGGCTATGTTACATTTTGAAACATGTCGCCCTCGAAGTAACCAATTCTTTGTATTTCGTCAATAAAACGTAACCTCGTTCTTTACAACGCTAAGCATTGTACTGGTGAATTGCTAAATACTATTTTATATTTATCTTGGGTAGGATTAAATTTAATTGTTTCCATAAAAATAGCGGAATTTTGATGGCAATAGGTAGGTTTTACTGTTTTATAAATGCAACTTTACTTTAACTATCTTCTTGTCTTATGCCTTATAGCCGCCAAGTGATCTCAACTTTAATCTCATTATAGCAGTCTTCATTTATCGGACTACCTCTATAACATATTGTATTTGGCTATAATATGTCCTTAAAAACATATAAAGAAGTTAATCGTTTATATCAGTCAAATATGGGTCAAAATTGTGTCCAGAACACAAGCGGCCATTTTCTTTTTTGTACTCTATTCTCGGAATAACGGCTTATCTCCGCAAGGAATCACGGAATAGGTTATTCCATGTTTATTCCCTAGATAGTCTCCATTCCGTTGTCGTACAATATAATTTAGTACATAACCATGGAATAACGTCTAACAGAGCTTTATCCGAGTTCATACAACCGGCCCTAAGTCCCTTATTACTTTCTACACACTTACTATGTACATTGTGTATAGAGAAGGTATTGCACTCCAACCAAAAATTTGATACTGAGATTTCACCGGAAATATATGTTTTAGGGTCCGCTGTATCTAAAAAAAGCATTTTCAGAGAAAGGTCCTCGCATGTGTATGTGTACATGTGTCAGTGGGTCTGTGAACATTATAACTCAAAAATGAAAAGTGGGTAAAATACCAAACTTGGTATTTAAGTTCAGTATCATCCAGGGATGCGACACAAAGATTTTGAGAAAACTCCTCCCACCGCAAACTACCCTTTACATGGAACTTTTTTGAAACATTTTGATTTTCTCAAAAATGGCTCTAACGATTTTGATTAAAATATTGTATATTAAAGATATTTACCTGACAAATAAAATGTATATCTTGAATTTTCTAGGAATAGCCTGTGAAGATTACTTTATTCTGGATGAATTTTACAGAATTTTGCATAACTGCTAAACCGTAAGAGATAGACAAAAACTTACCACACAAAAAATGTAGAGCATATTAAAAAACACAATTTATGCTATATAAATTTGTTTCATTGAGTTGATCGTTTTTGAGATATTCCCTGTTTTTGGTTTCAGCTATAAAAAACATACTTTTCTCATACAGGAATTTGTCAACTCCTGTCTATACAAACAAAGGAGCTTCAATCACATAGCAACCAACTTTCGGCTTTCACTTTAACCTATGCTGCTCCCTTATTTCGTTTCTACTTACAAGGAATAGTAATAAGACTATTTCTGCTAACTTTTTCTCAATTAACATGAAGTAAGTAGAAGCATAAGCTTTTTAACAATAATTTGTTACAGAGATGAAGAGAAAGTCATGTGAATGGAACACATAAGGTTTTTTTATTTGATTTTATTTATTCTACTGAATTTGAATTTGTGCTGAAATTGATATTTTGAGCAGTTGATGGAGAGGAGAGTATGGAAGTGTACAGTATGATAGAACGTGATGGTGGCGGCAGCATAGCTGTAACAACAATGATGGATATGATTTGTAATTAGCTAACTCTTAGTGTTTTTATCTAACTTGAATTTGTGCAGAATTTATATTGTGAGTGGGGGAGCTGGAGAATGGAAATATACAGGATGTGTGCGATGATAGATGGCAGCATAGCTATAACAATGATGGATATGATTTTCTATTTAGATAAAATACTTACTATAACATATTGTATATTCATTTTGGAAGTGAGAGAATGGAAATGTACCAGTATGTTTGTATTTTGTGGCGACAGTGGCAATTTAGCAATTAATGGCAATTATGGATACAATTTTCAATAAAGACAACATACTTAGAAGTCCTCTTAATTTTATTTTAGTCTTGGAGAGTAATCTTTATTCCAATGAGATGCTCATAGATCCATTAACAGCTAATTTTTGGTGTGAAATGGAACACACAAAATCTGCTGCATATGTCATGATCTTGGCAGTAATCTATAATATTTCCCTCAGGCTTCACCATTAACCTTTCTCCATTTGGTATTCGGAAAATACAAGACAGCCCCCAATTCTGAACATTAATATTTTTTAAAGAAACAGTCTTGTGTTCTGATAAATATGGTAATATAATTGCAGAATGCCTTATGCTTTTGCCAAGTAATGAGATGTTACGTGTAATTATGGCTATCTCTTGTGTGTTAGCTACACTTTTCACAGTTTGCTCGAAAGTTTACCAGATCTAACAAATGGGATAACTTCTAATATATATATATATATATAGGTAAAGAAGTGGTAATATATGGTATATGGAATAAATTACACTAAGTAACAAACACATGCTATGTTTGCTAGAGTTCAACTCACTCTGAAGCCTCGCTCTTCACAGCTGGCTGGCTGAGAGTGGTGAAACTGTTTTGCTCTGTGCTATCATCCCGTACTGGTTTTGAAGTCTGCTGTAAATGCCCCAAACACTTTTTACATGGAATGCTAATGAATGGCTACATGTATATACTGACCAAATAATAATGGCACTGGTGCTGAAGCAGTATGTTCATTTTCCTTTCACAGGAAATTAAACCTTAACTTGACAAATTTTGATGGTGATATCTTAGCAATCTTGCTCAGCTTACAAAATCTCCTACATCAAATGTAATATTATCTGATTTCAAAGCAGCAATTATAGCCATTGCGTCTGACTCAATTATCAAAAGTTTTAACATTACAGAATGTTGCAAAGTTATAAAACAACTAACTAGTTTAAATAAAAGAAGTACTTCAATGGATACCAGCATATTGTTGAATAAAAGGCAATGAAGCTGCTGATTTTCTTGCCAAAAAAAGAGCAAAATAAGTCCTACAAGGGACAGAGAAAACTTATTTGAGGGTAAATGCAGATTTTGGTGAAAACATATACATTTATTTGAAATAGTCTATTTACTAATCTTTAGCATTAATTTTTTCTGATAATTTGAAAGTTACTTGTTTACTTTCTTTAGTTACTCCTTCGTTAAACTGTGTAGGGAAGCTATTTCTGCTAGCATTTAATTTGATTAACATGAATGTTAGTATGAATAAAAAAGTTCACTGGATCAGAAAGTCACTTGGTTCTGTTTCATTTTGTGTTCTAGCTTTTTGAACATGTATATTGCAGGTATGAAGATAATGCCGGCATCAAATGTGGGAAGTACAGCGAAGATCCTGCCTAAAGCTACACCTCTGACATCTACAGGACAGTCGCCCATCTATGTGATGAGCAGCACAACAGGCATGTCAATGGTAACCAGGACAGTTTCCTCAAGTAAGTCCTTGTACACAGTAGGTAGAGAAGGTATTACATTCCATCCAAATATTTGATGCCAGCCAACATTTCACTGGAAATACATCTTTTGAGGACCCCTGAAAAATGTGTGTGTGGGTGTGGGTGGGTGGGGGTGTGTGTGTTTTTTTTTAGGAAGAAGTGTTTAATGCCCGCTTTTACTACTATGGCACTGCAGGCAATGACACTGATGATACATGGAATGAAGATGGAGCACCGATGGAATGTGATGGTGGAGGAAACCGGAGAACCCAGAGAAAACCTGCCACTGTGTTGCTTTGTGTGCCAAACTTGATATTTAAGTGCAGTATATCCCAAAGATCATAAAAATTTCAAGAAAATCCCCATACCACCTTTGACATGACAGATTTTTCAAAATTATAAATTTTCTCAAAAATGGATCCAAAAATTTTGATTAAAATATACTTGTTTCAGTTATCTTCATGATAAATGAAAGGTATATCTTCAGTTTTCTTGGAATAGCCTGTAAAGCCCTATTCATTTTTATTGACTTTTGCATAACTGGCAAACCATAAGAGTTACACAAAAATCTTGCTAGACAAAAATGTAAATCTCATTAGGTCATACAGTTTATCATTTTTGAATAAGAAGACACAATGAAAATATTAACTATTATAGTTAAGAAGCAGTTGCAAATATACAGTTTTGTTAAATTAGGTTAATTACCTCAAAACTAGTTTCAAGGAATCACTTCCTCATCGTCAGCTGGTTCTCCTCTGATGGGAACATTTGTCTCTTAGTCCCTCTAGCGGTCGTTCTATGAATTTAGTAATTAGATTTTAATGAACTTCAAGATCCCAATGAATGAAAAATTGCTTTAGCCCAGTGTAGTCCCTTAGGGCTTTGCATCTACAAAGAAATAAGGGATGATTCAAAAATATTTCTACAAAGTTTGTGAACAAATTCCTTACACCAAAACAGGAAAAAATGTTCATATAAACACATGTCCCTAAACCCTTTGTTCTCGAATTATTGAGGTTCAAAATGCTATCAAAACATTTTAAAGGGACACTTATTCTATTTTTGATGTTGTCAGCTTGTTAGGAGGTGTTCCACACAAATGCCATTTATAGCAAATGATCCAAATGACCTCCTCTAGCATCTAGACATGCATGTACTCATCAAAGCATGGAATGTCAAATACTCCCAGTCAGTGCCGTATGATTTCGCAGGCTCACATGACACATAGATTAAGAGTTTCTTCATCAAGGATGCCTGCTGTATAAACAGATCGCTTAACACGCCCCCAAAAGATAAAAATCCAAAGGATTGAGGAAGTCTGGGAGAGTGTTTTGTAGACAGCACTTGTAAGGCGTGCTGGGGGAATATATTACACATCTGATAAATGTTAACAAGTAGCCAAGGCAACAAAAGGCCAACTCTGCAGAGTAAAATGGCTCAAAGCCTTCTATGACTGAGTGTATAAATAAATGAAGTTATTAGGTTAGACCTGGAAAGCCATTGAAGGTGACTTTCATTAAAAAGTTGATAACTTGAAAACGAAGCGTTTTAGAGCATATGTTTATAAGAACCTATTTTCTTGTTTGATGTCAGGATTCCATCCCCAAATGTAAAAGTATTTTTGAATCACCCTGTATAGTGGATCATTAAAATATAAGGTAAACCCTCTCTTGCAACTTATGTCTGCTTCGCTCTTCCCTTGCCATTTACCGGAACTTCAGACCTGCGCTAAGTTGCATTGACACCATATTTCACTATTAATGTTTGTCAGATGACTTTGTTAATACAGTCAACACATATGAAGAACATGCAAAGTTTCCTTTAAACGTGAATCTGCTCGCTGTATGCACAGGGAGTTTGTTGAAAGTTTCCAAACTCTGTACCACCTGCAAGAAAAACTATGCACTTGATGGTGCATAAGTTTGAAGCTTCAGGTTTGATGTTGGACAAGAAACATTTAAGGGAAAGATCAGTTTTTATAGAAAATAAAGCTAGATGAAATTGGTGCCAGTTTGGAGTAATCATGCTCAAGAATATAGCTAACCAAACAGTACAAATTACAAGAAACAAAAATAGATAAAAGATATCACTACACTAAGCACAGGTATATATAAAATATAGTACAATAACATTCCACCCACAGATGCACAACAAATCAAAAGACTGTTCCAAGATTATAATATAGAGCTGGCACCTCAAAACAAATACAGCCTCAGGAACATATTAAACCTTCCATTAAAAGACACCATGCCAAACAAATCAAAATCTGGCATTTACCAAATAAATTGTGAGGATTGCCCCAAAATTTACATTGGACAGACCCAGAGAAACCTTCAAACAAGATTGAAGGAACACCTCAGGAACATGAAACTCAAGCAAACAGGCAAATCTGCAGTATCACGTCAAACATATTAAACATGTAAAAACTACAAGTGAACTAGCAATTTGGGAAATGATACACATTATGAAAAATGTGCACATAGCTATGGATTTTGAAGATACCACCAGCAGACAACATCTTAAGATCACCCCCAAGGAAACCAGATGGCAGCACAGATAAAATTACAATAGGAACCTCCCCTTTTGAAACCAGTTAAATACTCACTGACAATGAAGATGAACATCTTTGAAATGCATCTGGAGAAAACACTAAGTAAATGAAACTAAAGAGTCACATTTGAATCAAATTAGTTTTGCAAGAAGTGCTGCATACCTGTTAAAACTTGAATCATATTGCTATACACAATATATGATAATTTTACCAGATTTTACCTGTTTGGGGGGGAAAAAAATCAATATTTCCAGAATTTACTATAAGGTAAGAATTTAAGTGTGCCTTTCCTGGCGACTCTCAGTTGTCTCGCAGTGGAGAGAGGCTGTGAAAGGGGTTACCTTATAATTTAATAACCCTATATAATAAAAGTACTTCTGCACTCGTTTATCATGTACATTTACAATATACCATTGTAAATATAATAAACAAGAATATTCTAAGAATGCATGTGTACGAGTACGTTTTTAGAAACAGATGTAATTATAAATTGTGCAAAATTGACACAACATTGATAGAGTTATTATTTAATTCAAAATCTTCTCGGGCTTCTAGCCAGGTAAAAACTTGGTTTGACACCAACGTTTCGAAGAAGTGCATCTTCCTCGTCTTCAGGGTGAACTGATGGTTTGAGTTTGCGGAGACTGGTATTTATAAGAGCTGGGATGAAGCTAACATCTGATTGGTTCGCGTGATATTATGGCCTGGTATTTAAGATGACTGAGACATGGGCACGGACTTCGTAGAAAACTATTTATAGCAGTTATTCGGCTAATATTTTGTGTTTGAGCATGCACCTGCTAGAAAATAAGTCTTGGAAGACTGCAGGTAGAGCATTAGGTATTAAGGCTCTTTAACACTGGTGTCCATGCTGAACTTAATTGTAGGCCAGAATCGCGTTTTAGATTATTTGTTTCAGATGAGATGGCTAAAGCTTCTTTTACTCTCCTTTCCCAGTAGTTCGAACACTATGCCACTATCTTGGTGTTGGTAAAGCTAGCTCTGTGGCTTTGCTCTATACAGTGTTCAGCCAGTCCAGATTTTTCGGGTTGCATAAGCCTTATTGATCTTTGGTGTTCAGAAACGCATGTGGCAATAGTGCGTCCTGTTTGGCCAATTGCCACACGCGTTTCTGAACACCAAAGATCAATAAGGCTTATGCAACCCGAAAAATCTGGACTGGCTGAACACTGTATAGAGCAAAGCCACAGAGCTAGCTTTACCAACACCAAGATAGTGGCAAAGTGTTCGAACTACTGGGAAAGGAGAGTAAAAGAAGCTTTAGCCATCTCATCTGAAACAAATAATCTAAATCGTGATTCTGGCCTACAATTAAGTTCAGCATGGACACCAGTGTTAAAGAGCCTTAATACCTAATGCTCTACCTGCAGTCTTCCAAGACTTATTTTCTAGCAGGTGCGTGCTCAAACACAAAATATTAGCCGAATAACTGCTATAAATAGTTTTCTACGAAGTCCGTGCCCATGTCTCAGTCATCTTAAATACCAGACCATAATATCACGCGAACCAATCAGATGTTAGCTTCATCCCAGCTCTTATAAATACCAGTCTCTGCAAACTCAAACCATCAGTTCACCCTGAAGACGAGGAAGATGCACTTCTTCGAAACGTTGGTGTCAAACCAAGTTTTTACCTGGCTAGAAGCCCGAGAAGATTTTGAATTAATACGTCGCCAGGAAAGCTTCAGTTCTTATTTTAGAGTTATTATTTGTAAATAAAAGTATTAATAAGTATGGATAAATGTAATTCTTGGCATGATCTACATCCTAGAATTTGGGAATAGAGACTAATCTCACTGTAGGATCTACAGATTGCACTGTTATTTATATATCTGGATTAACATGAAATGGTTGGAATACACTTTTTACTTTCTCTAGCACATATGTACAATTTGCTAGTGGATATAGAAGGTATTGTATTCCATAAAAAAATCTGATGTGTTCCATTCACATGACTTTCTCTACCTTTCTGCAACAAATTATTCTTAAAAAGCTTATGCTTCTATTTACTTCATCTACCTTTTACATAGAAATTTTTTTTAAAATTTTGAGTTTCTTAAAAATGTCTCTTAATGATTTTGATTAAGATACCTTATGTTTGAGATATTTTCAAGACAAAAGAAATGTGTATCTTGAATTTTTTGGGAATAGCCTCTGAAGACTTATTCATTCTAGATGACTTTTATATAACTTATAAATCATTATAAAAAGAGAGAGAAAGTCTTACTGTGCAAACAATGTACATCTCATTAAAACACATTTTGTCATATACATTTTTTTTTTTTTTTTGTGTGAAGTTAACTGTTTCCGAGATATTCTTGTTATTGGTTTCAATTTTAAACTACTTAAAATTTTCTGAAGCAGGAAGCCAACTTTCCTTTCATCTCTTTTGTTTTACTCTCAGGAATGCAAAAGAGAACCGAATATAAATTGTTTCACATAGCGATAGCTTTTAAAATATTTGCTATCACTTTAGCCTAGTGTATTCCCTTATTTCCTTTCTACTCACATTAAAGCAAGTAATAAGACCATTTCTGCTAATGTTTATCTCAATTAGCATGATGTAGATAAACAAATAATCTTTTGTAAGGAAAGTTTGTTTAAAGAACAGCTAGAGAAAGTCATGTGAGTATAACAATAAACCTTTTTTAAAAAAAATTGCACTTAATTTTTCATAGGGGCTTACAACCTGTATTTCTGTTGAAATTTTGACACCAATATTTGTTGATATAAAAGAATGTGTTTTGTGTTGAGGTATTGCTTCGGCAGCTAATGCAAGTGGGTCCACAACAGTGATCGCCAGGAACACCAGCAAACCCCTGCAGGCGTTACACATTTCAACACAAGGTGGCAACATTATCAGACCTGGGGGCAAACCAAATGTTATTGTGGTTCAGAAAGGTGGTGCTTCAGGATTCAAGACTCTGTCACATTCTGGCAAGGTATGATCTTACTGGACAATCTTCCACTTAATGCAATTGCACCTTAACCCATTACCTGCCAATGCCCCTTTTCTGGGACGCATGCATTTTACAGCTCATTAAAGTACTTAGGTATGAGAGGAGTTGATCTTCTAGATAAGCAAATTTCCCTGTGCCGCCCTAAGAAGTGGTGGGGGCTAATGTTTACCCAAATGATAGACATTGCAACCTGGAGGGCTTACCAAAGTGTCTCTATTGCTTGTATTGTGTTCACCTATTTGAGCAAGAACACTAAATTCACTCCAAGGCACAGAGGTCCTTAAAAAAGCATACTCCTGGGTGGTAATTGTACTAAAATACAATTTGATCTTAGAAATTATCTGATTTAGTCCATTACTACACAAAGAAGATGTGCATTGTGCAAGAAGAAAACCACCAGAATTTACAAGCGATGTGACGTTCCACTTCATAAGCGTTTTGTCCCATTTTAAATTCAGTAATTCAATAATATGTGCAATTTTTACACTGCATATTAATGCTACAATACATTAGAACATAGATTTTTTTAAAAAACATGTGAAAATTTCATGAAAAATAAAGTTAAAAGTTCACCTTTTAATGTATGTTTTGTCAACACATTCTGTCAATGTCCCAAAAATGGGACACTCTTTTACAAATATCCCTTATATTAAAAAATATCAATAACACTTTTTTTGTATATTTTGACGTGAGTCATTAATCTTTATGGTGTTGTCTTCAAAAACCTTAACAGGAAATAATTTTGGCAGGTAATGGGTTAAGGCTACTAAAACAGGAATATGTGTATGCAAAGTTGATCGTGCACTTTGGCATATTAGTATAGTAAGGTTTTGTATGCCTAATTATTATTTTGGGATTATTAAGTTTATTTTCTAATTTTTCAAGAAAAATATTGAAGAGACTTATCATCCATATAATGTATATTATACAGTAGACAACAGGGTTTACTAAAAACAGAAAAAGATTCAGCTCTCTGTCATTTGGTATTCATTTTGTTACTAATAATTTAAAAGCCTCATTCTGCTCTAAAATTGCTTGGCACTTTTCAGAAGCATTCTGTTTCGGGGCTGGTACTAAAACGGTTGATGACATTTGCAGGAAATGGTGAGCAAAGTGATTATGAGCAAAAGTGTGACAACGCCACTGACCAGCGTCACTGTACAGAAACCTACATCTGCAACAGTACAGAGTGGCAGTCTGTCCTCTCAGGTAAGATACTTGCACTCTCATGTTCCAAGACACAAATAATGAAACTCTTGAGCAGATAGAGAAAATAACATAATCATAGATGAAAATGTCACTTTTAAATACCATGTTGAACACATATGCAAGAAAATGAGTACCAATTTCTACCTATTGAGAAATCTAATGATACCTAAAGGCTATCCTGATATATGGTGGACTTTGAGACAGCGATGTGTTTTAACAATTAAAATTTAGTTGAGTCGATTTTGTAACACTACATCACTTACTTTTTTATTTCGGAAAACATGTTTCAGAAGCCATGTGCTTCCATTGTCAATTCCTTTGGTCGACTACCGGCATTGCTTGCTGTGGTGGTTGTCTCTGTCCCTGGTGGTGGTTTGATGAACTTCTGCAGTAGCTTGGCATTTTTGGAAAGAGAAACACACTATAAATAGAAGCCCAAAAATACTCAAAAACATCACGAGGAAGACAGAATTAAAAGTTTGGGAAAACATATATATTTGGAAAAACAAGAACTGGGTTTTCAATTTTGAAATCCCGCCAGGCGATCTACTCATCCAGAAGTTCATCAAACCACCACCAGGGACAGAGACAACCACCACAGCAAACAATGCCGGTAGTCGACCAAAGGAATTGACAATGGAAGCACATGGCTTCTGAAACATGTTTTCCGAAATAAAAAAGTAAGTGATGTAGTGTTACAAAATCGACTCAACTAAATTTTAATTACCTAAAGGCTAGTTTACTACAGATTAATTCACCCCCACCTACAATATGCAATCAAGAGGCAGCACATGTATAACCAATATGAACAGAGAAAACATGTATAACATGTGTATATAATGTAATTAATAGGGAATCATATAGAAATATCTTTGTAAAGGCAGAAGTATTGACTGTTCTATCAGTGTATATAAAGTGATAGGTAAGGAATACACAATACAGATAAAAGATAGCCATAAAGTATAACAGCAGAATGCAGTAAATAAAAAGGCCACAGAAAAGGGTCCCCTAACAATGGGCAAAATCATTTACAATAAACTACCAAATGAACTAAAATCTGTAAGAGGTAATATATTCCTAAAAAAACTAAGAACATTCTTAATAAATAATTCCTTATATAGACTGGATGAATTGTAAATATGTTGTAAATACAGTATACTCTCGATTATGTGGGGTAATGTGGGGGAGAAGAACCACAAATAATTGAGAAATCCGTAATTTAATGCTTTTAAGATACAACATACATATGCAAATAGGCAATTATGTTTAAAAGCTTTATTCAACATGTATTCTTTGTTCAAAAGTTTATGCCTAGGCTTGTAGGCCTGTTTATTTCTTAAAATGGTCCAAGATGTTGGGCTGCTTCTGAGAGGAGTTGACATTTTCTCGTGCAGCACTTCAAACTTTTCTTCTAGTAAGTTCACAAATCCTGTGATGTTTGAATCTGGTTAGGCAACCAGATGAGGCATTAAGTTCTCCCTCTAACCCTAGAGCTTCATGAAAAAATGAAGCCTTTCCAGCACACATCGCATCTGAAACAATGACACCTTCAGCTTGTTTTTGGCTGAACTATTGTAAAGAGTAGCATCTAAGTCATTTCTTCATGCTTTTTCATGCAGATAGTCCAGAATTATAATCACAGTTCCTGACAAAAATCCTGTATTTTCTGCTTATTGTTTTTAATGTCCCGGAGAGTTTGCATTCCAATCCCATAATCAGCACTTAGTTTTGCAACATTTTCCACCTTCTCAAATCTTTCAATTAATTCTAATTTTTGTTTTAATACCAACACACAGTTTTTTTGTTTCTCTGCCATCTCTTTTACAAATTTATTTTAACTTGCTTTGTTGATACTTACACGCTGTTTAACATCAGAAAAATTGAACTTCTTTTTAATTTACACGAAACATGCAGACCTATAACCATGGAAATGGTACTCTGTTGTCACGCAGTGATCGTTTAAACAATGGAAATGGCATTTATTGTCACGTGGCAGGTCCTTTATAGCTTCCTAAAGAAAAAAAATATACAATAATTTGGGGGTGGGGGGATGCACAGCTAATCTGAAAACCAGATAATCTGCACACGAATAATCAGGAGTATACTGTACTTTGTAAATACATATTTAATTTTGAGGCTAATAAAGATGATGATTATTATTATTATTGTTATTATTATTATGATTATTTATTATTATTTATTATTATTTATTATTATTAATATTATTATTAATATTTATTATTATTATTATTATTATTATTATTATTATTATTATTATTATTATTATTATTATTTAAGCAATGTCATGTTCACAGGGAAATGTGATAGTATTGGATCTGAGTCAAGAACAACTGAGCAAGAACTCTGTGCTGGCAGAAATACTGCAGGCGTCAGGCATCATGACGGAAACTCCACATGTGCCAGCAGAAGCTGCAAGTAAAGGTAAAGTGTTACAGTTGGCAATGCAATGTCTCACACTGAGAAACGTTACTACATACTGTTTGTGCACACAGGAGAGGCAGCTTCTGATTGGGTGACAGTGGAAGCAGAAGAGAAAGAACCTTGCGCACCAGAACCTCAGCAAGAAGTTGGTATCACGATGGACATGCCACAACGTGTTGTTAGTCTTGGTATGTTGCTTTTAAATTAACAATAGTTAGGATAAAGAAACTAGAGCTTTTGTAGTTTGGGTGCTATTAGTAAAATATAACATGACCATAGTCTACAATAATCCTATAGTTAAAGTCTTTCTGACATACACTGACAGAATAGGTACATTACTAAATAAACAGAAATTAAAATATTTCTTCAAACAAGAAAACTAAAACAGAGTTATAAATCAGCAAAAGACACGTCGTATCTGCTCTCTACCACCGGTGTTTACAAAATACCATATACATGTGGCCAATCTTACATAGGCAGAACAAAATGCAGCACATTGCTGAACATTAAAGATGCTGGATAGGTAGAGTCAAGACTGAAAAATTCAATGCCATAGCCAGGATTTGAACCACAGATCTCCTGGTCTCTAGCCGGTTGCTCAACTGAGCTACCATGGCAACCTGCTGGCACAGCATTAAATTTCTCAACTGATTCGCATGTATACCAGTAAACCACATAGTGATCTTAAATTATTTTGAGATGTCAACCTCAATGACGACTTAAAATTTTGTAAGTACTTTAAGACCCAGGCTTCATTGTATAGCCAATATTAGGTCAATTTGTTTTTTCACAGAACTATGTGTAGGAAAGGAGTTGGATAGCTAGAGACTGGTAGATCCATGGTTCAAATCCTGGCTAAGGTATTGAATTTTTCAATCTAACTCTACCTACCCAACTCCTGTCCTACACACAGCTTCTGTGAAAAACAAATTAACAATAAAAGATGTTGTCATCTTGACCATACAGACTACTCAGTTGTTGCAGATCATGCCCTCGTTTTCGATAAACACAATATATTGTTTCAAAAAAACAGATATCCTTGCAACCACTAAACATTATTATCCTAGAATGGTCAGAGAATCTATAGAAATATACAAACATCCTAATAATTTCAATAGAGAAGATGGATTTAAGCTAAACCAGGCCTGGATTCCTGCCTTGCAGCTGTGGCAACAGCCAATCGGGACACAGCAGTCCAATTACAACCCCTCCCACTACTCCAACGGTATAAACTGCCATTCAATGCTCCATGAATCTGCAGTCGCCAGCTGAAGATGTCCTCCATAGCCGAGGATTAAACATCAGATTTTAACAATTTTATTGTTAGACCATGGCCGCCAAGCCTGGGCATGTTATATGTTACTTATAAACAGGGTGTTTATTTTTATCCAACAGAGCAAGAATGACATCATAATTGACTGGTGAGCCTATATTGAAACCACAGCACTCTCTACCAAGAAGGAACAGAAGAGAAAACTATCACACACAGAGACCTCTACATAGAAATAGCACAACGTCCTCTGCCACTGCCTTCGTAATGTACCGGCCATACTAAAGAGCTGGCGGGAAAGAGATCAGCTGTTCTAAAAAGGCGGTTGGTTCTTTATAGTGTCTCTGTGATTGTGCTACAATAAATGCTAGTATTCGAGCGCTCATTTCACTGTATCAGTTAATATACATGGTTAAGTATGTATTTACATGATCTTTAAATTCAGTTAAATATTACGTTTGCGAATGTTCACACAAATGTAATAAATACTGGAACTGTGTAACCTAACCTATTAAACGCAGCGTGTTATATGAGTGCATTTGTTGTTTCAGTGTGTATATAGAAGGAATATAACTGAAAAGTGTTAAAGTGGTATAATCAAAATGCCGAAAAGTTGTGTCATCCCTGGGTGCAAATCAAATTATTACGGTGGCGAATATATTCCTGTATTTACATTTCCCAGTGAACCACATAGGCGCGAGTTATGGATGAAAAAAAATTGCAAGAGAAAATGTAACTATTACAAAAAATAGTGGAGTGTGCATGAAACACTTTCATGAAGACAAAATTATAAGAGAGATAAGAGTTACAAGGCCAGATGGTAAGTTAAAGCTCCTTACTGCTGTTTTTAGCATGTGGTCACAATTGGAAACTTTAAACATCACTGTGTTATGTTTTGTAATACATAAACTTTACAGATGTGAAGAAAGATAGCTTTGCACTTGAAAGGAAATAAATGACCAATTTCATTGAACCTTAAACACAGTAAAATAGACGTGAGAAACTATTAAAACTTTTATGTCAGAAAAGTTAGGTTAGAAAAGTATAAACAATTTAATTTAAACTGAACCCCTACTTATGTTTGATAGACCATCATAGTAGGCTCATCTATTAAAAGTTATGTAATTTATTGCAGTGGTGGTTGCTAAAAAAACTCTTAGTTTTCTCCTCTCTTCTTTCTTTATTAGAAAGAATTGGTCATGATGCATGTTCCAATTATATGACATGTTCAACGTCCCTGAGCTCTTGCTGGCAGTGGGACCAAATGAACAAACAAACAAGCACACGCTGGTACACATGCCAGACCAGTTGGACTTATTATTAAATCCATTTGTAATAGTCTAGCTGATTGAATGCCTGATGAAACCAAACTCTTCTATTAGGAAATAAAAAATTACTTTTCTCCCCTACAGGTTCAGAATTGGTAGTTCCTAGGAAAAAGCTTGAATTAGCTGCTGATGCTGTTCCACAAATTTTTCCAAACCTACCAAAATATCTAACGACAGATGCTGCCCCTTCACATGCATCACCAGATATTAGGAGACAAAAGGCAGTAAATACTCATGACAAGAAATATGAGAAGTGGTTGCTTGAAGATAACTTTTCTTCGCTAGAAGAAATGTTAACTAACAGCAATAAATACAATCACAACAATTGGATGACCAAACAGCAGGACAACAGAGATTTTATTTTTAAAGTCGACTTCACAGAAACTCCTACAATAAGAGCTGCTTTAATATTAGATGATAAACTGAATGTTAATGTAGTATATGATAATGTGAAAGTTGAACCCAAACATTTTGAATGGATTCTAGGCCCCAAACTTCTCTGCAATTCATATTCAAAGTTAGAAAATATGTTAACTTCTCTTTATAACTTTGAATGCAAAAATGTTGCTGTAACAGAGAGGATAAAGCACATACAGGAGTTGTTGCTTGAAGATATAGAACAGAATGAGTACAAGTCAGGATTTGTGTTGATAAGTCTTCTTGTTTCTAAACGACCATCATATTCTTCAGTTTTGCTACTAATTGCTGCTATGTTTTTCTTTTCATTTCCAGCAGCTTTAGAGATCTCAAAATTCTGGTGTTGCCTCATATGTCCTATTTAAAAACCTTTAATCTCTCTAGTGTTGATGGTTCTATAAATAAGTCTTTGAAAATGAACTTGCAAACCAAATGCCAAGCACTTGAACCACATAAAAGATTAGGAGTTTTATTACTTGATGAAATATATGTGAAGCCTAATATTACTTATAAAGGTAACAAAGTGGTTGGTATGGCCACAAATTCAAATGAATTGCAATCTGCCACAACTATTCAAACATTCATGTTTAAATCTATTTTATCAGACAATAAAGATGTTGTGGCTATGTTGCCTGTAAAGAATTTCAATTCAGACTTCTTACTTCATTCCACATTGCAGGTTTTGACGTTACTAAATGATGTGGGGTTTGAGGTTTAATTTCTGATAGTAATAAAGTTAATGTAAAGTGTTATAAGGCATTGTGCAATGATGGATCTTTAAAGTCATTTATTGCTCATCCATCTGACAACACAAAGAATGTATATTTACTTTTCGACACTGTACATATCCTAAAAAACCTCAGTTATAACTGGCTAAATGAAAAAAATATGACATTTATATATCCATCATTCCAGGATGCTAATGAAATTAAACAGTCTAAATTCCATGATGTTAGGCAACTTTATGAAAAGGAAAAGCAATCACTAGTGAAATATGCACCTGGTTTGTCTTACAAGGTTTGTTTTCCAAATGGCATTGAAAGACAAAATGTAAGTTTGGTAGTTCCCTTATTTGCAGATAAAACTATTACAGCCATGAGCACACATATGAATGGGGAAGCTGAACATACTGCAGAGTGGTTACAAATAATTAGAAATTGGTAGCTTGCAGTAAATGTTAAACATTCTGACAAAGGTATTCGCTTACGAGAAAAATATGCTGAACCTGTCAGAAGTTTGAACCAAGAAAATGTGATATATTTAAAGAGGTTCTGTGATTGGCTAAAGAATTGGGATAGTATGTTGATTGTAGATTCACCATTCAGATTTGGAAAGCTCAGTAGGGAAACATTTTCAGCATTACTACATACAACTGAAACACTAATTAAACTGTGTGACTATTTACTTAGTGTCAAACAATTATATTATGTAAGGTTAGGGGTTTTTCAAACAGATGACCTGGAGCAAAGATTTGGCAAATATAGGTATATGAGTGGCTGTAACTATCATGTATCTGTTCAGGAAATTATTGAATCAGAAAGAAAGCTTAAAGTTACAAGTTTGCTGAAACTTAGATGTAGAAATTCCATGTCATTTAACATACCAGACATTAATGCCTGCTCAGAAGACAGTGTGAACATTGAGGCTTTTGGGGAGTGTGAAAATATAGTGCAATCATGCCTAGAAGTTGAAGTGGACAACAACACTTTACAAGTAATAGTGTTTATTGCAGGTTGGTTGTAAAATTATTTGTTTAAAATGTAAGGAGTTATTGATAGAAGATCATGATGTTCAATTTGAAGTGCCTGCTGAATTTAATTACCTTGTCCACATGAACAGAGGTGGTCTTAAATATCCATCTGCAGTTTCAATTGACATTGGAATATGTTCAAAACTTGCAAATATGCATAGAAGCTTGTGACAGTGATGTGATTAAATAAAAAATTGTCGGAATTAAGGGTTGAAAATGGGAACAACTGTTACCCGAAACCGGTCCCCAGTAAGTAAAATAAGTGATGTTTGTGTTACAAAAACCGACTCATTTTTTTATTTTTTATTGGAATATGTGTTTATAAAATATTTGAAGTGTTTCTTTCAAAAGAGAATGAAATCAAATGTTTGTGTTCTTCCAATCCTAAAGCATTGATTAAATGTGTTTTGTTAGAGATGCTTGAGCCACTGTATGATGATAAAGTTTGTGAATGTGGAAAGTCTCTTTTGGAAGTTGTAAATGAATGTATGAATATATGGGTAAATATTCTACACAATAATTATTCGAAAATGAAGAACAACGAATGTACTGAAAAAAGCCAGTATCTCAAGAAAAAAAGGTGAGTCCAAAGGCTATACAGGAAATTCTGCAAAAAAATATAGAAAATTGGATGTATTTCAATAAATTTTGGCACAATAAAATGTGTTTTTCACTTGTTTTAAAAATAAAATAGTGTTTTCAGCTATACTTTATTTTCATGAAATTGTTTCATAGTGATATTAAATGTGTTTAAAATCCTTCTTTTTTATAACCTCGGAATGTCTTTAACTCTTATCACAGTGATATAAAGTAGGGAAGTTACCTTATCGTTATAGAAAAGTGTGTTATATGCACGATTCTTTCAATACAAATGACATGCGCCCTGACAACCGTATGGCAGGTACATTACGAAGGCATTGCCTCTGCGGTCTACGGATGGCATGCTAGCCTCTGATTTCCAAGGTCGCTGGTTCAAATCCAGCAGAGGGTGATGGACTTTTTGGGCATAAAAATCCTTAGTGTAGATAGATGGATACTTTATTTCACTGCTTAGGGCATGGCCCAGAGGCAGTGATGTCAGCTAATGAATACAGTGTACAACATAATTAAAATAAATAATATGGGTAATATAATACCCTGTCAGAATGATA
This sequence comes from Hymenopus coronatus, assembly GCA_030762935.1. NCBI lineage: Eukaryota > Metazoa > Arthropoda > Insecta > Mantodea > Hymenopodidae > Hymenopus > Hymenopus coronatus. Next base: position 4,321,024 of record CM060895.1, on the reverse strand, counting down.
ATACATCATGGTATACTACCATAATAAAAATAGTAATGATAAACAACAGTAGTAATGTACAATATTAAAAGTTTTATAATACTAGTATTAATGCAATATTTAAATTTACTATCCTGACTATAAATCACTCTTCTTTAGTCTGTTTTTAAAACCATTTACACTTTGAGGCAAAGTCTCCAGGTATTTTGTTCATTTGTTAATTGTTCTATTTGTGAAAGAAAATGTACCTATGTCAGTTTTCTGTTCCCTATTTCTTATTTTTTAGAGTGATATTTTCTCCCACAATAAAATGGCTTGGATATATCTTTCCATGCAGATTCCCCCTTATTGCATATAGCCTTGCTCGTCTCCTACGTTTTTCTAGTGTTTCCCAGGAATTAGCAGTGCTAGTATGATTTTTGAATCGTTTTCTTCTGTATGTCTTCCATTGGAAGGGAAGTAAAGCCAGTGGTCCCAAGCAATGTTTATTTGCACATTAAAGAACCCCATACATTGAAAGAAGAAGGTCCTGGACAAAATATCACCATTTTGCATCCGCAAGATGTGATTTCATTCCTATAGTGCCATCTGTTGGCATGACCAGATCACTCATCACCAAGGCACATAGCAATGACCTGAATTCAAATCTGATCATGGGAACATTGTAACAATGCCCTATGCTCCACTTAGGAGTTGATGGAAGTATTGTGTTTGTGTTTCAGAAGAAGCTGTGGAACTGTTAGGCCAGACAGAGTTTGCAGACAATGAAACAGCAGCAGAGGTAAATTAGACATAATGATGTTGAATTTCAGTGTGCCGCACCAGCATTTAACTTTACTACACTAAATTGTGTCATTACTTCACAGAGTGGAGCGAAAACCAATACAAAGACTGAAACAGCTGGTGAGATGATGGAAGTTGTCGGAGAACTGGACCCACAGACTGGAATATATTCCCTTCCTACTTCAGGTAACTTACATTCACATCATCTTCTCCACTCACACATCTTGTTAAACAAAATTTTTTTTCATTGTAGATACAAGAGGGAAGCAAGAAGCTGAACTTAACTTATTTCCTGTTATTCATTTGTGGAGTATAGGGCACTGTCATTTGTGACAAACCAATCATTGCAAATCCCTACAACTTTTCTTAATCTCCTCCTGTATGTTCCTTCTCCATCTTATCTGGGCCAATCTCTTTTTCTTGTTCCAGTTCAGCACATCCCTCTCAACAACTCCTAACTTTCTAAGCACGTAGCTGATCCAGTTTCATTTTCTCTTTTTTATTTGTATCTTATTTTTCAGTTTGTTTTGTGCATACCCTATGTTGTTAATTTGTTATAGAGTTGGACCATTCTAGAATTCTTCTCAAGCATCTGTTTACAACTATTTGTCTTAAAGTAAGAGCTGAACTTACAATGTTGTAGGTACTTTAAGTCCCAGGATTCATAGTATAGCCAACTATTGTGGTCAATGCATATTGGTTATGCTATACTATGAATGCTAGGACTTAAAGTACCTACAGCATTGTAAGTCGCCATTGGGATTGTCATCTCAAAAAAAATAATTTGAGATCACTTGTGGTTTACCGTGAAACATGTCAGTTGAGAAATTCAATGCTATGCCGGCATGTTGCCATGGTAGCTCAGTGGAAGAGCAATCGGCTAAAGACCGGGAGATCTGTGGTTCAAATCCCGACAATGGCATTGAATTTTTTCAGTCTGACTCTACCTATCCAACTCCTGTCCTACACATGGCTTGTGTGGGAAGAAGAAAAAAAAAATTAAAATATCATTGTAAGATGTCTATAAGTGAATAAATATCATCATAGATTCACATGTGTATTAAAGGGGTCTAATTTTGTTTTCTTTGTTATATTTGCATTTTTCCATATGGGATAAAGTTGTATAAAGGTGGCATTTGCCTGGTGAATTTCTCTTCTGACACCACCTGTCTTAGTAACAACATTTCCATGAGATAAGGAAATGTACTTCTTCCATATCATTATCATCAATTTTGAATTTTTGATGGGAACTACCATTTATTCTCATTTCTTTTGATTTTTCCAAGTTTATCTTTAATCCCAGTTACTTTACTTCCTTCTATAAATTAATTAATTTTGCTTCCATGTCCCGAAACCTTTGAGCTAAAAGTTTTCACAATGATTTCTTAGTCTTTTTTTCTTTCGCTGGTAGCCTTCCCCATCAGTCTATCCAAACCTGGTGATAGAATACGACCTATATTACACTATGTGATATGATAAAACACTTTACATTGTAATACAGCATCTTTGACCACATCTGCAATGAGGAAATAAAATGACAAACAAGTACACTTGGTCAATGGCTACAGCCATACTGCTCATTTCCCATTATTAATCACATGAAATGTTGTAGAATTTAAAACATAAAGATTATAAAAATGCAAACAAAAGCCTGCAAATATATTTAAGCATAGAAGAAGCCATTAGTGAAGGATGCACACATGAAATGTGTGAGGAATAAATTAAATGGATTGAGAAGCCAATATTTATAAGAAGAAAATGAATGTTATTATTACAACTATTAAGTACTATTTGACTGCTGTCTTTTTATATTAATACTCATTAATGCAGTATTAACATTTGTCAAGAAATTGTCTTTAGGTTTTGCTATGTGAAATTGTTGCACATAAAGTTTAATAAAACACTATTATAGTAAAATTATAAAAATTCAGTATAATGACACCACACTCTTTCTAAAAAGAAGGATGAGAACCATTATTACAGTTCTTGCTGTCAAATGCTGGGAAGTGGATAAAAGATGTGATCGATTATTGACATAGTGTAATATATCTTACAGCTTTAATTGTGTGCATTCTTGTGTTAAAAGGTTTTATTACAGCTGTGTGATACTGTAATATAGCCCTAACTCCCATGTTGGTTCTGTAGAGAAAGTAAAAACATGGTACAGTTATTCATAACTAACAACCAAACTGTGATACTGTTTAGTGAACAGCGCACAGACAGTGGTGAAGATTGTGCCCAGATTAACTTCCACCTCCAGAGACATCTTCAGTACTGCTCTTGCAACAGCAGATATAAACTTGGATACTCTTCAATACATTGAAGATAATATAGGTAAGAGAGAATGCATACTTTCATTAGAAGAATTGATAAATGGGTAATGTTGCTACTCATTTAGCTGCATAATGTCATGTAATGTAGCCAACCTTAAACAAACAAAACATTCTGCCTCCTCGATCTAAAATTAGTTTCTTATTTTAGGTACAAGATGTATTCAGGATAAGTCAAATGTGTTCCATTCACTTTCTCTAACTTAAATCTTTTTTCACATTACATTATTTTATAAAAAAATAAGTCAAATGTTTTAAAAGTTATCGTTATGCAATTGTCATTGAATTAACTTTTTTGCTTAGCCAGGAGTAGAACAAAAGAAAAATGGACACTCTCTGTCTGAGAAAAGTATAAGTAGTTTAAAACTGAAACCAATAAGAAATATTCAGGAAACGTACAACAAAATTGCATATGAAATAAATTGTGTGTTTTAACGAGATCTACATTTTTTGTGAAGTAACTTTTTGTCTATCTCTTATGATTTAATTGTTATGCAAAATTCTGCAAAAATCAACCAAAATAAAGTGCTATTCAGAGGCTATTTTCGGAAAATTCAAAATGTATGTTTTATTTATGTTGTGAATAGCTTATATACAGTATTTTACTCAAAATCATTACAGCCATTTTTGAGAAAAACAAGATTTTAAAAAAATTTCCATGTAAAGGGTAGTTTGGGGTGGGGGATTTTCTTGAAAATCTCCATGTCACATCCTTGTAAGATAATACATATAAATACCAAATTTGGTATTTAACAGCCTTTTAGTTTTTGAGCTATGCTGTTCACATACACACACAAACCTTTTACTAAAAATGCATTTTTTTGCATTCAGGGGGTCCCAAAGCATGTATTTCTGGTGAAATCTCGGTATGGAATTTTGGGTACAATACAATACCTTCTCTATACACTGTGTGCATAGTATGTGTAGAGAAAGTAAAAATATCTGGAAAGTGCAAATACCTGGTTTTGTTTTAGCCAAATGCCACAAATTTTTATTCACTATCAAGTTTAATAAATGTAAAACAAAGTGAAAAGTTCTATATACAGGGTGTTCAATATTAAATGTCTGGCTTCCCACACTCATGGCAGGCTTTCTGGCCTTCGCTTAATCATTAGCATGAGTAGGCCACTTTCATGTGCCAAGATGGCACAACAAGCATTTTTGGTAAATGTTATTCTGAACACAAATCAGTTCTTAGCATTCCTGAAGAATTACATCCTTCCAGAACTTTAATACAGAATCTACTGATTCAGTGCAAAACAACAAACACGTGCAACAATGTAGTAAGCAGAAGAAAAATAAAATATATGTTCCATTCACATGACTTTCTCTATCTGATCTGCAAACAAATTCTTACAAAAGATTATTATTTTATCTACAGCACGATAATTGAGATAAATATTATCAGATATGATGTTATTACTCAGTCCCGTATAAGCAGATGGAGAATAAGGGAATACACTAGGCTAAAACAACAGCCAACATTTTTAAAAGTTGTCACTATGTGATTGTCACTGAATTTGGCTTCCAGGAGTAAAAGACAATAGATATGAAATGGATGAAGGCCTCCAATTTGAGAAAAGTCTAAGTTGTTTAACACATTGAAGCCTAAGCATAGCTCGGGCCATGCTAAATGCTCATACGGCCCATGCCCGAGTATAGCTCAGACAGGTATTTTTAACGTTTTTAATGCAATTCCACGACCTTAACTTGGTCTTAGGCCATGCGGCATAGAAAATGCATCTATTTTGGTTGTCTGATTTGTGCTACCATCTGTCCTTGCTTTAGTCAACTATTAGGAAATTTAGGAGCGTTAGTAATATTGGTTGCTCGTGGGTAGTCCCACCACTTTCCTAGAAGGTGGTCATCTATTTGTTACATTTCGTGTTCTTAAAAGTTAAAATGCTGCATTTTCCTCGATTTCTGTGAACTGAAGCTAAAATTCAAGATAGAAATGAAGCTCTGAAAAATTCCAATTCCAAGGGAGAGTTTTTTGAACTTTGAATAAATTGGAGTGTAAGCTGCTTTACACAGATTTTTTCAAACTCATATTTGATACTTGTTGTAAATTTAAAATAAAGTATTAATACAAAAGTTATGACTATTTTCTTACTTGTTGAGAAATCCTTGAATACCATAGTTTTAAATTGTCCCAATACTTTTTGGCCGATTTATTTGATGTACTGTAAATAATAACTCAAAGTAGGTTTAAAAACCCTGATTTTTTGGCCCTTCAACTAAAGAAACATCTGGGCTTCAAAGTGTTAAAATTGAAACCAATACCAGGGAATATCTCTAAAATGGTTAGTTCTACAAAAAAAAAAAAATGTATATGACATAAATTGTATGCTTTAAAAGATCTACATCTCTTGGGGATGATCTTGAAAATCTTCATGTCACAACCTTGGAAAATATAACTTAAATACCAAGTTTGATATTTAATATTTATATATTTATTTAAATTTTGTAAACATAAACACACATGCAGACATGGCGTTTTTTAAAATACTTTTATATGGGTCCTCAAAACATGTATTTCTTGCAAAATCTTTGTATCAAATTTTGGGTGGAATACAATATCTTCTCTACCTACTATGTGCATTGTACGTATGTGCTAGAGAACGTAAATAGACAAAATCTTGAGCATTTGCCATGAAAATCTCTCAGACATTTGAAAGACAAACACAGTGGCCACTCTAAATGTGTGCAATCTGTACAATATTTATTTACCTGTCTCATGATATCCAAACACTAAACCTTATACAGAATACCCTGTATAAGAATATTCAAATGATGGTTGTAATTCAATGTCCGTTTTGATAATAGGCAAACCTGATCATTGCCACCTGACAGTGCTATCATAGTACATTCAAATGTTTTAAAAACAGCTACTTTCAGTTGATCCAGAACCTGGCGCTCTCTAACTTTATCATGAGCTTTATTTTTCTTTGCAGAAGAATTGCAAGGAGCAGAACAGCAAATCTTGTCTGCAGCAGTGAATCAGGTAAGTCATCATGAAGCTTTGACTCACTAGAAATATAAAAGCCAACAAACAGTGCATCAAATGTTTTCATGCTACTAAAAACAGCAAATATGAGGTATGTGGAAAGTAAGAACCATTATCATTGTAACACTAGTGTCGCAGTTCCATGCATGTGCACTTGATTCTCTGGTTCATTATCTGTTACAGTTGTTAGTGATTGTTCAAAATGTTTGACAATTTCTGATCCGCTGACTGTGAAGTGTGTTCTGTAATATGGCCAGCTGAAATTCATTGTCAACTACTTGAGATTTATGGTGAAAATGTAATGACAGATGAATGGTGAGAAACTGGGTTAGGTAATTTAATGATGAAGGACAATAAGAATGTGTGATGTGTTTCCACAAAACATGGTGTTGAGCAGCGGCTGTCTTCACTGGCAGCAGCTTTCTTTGAAGAGGACATACAAAAGTTGATTCCCTTCTATGACATATCGAAACAATGGTGGCAACTAAAAGGGCCATCTAGAAAGTAACAAACGATTAGATTTAACTAAATAATAACCAAAGTTATCAACACAAAACTTTATTTACAGAGTTACAATACCTTACTCTATTTCTCAACATAATCTCCATTCTGTCAAGATATTTATTGTCACGTGGTATCAATTTTTCAATGCCAATGTTATCTTTTCTACCTCCAAAGAACTTATTCGTTTTTTGAATGCACAAATAATCAAGGAAGAACATAACAGTGTGTACGATAAAGACTGGAGTGGAAGTTCATCAATTGTTATGGAGAAGTTGAAAGCAAATGTTGATAAAAGATTTTCCAAAAGACCTCAAAGTGACAGTGGCTCAAATCTTTAGTGGTGAAAGAGTATAATATCTGCATTGAAAATCCGGTGCCAGGTGACAATAAATACCTTGATAGCAATGACAATCACGTTGAGAAATAGAGTAAGGTCCTATAGCTTTGTAATAAAGTTTTATATTAATAACACTGGTTATTGTTTAGTTATATCAAATTGTTTGTTATTTTCTGAATGGCCTTGTATGTTGAAAATTAGGTCAAGGAATGCTCTTTCATGTACAAATAAATGTTATTGTGAAAACAAATATTTTACGCCTTTTTTTTTTCTTCTTCTTCTTCCAAACCAGTACTTACTTTCCAGACATACCTCGTAACTTCGAAGTAAATATGCACTGAATTTCTGAAATATTCAAGCACATCTTCAGCTTAAATGTCATAGAGTCTGGTTGACTGGGTCAAAAGTTTGAATATTCAGATTCCTTGGTAGCAGCAGAGGTTTTAACAATTTTATATCAATAAAGAGTTCAAAATTCATCACTTATCATGCTTCAACAGTACTATGATTTGCTGATAAATGTTACTCATAAGTACAGCAAGACTTTCATGCACTGTAAAATCCCAACACATATGTATGCAGGTGAAAAATACAGATTGGTTTATACAGAACTGACAAATTCCTTTCTTTATTATAACTGGAAATTCAGTTAATGAGCAGTTTTTAACATCAAATTAAGGAGAATGTTTGAGAGATTCCTTTTAATGAGATGCAGAGATACTTATTCTTTATTTTTAACACACATCTACAAAGTTTGGCTTAGGTATGTAGATTACATATTTGCAAGAGTATCAAAACAGTTGATCCAAGACTTTGTAAAGCTACTCAATTTACCAAACAGAGCGATACAGTTTACTATGGAAATCAAAAATGTAGGCACATTACCATTTCTGGAGTAAAAGTTATTAGATCCCAAAACAATATCAATTTTGGGATCTACAGGAAACTTACACATTCGAAAAATCATACAAAAAGCAATAGTTTCAACCTGTTTCCACACAAACATGCTGTCTTAAACAGTTTAACCCATACATTGGTGTACACTCCATTAACAGAAGATAAATATAAACATAGAGTCAAAACACCAATATCCAATGACTTCACTAAACAAATTATCAAAAACACATCAAAGATACTACTAAACGCACCCAACAGAAAACCAATATGATATTCAGAAAATTTGCCTTCATACCCACTACAAATCCCTCAAAAAACACATTTGCCTGACCCCACAAAATAAATACAACATAGAAAAATTACTCTGCAACAATTTAAAGGATCCAATACCACAGAACAATAAAGCAGGAGTTTATCAAATCAATTACACAGATGTGACAAAATGTATATAGGAAAAACAAAAAGAAAAACTTTGAAATCAGACTGAAAGAACACATCAAGTACAGATGGATAAATGTGCAGTTACACATCACTTTTGGACCACCAAACATCACACTACTGAAATCTACAAAACACAACAGAATTCTATACTTGGGAAAAGATTTTCATCATAAAATATAAACACTGCTTGATGAATTTGGAACTATGGAAGTACGTCACTCCACCACCAGATCTCAACACAACATCCAGTTGGACTCCTCTGAAGATAAGAGCAACAGCTCTTGAAACTGGTGAGGTATAAATAATGTAGTGATGTATTTGTTTCAACCCCGACACCTAACTTTCTGATTTATAAAATAATACAGATTGATTTGACCAGACACTCTATGGTTTCACATTCTTAAACTTTATTCCTGACATGTTTCACCTTCAGTTGAGGCGTCACACCTTGATGATGCCTTCAACCTAAGGTGAAATGTGTTGGGAATAAAGTTTAAGAATGTGAAGCCATAGAGTGTCTGGTCAAATCAATCTGGATTACTTTATAAATTATTACAGTGCTTCACAGTGTTAATTCCAATTGTTTTTTTGTTTTTATCAACTCTTAACTTTGTGTTAAATTTCACGTCACTACTGTTATTAGCTTATTCAGATATTATGCAAATTTATACTTGTTGGTAGCTTTCAACATTTTGTTCTGGTCACTAAAAATGTAGTACACATAAAATCAACAGCTCTTGGTTGTCTAGCAATTCTGCTTTAGGAATTCAATTACAGGTACATGAACGGCATACAAAAGAGAATTTTGTGTTCACAATCCTCCCCAAAGAAACATAATACTAGGATAGTAAACAATTTGGAAAAAAATCTCATGCGTTCCATTCATATGACTTTCTCTACATCTCTGTAACAAATTATTCTTAAAAAGCTTATGCTTCTATCTACTTCATGATAATCAACATAAACAGTAGCAGAAATGCTTTCTTGTAAGTAGAAGGGAAATAAGGGAATACACTAGACTAAAACAATAGTCAAATCTTTTAAAAGCTGGTTGCCATGTGGATGAAATCTGTTTCTTTGCATTGCCAGGAGTTACAATTTTCCATATATGAAAATTTTAAGTATTTTAAAACTAATAACAATGAATATCTCAAAAATGGTGAACTCCACGAAAAAGATTTATACAGCATAAATTGTGTATCTTAATAAGATCTACTTTTTTGTCTCTCATGGTTTACTATTTATGCAAAATCCAACAAAATTCATCCAGTACAAAGAGATCTTCAAAGGCTATTTCCAGAAATTTCAAGATATAGATTTTATTTGTCATGTAAATATCTTTAATATGCTGTATTTTAATCAAAATTGTTAGAGCCATGTTTGAGAAAATCAACATTTTCGAAACTTTTTCCATGTAATGGGTAGTTTGGGGTGGATGAGATCTACTTGAAAATTTTCATGTCTCATCCTTGGAAGATACTGAACTTTTCGTTTTTGAGGCCCCCCCCCACACACACCCCCACACTCACTCTCTCTCTAAAAATGCTATTTTGGAGGTCTCAAACCATATATTTGTGGTGAAATCTTGGTATGGAATTTTTGGATGGAATGCAATACCTTCTCTATACTCTATGTACATAGTACATTTAGAGAAAGTAAAAATGGAAATGAGTGTAAACTAAGTTGTGAGTACTGTTTTCAGGAGAATAGTCAAGACGAGCAGCTGAGTACGTTTCTACAACCTGGTCTAAGTGATAGTACAGCAGTGACAGTGGAGCCAAGTAATATTGGTGAGTACATTGTCAGGCTGCTTCCTTTCTCTGGTTCTCTTATTTTGTGGCAATGTTACCATAACTGTGTTTCTATCTCTTTGTAAAAAACAATCAGCTATAAAAATAACTACAACAGCTATAAAGAAATCTGATGTGTTCCATTCACATAACTTTCTCTAGCTGCTCCAAATGCAAACTATTCTTACAAAAGTTTATTCTTTTATGTACATCATATTAATCAAGATAAATATTAGCATAATTGGTCTTATTACTTGCTTCCTTTTAAGTAGAAGGGAAACATGGGAATACATTAGCCTAAAGCGCTAGGCAAATCTTTTAAAAGATTGTCGCTATGTAAACAATTGATGTTTGATTTACTTTTTACTTTGTATGGTCCCCTTTGAGAAATATTAAAGCTGAAACCAATAACAAGTAATAACTCAGAAACAGTCAGTTCTACAAAAAAAAAGCATATATGCTATAACTGATGTGTTTTAACAAGATCTACATTTTTTTTTTTTTTTTTTTTTTTTTTTTTGTCTATCTCCTACGGTTTACCAGTTATGCAAAATTCATTCAGAATAAAGAGGTCTTCAGAGACTATTCCCAGAAAATTCAAGATATACATATTTGTGATGTAAATATCTTTAATATACAATATTTTAATCAAAATTGTTAGAGCCATTTTTGAGTAAATCAAAAGTTGTGAAAATGTTTCCGTGTAAGTTGGGGGTGGGGGGATTTTCTTGAAAATCTTTATGTCGCACCCAACTTAAATACCTAGTATGGTATTTAACAGACTTTTCGTTTTTGAACTGTGCTGCACACATGCAGACCTTTTTCTAAAAAAGCTCATGGGACTTGAAAACAAATTTATGGTAAAATGTTGGGTGGAATACAATAACTTCTTTATCCACTATGTAACATTGTATATATGGGCTAGAGAAAGTAACTACTATGACAGCTGCACCGGAACTATTCTCGACATGTACAGCTTTCACCCTTTGCTGTGCAAATCTTGTCTGATTTTCCCCACTTTTCTCTTTGCTCTAAGCAACAATAGCAAACCATATTTATTAAGAATCTGACGTGTTCCATTCACATGACTTTCTCTACATCACTGTAACAAATTATTGTTAAAATGCATGTTTTTCTATTTAATTTATAATCAAGATAAACATTAGCATAAATTGTCTTAATTACTTGCTTCCTTGTAAGTAGAAGGAAAAGAAAGCCTAAAATAATGTCAAATCTCTTAAAAGCTGGTTGCCATATGCTTGAAATCCATTTCTATGCAGGGTCAACAGTTTACAACTTACGGGTGAGAAAAGTTTAAGTAGCTTAAATCTGAAAACAATAAGGAATATCTCAGAAATGGTAAATTGCATGAAAAAAACGTATATGACAAATTGAGGGGTTTAACGTGATCTACATTTTTTGTGCAGTAAGTTTCGTCTATCTCTTACAGATTACCAGTTACACAAAATTCATCCAGAATAAAGTAGTCTTCAGAGGCTATTCCCAGAAAATGCAAGATATACAGTTTATTTGCCATATAAATATCTTCAATATACAGTATTTTAATCAAAATTGTTCATTTTTGAGAAAATCTTAAATACTAAATTTGGTATTTTACCAACTTTACGTTTTTGAGTTACCATGTCCACAGACCTTTTTCCAAGAATGATGTTTTTGTATTCAGGGGGTCCTAAGCATGTATTTCCGGTGAAATCTTGGTATTGAATTGTTAGGTGGAATGCAATATCTTCTCTGTACTCTATGTACATAGTACATGTAGAGAAAGTAAAAACGTAATGGGAAATCAAATTAGAGTGGTAATGTTTCTGTTGAGACAAATCAGAATCACTTGTATGCCATTTATATTTGGATCACCTTCATATAAATATTTCCCCAGAAGCATTGTATCTCCTGTGAGCCACGGCTTCAAACATGTTGGGCCGTTTCAGTCTCTTTTCTACACAGTGTGTAGTGTAAGTTAGAGTTCTCTCCAAAACATGATGGACCACTCCTCCCTTCCACTGGACAATAACCATTAGCAGGCAAAAGACGATCCTGTACTAGGGGTAAGAGACAACATAGTAAAATCTCTGTTTCCTTTGGACTCTACTCTACTTGCAAATCGAGAATAGTGACTCAGGAAAGGGATCTTGGCAACAGCAAAGGTTGGTTTCCAGCCACAAACTTTAGTCACACCACCTTTGGAAGAAGAGGGCAGGGTTATCATGTTCTGAAAAATATCGTACCCTGACACACTCCAATTATATTAAGATGCTTTTTCACAGGAGCATGCCCATACTGTTTGTTTACTGTATAATATGGATGAGAAGTCGATTTAATATTCTTAAAAAATTAAAAACAAAAGATAAATTTGAAAATAAAAAGTTCAAAAATAATCAGCTATACTGAAAGTTCAGGCGACTCAGCTCTCTATGTCATTTGGTACATATTTTATTACTAATAATTTAAAACCCTGCATTTCGCTCTTAAATTGCCTGGCACATTTTGGGTAATTTGGGCTGGCACTAAAAGGGTTAATGAAACTAGTTTTATCCATTTTCAATCCAGTCGACACATTGACCAATTCAGATGGTAGCCAACCATGAACTGTACGCTGTACAGTGTTGACATTGTTTATACGACCCTTTGAATAATCAAGCTCATTTGGTAGAAATTAACATTTTGTGTACCCTTATTATGCTTTTTAGTAATCTAATTTAATTTTGAAGTGATTTCTGGGAATTTTTCACATGGGGAAAAAGTTTATAGCACACTATATCTGATGTTGACTTAATGACATTTGGAAAGGAACATTTAGTTTTGTCTGCATTTATATATTGTTTTAATTTCAGATACCACAGGAATGCACATAGAAGATTATGCATCGCAGAAAGTTCAAGGAAGTGATATAGGTTAAGACTGATTTGAATGTAACAAACAAAATGTTATCTTATAATAAATAATTTTTAAGTCTGACACTAACATTTTCATTACTTAGTATATCCAGGGTTGGAAGTCTATCAAGCTGCAGACGAACATTAAATCAGAGAAATCTGCCCATAAACATGTATGAGAGTCAGGAAGATGATATGAAAAGAAAGGTGGTAATGGAGCAATTGGTACAATGGTTGGGGAAGCCAGAGGAAACCTTCCCAGCAAATTCCACAAGCAGTCCACTGGGATCAAACCCAAGCTGCCTTGGTGAGATAAGCGATCTAGCCACTTGGCCATGGTGCCACCCACCTATCCAAGTGTTTTGCCATGCCCAGTGCTGCTTAACTTCAGTGATCATACGAGAGCCAGTGTTTTCATTGATATACTCATTGACAGTTTCAATACACCAGGTGAAGAGTTAATGAGTGTCTTGTATTGATCAACTTTCCTGAGTGATCGATTTTGTCACCATTTAGCATGTTTGTTTTGTATGAGTCTCATTCATGAATGAAGGTGGGTACACAACATCATAGTCGTATGGTTTACAGCCAATCAGGTGCAGTCTATTTCAAATTTAAGCAAAACTCCTGCTAAAAATAATGAGCCTGATACAGGAGCTTCAACATCTACTTTGAGCGTGCATTTGAGAGAATTTGCCTCCAGTTTAACAGTTAAATTTAATAATTCTAAGCTATAAATTGATTCCATTATATAATAGTAATAAAAATAAGAAGAAGAAAATTTAAAATAAGAACTGAAGCTTTCCTGGCGACGCGTTAATTCAAAATCTTCTCGGGCTTCTAGCCAGGTAAAAACTTGGCTTGACACCAACGTTTCGAAGAAGTGCATCTTCTTCGTTTTCAGGGTGAACTGATGGTTTGAGCTTGCGGAGACTGGTATTTATAAGAGCTGGGATGAAGCTAACATCTGATTGGTTCGCGAGATATTATGGCCTGGTATTTAAGATGACTGAGACATGGGCACGGACTTCGTAGAAAACTATTTATAGCAGTTATTCGGCTAATGTTTTGTGTTTGAGCACGCACCTGCTAGAAAATAAGTCTTGGAAGACTGCAGGTACAGGATTAGGTGTTAACTTAGTTCAGCATGGACACCGATGCTAAAGAGCCTTAACACCTAATCCTGTACCTGCAGTCTTCCAAGACTTATTTTCTAGCAGGTGCGTGCTCAAACACAAAACATTAGCCGAATAACTGCTATAAATAGTTTTCTACGAAGTCCATGCCCATGTCTCAGTCATCTTAAATACCAGGCCATAATATCTCGCGAACCAATCAGATGTTAGCTTCATCCCAGCTCTTATAAATACCAGTCTCCGCAAGCTCAAACCATCAGTTCACCCTGAAGACGAGGAAGATGCACTTCTTCGAAACGTTGGTGTCAAGCCAAGTTTTTACCTGGCTAGAAGCCCGAGAAGATTTTGAATTAAGAAGAAGAAGATCGTTAACAGTTTTGACTACAGTTAAAACAAAAAACTGTAGTGTTCCTCACAATTAAGCCATAGAAATGGTATATAATGTGTACAAGTACTTCCTGGAGAAGATGGTAGAAGTGGAGAGCACTCTAAAAAGTATTGTCAATTGTTGTAGGGAAACAGCTGATGCTTGTCTGTGGGTGTGAGCACTGAGAAAAAATTGTTAGTGAAGCAAAATTTTGTGTTAATACAGAGAACATTTAATTTGTACATAAAAAGGAATAAACCAGTGACTAACCTTGATTTCAACAAGAATTTGTGTGTCAAAAATTGTTTTCTGTGTATGAGAATGGAAAGTTTCATATGGCACAAAAGCTTGCAATTGAAATGAAACAAGACATGGCTTTGAGGGTAGGAAATCTTCCTTGCTCTGCTTTTTGAGGAAAAAGGAATTTCATTACAAGAAAATTGGTATTTAACAGTCTTATAGCTTTTGAGCTATGTTGCCCACAGAAACACATTTTTCTAAGAATGCTTTTTTTGGATTCAGGGGCTCTCAAAACATATATTTCTGATGAAATCTCAGGATTGAATTTTTGGGTGCAATACAATACCTTCTGTATACAGTATGTAAAGAAAGTAAAAAGAGTAGAACAAGTGAATCAATGGGAAAAGGGCGCTGCCTACTTGGTGTAGTCAGTCCTCTCATATAAAGCCTGTGAAACTCAAAGGGGGCTCTACATCAGTCACTGCTAACACCAGCAAAACAACATTTCAGCCATTCTATTGATGACGTCTGATGCAGTTTCGGACCAAACTCTGGAAGAAGAATTTCCAATAGACCATGCCTACAACTGGATGATCAGTTTCTATCTAATTACACTGCTGCGAGGGCCCATGTAGTTCAAAATTTGAAAACAGCCCTGTTTCAGCTTTATCTCCCACAGACCCAAGTATCACAATAAAAAAATTATTTACAAATTAGAATGATTCAGAAAGAATATTTAATATCTTACACATATCAGTACTTTAAAATGTACTACATGAGAGAAGTGACAAAATGAGCAATATTTATATCTCTTCAGTTTTTTTTTTTTTTTTTTCTTTCTTCTTGAAGGCACCCTATTGCTGGTACAAAAAAATCTGATGTGTTCCATTCACATGATTTCCTGTACACTTCTGTACAAATTATTGTTAATAAACTTATTCTTTTATCTACTTCATGCTAATTAACAAAAATAGTCTTATTACTTAGTTCCTTTTAAGTAGAAGGGAAATAAGGGAGTACACTAGGATAAACAATAGTCAAATGTTTTAAAATGCATTTGCTGTGGGATTGAAATCAGATTCTCTGCGATGTCAGGAATTTTTTGTTTTTTTTTATAGTGTTTAATACCCGCTTTTACTACCAAGGCACTACAGGCGGAATGGCATGTTATTTATGGATGCTCTTTAACTACTGTAGTTCTCAGTGTCCCATTCTAATTTGGGCGTGAAAGGCCACTTAAATTTGCTCAGAGGCCTCTCTGTCAGGCTTGAGGTTCTTTTACGTGCCGTAAATCTACGACACTGGACCAACGGCTTTACTTGCCTTCCAAAGGAAGCCATTCTAAGGATTTTTACAACTGAAAAAATCCATCGTCCTCCGCCGGGTTAATGATGACGCTGGTGATACATGGAATGAAGATGGAACACTGGTGGAATGCAATGGCAGGAGAACCCAGAGAAAACCTGCCTCTGTGCCACTTTGTCCACCACAAATTTCGCATGCGGTCCCTTGGGATTGAACCTGGGCCATTTAGGTGAGACGCAAATGGTCTAACCACTCGGCCATGGCGTGGCCGTGGTCAGGAGTTGATGACAAGTTCCCGCATGAGAAATGTTTAAGTATTTTAAAACTGAAACCAATGACAAGGAATATATCGAAAGCATTCAACTCCACGAAAAAAAACATATTTGACATAAAGTGTGAGTTTTAATGAGATCTAGATATTTGTGCAGTAATTTTTTCTCTCTTATGTTTACCAATTATGCTAAATTCAGCGAAATTCATCCAGAATAAACAGCTCTTCAGGAGCTATTCCCAGAAAATCCAAGATATGCATTTTATTTGTGATTAAAATATTTATAATATACAATATTTTAATCAAAATCGTTAGAGCCATTTTTGAGAAAAATAAAATTTTCAAAAATATTTCCATGTAAAGGATTGCTTAGGTGGGGGAATTTTCTTGAACATCTTCATGTCGTTTCCTTGGAAGACAATGAACTTAAATACCAAGTTTGGTATTTAGCAGTTATTTAATTTTTGGACTATGTTGTGGACACACATATGGACCTTTTACTAAAAATGCTTATTATTTGGATTTTTTTTGATTCAAAAAAATATTTCCAGTGAAATATCGGTTTTGAATTTTTAGGTGCAATACAATATCTTCTCAATATACTATGTATATGTAGAGAAAGTCTCCATAGGATAATGTGTTCAAAGCTGAAAATTATAACAAGTGAATGTTTATGCCATGTTATTCGCAGCTTGGCAACAGCATGAGAATAGAAAAGGATGAAGCTAAAGGCAACTGTTTTAGCTAGAAAAGATAGCTTCCATTCAATTCCATGCTGTCTTTTAAGCTTGAGATAAATTATACACTGTCCACTCAGAATGAAGCCTTTTGACAGACTGAATATTGTCATCTAGCAGCATTTTCTTGAACCACCTTGAACATGAATTTTGGGAACTTTAGGGTTAGGAGGCAGAGAAAGTGCAAATGGAACATGTGTGGAAGAGGTTTTTGGATAGCATAAAATTCATCCGTGGAAATCATGGACTTGCAAAGACTGCTGCAACATACATACTTATTGGGAGAGTGCGACATGGAATGTTGGGAAAAGATCAGTTTGGGATAATGAAGGAATTTGTAGGTTATGTAACAAAGACAACATATGAAATTAAAAACTTGATTATTGATGTTATCCAGCAATACAAGCAGTAAAGCAAAATAATTCATTATAATGAACAATACAACGATGGTAATCATTTAAAACAAGCTTCTCATTTATGAAATGAAACATAATTTGTACAATAATAATAATAATACTATTGATAACAAATTGGCTTACTGCCACACTTTACAATATTTACACACAATAACTCTGCTATTTATATTCTTGTTTGAAACAGTCCACTAAAATTAATAATTACTCTTGAATCTAATCGTACACATATCAACAACATGCTCTCAGTGTGCTGTTTTGTTCTGAATATTGGTGCACAAAACACGAGTTACAATCATCAATGACATTCAGCAGGTCTTTGGGAAAGCTATTAAAGGAACACAGATCAAGTGAGAAATGTAACAGCATCTGTTGACCAAACCTTGATTACTTTTGTATATTATCTGTTTAAATCACAGACTGCACTGCTTAAAAACACTTCTTTTTTTCTGTGGATGAACATCCCCATAGAAGTATGGCAATTTATGTAACTCTAATGTACCCCTTTTTGTCCAAATGCACTATCCAAAATTGCAGTTATTTTCAAACTTTGATGCACTGATCATTAAGACTATTACCACAAAAATACATGGTATGGCCAGGAAGAGAGTGTAGATGGACATACAGAAATTGTGCTCAATGAAAAGGTTCTCAGAAACGGTGCTGGAATGCTTGGGGAAGCACCAAAGTATAACATTTAACTTGCTCTAACACTGTATTCCAAGCTAAAGTATTTGTGTTAGGGTGAATCTAAGGAAGAGCTACGAACGTGGCATCATCTGCATTTTCTTTGATAGTCAGCCTTAAAAGCAATTGCAAGTTATAGCATAACCTCTGGAACTGCCTAATAAACCTTACGCAACTGCCAAACAAAATAAGGTTACTCTTGAGTGGGTGCCAGGACACAAGGGAATTTTAGACAATGATAAAGCAGATACCTTGGCAACAAAAGACTCTGCAAAATCATTCACTGATCCTGAACCAGTTTTTGGCATCCATATAAATTCTGATCAAAAAGACCATTGATGAGGTGATTAAATATTACCACCAACAAAAATGGATGCAGACAGAAAGATGCAAGCACAGTATAAGAAAATGATGAGTAGAACATCTTTATTAACTGAAAACATACTTACTCAACAGATCCCAAATAACCTTGATAACAGGGTTATTGATGGGACATTGTAGATTAAGGAACCATATGCAAACAATGGGAATCTTCAAAGAAGAACCAGGATGTGGGTTTGTGATGTGGAGGGAGAAGCAGCCTTCACATGCCAAGCTCTGGGTAGAAAAAAGTATGAATTACCGAGCT
The DNA here is from genome assembly GCA_030762935.1 of Hymenopus coronatus. Taxonomy (NCBI): domain Eukaryota; kingdom Metazoa; phylum Arthropoda; class Insecta; order Mantodea; family Hymenopodidae; genus Hymenopus; species Hymenopus coronatus. The sequence continues at coordinate 4,302,278 of CM060895.1, read as the reverse complement.
TAATAAACCCAGAAGATGATCTCCCTAAAGAAAATTCAGTTGCTAACCTACTATTTCTCATTAGAGATTCAGGCCTCTTTAAGTAAAACTGTAAAGAAAGGTGATAATACAATAAACTTAGTCCTTCTTATTAAAAAGTCAAGTCAAAGAGAAGGTATTATTATAATAATAAGTATTTTAGACATGGAGCACCATAATTTAAATGAACTGAGTCACTTTTTTTTTTTTTTTTTTTTTTTTTACACTTTTTCTCCACTTCGCCTTCATTTGGGAAGACCAGTTTCAGGGTACCTTAACCCTATCTTCAGCTCTAAGGTAAACTGATCCTGTATACAACACAGAGAAGATACAATCCAGCTTTTATACAATGTAAATGCACAGGAAATAGTTTATTCAAAATAAATGGTTCAAGATTGCAAAAACAGCAGTAATTAAAAACAGGTTTTATAATAAAGTCAGATCATTTGTTTAGAAGTCATGATGAAATGGATTTGGTGGGTAATTAAATAGAAGTACAAAGCACAAACTAGTTTGCTGATAATAAAGTATAACCATAGTTTCATAACACAACAAACAATTAGAAACTAAAGTTATTCATTATTCTGAATGGCTTGGAACAATATCTGCATTAGCTCCATGCCATGGAACACTGTAGAGAGCTTAATAGAGATAAACTAATAAATAAAGCATTAAATGGGACATTTTAATTGGTGGGTGATCAAAAAATGGTAAACAAAGAGAATAGAACATCTTATGACCTATTTTCAGACACACAATGGTGACGGAGAGTTATGTACCTGAACAGTGACTGAGGAAAAAATCTGAGAAGAGGTACTGGGAGGTTTATGAGGCTGCAAATATTCATTGCAGTCTATTCAATTTCAGCCAACATTTAATTTCATATTTCCTACAATATGTTGCTTTTTTGGACAGCATTTCAATTTTAAAACAATAAGTGGTCAGTAAGTTGATTACACAAGAACCTTATTTATCTGGATCTCCACTTTACCCAGATTAATTTTTTGTTTTCTTTTCCAGCATGAAAATGTATAGTATACGACTGGTACAGTTGTTTTGTTAGCGTAGCGTTTGCCAGTCCCACCGTTACTACAGTCAGAGTGAATTTGTTCCTTTCACAGTTAACAATTGGTGTTTCAAGTGAAAAACTAACATCAGCTGGAAACATGCAGCCATACTGATGCTACTCACACATCTATCAATTGTCCTATTCTCAAATGCCTCACATGTTTGAAACAAAAGAAACTTGCATACTACATTAGAAAATATACATAAGATGGCTTCTGCCTTTCAACCTGTTCCCGCCTCAATTCCTACAGGTTTACATTGTAAGGCCATCATTGGAATACTTATTTCTTCCATTCTTTCCAAATGATTCTTTGATCTAGTTTATCCATTACTGCAAAAATATTCAATTCTTGTCTAATTACTTTATTATGAATCTTATCTAGTTTAGTACAACCTTTAGCTGCTCTGCAGCCTGTACATGACTACAATGCTTTATCCTCATCACCTACGATTTGCTGCCATACAGTAAAACAGGTATAGCCTCACCATCTTTGTTTCTCTTTGTGTATTTTCTGTTTATAGTGCCACATATACTCTGATATTTCTATAATTTAATTGCTATATGCTTATCCTGGTTAAAAGTGATATAGCTTCCTAAATAGTTGAAATGCTGAGCTTGATCTACGATCTGATCTTCCATTACTATTTTACTTCTTACTGGGTATTTCCCATGAAATACCACTGTCTTTGTTTTATCGGTATCTTGATATTATAAACCTTTCCAATTATGTTTAAAAGAAGAATTGATTATTGTAAAAATATACATAAGTAAACTACATAAATACTACCTAAATAAAATGTTTGTACTACATTGTAGTACATATTTTAGCTTTTGCTTTTAGTAGAATATTTCCAATTATATATATTTTCAGTAATCAGATTACACCCTCCCATCTAGTCCAGATAAACAAGATTCTTGTAACTTGCAGAAACCACAGATAACAACAATGCTAGCAAAAGAAATATATTATGTAAATATTTCCTGCTCTACTCATATACTCAGAGGCAGAACACTTCAAGAGAACATATACACCCCTGGCCCTTCACCCTACAGTAGAATTCTCCTCATGTTTTGGCTGTATGGGTCTAATCTGTGTGTATTAAACATCAAGGTTTGGAAATCAGAAAATGCTGCAGTGTAACATCAAGTTAGGTCCATGGAGATACAGCACATCAATACTGCTCGCTCATTCACGCTCTAATACTATCACTATATTATACACACATAAAACTGTTACAACACACACATTAAAGCAATACAAGCGGCAACCATCTGCTAAGCAATGGCGCGCTCACAGTCATAGTTATATTGCTTGAAAGGAAAGTATCAGACAAGCTGTTGGTATATGCACATTGTTAAGAGACTAGAACACAAAAAGAACGCATCGCAGTGCGCTCCTTTTTAACAACATAACCATTAAATCTCTACTCCATCCACTAACAGTATCTATAAAATAAGTTATTTTAAAATAAGAAACATTAGTTTCATTTTCTCTTTTTGAATTGTTCAGTGGTACAGTTTCTACTACAAAATGGCTCTTTATATAAAACATCTACAACAGTCTGACGTCGAGAGTTCAGAGCTGGAAAATTAAAGCTAGTAACTTCAGTCAACTTCTTAGGGACAGACAGTAGTTAGCAGTTTAGGCCCACCTCTTATTGCCAACTTATGAATCACATTATCTGCTGCTACAAAGTGTAATTATAACTTCTTATTTGGCATACATCCTTAACAATCATTTCTTTGCACTTTAATTGATGCCATAACTCGATATGCTGCTTTTTAGTGTACATGTTACGTAAGACGAAACAGCATCATATACTTCAGTTTCAGAGCAATAGACCAGTAGCATGGTACATGATTGCCACTCTTCTAGCCAGCATTTACAGCTTTCTGGAAACCTATTTCCTTGGCAAAGCTCATCTTACCTCTATTATGTAGTTGACTTACAAGGTGTGACCAAAGTTTTATTGAATGACTTCACAACAATTTTGCCGTTGAGTTATCTATAATTCTTACCTAGACTGTACAAACAGCGCTCCCTCCTGATAAGAATGAGACTTTGTGCAACTTTGGAATGCAGAGGTAGAAGCTCTAAAATGAACACATGTTTTGACCTGCTGTGATTTTTTTATTTAGTGAATTACAAAGCACAAACGAAGTTTTGCTTAAAACTGCATTATAAAGGTATGAAATGTAAGAACAGCTTAGGGAAAGAAATAATAAGCAAATGCATTTTTCAAAATTTAAAAGTGATATGACATGAGTTAAGGATGCAGATTGTTTGAGGCAACCCTCTTCCCTCAATTAGGTGAGGGAAATGATTGGCATATTACAATAAAACAAATTTTGCTTCATAAGTGTCTCATTAGGATGCAAATAGTTGGTGAATTGGAGAACTGCTGACCGGTTCTTGCATTACAATGCCCTTTCTATCTGCCAATTTTTGGATATAAATGGGATGGATATTGTTCTCCATCTCACCTATTCTCTAGATTTGGCTTCAGTAGACTGTTTTCTTTTCCTGCAATTTAAAACGAAGCTCCAAGGTCACTGTTTTGAGGACACTTGAGTTATACATCTTAAATCACAGTAGGTGCAAAACACATGTTCACTTCAGAAAGTCTATCTCTGTACTGCAATGTCACAAAAAATCACATGACATCTCATTTTTATACGTGGAAGGGCTGCATGTACAGTCTGTGCAAGAATTAAAATACAGCTCTATGCCAACAATGTTGTAAAGCAGTTCCAGAAACTTTTATATCACACCTCGCATGTGGACAATGTTTTACTTAGATGGACATAAGGAAAAGAACAGATATAAGATATTTATCTCATTTAAATAATAAATGTGGTTTTTTTCTGGATGCACAAAAACAGAACCTTCAGCATTAAGATGGTTTAGAATAAAAAGCAACGCTAACGAGTAAAACTTATGCATATATTGTCATTCATGACACATGCAAATTGACCGGTTTCAAGAACTGTTTGCTCACGTCCTTCAGAGACAGACTGGCTCCTGTTGTGTCTTGACATCTAATGATGAAGTGATGTACTTCCATAGTCAATTTGGTGGCAGCAATTCAAAATTCACTGAGTGATATTTAGTGTAATGATTAAAATTTTTTCCCAAGTATCCAGCTCCATTGTGTATTTTGCAGTCTTCAAGAGTGCAATGTTCGGTGTGATATGATTGGTAGTCCAGAAGTGATGTGACACTGCAGATTTTCTATCTGTATTTGATATGTCTTATGTGTTCTTTAATTCTAGTTTCCAAGTTTCTTTTTTATTTTTTTCTCATATATGTGACAAAATCTATAGGGAAAAAAAAAAAAAAAAAAAAAAAAACAAATCAAAAAAAACTTGGAGACCAGAATTAAGGAACATATGAGACACACAGAAAAATCCGCAATTTTACATTGTTTCTGGACCACCAATCACATCATACCAAACATTGCACTCTTAAAAGCCTGCAAAATACATACCAGAGCTGAATACTTGGTCAAATATTTTAATTATGAAACATAAACACTGCTTAATGATCGGTAGTCGTAAGCTTTCACAAAGTCCAAATTATAACTAGAAGAATTTTCCGTGGTCTGCTGAAGTTTTCAGGTCCAGACGTTTCGTTCACGACTATGGTGAACATCTTCAGTGGAGTGGTCCAAGTCTTCTCGGTGAAGGTTGGTCACAACTGACTCGGCTGAAATAGCGGCAGTATTTATACTCAGGCACCGGAGTGGCTAACCCTCTCCCTCCACCATGCCCGCAAATGCAGCTCCAGCAGGACCAATTACATGAGAGCAGCCTGAGCATAAATAGGGCCATTATTTAAGCCAACGAGTCAGTTGCGACCAAACCTTCACTGAGAAGACTTAGACCACGCCACTGAAGAAACGTCAAGACCTGAAAACTCCAGCAGACTACGGAAAATTCTTCTAGTTATAACTGCTTAATGAATTCTGAATTGCTGTCATTGAATCGGCTATGAATGTACATCACTCCACACTAGATGTGAACAACAGGAGCCAGTCGGTCTGTGAAGATGAGAGCAGACAGTTCTTAAAACAGTCACACAACAAAGCAATGTAAGTGATGAAAATGTTTCTATTCTGACTGAAACCTTCTCTTAAATTTAAAGTTTACATTATTGTTACTAGGTTATCTAAATATTGTTATATGTTATAATATATAGGTTATGTTATCACAAATTAATTATAAGAGTTTTTCCATTCACATGTTTATGCAATATTTCTTCCTCACATTCAACAGGTTCAAATGTCACTTAGGATGAGTTACCCAGATAAGGTTTTGTTCAGGGTTTTCCCTTATCTTGAAAAGACAAATGTCAAGTAACTTTAAGGTCCATGGACCCCGAGATCATTTCAGCTTCATTTAACCAATTTCATTCACTGTCCGATATTACTAACTAGGTTAAAGGACATTAAGCTACAAAAAAAAAAAAAAAAAAGTTTTCATTATTAAAATTATTTTAATACTATATATGTGCTTTCTTTTTATTGGGAGGGAAACAGCAATTTGCCAATTACAAAAGTGATATGTTGTGCTTCTACTGTGTTAACTCAATTCTGATGGTGGCCATTTTGTTTTTATATTAAGGTCTGATATATTATAGATGGTCTTGGCCGAGTCATTTCATTCATGACCAGCATATCGGGACACCTTAACAGTGTTTTCTTGATCAACAGAATTTCTAGTTTGCAATGTGCACGTGAAGACAAATCAATTCATCGCCTATAGATGGCACCTTAGGACTAAATGATGTGAAAATAATGGAATTTGCCCAAGGGCTTTTTCTTTCAACATATAGGGTTCTTTTATGAGCAAATAAACATTTCAGGGACCACTGGGCTTTACTTCCCTATTGAAATAAATAAATGGAGTTTTATTTATGGACACTCTTTAACTGCTGTGATTCTCAGCATCCCAATCTAAATTGGGTGTGAAAGACCGCTTAATTTTGCTCAGAGGCCTCTCTATCAGGCTTGAGGTTCTTTTACATGCCGTAAATCTATGACACAGGATCAAAGGCTTTACTTTCCTTCTGAAGGAAGCCATGTTAAGGATTTTTACCCCTGAAAAAATTCATCATCGTCTGCCAGGTTTGAACCTGCCATCTTGGGTATATGAAGTTAGCATGGTAACCATTACACCATGGAGGGAAACTGCCCTTCCAAAGAAATCAATGTTAAGGATTTTTTACACCCCAAAAAACCCATCACCTTACTACAATTTTCATTGCATCATACAGTATATGTATTAAACATGTCCCTTGAGACAGCTGCATGACAGTCATGTCTCTGTATATGACAGCCAATGGCCACTGATACTTCCAATACCCCTTTGCCCCACCACCTATAACCTCCAACATAATTTCCATTGTTGGCAGATTTATTTTACTACTGGTAATACACGAATCCTGCATCAAGTACAAAAAAATAGACAAAACCTTTACGTACTGTATAAGCCCTAGCTTAATATATGCACAAGTGTGCAAGATGAAACAGTTTCAAGCACTGATTTTGACCACTTAGTGCTATGCAGCACATGGTATTTGTTGCACCTTACTTCACAGAGTTTCCTAACACATGTATCTCTTGCTAGATGAAAACTAAATTATTATGGGGTGTATTTTATGCACAACTCATTACAATGTTTCTTATACATTGATTTGAATGTGTTCAGAAATGCTGCTACCACTCTCTCACCTTGTAAAGCAAATGAAGCCAGTGCATGAAGTGTAAGATTCCATTTGTTGCCTTGGTATACGTTTGAAGTGAAAGCCTTAGTACATACATAGTGCAGGTTTGTTGTTGCAAATGGTTAGAAGTTTGAGTGCAATTTAATCATCAAAATGTCTTCATGCAAAATAATTTCTTTTTTCATTAACAGTATGAGGGAGTTTATTTTTTTAGTAATGTACAATAATGGATCAACTGTTAACGTTGCCTAAAGAGCATGTGGGGTAGAATTTTGCCCTCCTGTTCCCTTCCATGCAACACAGCTGTCCCCCCATTTCACTCACACATGGCACTGGAGTTGTCTAAGGGAAAAGTAGTAAAACAGTGATAAGATGGAAAATGAGAGTTATAGGGTCAATTTGGCCAATTTTCAAACCCAGGTGTACAAACCTTAGCAAAAATCATACCAAAAGAATTTCTTGTTACCAATGTTCAATGAAATCAGACAAATTTGATGATACACATATGATATATACTCTGCCATCCAGTAACTCAGTTTTAAAATACTTTAAGCCTACACTTAACTCCCTTAGGTCTGGAAATCCTAAAAATGTTGTGGTAAATTGTAATTGCAAATTGTGTAAAAAATTTTAAAATTGCCAAAACTACCCTCTCATAATCAACAAAATAGGTTAAAAATTGGGCAATATGAGTATTACTAAAAATATCTGAACAGGAAAAATATTAACTCTAAATGTTCTCGGGCTTATGACCAAGTAAGTAGATGATGCACATCTTTGTAACGGAGTTAACACATTGTCAGTATAGCTTCAGCTCTTACTTTAGCAAAAATATTGATTTTCTACACAGAAAAATGATCAAACTCACTCTACACACATACAAAAAGTTTTCTCTTTTTATAACTTTACTTAAAATTATATATTTTATGTCATAGCAAGTCCAATATTTAAACATGAGTGAGAGATCACTTGGGCAGTTTTTCTGCATTTATCAGGTATTCCTGAAACTGTCAAGTACTTAGCTAAATAGATTTCTCATTTCTCAACAAATGTCCTAAAATGCAAGCAGACACAGTTATGGCACCAACTGTGCTGTAAACAGTATTTTTTCTGCATAATATTCTTGTCCAGAATTTGTAGCAGCAATGAATCGCTCATAAAATACTATTTGTTGTAAAAATAATTAAAAATTGCAATACTGCATTCATTTTCGTAAAACTGAACATTAATAATATAGCTAATGTTTGTTAAAAAAGTAAATGTGTACCTCTGTATGTTTTGGAGAGCTGTTCTCTGCACACAGCAAAGCAAATTAATATTTTAGTGGAATGCCTAGAGTTCCTTCTCGTTTATGAGATCAAAGAGTGGCATGATACATACAGTGCAGAAAGTGACAGTTAAGCTCCAATAAATCCATACACTTCTAGGACGCGTATCTCAAAGTCTCCATTTTCACAAAGTGGAGGGTTGTTGAACGTCAAACACCTGTCTGTTTTACCATAGCGGATGTTCTCGTCCATCCAGATGGCTTGTCCTTCCCTGAAACACGTCAAATATTGTCATCTCACTTTCTGTATCCTCTGTCACTTACTAGTGGCTAATACAAACAATTCTTACAAAATACTTATTAATAATACTTTTAATTTACTTTTATTCTTACAAAAGTTTATTTTTATATCTGTAGTATACTCCCAATTATTTGCATATAGATATTTGGTTGGCCAATTACTTGCGCATTTTAAAAATATATGCATATAAAATTATTTACAGTACGAGGTGCATCCAGAAAGCAAGTCCCAAAGCCCGATAAAGAGAACAAAAACATCAATAAGTAAGAAATATTTATTGGTATAATTACATAGACTCACTGACTACTTTTCAACATAGTCACCAGCATTGTTGAGGCATTTATAGAAACAGTGCACCATTAATTGTGTGCCCAAGTCTTAGGATTCTGCCGCCAATGTCTGCAGCCACGAAGTCACTTCATTCTGCACCTCAGCATCACTGTGAAAACGTTTTCCTGCCAGAAAACACTTCATGAGACAGAAGAGATGAAAGTCATTTGGAGCAAGGTGGATGCTTGAAGACCTCCCATTCAACACATTTCGTGTGGCATTGGCTGTCATGCTCAAGTGTAATGTCTCTTGTTTACATTCCACATCTGTTGTTTCGAGTTGCCCGCCTGCAACAACTGGCAATATTGATCAGCACTTGCAGTTTCCCCTTGCGGTAAAAATTCGCACAAGAGGACACCACATCGATCCCAGAAGACAGTGCACAAGATTTTTTTGACAGAGATTGTCTGCTTGAATTTGGTGCTCACAGGTGTAACACTATGCTGCCAATGCTGCGGCCAGAAGTTTGGTTTTGTATTCATCTGTCAGTTGTCTAGGCACTCGTCTTGCACACACTTTGTGAAAACCAAGCCACCGGGAGACAATTTCGTGCACAAGCAAGTGAGACATCTGGGGAAACTGACAAGAGAGTTCTGAAATTGTGAAGCGCTGGTTCTGCACAATTGCTTGCTACACACTTTCCAACACTTCTGGCATCACCAAGGACTGTCGGTCTTTGTTGTGAATTGCCCTACTGTCACACATAATGTCCTGTCCATACAAGTGACACAATTGACGATGGATCTCTGCTGGAGATTGCTTTTGAACATGCAAAAATTGGATGACTGCATGAACCTCGCATGTGGCAGGAGACAATATCGGAGCAGCCATTTTCTCCTAGAACAGAGCGGTAACCACTACCGTCACAAAACTGAAACTTTACTACAATGTTACTATATACTTCCTCTCTTCTCCTGCGCATGCGTATTCCTATCTGACGGGTGGTGCCATTTCTGGATGCAATCGGGACTTAGTTTCTTGATGCACCTCATATTATTACTTTATCTAGCATACCGTAGGTAGGGAAGGTATGGTATTCTACACAGAAATTTATGTTGAGATTTCAACGAAAATATATGTTTTAAGATTTTCTGAGTCCAATAAAAAGCATTTTTTGAAAAAGATCCATGTGTGTCTGTGAAGAGTATAGCTCAAAAATGAAAACTTGCAGGAAGCAAAGTGAAGCTATGTGACATGATAAGCACAAACTGGGATGATTTTTACTCTAGCTTTGCTTAACATAACCAGAACTTTCTTGGACAATGTAATATGAAAGACACCAAAAAATTAAAAAATGTCACCTTCCACCCATGACCCTTTCAAAAATTTACAAAAATATTCAAAGAACAACACATAACCTTAGTTCCAGTAAATAAGCATTGCTTAAAAATCCTTAAAAACAAAATTCCAACAGGAAAAACATAAGGAATTTATGAAATTGGCTGTGAAGACTGCAATAAATTATATGTTGGGAAAAACAGTTTCAAAGAGCATAGGAAAAACATGAAGTATAAAGAAACCGAGAAATCAGCATTAGCAGAGTATTTTTGATGCACAAATCATCAGTTGAAAGAGAAATCCAAATAATTAAAAGCCCTTAGGAAACCAGTAGAGCTCTCCATTTGGGAAAAATTATACATCTATATATATATATTATATACACAAACTCTTAAGCTTCAAAATTCCAGGTGAGGGGAAGGAATAGTTGGAAGGACAAAACAGCAAGAGTTTGCCAAATCAACTGCTTAAAATGTGACAAAATCTATATTGGAAAAACAAAACATAACTTAGAAAACATATGAGGCACATCAAATACAAATAGACTGGAAATCTGCAGTTTCACACAACTTCTGGACCACCTATCACATCACACCAAAAATTACACTCTTAAAACTTACAATATGCACAGCGGAGCTGGATACTTAGAAAAAGATTTTAATCATAAAAAACACAAATACCACTTAATGATTATGTAACTAAGATTACATTTGTAATTACCTCTGTGCTACCATCTGATAATTACAAATGCAATCTCCCCTTCTGAAGCCAGTCAAACACCTGCCGACGACGAAGATGAACAACTTTGAAAAAATTAAGTAAATGAAACTATAGTGTCCACATTTGACTCAAATTAGTTATGTAATAAATTTAAAGTTTCACTGTATAAATCATTTCACATCATACCTTGTTGACCATTTAATGAGTTTTGAATTGCCATTCTAAATCAGCTACAGAATTACCGTATTAATCCGAATACAAGATGACCTCCATTTTTCAAAGCTTTGAAACTAAGCATATCATTTTCATAAGACATGCTTAAAAGACATAGGTATATAAAAAGAAAAAATTTTAAATTAAATTTAAAGGTTTGCCATATATTTTGAACTAATTAAGTCACTTATTTATTTATTTATTTTTTGTACTTAGATTAAATTTGTGCAGAAATTTACATTTTGAGTGGTTGCCGGAGAGGGGAGTATGGAAATGGATGCGATGGTACAATGTGACGGCAGTGGTGGCATAAGTGTAATGATGATGATGGACATGATTTTGTATTTAGACAACATAAATAACACATCGCAAATGTTTTTACCTAATTTGAATTTGCACAGAAATTCACATTGCGAGAGGAAGAGAGGAAAACAAAATTATTGTATATGTGACATAAAATGTGACAAGGGGCAGAGGTGCCAGCATAGCTGTAGCGACAATTATTTATGGATGCTATTTTCTGTTAAGACAACATATTTAATATAATGCTATCATAAAATGTTTTATCTAGTTCGAATTTGCACGTAAATTCACATTGCGGTTTATGTGTGGCCCAAGGAGGGGAAATGTGCAGCTAACCTCTCTCTTTCTGCTTCACTGTTCACTTCCAACACAACATTATGTGCAACCACTGAAGTGAAAGAAGTTCTGTAATTATTTTATTGGAGAGCTATTTTTTTTTCCAATGAGAATGCTTTTGGGCTCCTTAACAGCTAATTTTCAGCACAAATCTGCCACATTCATCGTGACCTTCACAGTAATCTATACCATTTCCCCCAGGCTTTACCACTGCTGTACCTGCGAAGTTTGCTACATGCTATTCGGAAAACATATCACAAATTCAAGACGACCCCCAGTTCTGAACATTAATATTTTAGAAAAAACATAGTCTTGTATTAAGGTAAATATGGTACATCACTCCACCACTAGATGTCAACACAAAGAACCATCATACAACAGGAGATAGCCGTCACAAAAGTGATGCAAGTGTTTCTTCTCTTAAAGTTGGCAATGTAGTGATGGAAGCACACTCACCCTCCCCCTATGGTGATCATCTTTGAGTCGGCAGCCATGAACAGCTCGGCCGAGTGGTCGATGTTAGATTCTCCCTGAGCACAGTTCATCCCCACCCAAGGATACTTGGCTCTCTCTGGATGCAGACTGAACAGGAATGTTTCTCCTGTACCAAAATATGCCTGTCTGTTACCGTGGTCATCCTTCACGTTCCTTTCATACCATCGCGTCGAACAGTAGGCACCAAATACCTGTCAAAAATGTACATGCATCATTTAGCAATAACAATAGGTAAATTCTTAGTCCCACATTCAAAATATTACAATAAAGATTAAAGGTGGGTCTCCACAAAACATGTTGATTCAACAAGAAGAGCTAAATATGTCAGCAGTTAGCAAGTACCTCCACTGGTCAGCACATGTTGATTCAACAGGTCTTGTTTTCTACCTGCACTGAAAAAAAAAAAGTCAACTTTACTATGTATACTGCGACCTTTGCGCAGACTTCAACCTGACTTGGAGATACCTAGCAGTGAATGAAGCAGCTGCTAACGAGATTCATGCAATACCAGTCATCTGAAATATAGCTATAAACTTCTATACAAATAAAATCGAGGAAACAGTGTTTATATGAGCTTGCCCAGTTTTTTAATATACATATGGGAACAGAAAGAGAGAGCCTAATTAAACCTAATTTCAGTTCAGTTGATATAAAAATGACTGCTCTGAAAATTGCACACAATAACGGGTTAACCATCAATTTTTTGTAGAAGCTGAGTTGCATGCTTCTACTATCGGTGAGGATACAAACTATGTTCTACGAGGTAACATCAAATAACTAACGTGCATTGAAATACAATGATTTGAATTTCTTGCAATTTTCAGAAACGCTTGAGAATATTGCAAAATCGGGCTAACTGATCTTTGTCAAGATGGCACAGTGCGCTTATCAGAGTAGCAAGCCGCATAACATTAACCTGTCAGATTCGTATTTCATTTTTTCTCACGTTTTAACTAAGCATATTCTAAAATGATGAAACTGAATTTAATTATAATAGTTAGCTATCAAAGAACAACATTCAATAAAATAATTTAATAAAAACAAGTGAAAAGAACAAGGGAATTCATTTGCATTGTTGGCAGTGCTGTTTATTTACAACTGAAGAAAGATGGCTTCTACCAGTGCAGTGTGCGATGAGATAGATGCTAATAATACAAATGTTAGTAGTGGTAATTATAGAAAACGAAAGAAAAACGTAAATAATTGGCAAAGAGATGTGCAGAAAAAGAAAAGAAATAGTGGTGATTCGTATACTACATACAGAGGTGAAATCAAGGAAAAGAAAGTGTAGGGAATGACTGTAAGTGCCTGCGAAAGTGTTTCTAGGTCCTTACTCCTGAAGCAAGGGAGAACATTTTCATAAGGTTTTGGAATTTAAAAGATCATGATGTGCAAAATATGTATGTTTCTGGCTGTATAACTATGCAGGACATCAAAAGGCGTTTTGTAGATCCAGAAAAAAATAGGAGACAAACGTCATGTATTTACAGTGTTATCCTTGAAGAAAAGCAAGTTCAAATATGCAAGAAAGCCTTTCAGTCTCTTCATGCATTAAGTAATGGAAGGATTTCTCGGATCCTTGAACAGAAGAAGAAAATAGGAGCACCACCGGTAAGCAATAAACACTTTGTTTATAGTTCCATGTCAATATTATTATGATTGATATAATACAGAGGAGGCCTGAACAGTTTCAAAGCCAAATAAACAGTTGATTATTATGAGTTCATTATGTTTGTTGTGATAAGAGAATGCATTGTTAGGGCTACAATCTATGAGAAACTTTTTAAAGTTCATAGCTTTTCATTCTGTGGTTCAACACTTTTTGTGTTGCAGTTGGATCAGAGAGGGCGACATGAAAACAGGCCTAACAAAATCAAAGAGGATGCGATTGAGTTGATAAAGGAGCACATCAACAGTTTCCCTACTCAGACAAGTCATTACTCAAGGAAATGCAATCCCAATTTAAAATATTTGTCTTGTGATTTAAATGTTTCAACAATGTATAAACTTTATAGAGAAAAAAAGATTCCAGCCACAATGTCAGTTTATAGAATAATATTCAATAAGCATTTTAACCTATCATTTTCAAAATCAAAAAGTGACACTTGTAAAATATGTGATAGTTTGGATATAAAAATCTCTGCTGAGGATGATCCAGCAATGACACAGGCATTAATAAGGGAGTTGAACATCCACAAAAATAGTTAGCTTATAAAAACCTGCAGCAAGACACTCAACTTGCCAAAGATAATGCCGTTCAAGTCATTGCTGTGTCTGCCCACACCACATTTTATAAGAGACAGCTGTGGACTTACAGTTTTTGTGTTCATAATATAGCTACTAATGATGCTATTCAGCAGAGGTATCTACTTCCTGGTCATACATATCTCCTTTGTGACAGAGACTTTGAGTTAATAGAAAACAAGAAAAGAACAGTGCCTTATATTTATGTCAGTGATGACTGGGTTGAATTGGTGAGGAAGGCTAGGGTTAAAAACCCATTCAAAATTATTAAAATGTCATCTGACAGCATAGAACCATTGTTGAAGAAGATAACCAAGAGAATGGTATCAGAAAATAAACAAAAAGTTTTGCTAAGTAAAGTGTCATGTATAAAGCTGAAAAAAGATGAACAATTTAAATATTTTTTTAAATATTCATACGGTAGTATTGAGGAGTTTGATTCTGTGGACATAAGGAAAAAAAGTGCTGGTAGGCCATCACTTAATGGTGTAGAGTTGCCAAGGAAATATAATGAAAAGAGGCAAGTGAATCCTGCCAAGTTAAAAGATTTATTAGAATTGTTAGATTATATTCCTCCAATTCACCATCATTTTTACAAAAGTTTACAAAGTGACAACAATCAGTTACCAAATGAGGAACCATTTTTTGATGACCTTGATTATGAGTAGATAGAGATATATACTGCATTAGGACCTCTGATAGGAACAGATTTTTCAAATACTTACCTAATACATCATGATAAACTTTTAATAATGTTTCTACTTTCAAATAAAAACAACGAAAAAACTTACTTTCTTCTCTAACAATTTATTATTTCTTCCTATTTAAAAGTCCTTGTTTCTCCTTTTTAACAAAACGAGTTAACCCGTTTTTGTGTGCAACCCTTCAATTATTGTAACAAAATCCTTCTTTTTTTTTTTTTATTTTTCCACAAACTGATTAAAATCTGCTCAAAAATAACTGACTTTCATAACAATTCTGCCTTATAGTTTCTTTTTGACATTTATTGCAGTGATGATACAACTTGCTATAAAATTCAAGTCCAACTTGCCCAATTGTTGCATGCAATGTATTCCCCTTGAAAATGTGGTGCTTTGTTGGCTCTTTTTATATTTGTTAGTCATATCACTGGAAATTTCCAGAACCTGAAAGAGCAAGTGTTCACTTACATATGTGTGACAGTCACAACTGCAGTGTCAAAAGAACTTACTACAGTCCAGGTGTCCACTAATGCACGTGTATTAATTGATGTCAACAATCAGATATTACTTACACATGCATTTGGCGATTATGGCCACAGAACTTGGTCACATTATCATCCCAAAAATGTATAAACAATTTTTATTCAAATACTATACTAAAGATATTTACATGTCAAATAAAATGTGTATCTTGGATCTGCGAATAGCCTGTGGAGGCCACTTCATTAGATGGAATTTTGTAGGTATAACTGGTAGGTTTAAGCAATAGAAAAAATGTACTAAACAAAAAAATGTAGAGATAAGCAGTTATTAATGGTTTGAATTGCTCAATACTTTGTCATTATTTAGGTCCTGTTGTTTCTCACCAGGGCAATGAAAGAGCCTGGAATTACATGATTTCTGAGGAGAAAACCTTACCCATCATTAACCCCTCCTACATACTGATGCATTGCCATGCTCCCCTTTCTTTCCCACCCATTACGAATTTCCAATTATTAAAACAATTTACAATCAGCTTAAGTGTCCCTTAGTTTAATTAAAACATGTAATTGGTAACACTGTGCACAGAAAAAACAGTTTTTTCAGTGATGTAGTATTACCAATTCCCAACTCAATTAATATATAACTATGCATCACAGTTATTAGTTTTTATTTCCTCAAATTAGTCAAAACATGGTTTTGAAAATTAAGTTACCATGCCTTCTTCTTATATAGATGATACACAAAATTCCAAAATTAAGTTGTGAAAAAAAGGGGCTTATCTTGCATTTGAGGTCACCTTATATTTGGATAAATTTGGTAAGTTATTCTCTTTTCTGGAGCACAAGTAAATTTTTTGGGTGCAAATGATGTTTGTACCACCAGTTTTACAGAGTGCATTCACAGCATATACAACCACATTTCTAAGGGTAATGATAGTTAAACATTTGAATTGGAGACCATATATAGCACATATAGCCCAAAAAATAAACAAAGGCTTTTTTATATTGAGTCAAGTGAGACAAACTATGGACTATGAGACACTAAAGCAAGTGTACTACGTGTTTATACACACACAAAGTATGAGGTTAACATAACAGCAACAGAAGTAATAAGGTTGCTTAAATTAATAAAAAAAAAGCAATTAGAAATATAGCAAATATAAATAGTCATGCAGTTTGGAATAATAACTGTTCCTTGTCTATGTATATGAAACAATAAAGATTCTCTTGCAGAAAATAGACGAACCAAGAAATAAGGTATTCACATGTGTAATTTAAGATAAAATTATTATTTTAAATCTGTATACAGGGTATATTAAACGACCATAGTAGTAAGAGTGTGGGAAAGGAGCTGAACAATAAGCTACCTGAAGAAATAAAACTGAACTCAAACTAAAGAAAATAAAAGTATATTTAATAACAAATGCATTTTATAGCTTGAAAGAATTCAAGTGTGGAGTTGTATATGAATATGCAAATGCTGTATATGTATATTAATTGTATTACAATGTATTACATTTTTTGATGTGTCCCTAAAATTCTGATTTAGGACAAATAAAAATATCTTATCACTGCAAGGCTGTTCCTGACGTTAAATTTTGTGTTTGCCACAGTTGGATATATAATGCAATACTTACCTCATTATTGCATGTTTTGATCATGAGCAAGGTTGGCTCGTGCTGTTCCACACGAAAGAAGAAGGTGGTAAGACTGCAGCCGTGTTCCTCGGTCGTATAGAGCAGCACAGGTTGGTACATAGTTATTCTGACAGGTAACCAAGACCACAGTGTAATGAGCTGCAACACAAGACAGCTTGTTATCGACGCTCATGTCAAATGTTATGAAGCTGCACGCAATTTATATACTTACTTCATCCTTATCTACAACTTGTGACTTGATGCTATGAATGGGGTAAGTCCCCATGGATGGTACACGGGGACCAGGGGAATGTGATCCCTTTGTGCAGCACAAACAAACACAAACACATACACACATCAGCACAAATGCACTTCAAATCTTGTTTATGTATTTTACAAACCTTGTGCACACTGTATTAAACTATTTTTGACAATGCTCCATGCTTGTAAAAGTTTCATGAGCAATAAATGAAATGAATTGAATTGCAAGACCAAAGTGAAGCCTTATACACAGTTTGTGTGTACTAATACTTACTGATTTCCTGTTTCCTTAATGAACTTTAAAACACTGAAAATGTCCAAACCAGCTGTTTGGTATTTTGCCTATCTGCACCCTTGGCACTCTTTACCATGTGCCGCTGCCAAAGAAAGGTGTGAATGAAACCATGTAATATTTTTAAAACTACTTATGCTCGACCATGCCAAAATGTAGTATTTATACGATTGGTAGCTGTACTTTAATGGGCCTCATTAAAGTATTGGTATTTGACAATCAGAAGTGGCCACGTAACATTGTGAAAGCACAAGTATCGATTCTTCTTGTTTCGATTGACAACAGTACTAGCGCGAGTTTAGAAAAAAGTCAAAATGTCTGACACTAGAAACAGTGACATTCAACTTACACCCCCAAGAAATTACGACAAAAGCACTCAATGTTACCAATAACTTGTTGCCACAAAAGTCAAGAAAGATGTACAAGAAATTCCATTCATAATTCATGGATTGGAGAATACCAAAAGGTATAAATTCATTTCACTAATTGTACTATAAATAACCTATATTTGAAATAAAGTCAGTTCTATTCATATTATCATTAATTGTAAATGATATTTCCATAAATTCAATCTATTCTAGTTTTCATTGTCTATACTTTTTTTTAGGTTAAAGTGTGCCACATGTTAACAGCTGTTTATAAGGAAGTAATCAATATTTCTGCATCTGCATAGTATGTCTCACTTTGTTTGACACAGGTGCTACAAGGTCATTGTATTGTAACCATAAATAAAGGAATAACGATTGTAACACATCACTCAAACCAGAAAAGAATACTAAAGAAACCTTTAATTTAGATACATGATCGAGCATAAACAGTCGTATGAAACTTGACTATAATGGTAATTAAAATGCTCGCTTCACTCGCTTGGTTAATAACACTCACATTTTAATTACTACAATTATAGTCTCGTTGCATAATATATTATTAAAGGCTTTACTTACCAATGTTATTAAAGGAGATGCTGAAACTGGCCACATACATTTTTACAATATTCTGGATCTTCTCTTTGCGGAT
Source organism: Hymenopus coronatus (assembly GCA_030762935.1). Lineage (NCBI taxonomy): Eukaryota > Metazoa > Arthropoda > Insecta > Mantodea > Hymenopodidae > Hymenopus > Hymenopus coronatus. Next base: position 4,283,589 of record CM060895.1, on the reverse strand, counting down.
GATATGAATTAAAGGACTATCATGTGTAATCAAAGTAATAAGTAGATTTGAAAAACCAATTGGAATTAACACTGTGAAGCACTGTAATAATTTATAAAATAATACAGGTCGAGTCAATCAGACACACTATGCTTCACATATATCAGACACATTTCAGCTTCAGTTGAAGGCATCATCAATGTCCTTGACTGGCTGGAACTCTGGTGCTTGAAGAGACAAAACCATTTAAAGCAAAACACCACAATGACACCTTCCAAAGACAAAAAAGTATATAAGAAATTCACATATCACCCCTGGGCAGCCCATCATTTTCAAAAAGTTTTCAAAAAACAGAACATCACCTTAGCACCTATTATCTACTGAAGAAGCCAATAACTGATAGGATTTTCCTCGAAAAGAAGTTCTGGCATTTATAAAATCAACTATTCTAACTGCAAAAAAGTATATATCAGCAAGTCCAAAAGAAACATTGGAACCAGATTAAAGAAACATTTCAGTAACATTAAGAATAAAGAACCCAACAAATCTGCAGAAGCAGCAAACTTCTGGAATGACCATCACAACACAGACAAAAAGATTCATCTGTTAAAACCAGTCGTTCTTACTACAGAATTAAATATCTGGGAAAAGATTTATATATAAAAATGCAGTGCTTATCTTATGAACTCTGACATTCTTTCAGAAGTTAACTCGCTACTCAGACTCATTAAATGTCTACCGGATGTCTCCATCCCAGAGAATCAAGGTCCACAGAAGCAACGGAGTTCCAGCCAGTTGACACCTTGATGATGCCCTTCAACTGAGGGTGAAACACATCAGGAATAAAGTTTAACAATGTGAAATCATAGTGTCTGGTTGACTCATTTTGTAAATTAATAAGTAGATATTGTAAGAAATATGGTTTAAAACTTAATAAGAACAAATATAAAATTATGGTTTTCAATAAAAGGAAACAAGCTAAGAAAAGAGGGAAATGGTACACACAGGATGGCAAAATTGAGGAGTCAATAAATTTGTCTATTTGGAGGTGAGGTTAAATACAAATAGGCGATGGGGAGAAGACCAAATGAAAAATTGTTGGCTAAAGGGAGATTGGCTATGGCAGCCTGTTATAGCAAAATACTAAAACATGGAAGTGAAAGAGTATATAAAGCACTAGTGATGCATGGAGTAGAAGTGAGGAGGTTGGAGGAAGGATGGAAGAATGTTGATAAGTTTGTAAATTAATATTGGGCTTACCAAGAACTTCAATGAATGCACAACACTGTTTTGAGCTGGGAAGAACAGAAAGTAAGGGGAAAGTGATCAAAAGAGAATTAAAATATTTATGTACGGTTGAAATGTTGGAGGGTGGAAACATTGTCAATTCAACAAAGGGCTATCACCCTCCATGGTGTAATGGTTACCATGCTAACTTCATATACCCAAGGTTGCAGCTTCAAACCCAGCAGAGGACAATGGATTTTTTTTCAAGCGTAAAAATCCTTATCATGGCTTCCTTCAGGACACATAAAAGAACCTCAAGTCTGCTAGAGAGGCCTCTGAACAAAATTAAGCGGTCTTTCACGCCCAGTATAGAATGGGACGCTGAGAACTATAGCAGTTAAAGAGCATCCATAAATAAGAAAATGACATTTCATTTCACTTCAAGTTGCTAGCTGGAAGTTCAGTTGGTATGCAAAAATGGGATACATTTTAGAAGGAATAGGAGTTGGAAATGTTTGGGATAGGAACATTGTTATTAAAAAGGGTTTCTGGAAAGAAGTGAAAATGCACATTCAGGATATTGAAGATTTTTTAGAGATAAATATTCACTATATACAAATGTAAAAACAGAGATATGTCATAAAGAGGGTAGAGAAGGATGCATGGGCAAGAACAGGTGTGTCAAAACCAAGGGGGATTAGAGGGGATGACATTAATAATGCACGTCTCCACAGCGAGCTGAATGTGTATGTTCACTCATGACCTTTCACTTGATATCGGATTCTGCTAATTATTGTTCGAAATGAAGATGAGCTTGAGAATAATTATTTACCACAATCACAGCAGATGTTAGAAATGCTTTTCTCATCCCTCTCTTGCTCTTGTTTCAGACACTGTGTAGGATTTCACGCATAATTTGTGATTTCTTTCTTTAGTTCATTTTGTTTTTAGGGTACTTTACATTTATAGGGATGCAATTTCACTTCCTTTGCTAACAGCTCTATGTGCTATTTTCACAGAAAGAGATTTCCTGTGCTACTTTTCACATTTATTTAGTGGGGCTTCTTAAATATTTGAAATTTCATCAAGGTTAGTCTCTGTTAAAAGTTTATACCTACTGCTTTTCAGTGCATCATGTACAGACCTGGTTTCACATAATTTAGTAATTAAATCTGTCGTGTATTGCAATGAGAACATGCCGAATGTGCAAAACATTCAAGAAATTTACATTTTTTGAAATCTTATCACCATCAAAGATTATGTCAACTGAAAATGTTCTCTGTTCAATGGTTAATACTGACTTCATTTTTCACAAGCACAATCACACAGTATTGACTCAAACATAGTATTATTCAAGTAGAGTAAGGAGGACAAACCTGCTCATAGTAATGCTCCCCCTCCATAGTTCCGTTACCAAATAACCACAGTTACAACTGTCCGAGTTCACTGCAGAGACCCTTTTGAGATATCCGATATATGTGTGGGGAAAATGAGGAAGCATTCCATTGTGTTTTTAAGTGCAAGAAAGCAGAAGTATGGAGAAGTGAACTGAGATTTGATAAATGGGATAAACTTGGGAAAGAGGAATTAACAAAAAGAGTGTTTAACATTAACAGAAGAGAATTTACTATAGTTTGTGGAAAATATTTAGGAAAGATACGTGAGAAATGGTAAGAATTGTGAGGCAGCGCAAGGAGAAGGAAATGAGTAGATGAGAGCATGGGGTTGTCTGTTGAACAGGATTCTTATGCACCAATAATCAGAGTGTTAGTTACCATGTTTCCATGGGGTATTGAAACTGATTTGAGTACACTTACTGTATAGAATAGTGCAGGGAAATGCAGATTCAAATTGTATTGAATCTCGGATCCAATCCTCTTAGAAAGTGGGATCGGAACGAAATATGTTGCATGGAAACACCTCCGTATTCAGATCATTTTGAATACGGTAAAGAAACTCTTCTTCTGCTATACTCACTCTACGTGGTAGTTATATTTAATACTTTTCATTTATTGCTCTGTGGTAGATTATAAGAGAACCACTTTTATGATTTCTATAATTTGCAATGTATTCTCAAATGTCATTAACTTCAAAATATGCTTATAACACACAGAGTAGCAAATAATATGATTCTCAAAGCTTCTGTATTCCAAATGATCTAAAATTTAGCATGTGAAACGTGGATCATATCGAGATGGAATTGGACTAAAATTGATTTTAATTCGCCATGGAAACATGGCAAGTGTGTATTAGGAACAAGCAATTATCAAGGATAGAAACTTAGTTGAATCTGTTTAATGAAAATGAAAGAAGAAAGATATATTATTGTATGAAATGTAACAATTCTGTGTATTGTGATCTATGGTAATTAATTAATTTAGTTAAATTCCAGACTTGAGTCACTAAAATGTGTAACCAGAGAAATCACCAGATAACAAACATATTTATGAAAGAGGCACTATTTCAGTCTCCTGCTGGTATTATGAGAGTCATATATTTCAGGCAATTGTGTAATAAAATTGAAAACGCATAATTGCAATGAGCTTGACCATCATCTTCCTTCTTTATCATAATCATTGATTACCTAAAAGTTATAACCATAACCTGGTTGTATCTTAGATATTAAATTAAACACTGAACTGTAACAGTATGAAAAACAACTTAAGTTACATTTTAATATGATTTTGTATACTTAACTTAGCCCAAATAATTATATTACTAAGTTTACTTTTACAAATATCTTCTTTCCTCTAAGAAAGAAACCCCACACAGACAGACATCGCTTATGCCACAAACTGTAAAAACAATTAAAATTAACATTAACTGTAAAGATAAGGTCTAATAATTGATCATAGCCTAACCCAGTAATAATGTTTATGTCATTAAATACAAGTATAATAACTAATATAATAATGTTACGAGTACAATGGTTGTAATGCAGGGCCTTTAAAACTAACCTTCCCATTACATGTACAGTGCATTCCCTGAGCAACCACACCAGCCCACGGCTGCACTGTAATGGGTATGCACTGTAATGGGTACGCACTGTACTTGTAAGGGAATGAAATATCACCAGATTCTGGTGATTATCCCATAATGGAAGAAAAGTGTCAAAGTTGCAGTTCTGTAATCTCTCATAAGTTGGGTCCCCTGCAGCAAGGCTGGAATATTAAACACATATCTTCTACAGCAGAGTTGTTATAATCAATTAGAACAGGTTTCAATTGCATAGAGTAACTGTTTTCACTTGAATTTCTTTTAGTCAGTATATTTATATACTACATAAGTTACTAAACACATGAAATACCATATTTATCTAAATACAAGACAATGATTTTTCCCTACTGTTCAGAACTGGGGGTCATCTTGCATTTGCGATATGTTTTTTGAGTACCATGCGGGAAAAAGTAAGTTTCAAACTTTGTGGGTACAGCAGTGGTGAAGCCTGGGGGAAATGGAATACATTACCACCAAGGTCACGATATATGCAGCATATTTTGTGCGTTTTAATTTTGCACTAAAAATTAGCAGTCAATGGGCCAATGGAAAAAAAATTACACTCCATGACTAAAATAAAATTACAAGACTTCCTTTTGCATCAGTGGTTGTGTCGCCCTTCGTGATGTAATGGTTACCATGCTAACTTCATATACCCAAGGTCGTGGGTTCACACCCAGTGGAGGAAGATGGATTTTTTCGGGCGTAAAAATCCTTAGCATGGCTTCCTTCGGAAGGGAAGTAAAGCCGTTGGCACCGTGTTGTAGATTTATGGCATGTAAAAGAATCTCAAGCCTGATAGAGGCGCCTCTGAGCAAATTTAAGTAGTCTTTCATGCCCAGTATAGAATGGGACGCTGAGAATCACAGCAGAAAAAGAGCATCCATAAATAACATACCATTTACATTTTTGCAACAGTGGTTGCACATAATGTTGTATTGGAAGCCAACAGTCAAGCAAAAAGAGAGAGGTTAGCTGTACATTTCTCCCCCTCCTGTCATACATATGAGTATATGGGTACATATCTGTGTCACCCAGAATGTGAATTTCTGCACATATTCAAATTAGGTAAATAAATGTTTATTATGTGTTATATTAAGTATGTTGCCTAAATTGAAAATGATAAGCAACTTTGCTGTTATAGCTATGCTGCCATCATATACTGTACATTTCTGTTCTCCGTTCTCCCTTCTCCATCTCTCCCAATAACAATGTACATTTCTGCCCAAATTTAAATAAGGTAAAATCATTAACAATGTGTTATATTAAGTATGTTGTCCAAATATAAAATATTATCCATCATCATCATCATCATCATTCAGTTACGCTGCTGCCACCGTCCCATACCATACATTGCCATACTCCCTTCTTTGTTTCCTACTCAAAACATGAGTTTCATTGCAAATTCAAATTAATTAAAAAAAAATAATGGACTTAACAAGCTTACGAGTGTGGTCTGAAAAATTTCTGACCTCAACATGAAGATGGCAGCACTCGTAAATAAAAGCTAGTGAATTTCGTTGTTCATCTGTTGACAGTTACTCAGCAAAGTTTCAGCCATTTTGGATGCTCAGTTGTAACAGTTGTTTGAGTGAGGTGATGTGAGTGTTTTTATGAAAATGGACAAAATGGAGTATCGAGCTGTCATTAAATATTTGTTTTTGAAAGGCAATACACCTACGCAAATCAAAGATGAGTTGGAATCTGTGTATGGGGCCTCTGCACCATCATTTACCACATGAAATTTTGGGCAGCTGAATTTCAATGTGACCGTAAGAGCTTGGGAGACGATGAACGTTTGGGACATCCAAAAACTGCAACTACCAAAGAAAACATTGCCAAAGTTCACCAAATGGTGCTAGATGACTGCTGAATTAAAGTGAGAGGGATAGCAGAGGCTATGAACATATCAAAAGAACATGTTTGTCACATATTAAATCAACATTTTGACATGAGAAAGCTGTCCGCGCATTGGGCGCCATGTTTGCTCATGTTTGACCAAAAACGTGTTCGAATGAACCTTTCCAACCTTGGCGCAGTTTAGGCTCTGATGAGTTATTTTAATCAATTATCTTCAAAAAGGAAAAACCATTACAGGATCATACTACGCATCATTACTTGACAGGCTGAAGGCAGAGCTTGCGGAAAAACAGCCACATTTGCAGAAAAAGAAAATCCTGTTTCACCAAGACAACGCACTGTCTCACACCTCAGCGGTTGCAATGGTAAAAATCCACGAATTACAGTTTGAACTGCTTGACTATCCGCCTTACTCACCAGATCTAGCCCCAAGCGACTTCTTTTTGTTCCATCATCTGAAAATTGTGTTCGGACAGAGATTTTCGTCAACTGAAGAGGCAATCACCTTCGTGAACAATTATTTGCAGAGAAAATCGCCGAGTAGTATTTGGATGGGTTACAGAGATGGGAGCATCACTGGGAGAAATGTATAGAGTTACAAGGAGCCTATGTTGAAAAATAAAAAAAAAAAATCTGAAAAATGTCTTGTATCTTTATTAGGTCGGAAACTTTTCAGACCACCCTCAAAAGTGTTCCTTAGTTTGTTAAAAAAATATGGCAACCTTTAAATTTCTTTTAAAAATTAAGATATGTCTTCTTTTTCTATAGGTGATATGCTATAATTTCAAAATTAAGCTGTGAAAAGTAGGGATCATCTTGTATTCGGATAAATGTGGTAGTTAATTATGATACAAGTATGTAAAGTCATCATCATTTTTAACCGTTGAGTGTGAATTTCGTGAAACAAGGTATAGACAACGTTCATAGCCGTATGACAATTGAAAACAAAAACTTTACACAAGTAAAGCTGTAGAATGTTTTTTTGCACAGCAGAACGAAATTAAAATAAATATTGCACAGAAGTTACCATTTTCACAGACATATACAATAGCAATTATTTAGTTTCCCTCCATGGTGTAATGGTTAAAATGTAAATGGCGTGTTATTTATGGACGCACTTTAACTACTCTGGTTCTCAGCGTCCCATTCTAAATTGGGCATGAAAGACTGCTTAATTTTGCTCAGAGGCCTCTCTATCAGGCTTGAGATTCTTTTACGTGCCGTAAATCTACAACACAGGACCAACGACTTTACTTCCCTTCTGAAGGAAGCCATGTTAAGGATTTTTACACTCAAAAACTCCATCAGCCTCCGCTGGGTTTGAACCAGTGACCTTGGGTATATGAAGTCAGCAAGGTATCCATTACACCACGGAGGGCGACAGTGTAATGGTTACCATGCTAACTTCATACACCTAAGGTTGCGGGATGATGGATTTTTTCAGGAGTAAAAATCTTTAACATGGCTTCCTTCAGAAGGGAAGTGTCATAGATTTACAGCGCGTAAAAGAACCACAAGCTTAATAAAAGACCTCTGAGCAAAACAAAGCGGTCTTTCACACCCAGTATAGAATGAGACACTGAGAACCACAGCAGCTAAAGAGCATCCATAAATAAAAAAAATAAAAAAGCAATTATTTATGTGGCCATGTGTGTTTAAATAAACTTTGGAAATAATTGAATAAAGATGGCCATGACAATTTTAGTCTGACAACAATTCCTTTGCTTAGTTACTTGTTTCAATAAACATTGAATTATTAAAAAAAATCATGGCAGTTACAGTTCAGTGGAAATAGATGACGTAGCAGAACTTGCTATATGAGTTCAAAATCTTCTCGGGCTTCTAGCCAGGTAAAAACATGGCTTGACACCAACGTTTCGAAGAAGTACATCTTCCTCGTCTTCAGGGTGAACTGATGAAGATGCACTTCTTCGAAACGTTGGTGTCAAGCCAAGTTTTTACCTGGCTAGAAGCCTGAGAAGATTTTGAATTAACACGCCGCCAGGAAAGCTTCAGTTCTTATTGCTATACGAGGTTTGTTGCTTAAAAATGTTTAATAAACACTGTATCTTAAACACTGAATTTTTTGTTCACAATAGCAGCACTAAAAGTTACAACTTGCTGTTTTACACTTACATGTAAAATGTACATATTTCACTTTACACAATGATGACAGTCGTAAAATTTAATTTTACACACAATTGTGCAAAAATTTGTATGTAATATTAGTACATTATATTAACATATGTGACTGTAATAACTTTATACATAGTACAGAATGTCATGTACTCAAATAAAAAAATAAATAATTTATATTACATTGTCAATTGTTAAACTTAACTTGTGTGATTTTCTAAATTTTCTATGTGTGATAAAAAAACAAACTACATTTTAAATAAAACATTGAATTCAGCATGATAATAACCAAATTTTACGATACATTTCCTTAAATGAATGGATTCTGCTTGCTTATTAAAATTTCACAATGGTCAAAATTTTAGACACCAATTACTTAATATTTTTTTTACCCAATAAATGTTATTACTCCACTATACGATTCAAAAGGATGTATATTGTTGATGGGTAGAAATCCTTAATGAAAACATTTTATAAATCAGCCTGGGTTTTAATATGCTTTAATAGTTAGAAATTGTATAAATTAATAATGTATCTGTTAACATGTAATTGTAAATATTTTGGGGAATTTCCTATGCATTCTACATAACTATGTGTATATTTTAAACTTGTCCTACACCATGTACATATCTAGGACCAATACATTGATTTGAATTACCGTATTTATCCGAATAAAGACTTATGTTTTTCTCCAAAATATTAATGTTCAGAACTGGGGATTGTCCTGCATTTGTTATATGTTTTCTGAATAACATTAAGGGTAAAAGTGAAGTTTCAAACTTTGTGAGTACAGCAGTGGCAAAGCCTGAGAGAAATAGTATAAATGACTGCCAAGGTCATGACGTATGCAGTAGATTTTGTGTTTCATTTCACACCAAAAATTAGCTGTTAACATTCTCATTGAAAAAAAGATTACTCGCTAAGAGGACTATCCTTCACATCAGTGATTATCTGTAATGTCTTGGAAGTCAACTGTCAAGCAGAAAGATCGAGGTTAGCTGTGCGTTTCCCATCCCCAGGTTATGCATATACCAGTACATTTCTGGTTTCCCCTCTGCCGCCCGCAATGTGAGTTTAAGCACAAGTTCAAACTAGTGAAAGCATTTAATAGGAGTAAAAACATAGATTACACTCAAACTTCACTCTTGAAATAATGTAACTTCCTTCGGACATGTTTCGGTGGCTTTTGCCACCATTTTCAACAGAGATTCACTGATGAACTCGTGGTAGCAGCCTGTAGAGGTCTCTCTTCTGGATAGATGAATTTTGAGATGAGTCCATTTGTTTGTGGAATGTCAAAGTTCATGACCTTGTTTTTGTTTTTTAAAATTAATAGATTTTCCCAAACTGTTAATCCAATTGGATTCTGTACTAATTTTAATAGCTTGGGCTCGCTGTGAAAATGATGGTTTCGAGTCCAAAAATGACGTGCAAGAGCTGAATTATTTGTCTGTTTGTATTTTAAACATCTCATGTGTTGTTTAAAACGCTGTCCAATGTTTCGTTTTGTTTTCCTATGTATACCTTTTCACGTTCTTTGCAGCTGATTTTGTATATCCCTAATTGTTTCAATGGGGGATTTTATCTTTCGTGTTTGTATGGAGGAGGTTTTTTTAAACTGTACTTCTAAGGTTAGGTTGATGTTCCATTTTTTGAAAATCTTTTGACATTTTTGGTGTGCCAAAGGGTGGTAAGTGAATTTTTTGTAGCTAGTTTCTGCTTTTATTCTCTTTAGAGTGCTAATTTCTTTTACTTTCTTCTGTTTCATGAATTTATTAATCTTCTTCTTTACCAAATGTTCTGTGTAGCCATTCTTTTGTGCAATTTCTATGATCCTATTAAGTTCTAATTTGTATTCCATCTGGCTTAATGGTAGGATTACCAGTCTGAATGCAAGGCTGTTGATCAAGGCATGTTTGTGTGAAATTGGGTTATAGCTGTTGTTGATTATGTAGTTTTCTGTGTGTTTCTTTCCTATAGATCCAAATTCTAGTTTGTTGTGGTTCCTGATTATTTTTAGGTCCAAGAAGGGAAGCATGCCATTTCATTCTTTCTCTATTGTGAATGTTATGGAGCTGTCCTGAAGATTTAGTAATTTAAGGCTGTCTTCAACTACCTTTTTGTTTACTATTGCTACTATGTCGTTTACAAATCTATACCAAGTTTTGTATATTTGTGGGAAGGCTGTGGTTATGTGGATTTCTAAATTACTCATGTATATGTCTGCAAGTATTGGGGATAATGGATTTCCCATGGCTAAACCATACTTTTGTGTATAAAATTTGGACAATGTTTTAAAGAACACAGATATTTAAAATACAAACAGACAGATAATACAGCTGTTGCACCTCATTTTTGGACTCAAAACCATAATTTTCACAGTGAGCCCAAGCTATTACAATTAGTACAGAATCCAATTGGATTAACAGTTTAGGAAAATCTATTAATTTTAGAAAAGAAAAACAAGGTCATAAACTTCGACATTCCACAAACAAATGGATTCATCTCCAAATTCACCTATACGGAAGAAAGACCTCTACAGGCCGCTACCATGAGTTCATCAGTGAATCTCCATTGAAAATGGTGGCAAAAGCCACCGAAACATGTCCGAAGTAAGTTACTTTATTTCAAGAGTGAAGTTTGAGTGTAATCTATGTGTTTACTCCTATTTAGTTAGTTACTTCACTGTGCATTCCCATTAATGTTTTAATAAAGTAAAGTAAAGTTTTATTCATCCGTTAAAGTGGTTTGGTACAATGTACAATCACTATTGGACACGTCAAGCTATAAACATAAAATAATCATAAGTTTTTGCAATATATACATTATGTTTTTACAATATATACAATAGTCTTTACATGCTATATACTAATAATTCATGACATACATTCATGTTCAAGGTAATCATTGATAGAGTAAAAGGAGTGGTTAATTAGATGTGCCTTGAGACTGGATTTTAGCTGGTTTACATTTTTAATTGCCTTGATATGACTTGGTAAATTATTGTAAAGTTTAATGCCAGAGTATAAAATACTTTTTTGGTAGAGTGAGGGGTTGCAGCTGGTCATATGTATTTGTGTATTATCCCTGGTGTTGTGTTTATGCACCATATTATTAGTTACAAAAAGTGAATCGGAAGCATTAATGTTCTTGAGTATAAATATAATAACTGTATATATGTAAATGCAGGGAAGTGGGATTCCCATTAATGTTTTAATAGTGAAAGTATGTTCTTTCAATAGAAAATAGCACCCACAATCTGTTACAGCTCAGCTGCCATCATCGTCACCAAACACAAAGATACCAGTACATTTCCATTCTCCTTTCTGTCTCTTTCCTGCTCATGTGAATTTCTGCGCAAATTCAAATTAGGTAAAAAACTGTACAAGTGTTACAGCAAGTACGCTGTCTAAATAGAAAATCATATCTACCATCATCGTTACAGTTATGCTGCTGCCATCATCTATCATCACACCATAGCATACATTTCTGCACTACCCTCTCTGTCAACCACTCAAAAGTGTCAATTTCTGCACAAACCCAAAATAAATAAAAATAACATTAATTAAAATAAAATTAATAAGGGACTTAATTAGCTTAAGTATCCTTTAGTTAGTTCAAAATATATGGCAAACATTTAAAAATTCTTCTCTTTATATATGTAGACGATATGCTAGGTTCCAAAATTAAGTTCTGTAAAATGGGGGTCGTCTTGCATTCGGATAAATACGGTAATAATATGGATTAAATTTTTAATATCCAGTGGGAAATTGAATGTCAGCCTCTTGCATGACAATTGCAAGCACAAACTATGCAGCAACAGTTTCTGAGGGAAGACTATCAACAGCATTCTGGCTACTGCACTGAATTTCATTCTGGTGATTTTTTCCCCTTTGGTTGGACAATTATTATTATGAGTAAAATACACCTATATATTATGAATTACCTTTATAATGACTTATTTTTGAAGGAAAGAAGGTTACTGTCATCCTCAATGAGGATAAAACTGTGGCAATCCACTTTCAACACAAAAATAGCAAACACACCAATTAAGCCTGCGTCAAACTTGGAACTAAGACTATAAATTGCAAACCTGAAACCAAATTCTTGGGGTTATGGATAGATTTCAATCTCTGATGGGAGAGTCATATAGCACATTTAACTGTAACATTAAGTACGGCTTGTTTTGTTCTCTATCAACTGAGGTCACAAGTTACATTAGACGTGCTTAAAAGTTGCTTTGCCTACTTTCACTCACATTTAAAATATGGAATAATATTATGGGGAAATTGTGTAAATAATAACCAGATTTCCAAACTGCAAAAAATATATTGGGAACTATAGTGGGTGTTTCAAAAAGAGAAAGTTGTATGAAATATTTTAAAAAATTGAACATATTAACTGTACCCTACATTTACATAAAGAAAACTTTAATATATGTTAAATTCAATCTCAATGATCTCATTAAAATTCTGAGATCCATTCTCATAACATGCGGAATAAAAAGAAATTGTACACTCCTACTCATAAAACTAAAGTATCTGAAAAGTCATTTAAATATAACACCTTAAAAAACTCTATAATAATTTACCATCTAGTCTGAGGAATATAGGGTGTGTTAAAAAATTCAAAGCTGACTTAAATAAATTCTTGCTCTCTAACCAATTTTAGTCAGTTGAATTTAATCAATATGGTGTATCTACAAATAAGTTGCTGAAAGCAACAGAATATTTAAAATCCAAATAAATACTGAGCTCCATTTTTCAATATACTCAGTGGCAAAATGTTTTTAATCAGTTAATCAATTTTTTGAAATTGTTTAGTTAAGTAGTTCATCATGAATATATGTTTTATGTTTACTATTTTACTTTTGCTGTACAAAACTCTTTTTTTTTTTTGGTCGCTTAACGTCCTTTAACCTAGTTGGTCATACCGGACAATGAATGAAATTGGTGAAATGATGCTCAAATGATCTCGGGGTCCATGCAGCTTAAAGTTATTTGACATTTGTCTTCTCAGGATAAGGGAAAACCCCAAAAAAACCTTATCCGGGCAACCCACCCTTAGTGAGATTCGAACTCACGACCTTTTGAATGTGAGGCAGACACTCTACCACCACACTACCCAGGCGGGCCAAAAACTCTTGTTTTTGCATAAATGGCATAATAAATCTAGGTCTGCAAGGTATTCTTATGACATATGCAAATATTTTCCATTAATGTTATTAATGTGGCTGTGTTTATTGTATTTTTATATATACATTTTCTGTTTTAAACTTGTCGTATCCAATAACAATGTATATGTTTGAAAGGATGAATAAATAAATTGGAATCAAAATAATGCATCATGAGACTTTTGACACAAACTGGGAAGTCTGTCACCTATTTTAACAAGGATCAAACGAGAAACTAAACCAACTCTCTCTGAAATCTTCTTCTACGTAGTCATCATATATTGCTATCTCCATTTTGAGTTTGAGTTATGATTCAAACTTATTCATATACAAAACTACAACATTTTTTTCAGCTGGCAATATTTCACACTTTATAGCCTTAGTTCAGAAATATTTAGCTGCAACCCCAAATCAGAAACTCTTTCTCTTAACTACCCTTAAAGGTTAATTTCAATTAAATTTGGAAAATGTCAACAAGTTTAGTTCAATACTTTAAATAAAAAATTCCAGTTCACTAAGTGCAGTGTTAATACCAGCTTCAGTCAATATTCTTCAAAGCAATGTATATAAAATCTTAACTCCAGTTTTGTTTCATGCATACAAGGAGACAAAACCACTCTAATAGGTATTAGCTCATGCATCTAAAAACAACAGACATGCTACAGTTTGGTTGATCATGTATACACTAGCTTCAAAAAGTTCCCAGAATATGATTTAGCACATGCTCTTTAATCTGGCATATCCAAGACCATGGCCATGTCAAATTTGCCATTTTGCTGCATTACTGAACATCAATAATTCTAATGGAATTGCCAAACATAAATCAGTCTACAGAAAATTGCAAATGATTAGAAGTTTGTTTGTTAACCACACTGTCAATTGGCAGGACCATATCAGTGCCTCCAGTGTACCAGAATTTTGTCCTGCAGAGTTCTTTTACATGCCAGTAAATCTACTGTCATGGGGCTGTTTCTTTTAAGCATACTTTGGTCTGGGCCAGGTTTGAACCCATGACCTTGAGATCAGAAGTCCAGCGCCTAACTGAGCTATCCAGACAAACATTAAAAGATATTTTTTAAGAAAAACATAACATATAAAAATTATTATTGATATATGGTGGACTTTGTGAAAGTGATGTGTTTTAACAATTGAAATTAATTAGTTGAGTCAAATTTGTAACACTACATCACTTACTTTTATTATCGGAAAACATGGTTCAGATGCCACGTGCTTCCAATGTCAAAAAAATCCACACCACAAATATAAGTCAAAAAGCTATCTGATCACCAAAAAACAAGAACCATGTTTTCAACTTTGAAATCCCACCAGACGACCTACTGATGCAGAATTTCATCAACCACCGCTAGGCACAAGGACAACCACCACAGCAAGCAATGCCAGCAGTCAACTAAGGGAATTGACAATGGAAGCACATGGCTTCTGAAACATGTTTTCCAATAATAAAAGTAATATAGTGTTACAAAATCTACTCACTAATTAATTTCAATACAAAAATTAATTCAAATATTGAATATTTATATAAATATAAACTTACAATGCACAAAAGAAATATTAATACACCCAAGTTATAATGTTTAAAACAGTATTCTGATCTCTTCTTCAAAAGTCGCAAAGGATAATAAAATTATGATTTCTGCAGAGTTGTAACTTTGTCAGAAGCTTGTTCTCATGAGACTTTTTGTCTATGCATCAAAGTGTTGAATGGATTGTTTGCAGCAGTGAATTAAAGACTATTTGTAAATTTCTGTTTGAGTTAAGTTATCCATTGTTATCATATTTGTTATTGTAGATAGTGTTGTGTTTATGCATTTATCTACATTTAATTACCTATTTATTTATGTATATACAATTCATATGAATTATACAATATTTGAAATGCTGCCTAAAAATAATGCAGATCACTGAGTGATGGTTCATGAACTGAAATATACTTTGTCTGCCACTAAGTAGCCAGGCATTGGCATTGTTAAGGACCCGGAAACTTGGAAATAAAGGAGTAAAGGTCGCACGCCAGTTCTTGACAAATCACATTTTTAAACAAGAGATTAGATGCAAGCCAATCACACCTTTCCTGAAGCATTGGCACACAAAAGCAGTCTGTTATTATCATGTTTCTGCAGTAGTACAATCACCACAAAGCAAATATCACACTCCCAGTGAGTCAGTCACATGTATTCTTTTTTAACCTGGTTGGTCATATTGGATGATGAATGAAATTGGTGAAATGATCTCGGGATCCATGGAGCTTAAAGTTGCTCGACATTCGTCTTCTCAGGATAAGGGAAAACCCCGAAAAAAACCTTATTCAGGTAACTCTCCCTAAGCGAGATTCAAACTCACTACCTTTCGAATGCGAGGTAGACACACTACCATCACACTACCCACACGGACCACATGTACTCTTGTATTTCTTCTATTCCTGACATTTCTCCCACATCTTTTTCTATACTGTTGTCATTTTCATTAATAAGTAAGCATCCCTCGTTAAAACACTGGCAATGACATAAACCCTTTCACTTTGCAGTCAACTGTACACTGTGTACTCTCGAAACATAATTATAAGGAAGCTGAGCTGCTTGTTATTGTAACAAACTATTTGCTGACCTGTTTATCAAGGGTAGACTAGCTCACTGGATCTTTGCTAAAGGTCATTTGTCTTGGAGGGATGAGTAGCCTATACCTGAAGATTAATGAACATCCCTGTATTTGTGCAGAGAAAGCTGTAGTTCTTGCACAAGGATTATTAACAGGGGAGTGAAACATGATGGCAACAACTAAGATTCAAATGGAACTGAGTCTTACAATTGTAAACTGTGAATTAAAAGACTTTGTTTTACATCTGTTTCATCTCTCTCATTGTAAGAAGCAAGTTTGCATTAATTTGTTCTATATTGTCACAAGTAATTATTCTACATATGTTGCAATATGCACAGTGATGTGTAAAACCTAAAAACGAGATGGACAAATTAACAAACATATGAACTACTTGGTGGAAATGAATGAAAGTGTGGGATCCGAGGTCTCTCATATGGCAAGACTGTAGCAACATGGGGCAGTTAAACAAACAAGACAAGACAATGTGTAGCAATCAGTGAGCTGTAGTGGTATTTTCTTTAAAACATGGGACATAAACAACATTTGGATCACTTCTCACGGGGAAGAATCAAGTAACTGGAAGAAGGACAAAGTGTCATGAGTGTTGCTCAGGAGTTGGTCACAGAAGGGGGAGTCTTCCAAACCACGGGACACTGCTGCCCCAAGGAGAGGATTGGTCGACGTCGTCAACTACAGCTATATTGTGCAACAGACAAGAAGGGATCCACATCAAACAGAGATTGCAATTACCACCACATTAAACAGAATTGCTAGGTATGCAATCTCATGCTAATCTCTGCCCAAAGTCCAGTGTGTTGTGTTCCACTGACATCCACACATTAGCAGAACTGTTTGTGTTGGTCCCAAGAATTTTGGAATTGGACCAATGAGGAATGGGGACATTTGCTCAAATTCAGTCTGCGTAGTGATTCTCAACATATCCTCATTTGACGAGAGGTAACAACATGTAAGGCACATCCTGAACATGATCGTTTTGATGGTCCAGGTGTTACGATGTTGCAAGCACATCGAACAGTGCAGGTACAGGATCTCTTGGAGCAAATGATGCAATTCTGTTCCCCAGAATTAAACCCCATTGAAAATGTGTGTGGGAGGAGACACATTCCAGCAACAACCATCCAACCAGTTGTCAACAGGAATGGTATGCCCTACCATAAGAACTCTTTACCCACCTTATGATGCAGAGCATGTTATGCTGCTGTCCATAGTGGCCATATACACTTTCAGGCATCATGCCTCTATTTTTGTAAATCTAAAGGACCAATATATGTCATAATGAATTTCGTGTAGCTTATTTTCTATGAATAAAAGTGGCATTTCTGTTTGTCTTGTTGTATATTTCGTTTAATTGCCTACTGTACCAGTTCTATGTATGGTTCAGGTTTCATCGAGCTGTTGCTGGGCAGTGGCACAGCATGCAAATGCTACTTTTAGGTTTTGCACACCAGTGTACTACGTATGTGTTATTTTCAGTTAACAATAATAGCAAATTAGTTATTATTCATCTGAAGTCACTACCATGTTCACTGCTTATATAAGACACAATAGCAATTTATAAAATAATACAGATTGAGTTGAACAGACACTCTATGGCTTCACATACCTCTTGACGATGTCTTCAACTGAAGGTGAAACACATCAGGAATAAAGTTTAGGTATGTGAAGCCATAGAGTGTCTGTTCAACTCAATCTGTATTATTTTATAAATTATTACAGTGCTTCACAGTGTTAATTCCAATTGTTTTTTTTTAATCATGATATTGTTGCTGTTTATTAGGAACCCTGACATCATAACCACATTACATGAAGGGTGCAAACATTCAGCTGGCTCAATGAAAGTGATAAAGAGGTATTTAATGGTAAATACATTTTTTTAGTGTGGAGGAATTAAAGTGTACAGCTTTAAATAAACAATTGTAAACCTAGCAAGGTGGCTCAGGCGTTTCATATGGGACCGGTAATCAGGAGGTCCAGATTCAATCCCCATTAACCGTGCACCCTGGCCCTAGGTTTTTCTGTGGTTTTCCTGGGGCTGCTTAGGCAAATGTTAGGGTGCTGTATTATCTACCATTTTTTTCTTTCCTGTTCACTCCTTCATTTCACTCCCCTTCTTGATCTTTCGGGTCAGTGCAGCTGTGGCTTGAGGCTTTGCAGGCAGATGGTGTGGTTGTTTGCTCCGAGTGAAACTCTCTTCCCCCTGGTTGCGCTGGTGCCGTTATAGAGGCCTGTATAGCCTCCTTGGCATGCCAGGGTTGCCATCTACAGACTGTTAGGGAGTTCCATGTGTCTCTGTATTTTGCACTGTTGTTTTCCATGTGCTGGCCTGTGGTTTCTCATCCTCTCATCTCTTCCCTGGGGGGGGGGGGGGAGGGTGGTAGGCTGCAATAGGCCGTTACTTGCTCACAGTTGTTGAGGTGTCCCCTGACGTTAACATGCTCTAACCTCTAACAATTGTAAATAATTATTATATTTACAAATCCTCAACATATAGATGTTTTCATGGATAAAATCTGAACTTGAACTGATCAGTGCTAATACAAGATGGAGCAACCTCCATACTCTCCGGATCTGTCACCAACTGAATTCCTTCTCTGAAAATCCTATCTGAACATTGACATATGTGCCTTATGATTATTAAGTAATTCTAGGAACTTTTTGAACCTAGGGTTATATGCTACAGTATTATTCAAAGGTCAATGAGCCAGTAGTGACAAGGAAAAATGGATAAGAGTTTGATGTGTGATACAAACATGAAGGGAAAGAAGGATGAATGGATACAACTGATATGTGCCCTGTTCAGCTGTGTTTTACTTTATGTCTGAAACATTTTCTTTACTTTTTTAATTTAAAGCCCTACCACATTTGTCTGAATGCAACAAATGTTCTGTTAGTTCTGAAAACCATCTGTTATATTCAATTTGCAACATATAGTTTCCACAGACTAATTTGAGGGGAATGAAATACACCCAAGAAATGGTGAAAGTTATGGTCAAGTTTGTAACAAACTTGATTTCTGCACATTTTAGTTTGCTCCGTAAGCTATCTGTTTAACCATAAAATATCAGCTTTAAACATTAAAATAATTAATAGATATACAAATTATTCTTATGAAAGCTTATTTTTCTGTCTACTTCATTTTAATCAACTTTAGACATTTGCAGAAATAGCTACATTACATGTTTCATTAGAGATACACAGAAAGTAGCAACAAAAGTAATTGCATTTCACCTAAAAATTTAATACTAAGATTTCACTGGAAATATAAGTTTCTGGGTCCCCATGAATCCAAAACAAAACAAAAACAAAACAAAAATAGAAAAATTGTGATTTCACATGCACGGTGTGGGAGCGAAGAGAGAGAGAACAGCATAACTCAAAAATAAAATGCATGTTACCGACCAAACTTGATATTTCAGTTCAACACAAAGATTTTCAGGAAACACTCTCAACTCTAAACACCCTTTATATGAAATATTTTTTTAAAAATTTTGATTTTCTTAGAAATGGCCCTCACTATTTCAATTAAAATACCACAAGTTTAAGATATATTCATGACAAATTAAATGCAAATGTTTGAATTTTCAGGGAACAGCCTCTGAAGCTCTCTTCATTCTTTATGACTTTTGCATAGCTAGTACATTGTAATATATAAAATCTTACCACATAAAAAATGCACACAGGCGCATCTTATGTCAAATCATTTCTTTTTTGTTGAATGAAGTATTTTTGAGATTCTTCTCATTATTGGTTTAAATTTTCCAATACTTATACTTTTTTTAAACTCCTGGCCATGAAACAGAATTTCAATTCCTCACATAGCAAGGATTTGGCTTTCACTTTAGCCCAGCATATTCCCTTATTTCCCTTGTACCCAGATATAAGTAATAAGACCATTTCTACCAATATTTGTTTAGATTAGCATGAAGTAGATAGAAGAATGATCTTTTGAAAAAATAATTTGTTGCAAAATAGGTAGAGAAAGTCACGTGAATGGAACCTTATTTTTCTTCTTATTGTTTTACCTTTCTCTACCACTTGCCTACAGCAGGCATAGGGAGTTTTATATTCTACCCAAACAGTTGAAACTGGGATTTCACCTAAAATAACTTTTAAGGTATACTGAAGCTAGAAACAGCATTTTTAGAAAAAAATTCTCTGTGTATACATATGTCTGAACAGCATTATTTAAAAGAAAACTCATTAAATAGAACACGCTTGAGAAACACACGAGACACATCCAGTACAAATCTGCAATCACAACACTACACTGTACATTACACTCTTAAAACCTGCAAAATATGAGAGAGATTCAGAAAGTAACAAGCATTTTGGCATACTAAATAATAATGAAAGATATGAGCAAAAAACTTTATTTACAAAGTTACACTACCTTACTTTATTTCTCAATGTAATCAGTATTACTATCAAGGTATTTATTGTCATACAGTACCAATGTTTCAATGCCTATATTATACTCTTTCACCAGTAAAGATAGGAGCCAAGATTTTGAAGTCTTCGCCGGTTGCGAAATCTTTTCCACCCAAAAAGTCATGTATGGCGACCAAAGTGAAATGCCAGTTTTTCAGAATTCTCTCATTAACATTTGCTATCAACTTCTCCATAATGATTGACAAACTTTCAACAAGGTCTTTGTCGGGCACATTGGTTCTTCCTTAATTACTTGTAAATTATGTGCCATTTCCTCATTGCATTATCACTATACACTTGCATTATTTGCCTATAAAATTCAATTTTGTGCATTCATAAAAACGAGTAAGTTCTTTGATGGTAGAAAATTATAACATCAGCATTGAAAAATTGGTACCACGTGAAAAAAATATATTGCCAAAATGGAAATTGCATTGAGAAATAGAGTAAGATGCTGTAACTTTGTTAATAAAGTTTTGTGTTGATATCTTTTGTTATTATTTACTCATGCCAAATCGTCATCACTTTCTGGATGGCCCTTGTACACAGCAGAGCTGGATACTTAAAAAGATTTTAATCATGAAACATAAATGCTGCCTAATAAATTATGGAAGTACATTTCTTCACCACAAACGACTAATATCCAACAGTTCTCGAAACCGGTCACACAACAAAACAATGCAAGCAATGAAAATGTTTCTATTTGGACTGAAACCTTCTCTTAAATTTAAATTTCACATCATGGTTACTGGCTAATCCAAATATTATATCATTAAATGCAGCTCCTCCCCAAGAGTGTAGCAAAGATTTTCAAGAAAATCTCCTCACCTGAAAGTACTCTTATATAATGTTTCCTAAATTTTCTTTTGTGCTTCATGGCTCTAATGATTTTGGATAATACCATATGTTATATGTAATTTTTGTTAATTTTTCTGTAAATGTGAATTACGTTAATTTTCCTGCATCTTTTTCTAACATCTTTGCACTATTTAACAGACTTTTCATACTTAAGCTATGAAGTTCTCTCTCTATAAATGCTGATTCAGGATTTAGTGTGTTAAAACGTGTATTTCTGGTGAAATCTCAGTATTGAATTGTTGGGTGGAATTCCCCTACTCTATTATAGATGGTAGAGAAAGTTTTGTATTGAGAGAGACAGCAGAAAGAGCATACTCAGTTATTACCTCTCTAATAGTGAGTGTGTGTGACATCATCTGGATATTGACTTGTGATTGGCTAGTAGGGAGGTTATCACTTGAACGTGACCTCACCATCTGGCGAGAGCTACTTAAGACGCTGCGACTCTTCAGTAGCATCTCCGTCTTGATGAACACCCTCGAAATGTATGCTGAACTCAGAGCTCTCACATTGAACGCTGTACGTAGCATCTTCGATGGGGAAACCTGTTTCAAAACAAATTCATGTCAGTTATTTAACAAGTGTAAAACCTTCGACAATGCTTTCCTTAAGGATAGCTAATGTTTTGTGTCTCAATACTTTATCTACTGACCCTTGTATTAGGCACCAGGAACTGATTTCACCAGCTTTTGTTCTTTCAACACAAAAGGTTAGCAGTACTTTAGTGCAAAGTCACCATTTTGAGTTCTTGGGAACTGGCATTAAACTATTTCCCCCTACAGGCTCACAATAACAAGGAACGGAAATAACAAAGTTAAACTACACATTGACAGCTTCTGGGATCTTGGGAATGGGACACTTGATGAAGTTTTAACTTTTTCATTCCCATTTTGGGAACAGTAAATTAGATCCACAGGGTGGGCAGAAAGTAGCTTTATATTTGTGGTATTAATTTGTTGAGTTAATTTTTTAACACTATGTCACTTACATTCTTGTTATGAGGAACTAGTTTCAGAAGCCTATGCTTCCATTTTCAACCTCACAGGTGTAACTGTCGTTACTGATTGCATTTGTTTGTGTTTTCTCTGGTGGCAAAATGATGAACTTCTTAACTAAGATGTTGACTGACAGCATTTCAAAGTTTATTAGGTGATCCTTTTTTTTTTTTTTTTTTTTGCCCCTTCCATATGAGGATGTTTTCCCAGGTTGTGAGTTCATTGTGGCCTGACATGGTTTTCAGCAATTTTGTACTTGGATCTAGATTATGGTTTTCCTGCCAGAAGTGAAATGCTACTGCTGATTTATATTCTTGTTTTAGTTTTAGATTTCTAAAGTGCTCTTTGAATCTGATTTTTAAACTTCTTTTGGTTTGTCCTATGTAGAACTTTTCACAATTTGTGCATTTAATTTGATATATTCCTGATCTATTTTCTGGTGGAATTTCATCTTTTATTTTTGAATTTAGTAACTTTATGACAGAAAATCTGTTTATTGGAGTCAGGATGATGTTTTGTTCTTTGAAGATCTTTTTGAATTTTGTATTGCTCGGGGGTGGTAAGTGAATTTTTTGAATGTGTTGATATTGTCTTTTCCTGCTGTTAGGGTAGTTATTTCTTTTATGGTTTTTTTCTGCTTTACTTTGTCGAGTTTGTTGTATACAGGGTTCTTGCAGTATCCATTTTGTTCCTCTGTTTGAATTATGGTTTTTACCTCTTTGTTGAATTCGGTTGTGTTCATGGGTACATTTACTAATCTATGTAAGTGACACATAGTGTTAAAAAACCAACTCAACAAATTAACACCACATATAATTTGATTGTCACCGTTACTAAATTCCTCCAAACATCAATCAATTAGCTTTCTATTGTAAAATGCATGTAACTTTTCTACATATCAACACTTTTTATGTTACTTTACAGTGGCACATTGCATCTCAACATCAGATGGCTATCTTTATGAAGTATAGCATTTCAGCATACAGAGCAGACATTGTGGCACACAAAGCATGAACCGCATGCTACATTGGACCTAAAGCAATCAAGAATTGTCATTATAAACTGATGCATAGAGGCTCCGTAATGGATACTCACAAAAGTGGTTGTCCTCGACATCCAGGACACAAGATAAGGTCAGATAGTGCAGGACATATTGATCAAAAGTATACACAACAAAGCACTCATAAAAGAGATCTTACCTGATACACAGTCAGAAATATCACAGATAGAATTTCAGTTCTTTTTTCAAAATATTTCACAATAATACACAAACTGTACATACAGCATTCCTTCCTGATAAAAATAAGAGGTAAAATGACTTTCTGTGATCTTGCAGTGCAAAGTTAGAAACTCTGAAGTAAACAAATGTTTTGCACCTGCTATGATTTTTCTGTGTAGTGAAAATGCCTGCTTACTAAAAACAAACATCAAATTTTGCTTTAAACTTAGAAAAACTGCAATACAAACCTGTTAAGAGCAGTTTATGGGAAGGAAGTAGTATGCAGGTGAGGGAATTGATATTAATGATAAACACATTACAATAACAGTACTTTCTGACTCTCCTTTGGAATAGTTCAAAGCATTTTAAAAGATTATTTGAACAGGAGAAGAAGTTCATACCCCACCTCCTTTCAAATGACCAAAAGGAAAGGTGTTTGATTGCCTGCACAGGTCTCAAACAACATCAAAGTGAGTCTCAATTTATGGAGGAAATTATCATGGTGATGGATTTATGTGTATGATCCAGAAACAAAGCAATAACCTTCATAATGGCAGAGTTCATCTCCATGCCCCAAAAACGCCAGACAAGTTCAATCCAAATTGAAGTCAATGATTATTTTTAATGGTGGCTGGTGACAATGCACCTACACACAAATCCCTTTCTGTCAGCCAATTTTTTTGATAAAAATAGGATGAATACTGTTCCCCATCCTGCCTATTCTCCAGATTTGGCTCCCGTGGACTCTCTTGTTTTTTCTGCAACTTAAAATGTGGCTCTAAGGACACCGTTTTGGGGACATTGATGTTACCAATTGCTAATCGGTGAAGACTGTGAAAATGTTTAAAGAAGATGACTTTCCAAGGTGCTTCTAACAGTGACAAAAGTGCTGGGACAAGTGTATCAACTCCCAAGGAGACTACTCAAAGGTGACAGTGTAGATAAGACAAATCAAAGTATTGTGCTGTGTTTATGGCTTTATGTGGAACCTTTTTCATCACACCCCATATATTCATATATAGACCAAATCATGTTCAGATTGAATGTAGAAATGAAAGTAGAAATTACCGGCATCTGTTTACAAAACTTTAAGAGTGCTGTGTCCACTCCATTAGTTACAATCTCGTTCATCCATTCCGAACTCTGTGGTGCAGACTGCTTGTAAAAGAGAAGTAATACTGCAAGGGCAACTCTGTACAGCACCTTGATGCCTTCATGGAAAAAACAGTCCATTACTCGAACCTGTGTACAAAGAATACATATCTGCATTTATAAATTATACAGATTTAGCTTATAACTTGTGATTCACTTCTAAATTATATTAAAGGGTAGTTCACAAAAACTGGTAAAGGCAATCGGAACACAAACAAGAACATTGAAATACATGTATTTCAATGAAGTATTTACTTCCCGGGCCTCAGGAACGAAAAGCAAGACTTGACCAAGTTTAAGTTTCACAGCATATCTGATCCATATTGCGCATATAGACTTGTTCTTATTCGTCTTCATTTTAAGGACTCTTCAGTATAGGAATTATTCCATGTGGCCGTGACAAAAATGGCACTCTATCGCAGTCTTAAGTTGGGAAAATCAAACCAAATAGCATTCCAGCAGAAGTGCTTTATTTCTACTTCAAATTGTCTGAGCGTCAGTCAATTATTGAAAGTATACAATTCTAGGATTCAGAAATAGCAGCGGCTTCCATTTAATCTGTATTTTGTTAACTAAATTCACATTATGCTAGCTAAGCCTGAAAGTGGTCAATAAGAAATTTGCTTTCGTTCTGGTAACTGTTACTAATGTGTCGTGAATCAGCAATGTATTTTGATTTAATCATCTTAAGTGTCCCTTAGTTTGTTCAAAATATATGTCAAAACTTAAAATTTAATCTAAAAAATAAGTTATGTCTTCTTTTTATATAGATTTCAAAATTAAGTTCTGAAAAAATGGAGGTTGTCTTACATTTGGATAAATACAGTAAGTTAAATATGTTTACTTATTCTCCTATTCCTTCAATTGCTCTATAATCTAATACAGTGTGCAGTCAATGAACTTAAAAACCTCATTTCTGCTGATCAATTTTTACTTTCTCTATATGTACTATGTACATAGTGTATAGAGAAGGTATTGCACTCCACCAAAAAATTTGATACCGAGATTTCACCGGAAATATGTGTTTTAGGGTCCCCTGTATAAAAAAAAAAGTATTTTCAGAAAAAGCTCTGTGTGTGTGTGTGTCCATGTCTCTGTGAACACGATAACTCAAAAACGAAAAGTCGGTAAAATACCAAACTTGGTATTTAAGTTTAGTATCTTCCAGGGATGCGACAAGAAGATTTTGAGAAAAATCCCCCCACCCCAAACTACCCTTTAAATGGAACTTTTTTCGAAAATTTTGATTTACTAAAAAATGGCTCTAAAGATTTTGATTAAAATATTGTATATTAAAGTTATTTACCTGACAAATAAAATGTATATTTTAATTTTCTGGGAACACCCTCTGAAGACTACTTTATTCTGGATGAATTTTTCATAACTACTAAACTGTAAGAGATGGACAAAAACTTAAACCACAAAAAATGTAGAGCATGTTAAAACACACAATTTATGTTATATACATTTTTTTCGTGGAGTTGATCGTTTTTGAGATATTCCTTTTTCTTGGTTTCAGCTTTGAAAAACATACTTTTCTCATACAGGAATTTGTCAACTCCTGTCCATACAAACAAAGGAACATCAGTCACATAGGAACCAGCTTTTGGCTTTCACTTTAACCTATGGTACTCCCTTATTTCGCTTCTACTTACAGTAAAGCAAGAAATAAGACTATTTCTGCTAATTTTTTTCGATTAGCATGAAATAAATAAAAGATAAGCTTATTAACAATAATTTGTTACAGAGATATAGAGAAAGGCATGTGAATGGAACACATCAGATTCTTTTATATGTATCTTTTTTCTTATGCAGTATGCATAGCTCTTAAGAATTGAAATGCTGAAAAGGGCTCTCTGGCTATCATTTTAGCCTATGGTACTCCCTCATTTCGCTTCTACTTACAAAGAAGCAAATAATAAGACTATTTCTGCAAATGTTTCTCGATTAGCATGAAGTAAATAGAAGCATAAGCTTTTTAACTAACATTTGTTGCAGAGATGTAGAGAAAGTCCTGTGTATGGAATACATCAGATTTTTCTGTTATGGTTTTGTTTAATGTCCCTATTTCGCATGAATACAGTTATATAGTGATGGCCATATTAAAAAATGTAATTTGTATTTGCTTTTAAGGGTTTTCTTTATTGTGCTGCACATACAATTGAATTTATTCAGCTTCTTGTTAATATATTTCTCTTTTAATTAGTTTAATTGGCTTTTTTTCAGGCATAAAATCTGCTGCAAGACTTCCTTCAGAAGGAAAGTAAAGTAGGTGATTCCATGTCGTAGATTCATAGCGTGCAAAAGAGCCTCAAGTCTCCAGTCCTTCACAACCAATATAGAAATGCAATGCTAAGAACATTAGTTAAAAATCTGATGTGTTACACTCACATGACTTTCTCTAGCTGCTCTACAAACCTCCTACAAAAGATTATTCTTCTTTGTACACAATGCTAATCGAGATAAATATTAGCAGAATGTTCTTATTACCTACTTAGTTCCTCATAAGTAGAAGAGAATAAGGGAATGTGCTATGCTAGAGTGATTGTCAAATGTTTTAAAAGCTATCGTTATGCGATTGTCATTGCAAATCGCTTCTTTGCTTGGCCAGGAGTAGAACAAAATAAAAGCGGACACTTCCTGTCTGAGAAAAGTTTAAGTACCTCAAAATTGAAACCAATAACAAGGAATATCTCAGAAACGGTTACCTCCACAACAAAAACGTAAAGGACATAAATTGTGTGTTTTGTTGTGATGTACATATTTTGTGTAGTGAGTTTTTTCTATCTCTTACAGTTTAGCAGCTAAACAAAAGTCATCCAGAATAAAGAGGTCTTCAGAGGCTATTCCCCAAAAATTCGAGAAATACATTTTATTTCGGACATAAATAGCTTTAATATACAAGATTTTAATCAAAATTGTTACAGCCATTTTTAAGAAAATCAACATTTTCGAAATTTTTTCCATGTAAAGGGTAGTTTTTAGTACGGCGATTTTTTTGAAAATCTTTGTGTCGCATCCTTGGAAGATACTAAAACTAAATATCAAGTTAGGTATTTAACGGTCTTTTCATTTTGGGGCTATGCTGTCCACACACACACACACAACCTTTTTTTTTTAAAAATGCTTATTTCGGACTTAGGGGACCTCAAAACATATATTTCCGGTGAAACCTCGGTATCAAATTTTTGGGTGCATTACAATACCTTCTCTATCTCTATGTACATTGTACATATGTGGCTAGAGAAAGTAAAAATGTCCATAAATAAAACTCAATTTCAATGTAACATTTTTAAAAGTTGCCCTTATTTTATTTTTAAACCCTTTTAGATAAAACTTTACTGCTTGGGCAACCAGGCACACAAATTTGTGCTCTTGGAAAAAATTGTAAGATAGCATAAACTTCAAAAGTTGGTAGATCTTTGGCTAAACTTGACAGTGATATCTCTTGAAACATGTCCAAGGTTTAATAATATGTGATTGTGTGTAAGAAAAATCTCCCCAAATAATTTCTAAATATCCATTTATCTCAAACAAATAATGTGGTCAGTTCATCCTGGCTCAGCACAACTGATTGATATTTAGCAATACTTATTTATAGGACTAGTTACAAAAGCAGAGGTTTAATAACAAGAAGCACAACTTAGAACACAACCAAAGGGAAGAACAGCAAATAACTAAACCTCATTTTGTAATGTGTTGTCTACAATATATTATTTATGTTCAGAGGACTTTAGTATAATATGCTGTATATTTATTATATTTAATGGAATTTATTTATTGCAGAAACTACATGTTTAAAGAGTAACATGGAGAAGAAAAAAAAAAGACCTTATTATATTCTGCAATTTTGGATGCTAGTTTCATATGTGAATTTAAAGTAAACATGAACATGAACAAAGGCGAGTTTCACAGTTCATCAGAAAAAATTTAAAAATAGTCTATATACTTCCAGAAAAGTCCAGGAAAGTTTATTTATGTAGTTATGTGAAATTCAATGTCTGGTGTGTGGGTAATGAAGAAGTGAATGAAGATTTTTTGTTGGCGTGTTTTTATATAATGGTTGTAATATTACATAACTATCAATTTTATTAGGGCAGAAAGTTTTTGTTTTAATGCATATTATCATCACATAAAATTAGATATAGAAGATCATTAAAGTAAATTTTATATTATGTTGAACCTGGTTTTTATATTTTGTGTTTTTTTAAGTATAAGTTTTGTTGCCTAGTAACTAAGAATCTCTGATTATTACAATAGAATATAAAGTAACTTGATTGTGTTGTTCCAGAACTATAAAAGCATTCATGACTGACATCAACAGTGTAGCTGTCACAGCTTGCGAGCAGAATTGAAAATAATGACACACTTCTGAAGGTGTTCCTCACACAGACTCTAGCAAATGTTTTATCTCATACCAGATGTCCAAATGGCAGACCCTCCAAAATCCACCAGAGCCAGTCCATGTAAATACGTTCCACCCTCGTACTAGGGCAATGTCTTGCTAGATGTACTGCTGCAGATTTCTGGAAACAAATGTGTAAACATTGTCATGAATACCATAAAGGTACCTCCTAATAAATCTCTCACTCACCAATCAATATCCTTACAAGGGCTTAATTTTTTATACCTAATTCATGTTAAGCAAGACTGGTTTCATCATACACAGGAGTTTGTGAAAATTAAAACACCAAGAAGAATTTCTGAAGAACTCCAAACTTGGTGGAAGTGTAAAAGAGTGATTAGGTTTGCAGAGAGATGGGGTACACGTAGGCCGAGCAGAGTCCTGTCATGTCGGTCACACTAGGTCAGTGTTGCACCAAGTGTAGTGAGTGCAGAGCTGTCAAACAAGGTGAGTGCCAGTATGCCTCGTCAACGTCAAATGGACCTTATCGATATGTGAGCAAGTTTGAACGGGGCAGTCTCCTGGAAGCGGGTTTGTCATACCATGGCATTTCGACTCATACAGGGCATACTGATGCATGTGTGGATGCAATGGATAGATGAAGGTGATACACAGGGAAGCGGGTATTGGACCACAGAAGATGACCATAGCATGGGATGACTGCCATTTTGTCCACATGGCCATAATGGACCATACAGTTTCATTCAAATTGTTGGCTCACCACTGGAGCACTGCAACAGGCGTGAACTTGTCTGCATCAATGGTTCATCACCATCTGCTGCAGTTTGGACTGGTTTCACACATGCTATTACATCGGCCTCCATTGTCCAGAAACCATTCACTCCTCCGATTGCAATTGGCACATGAACACCATCGCTAGGGTGCTGAGTAGCAAAATGTAGTCTTACAAGACGAGTCCCATTTCAACGTATCCTACAGCGATGGCCACATACGTGTCCAGCGGTACCGTGGTGAACGCAACCTGGAGGGCTGCATTGTTTAGCAAACAGCAGGTGTAATGACTTGGGGTGCCATTGGTTACAACCAATCCCCCTCCTATAAATTTAGGGCACTTTGAACAGCAACCAGTGCCTACAAGTGGTTGTAGAGTTCGAGGTACTCACCCTGCTTCAGGCATTTCCACAGGTCACATTTTAGTAGGACAATGCCTGGCTATATATTGTAACCGATGTACAAGCCTTCTTCGAAGAGTGGCTTCCCTGGCCTGCACACTTGCCTCACATGTCTGGGATATGGTTGGTCTGCACCTGGTGCATTATGGTCCTCCAGTAGCTTGTGTCACAGATAGGCTTGAATACAATCTGCATGGAAGGAAATCCATCGGAACTTATTCGGAACCTTTACAATTCAATGCCATGGTGATTAGCAGCTATAATTGCAGCGCATGGAGGCCACACCAAAAATTCAATATGAGGGCTCAAAGATCATGCATAGATTTGAAAAGTTTATCATTTGTTACCTAATCTGTGGTATTAAATTCCCTGCATTTATGAGTTTCCTTGATGGTGTTGCAATTTTCACAAACAGCTTGTGGTACAAGAGGGGTACAGGAGGCTGAAGTGATAGTCAACTGCAGGCTTGTGTATCGCTTCCATATCACAACAAACAAATTAATATATTTGACAAACTATGCAGAATTCAATTTTAATAAGTTGAATTCACTGTGAAAATGATGGTTTTGAGTCCAAAAATGGTGTGCTACAGCTGACATTGTCCGATGTTTCTTTTTGTTTTCCCTATATACACCTTTTCACATTCCTTGCAGCTGATTTCATATATCCCTGATGTTTCTGCGAGGGAATTTTATCTTTCTTGTTTGTATAGAGGATGTCTTTTAAACTGGGGCTAACTTGATGTTCCATTTTTTGAAAATTTTATTTTAGTCTCGGAATAAATCCCTTTACCAATGAGAAAGCTTATAATCGTTCCAAGCTGTTCACTGCTAACCTTATGGTGTGAAATGAAATGCACTACATCTACTGCAATATCACAACCTTCACAGTTATGTTTACCATTTCCCTCATCCTTCGCCATTGCCATACCCAAGAAAGTTAGAAACTAACTTTTTCCTGCATGCTATTAGCAAACATTCATCACGAAAGCAAGACGAAACCCTCGAGCTCTCAATATTAATTTTTGGAAACAAACATTGTCTTGTATTTGGTTAAATACAATATGCACTTGATTTAACAACAATTATTTTACTCACCACATATTTTTTAGCAATTAGCATGACAGTTCTCCATGTGACCTCATACAGCTGCTTGGTCTGTGTGATGAATTTCTTGTCTTTACAGGCCACTAAGCTAGCAATGCAGTTATAACACTCTTCCTCTGAAACATTACACATTCTTGCTTTAGTCTCAACCAGGTTTTAACCATCACACAAACATAACTTAAGAAAGTACTTCTAGAATATTTAGTGCAATTTTTAATAAAGATTTCTGACACAAAAATGTATATTCCAACTTCCTGAAAATTAAACCCAAAAAATATTCCCTTATCCAGCAAAGAGTAATAATTTGAAACGAACATGAAATTTCCAATGTACAACATCCAGTACAGTAAATGTACAAAAAGTCATGTAAAATAAACAGAAATTCCATTTTATAATAAACCTTGAAGAATGGCAGTACTGCTCCTGAAATTCTTCCCGATATAAAACAAACACATATTAAAGTATTATAAGGTATTTATTTGTATAAAATATTAATGATTTCTTCTAGGGATGTCAGCCAGGTAAGTGTTAGATTAGCTTCCAACTGTAGAGTTGTTGACAAAGCTTTCGGGAAACTTCACCACAAACCAAACGACAATGCAGAGAAAAAAGAAAGCTAATTACAGCCATTATTCCGTACATGGGTGCAGTGTCCCACAAAATAACAAAATACTGTCTAAACTCAGCCCCTGCCAAAATCAAACAAAATCTGGGCACAGTCAAAGACAACCTGGGCCTCTGCACTGCCAGTATTTATATCAGCCAGATGGGGAGGACTGTGGAAGAGCACATCTAAGAACACCAATCCTGCACCAGGTTGGGCTACCCAGAAAAGTCTGCGGTGGTACAACATACTTACGATACTGGCCATAACATCAATTTTTCATCCACCAAAATAACAGGAAAATCTACCAGATATTATAAGACTGATAAAAGAAGCAATATACATAAAAACAAACAAGAATAATTTTAACAAAGACAAAGGTCTGCAAATAAGCAAAACATGGCTACCTATAATTCATAACCACTTTCCCCATGATTGTATAAATTCCACCACCAGAGCAACTTGCCTCCAGTTCCCTGAAGATGACAATAGAATATGTCATTGAAAGTTTGGAAATTAATCCAACACTTACCTGGCTGACATCCAAGAAGAAATGATTAATAGCTAGCGCTGGGAAAGTTCCAAATCCTTGTATAAAATATTTACATGCCTTACTCTATGTACAAATTTGTCTACTGGCTTTTTAAGTTTCTGAGGAGTCATTGCTCACTTTTACCCTTCTAATTCTTTAACTCTCTCCCCCATTTTCCCTTGCCTCTTTCTGCTCTTTAGAACCTTAATTTCCTGATCTATTTTTCTTTAGTCCTCATTAAAAATGTCCCTATCCTCTATGCCTTTATTCTTGTTTCATGGTTTAACACTTTTACTTGTCCCATCTGACTTCCCATACATTTTTAGTTTCTCTTCACGTACTATGTTCATAGTGTATAGAGAAGGTATTGTACTCCACCCAAAACCGAGATTTCACCGGAAATATACATTTTAGGGTCCCCTGTATAAAAAAAAAAGCATTTTCAGAAAAAAAGTCCATGTGCGTACGTGTGTGTGTCTGTCTGTCCCTTCGTGTGTCTGTGAACACGATAACTCAAAAACAAAAAGTCGGTAAAATACTGAACTTGGCATTTAAGTTCAGTATCTTCCAGGGATGCAACACAAAGATTTTGAGAAAAATCCCCCCACCCAAAACTACCCTTTACATGGAACTTTTTACGAAAATTTTGATTTTCTCAAAAATGGCTCTAACAATTTTGATTAAAATATTGTATATTAAAGATACTTACCTGACAAATAAAATGTATATTTAGTATTTTCTGGGAATAACCTCTGAAGACTACTTTATTCTGGATGAATTTTATAGAATTTTGCATAACTGCTAAACCGTAAGAGATAGACAAAAACTTACTGAACACAAAATGTAAATCACGACAAAACATAATTTACGACAAACATTTTTCGTGGAGTTGATCATACTTGAGATATTCTTTGCTTTTGATTTCAGTTTTAAAAAACATACTTTTCTCATACAGGAATTACTCAACTTCAGTCCATGCAAACAAAGAAACTTCAGTCACATAGCAACCAGCTTTTGACTACCACTTTAACCTAAGGTACTCCCTTATTTCGCTTCTACTTACAAGGAAGCAAGTAATAAGACTATTTCTGCTAATTTTTTCTCGATCAGCATGAAGTGAATAGAAGCATAAGCTTTTTAACAATAATTTGTTGCAGAGATGTAGAGAAAATCATGTGAATGGAACACATCAGATTTTTTCTCCACTGAATCAATACCTTGTATTCTACTAAATAATGTGGTACACTCTTCTCCAGCCCCATATACAAGGGTCATTCAAACATAAATGGTCATATTTTTAGTATATTCATTGATTAAAGATATGCTACTTCTCTAGAGAGCTTCCTTCATGCTCTACACACTTTCACCAATGATTTAGAAGCTTCAAAAAGAGTTTGAGAGTGCACATGATCAACGTCCTCACTGGATTTGAATCGTTTCCTTCCTAATGATTTTTTCACGTTCTCTAATCTCTCCTGTGTGAGGCTCAGCTTTGTCTTAGAGAAGTCAGACATCTCTGATGTATGGCATATCTTCTTCATTAGGTGCATTTGCTCACCTTAACAAATGCCAACAGTAAGCCACATTCACAGTACATTGATGGTGAACAAATCATCGAGTAAAGCTCCTTTGGAGTCAAAAAACACTGTCTAGAAAACTTTTCTGGCTAAAAAGCATGTTTAACGCTTCATCCTTACTCACCACTTTGGACCCATGTCTCGACACATGTAACGATTCATCTTCTTGCTGCAATTGATTCAGAAGTCTCCACAAATCTCAAACTTTAGCTGCTTGGTTAACAACTAATTTTTTAAATCCAGATGTTCACCAATGATGGTATGAGTACTACTAATGCTGACACCCATGTCTAATGTTGCTCTCCATGGTGTAGTGATTATCATGCTAGCCTCATATAACCAAAGTTGTGAGTTCAAACTCGGTGGAGAACAATGGATTTTTTAGAGCATAAAAATCCCTAGCATGGCTTCCTACAGAAGGGAAGTAAAACTGTTGGTCCCATGTTGTGGATTTACCCTCAACCCTGCACAAAACTAAGGGGTCTTTCATACCCTATATAGAATGGGATGCCAAGAACCAC
The DNA here is from genome assembly GCA_030762935.1 of Hymenopus coronatus. NCBI lineage: Eukaryota > Metazoa > Arthropoda > Insecta > Mantodea > Hymenopodidae > Hymenopus > Hymenopus coronatus. The sequence goes on along the minus strand of CM060895.1, from coordinate 4,249,050 downwards.
AATAGCTAAAGAGTGTCCATTTCATTTCACTGATGTCTAATGTGATTTCTTTAACAGTGCAGTGGCGTGATCACCTTCAATAAGCTCTCAATGTTGTCAACTGTGAGACTTGACCCTGACACCAAGCATGACCTTTGTTTTGTACACTTCCTCACTCTTTAACTGTCTGACCCAAGTAAACATTCCATTCTGGGACAGTGTAGTGTCCCCAAACTGTGCCTTTAAATAAGTTAAAATCTTCATTGGTTAAACACTTTTATTGTGTTCTGCAACAGGCAAAGGACTCTCTTGTTCTGACACCGAAACCTATCAAAGCAGCTAACCAATCTGCTTCCCCCTCCCTAGCACAATGACTTGCAACCCCATCATCCTGCTCGGAGCAGCCTGCACAGTACTCTACTTCAATTACCCTTTATATTTGAATCACTCTCATACTTTGTAAAGTCCTGTTTCACTTGGCCTTAAACCCATGAGAAACAGCTTGCATTCTCATTCCTTCCCTCTCGTCTGTTGAGCTTGTCAACACACCCCTCTCTTCCCCATTCTCAGTTCACAATTCTGTTCAAGCTTAACTCTTTTAGTGCCAGCCCGGATAACAGAATATTGTCTGAAAAGTGCCAAGCAATTTTACAGCAGAATGCAGCATTTTTAAATTATAGAAATAAAATGACTACCAAATGACAGAGTTGAATCTTTTTTCATTTTTAGTAAACCTGTTTGTCTATTGTATAATACATATTATATGAATGAGAAGTTCTATTAAACGGTTTTAAAAAATTAAAAACAAAAAAAACATTTTGAAAAGAAAATAAAAATTCCCAAAATAATCAATAATTACTACACAGAAAGTTCAGGCTAGTTAAATGAAAATACAAATATTTCTTTACTAAAACAGAAATCTGTTTTGGTCTGGCTTTTTATTTTTTAAAATACTAAAAATGAATTCATGTAACCTGCATCTGAAAAAAAAAAAAAAAAAAAAAAAAAAAAAAAAATCAAAAACACACAAACATTGGCATAATAAAAATAATGAAAATGGCATAAAGCAATAGGATACAGATGTAACGTAGATTACTATACAATTTACCACTTGTGTTGTTGCAGAGCTAGAAGGTTGATTGACATTGTCTGCGGCATCTGGTTACACCTTTGTAAATCCATTTTGATAAGTATACTGATTATTTGCATGTGTTCGAGGACAGTTGTTATCTGATGCACTTTCACACTGAAGCTAGAATATATAAATATCCTCCTCTTTTACGTCAATGTCAGAAACTCTTTCAACAACGTCTGAAAATTCAAAATCACTTGCTTTCTTCTAATATTTGCAAACTACAGCTCTTATTTCCTATTCGGTTCATAACCTTTTGCAACACCATTTTTCAACCAAAATAAACAAACACAGGCTAGAGAAATTAAATTTGGATCTAATTTAGCACTTTGAAGTGTACAGATAATGCCCTGAAATACTCCAGAAAACCTTTCTTTATGGCTATGATGTACAAAGTACACAGACATTGCTGCTGGAAAGAATGAAAATGATATCAAGATTAGATCGCGATTGGCTCACTATTAGATCGTGATTGGCACTAAAAGGGTTAAAGACTTCGCCACGACGCTTGTCTCTCCATGTTTTCCATTCCTTCTCTTACCCTTTTCCAGAAGCCTTCCATGTGTCTTTCACTTTAATTCTATGTGTCTCCATTTGCTATATTAACAGCATTTTCCGTACCTCATTCTATCACTGTTTTTATTTGCCACTTTTCTTTGCTGATCCATATATATTCTTAAAACATTCCCCTCTTCTTTTGGCACAGCTTTATACAAAAACTTCATAATTCTTTCCAAGATTAATCCTTCCCTTCCTGTTTATCCTATTTCTGATAGAGCTACTTCCTCTAGCATTGCTCTTATAGTCCTGATAAATATATTTAAGTAAATTACACAACTTTCTAGCTTATACACATATTTCAAGTGTAGTAATTACAGTCTTTTCATCAACTATAAACCAAAACTGCCACAAAAATGGGAAACTACATTCTGCAGCCACAGAATGCAAATAAGTTAAGTACTTAATGTAGGCAAGTTGATTTTATAATTTAAGGTGCCCTGTTCCAGAGTAGAACATAGTGGTACAGCCCAGTGAAGAGGGACCATGACAAAGGATAGACACACAGATAAGCTCTGGTCTATCATAGTACTGTATACCATTTACTAGAGGTCACTAGTGGCACTATATATTTTGTTACAGCCCTGTGAAGAGGCACCATGATCATGATTAAATGTGCTTACTTAGTAAAATGTTTTGTTCAATATCTTTTCACTATCTGTACACGTCTATGTACATAGAATATAAAGAAGGTATTGTATAGCACCCAAAAATTCCATACCGAGATTTCACCAGAAATACACATTTCAGGACCCCCTGTACTTAAAAAAAAATTAAAAAAAAAAAAAAAAAAAAAAAAAAAGGTCTTGGTATTTAAGTTTAGTATCTTCCAGGGATGCGACACAAACATTTTGAGAAAAATCCCCCCACCCCAAACTACCCTTTACATGAAAAAACTGTGGAAAATTTTGATTTTCTCAAAAATGGCTCTAACAATTTTGGACAAAATACTGTATATTAAAGGTATTTATATGGCAAATAAAGCATATATCTTGAATTTTCTGGGAATAGCTTCTAAAGACCTTTTTATTCTGAATGAATTTTGCATAAATGGTAAACCGTAAGTAGACAAAAACTTACTATACAAAAAATGTAGATCAAGTTAAAACACAAAACTTATATTATAGACATTGGAATTGATGATTTCTAAGATATTCCTTGTTATTTGTTTCAGATTTGAAATACTTAAACTTATCTCACATGGAAAGTTATAAATTCCTGAACCTGCATTGAAACGGATTTCAACCACATGCAACCAGCTTTTAAAAGATTTGACTATCATTTTAACCTACTGTATGCCCTTATTTTCCTTCTACCTACAAGGAAGCAAATAATTAACACTGTTTCTGTTAATGTTTATCTCGATTAGCATGAAGCAGATAGAAGAATAAGCTTTTTAACAACAATTTATTAAAGATATGTAGAGAAAGTCATGTGAATGGAACACATTATATCAACATTATTTGCTTGCTGATACTCACCGTTCATGTAGTGCAAGAGCATGGCAGTGACAGGATATATTGCAGGACTGTATGTTATATCAGGATTAGCATAACCAAGAACACAGACTATTCTATCAGCAATGTTGCGTCCCTTTCTTGTCAGATGATATGCAGAACAGTGCCCACTTTCCACAAATGGAGGCAGCAGAATTGGCTTGTCAGGAAGTTCTGCCAACACACAACAAAAAGTTTTTATAATATGTAAAAAGGAAGCTCTAACAGTGAAGCAACACCACAAATATTAATATTATGATTAATAATTGTAACAATTCTTCATTTATCTTTTGGAATCCAAGGACAAGTTTCACAAAAAAATGTTCTATTGCATTGTTAGCTCATTTTCTTTTTGATCTTGTTTATTTAAATTGTAATGGTTACTGCTACTAGGTGGGTTGTGTACTAAGGCATTGCTAACTACTGGAATCAAAACAAATTTGGTGAGAGGATCAATTGGTGGTATATCAAAATTCAATTGCATGATTTTTGTTCTTTAATATAAATATTTTCTCCCAAACCATTAAATCTATGGGTCCATTTAAGTGTTTTAATAATTTGATATCTGGATTTATTTCATGAATAAATTTCAAAAAATGTTTTGCCATAGCTGATTTATAAATTTGTTTGTAAAATAAAATAAGAACTGAAGCTTTCCTGGCGACGTATTAATTCAAAATCTTCTCGGGCTTCTAGCCAGGTAAAAAATAAATAATAATAAAAAATAAATTTGTTTGTATTTAATATTCCTAAAGTGTTCTTTTACTTTGGTTTCCAAATGACGTTTAGTCTTACCAATGTAAACAAGGTCACAATTAAAACAATTTAATTGATAAATGCCAGATTTTTTATTTTTTGAAATTTCATCTTTTTTAGAAAAACCTAACAAATTTTTTATACTGTATTTATTTTGAGGAATATATTACACCATGCTCTTTGAAAATATTTGTGAATTTTTTATTTGCGCAAGGGTGATCAGTAATTTTTTAAAAATTTAATTATATGTTATTTTCTTAAGAGTAGAACGCTCTTAATAGCTTTTTGATATTTAAACTTCTCAATTTTTTAATTTATAAAATCAGTATTAAAACCATTAATTAAAGCAGTGTTGATAATATTTTTAGATTCTTTATAGAATTCATATTTATTAAGGAGTTAATTAATTAACCTATAAATTAAACTATTAAAAACAGCAAATTTATGTGAGAAGGGTAAAAGACATTATTTTTTATGCAATATCACTATGAGTCTCTTCTTGTGTATTCCAAAATTCATTTTTTGTTATTTTTAAATCCAGTAAAGGGAGACAGCCATAACTTTCAATTTCTGTGTATTCTATAACCTATCTTGTAAATTTAAAAGTTTTAAAGCATCATTTACATATTTATCAGGAACAATAGCAAATATATCATCTATAAATCTATATCAAGTTATAAAAATTAGAGAGAATGCTTTAGTGACCTGTATTTCAAAATAGTTCACGAAAAGATCAGCAAGAAAAGGTGAAAGCGGTTTTTCTAAAAAAGATGAAATTTCAAAACATAAAAAAGTCTTGCATTTATCAATTAAATTCTGACCTTGTTTATATTGGTAAGACTAAAAGTCATTTGGAAACCAGAGTAAAAGAGCACTTTAGAAATGATTAATACAAACAAATTTATAAATCAGCTAAGGCAAAACATTTTTGGAAATTTAATCATGAAATAATCCAGATTTTAAATTATTAAAACACTTAAATGGACCCATAGATTTAATGGTTTGGGAGAAAATATTTATATTAAAGAATAAAAATCATGCAATGAATTTTGATATACCACAAATTGACTCTCTAACCAAATTTGTTTTGATTCCAGTAGTTAGCAATGCCTTAGTACACAATTCACCTAGTAGCAGTAACCACAACAATGCAAATAAACAACATCAAAAAGAAAATGAGCTGGCAATGCAATAGAGCATTTTATTGCGAAACTAGTCGTTGGATTTCAAAAAGATAAGTGGAAAACTGTTAAATTAACAAGTTTTTATTTTGCAGGAGGAATCATTCTGGCTCCTAGTTATGTATATTTTTTTATTTTGCATTACCATCATTATTACAGAATATAAGTTATATATTTGCTCAGGAATGCTGGTTTTTTTCAGTCAAGGAAGTATTCTTAAGGCAGGGCATATTAAGCAAAAGGAATTATTACTTTCTCTATACGTACTATGTACATAGTGTATAGAGAAGATATTGTACTGCACCCAAAAATTCAATACCAAGATTTCACTGCAAACACAAGTTTTGGGTCCCCCTGAATACAAAAAAAGGATTTTTAGAAAAATGTCCATGTGTGTCTCTTTTCTCCAAAATGGCTCCAAAGATTTTGATTGAAATATTGTATATTAAAAATATTTACATGACAAACAAAATCTATATCTTGAATTTTCCGGAATAAACTCTGCAGACATCTTTATTTTGGGTGAATTTTGTGGAATTTTACATAACTGGTAAAACATAAGAGACAAAAACTTACTTAACAAAAACTAGAGCAGGTTATAACAGTTATGTCATATATGTTTTTTTTATGGAGCTGACCATTTTCGAGATAGTCCTTGTTATTGGTTTCAGTTTTTAAAATACTTGAACTTGTCAACTCCTCGCCTTGCAAAGAAATGGATTTCAATCCCATAAAAACCACCACATTTTATAATATTTTGCTGCCAGATTAGCCTACTACACTGGGCAGCATAAGAAAAAGAAAAAAAGAAAAAAAACAACCCGAACACTTTAATTTTAAGTCTTAAGTCTGGCATAAATGAATACAAAAGCTTTCCAACTGAGAATAACTTTAGCTGAGATTGAAATATTAAATCAACAGAAAAAAACTGGATTTATTAAGAATTTACAACAATGGAAGAAAATAAACTCTGATCATTTACAGCAACCAAGTGTTTGTATTTTGATAAACATTTTTTTGGGGGTTTTCTGACTTCAGAGGCATGTGTTGCCACCCCTAGCTCTAATGACATCCTCTAGGTGACATGGCATGCTCCTGATTATTCTTATAATATTTTCTTGAGGGATATTTTCCCATACTTCTTCCAGAGCAGCTTGAAGTTCATTTATGGTTTCTGGAATAGTTCATCTTTGGCAAACCCTCCTCATATGAATGTCCCAAACATGTACAATAGGATTGAGGTCAGGACTTCGTGCTGGCCGTTTTATACCGTTGATGCCTAATTGATTATGTGTATTGGAAACTTCATGCGCGGTGTGTGCCTTGGCATTATCATGCATTAGAATAAAATTATCACCAACAAATGGACTTTTTCATGGATACATTCTTCAATGTACCGACTTGCTGTCATGGTACTGTTGTGTATACAATGGAGCTCTGTGTGGCTTGCAACAGAAACTCCAGCCCAGACCATAATCGAACCTCCGCCGAAGGACATTATTGGTTGTAATACAACTTCCGTGTTGCGCTCCCCTCGTCTTCTCCATACACATAGTCGACCATCAGAAGAATACAGAATAAAATGGGACAGGACATGCTCCCAGTCTTCCATGGTCCAATCGATGTGTTGACGTGCAAAGATTAGTCATGCAACTCGATGCTGTGGGAGAAGTTTTGGTACCTTGGAAGGCCATTTTGATAGCAATCCATGTTCCCTGAGCCTTTTTCTTGCTGTGCTAGGCGATGGGCAGCAATTGTTGCAGGCAACTGGCGATTTCGTAAAGTGCTGAGGATGACAAATCTGTCATCTCGTTCACTTGTAGACCATCGAGGCCGCCTTTTGTATTCTCCAGTCTCATGGTATCTTCTGATGGCATCGCTAATAGTACTACAAGTAATACCCAACACATCAGAAACATAACAGATGCTGAGACCATCTTCATTTAGAGCCTTAGCAATGTCGTGATGGTGTCACAATAAACTTGAGAATCCTCAAAATTTGGTGCAATTGTTTATTCAGTTCAATATGCGTAAGAGTATAAATGACATTGATAGTTTCAGCTTTTATCAACATTAACTAGAAATGTCTGCATATTACTTTGGTAACAGTCAAGGACATACGTAGCAGCATCTTTCTTGTCCTGAGAGATTTAATTAAGTTTGTTCAAGTTGTTTGGGTAGTAATTTTGCTATATTCCACAAAATTTCAAAAGGCAAATAAGGTATTACTGAATTCTTCACTATGGAGTGTCTGAGAGCCATGCTGTAATCCTTTACACTAAGAATCAACATGCCACGCCCACTGTGTTAAGGCACTTGGTAAATACCAAAAATTATGAAAATATGCATAGTGGGGAAGAAAAGCATGCTATTTTGCCAATATTGTGCAATTGCAAACGTATTACAGTGTGGGAAAATCACTACATTGGCACCTGGATTGCAAAAATTCAGTGTAAGCATACACTAACCTAGATCTAAAATAGTACACATGAGGCACTTCAGTGAAATATGTTGGTAGCTCTGTAGTTCTAATTCACATGCTGCAATAAAGCCATCAAAGCAAAACTACTTTTGGTGTATTTGAACATAAATTGTCTTTTGCATTGAACCTTAGAGACCAAAAGAGTCTTGAGGTACTTCTAAAGCTTTGTAGTATCAGCCTAGAAATACGAAATTAATAGATTTGCAGGTGAGATGGTTGTGGAGTGGTAAAATACTTTATAAATGTCTCTAAAGAAACACAAGGCTATTGAAATGTAAATGGCATGATATTTATGGACACTCATTAACTACTGTGGTTCTCAGCATACCATTCTTAACTGGGCATGAAAGATCGCTTAATTTTGCTCAGAGGCCTTTTGAGGTTCTTTTATGTGCCATAAATCCATGACACGGAACCAGCGGCTTTACTTCCCTTCCAAAGGAAGCCATGCTAAGGATTATTACACCTGAAAAAATTCATCATCCTCCACCAGGTTTGAACCCACGACCTTGGGTATAACATGCCAGGTGTTTCAGCTAGTAACAAGCACAATAAACTTGTCACTTTTGTTACTTGTGCTAGTCATACACAACATAATTTTGATAGTGTTTAGTACCAGCTTTTACTGCTCTGACACTGATGATGCATGGAACACAGGTGGAATATGATCTCAGTGGAAACCAGAGAACCCGGAGAAAACCTGCTCCTGCACCGCTTTGTCCACCACAAATCCCACAAGTAGTCGCTTGGGATCAAACCTTAGTGAGAGGTGAGTGCTCTAAACACTCGGCCACGGCACAGCTCCGCGACCTTGGCTATATGAAGTTAGGATGGTAACCATTATACTACGGAGGGCGTTATACACAACACCCTTCACACCCGAGGCATCATGGGAATGTTGCTTCTGCTGTACTTGTACTGCCAACACTGGTAGGCCCTAAGCCACAAAATGTAGCCAAGGAATGTTTTTAGGAGTGGAACATGTCAGGGTATCTGCAAAATTCCTTCAGGGCTAGGTTGGATATTCTTTTCACCAGATACTGTAAGTAATTAGCAAGTAAAACATGGATACTCATCATCAGTAGTGAAACCCTTATTGGGTCCTAAGCTCCAAATCACAGACTACAGATCTGCACAATTAAAACCAATCACAAGTAGCCATAGCCAACAGATCTTGCTTATTTAGCAGATTTTTACTTTCCCTGCATGTACTATATACATATTGTATAGAGAAAATACTGTATTCCATACAAAAATTTGATGCCAAGATTTCACCAGAAATATGTGTTTAAAACCCCTGAATCCAAAAAAGCATATTTAGATAAAGGTCTGTGTGTCTTAGGGCTTCATCACTCAAAAACAAAAAGTCCATTAAATACCAAACTTGATTTTATGCTCAGTATCTCCCAAGGATGCAACACAAAGATTTTCAAGAAAAGCCCCTCTTCTCCCAACTACCCTTTATATGGAAAACCATTTCAATAATTTTGATTTTCTCAAAAATAGCTCTAATGATTTTGGTTAAAATCTCTTATATTTATGATATTTACATGCCAAATAAAATGTATATCTTGAATTTTCTGGGAATAGCCTCTGAAGACCTCTTTATTCTGGCTGATTTTTTTTTAATTTTGCAGAACTAGTAACCATAAGAGATAGACAAAAACTTACTTCACAAAAAATGTAGAGCAGCTTAAAACACACAATTTATGTCATATACATTTTTTTCGTGAAATTTTCAAGATATTCCTTGTTACTGGTTTCAGTTTTAAAATGCTTTTCTCATACAGGAACTTGTCAACTACTGGCCATTAAAAGAAACAGATTTCAATCCCTTAGTAAAACCATATTTTAAAACATTTGACTGTCAGTTTATCCTAGTGTAATCCCTTATTTTCCTTCTACTTATAAGGAACTAAATAATAAGACTATTTCAGCTAATGTTCATCTCGATTAGCGTGAAGTGGATAGAAGAATAAGCTTTTAACAATGATTTGTTACAGAGATGTAGAGAAAGTTGTATGAATGGGACACATGAGATTTGTTTCTATAAAAGATAGCATCCTATTTTTAGAATGGGTGGATAGACGAGATGTCCACAACTACTCCTGATTCAAAATCAGGGTCAATCATTATTTCCATTTTCTTAACATTTAAATACACAAAAAGTATGGGAGAAACTCCATTAATTTTAAATATGTAATATTTTAATCAAAAACATCAGGGTAATTCTTGAGAAAATATAAACTAACAAAGCTTTTCATATAAAAGGCAGTATGAGGTGGGATACAATAAGTGAAGTTACACTGAAAATGCTTGTATTGCGTCCTTGGAAGATACTCACTTAAAGCATCAGTTTATTATTACTATACGATGGTTACACCAGTCAGCATTATTTCAATTCGTGGGTACTTTTGTTATTCTGCCACTGCTTTGCAGTCACTGGTTTATCATAAATGTTTAAGGCCATAAGCTGCAAAGCATAGCCTAGGAATATTTTTTATAAGTAGAGGAGTGTAGCAGTTGTACCCAAATGCTACTACTGCAGAACAATGAAAGGGCATAGCTCAGGAATCTGTGGAGTTAAAACCCCAATGATCCCAAGAAGTAGTCAAAACTTCAGCAATCTGGTGACTTTCACATCTGAACAACTTAAGGTTTTCAACACTTTCAGATAAGGATCGCCAGCAGAAACACTTAAACGTACATCTTAAGACTGTTTGTGTGCGTGTGTCCATCTGTGCTTGTGTGTGCTACAACCACTGTATAGCTTTACCCAAGTTTAATAGTCAGTTTTCTTACATGCCCAACCACTTGTAAATTTTAAGGGTCCTCAACACATGAATTGCATCTTAATATCACATTTTTGAGGTGCAATGTAATGCTTCCTCTAGGCACTTGCCATAAGTTATTTGCTCATAAAAATATTTATTTTACAAATCATATTTGGTATATCAATCTTACTTTCTAAACATAACCACTCAACTCTTTTAGCTGGAAATTAACCAAAGGCAAAATGTAGAAAATACCATGCAACTACCTACAACATAAATACAGCAACAAACCTGTTGTGCCAAATATTTGGTTCACAGTGTCCCAATAGAATCCTTCCAGAATAGATTTGTCATTTGCATGCTGTTGACACAAGGCTGGCCAAAGTTGTGAACGGATTGTGCTGTTGTTTGGCCAGGCATTCTCCCTCATGATCTGTTTCACTTCTCGTTTCTTGCCTGTCTGTAGGAGCCCATGTATTTCGTTGTATGTCTTGAGGGCTGGCTTTTTGGTGGGACTATCAGCAGAAATAGGCACATTGCTGGTATCCACGTGAGGTGGAAAGACCTCGTAAATGTCTGATTCCTCCTCCAACACAGACAGCATATTGGGCATTATTTTCTCGGTGGGAGACGCAGCATCTTCTGTTTAAAGGGTGAAATAAACCTGTTTGCTAACATACTTCACACTGTAAGTGATAAAAAGTATTATTACTATTAATAATATTATATGATATTCTTTGTAAAGTGATTCATGAAACTATCTGCTAAATTGAAAGTGTTTTAGTTAGTGTTTACTTAGGTTACTCCTACACATTAATTTCTTTTTTAAATAATATATAGTAAGTGATACTTTGATTTCAGGCAATGAATTTTATATTTCTTAATTTGGATTTATATCATTTTTGCCATTAAAAGTTGATTTAAACTTAAATTTAACTATGGAGATGAGCATACTTTTACATACATAAAAAAATACGAAAAAACTAGTATCAAATTATTATTCGTTCTTGGACTGCATGAAAACTAGTCAACAATGAAAGATGGTGATTAAAGCTTTATTTCTCTCTCAAACTATCTTGTAATACCGCTGATTTACTAATGCTTCTAGTCGCTAGTGTGCACATTCACTGATTTGTAAAATATGCTGGCCTTGCTGTTATCACCTGCTGCCATTTATCTCGTCGCTATCGTAAATACGCCTTCAATTAAAACATTTGCGTGAGAATGAGATTAGCTACAACGTGTTGTAGCCTTTCGAACATCTAGCTGATGACATCTTGCTACCTGCGGGGAAACACCCACCATCCAACCTCCTCAATTTTCAATCTTTTACAAATCAGTTCAATTAGGTTAAGTATTCAAAACTGTATATAAATCAGTGGTAATTTTGTCGGCGGGCATTTGTTATATTTAATAAGAATTTACAGCATGCATCATCACTAGAAAGTTTGATAAAAGCACCAAGGGCAAATACATGCACATCTGTCACGTATTTTAATACTCACGATGACACTTCGATCAATCAATCTGATTCACACATCTTAGATCGCAACAATCGTACTGCTACCTTTATTGATGTTCAAATCCATGGGCGGTTAGATTGTTGGCCTTATTTGTTTACACCATCTCAGCAGCTAGGATCTTGAGAACTATTCAATTTGCACCTAAATACCCCTCCTAAATGCTGTGTTCTTTGTGAGCCACGTGGTTTGACGCCACTTTCCTATTGGTTGATTCCCAGTTCGGTAGAATAGGGCAGCGTAGGAATTATCGCACGGCGCTGGATGATCTGTCGGTGCTTGTTTGCTAAATTCAAGAGCAGTATCGGCTTACATAATGTTGACATAGTTAATAAAACAGCTGCCGTAAATACGTCCTAGTGTTTGGTCACAGCTGTAACGACCGTCCTCAGGGAAGCTATGCTCGCTTGTTTTCACAGTACCTATTGCATTACTACTATGTTTTTTATTATTATTTTCATTATATTTGTAGCTTAACGTAATTTAACCTGGTTGATCATATCGGATGATGATTTGGTGAAATGATGCTCAAATGATCTCGGTGACCGTGGAACTTAAAGTTACTCGATATTCACCTTCTCAGGATAAGGGAAATAAACCGATCTGGGTAATACACCCTCAGCGAGATTCGAACTCGCGATCTGTCAAATGTGAGGCAGACACGTTACCACCACACTACCTAGGCGGGCATAGTATTAATTAGACTTGGCGTGCTCAAAATAACCTACTGCTCATAATGTACTTTCATTCTAATTTATTCTATCGTACAAGTAGTATGGCCAGGGCTGGAGGGAGTTGGAACCTTCCTATACGTAACCCCCTTAATATTTTTCTGAGCGCGCCACTGATTGATTTATTTCGCCCAACTGAACAAATACATGTTATGGGTACCAGTCAGATATAAATTTAGAAAGTAAGCAGAAGTAACAAGTGGTTATAATATGTAATAGTTACAATAATCAGACAGACCAAATGTTTTGATTTGTAAATACCATTAGGGTGGGCGGCGCCGTGGCCGAGTGGTTAGACCGCTCGCCTTCGGTCCCAAGCGCCCGGGATTCGGATGGACTAAGCGGGTCTCCGGGTCCTCCGGTTTCCTCATTCCAACCTTTCATCGTGTCCTATCATCCTTTTCGCTTGCATTTCATATCGTCCACTTCCTCACGCTCATGGCTAGCTACGGGCCAGGTACTTCATTCTGCGGTTTTGTGCCGTTGGCTCCCCGACAGGCTTCTGACCCAAGGCATCCGCTTGTAAGTCTAAGTCCCTGTATTTGTAGGGACTGACTACAGCTTTTTAATATTATACATGCTTGAAACTTTCAGAGCACTCTGAAATAGGAATATTATCTTTCAATACCAGTTCTCTCTATTTTAAAAGACACATTGCATTACAACGACAAAAATAATGGAAATATCAAACTGTGGAAAAATCTGAAACCGGGTTGGCATAAAATATTATGGCAAGCGCATCAGTGCTAACAAAAAATGAGTCCATGATGAAAGTTATGTTATACATTAAAATAATATTAAATAGGTTCTATACCTATTAATCTTACATCAGAGGGGCAGTTGCTCCCTGAAAAATAAGAACATTTCCTATCATGAATCGACAATATCACTATAACAGAAGAGAAACTATCTCTCCTCTTCGTTAATTCAATCACCTTCGACTATTTAATGCCATAAAACAATCTAGAAATATAGAAAGTAATTAGTAATAAAATTGCTTCAAAGCAAATCAATTTCAGATGTGTGAATAGACGCGTCCATTTTAATTGTGTGGCCATAAGGCCGTAAAGCAATATCTGCAGTTTGTTTTAGCATACAGAGGGTAGTGCTGCACAAATATTTAAGCGTCATTAAGGCTAGTGCTTACTTTTAAGTGAAAATTCTAGTGAAATTCTTACTTACCCAAAAGCATTGATGGGAACTGCGAAAATACGAAGGTATGGAATGATATTAAGAGAAATATGTTGTTATATATCAACTGAATAAAAACTCATATATCAAATAAAATTCTGTATAATAAGCCCTTTGCTTGCAATCAAGACAACTGAAATCTATCAAACGATTGGATTTTATTGGCGGGATATATTACAAATACCGGTAATTGCAACAAATACTTTGAATGTTTTCTTGTGCACATATTATACATCTGTTGCACTCTCAATTATATGTATGACTCAATATAGTGCACTTGTTCCTTTGTGAGTTTCGGATTGTCATTACACATTAATTAATGAAACGATTGCGATATAATCGAATTTTTTTTTAAGTTGACCGCTGAATATTTCATTTACGTTGGCTACATTGCCAACACGAATGTTCGCCAACTGTATGGACGTAGAATTAAAGCAGCTCCAGCAACTGTAAAGTAGAATAGTTTTGTTAAGGCAAATACTCTTCAAGGGTATTTGGTTAAAGTTAGTTCCTGTGTAGTGAATCTTGAAATGACGTTTAAAATTAATCTAGATGACGAGACACAAAAGACATTTTCATTAACACTTATACGAAATGTTGAGAATGCTTCAGAAGTTAGACAAAAGGTGATAGAAGGAACTTTGGATTGCTGTATTTTAAAGCCGGCATTAATACTGGATCCTCTACAAGTAGTTGTTGCAGCTAATAAAGCTGCAGTAGCTCTTAAGCAGGAGAAGATGGTTACTAAACGACTTTCTACAGAGATTCTGTACAATCTCTCAATATCAAAACACATTTCACAGTCGCTAGTAAAATACGGGGTTTCGGATTCAGATATAGTCATGTTGGTGTGTGTGACTGAATCTGTTGGCGAAAGCAAGCTGGACAGTGTATTGTCAGAAATAAGAGGAGAACGTTGTGGAATTGATGAACTTCAGCGCTATTCTAATAAGGAAACAATCAAGAAAAACTATAAAATAAAGGACCCAGAACTGCAAGCGTCAACTCTCTTAGATGCTGTAATCTCTAGAATAGCATCAAAGGATGTTGTTACATTATGAGTAACTGTATTGTGAATAGTGCATATATGGAAACAACAAAGTACACTTGCTCTTGATGCAGCATAAACAATTGTGTGTCAATGGTTCTTAATTCAACAATAGTAGTTTTATTTTATAGCTTTATGAATAAAGTTAATAAAAATATAGTTCGCTGTGACCTATGCACATTGCATGAGTCTATTAAAGATTATATCTACAAATATGTAATTACTTGGCAGTTCTGTTCATAAAACTTGAAAGCTGCTAGATTCACAGCATGTTCCCTGAGCTATCCCTGAGATCATTTAGTTGTAAAGATCCCTTGGCTGTAAAACTTCCACAGGTAATCTAGATTTGAAAGCGCAGTTATGCAGAAAATGGGCTGCTTGAAAAATGGAATGAAAGTAAGTGCAATTGATGGCTCATGAATTTTTATGACGATTTCAAAGGTTTTATTTGTCGGTAAAGCTTTTTTAATAGACAAATTCATGTGCATGCTGGAATGGTTGGTATTTTCATATATGAATGATATTTACCCAATAATTATATATATATATATATATAAACAAATATTATATAAATAATGGTTTTATAATGTTCAGAAACAAATTTCTCCACCAAGTACTATCGCAATAGAAACATAAATTTATATACACACACACACATTAACCTTAATGGATTCGAACCTAGCCTTGCGCTAAATATGAAAACCACTGGACCTAGTGGTTTCGCCTACAGAAACAGATAAAACGGAAACATACTTCCTCCAACTACTGTAGTCGCACCAACCAGTGAATTATTCTTATGGGTTCTGACAATGCAGTAATCCTGCCAAGAGCGACATATGATGTTCTTGTATACCAATAGTTACTGAGTCTTCTGCTAGCATTGAAACCAAGCTTTTTGATTATAAATCCAGTATTTCAGCATATACCTACACAGTATAAGCCATTTATTTTTCATGTAATACTCGTTTTTGTATAATTATTTGGTAAATATCAGTCTTGTACACAAAATACCAACCATTCCAGGATGACACAAATTTGTCTATAGTAACAAAAACAAGTCATCAATACAACATTTAAGTCAATAACGCTTAGTTTCATTCAATTTTTAAAACAGCACAAGATCTGCATAACCTTTGAAAGGGTTGAAAACATTAACATGTTCAGATTTGAAATTTGCTAGATTGCAGAGGTTTTTACCTATTTTTGGGATCATTGGGGTTTTAGCTACACAGATCCCTCGGTCAATTCCTGTCGTTGCTCCGCAGTCGTGGCCACAACTGCTCTGGTCCTTTACTTATAGAAAACATTCATTGGCTGTGCTTTGCTGCTTAGGGATCTTCACCTTGGGCTATGCTTTGCAGTTTAGTTTATAACAGACCAGTAATTAAGTATTAAGCGGCTCTAATGGGAGAGTAATGGAAGTACCAAATCTGTATTGTCCCCTTGGCTATGCTCCATAGTTGTGGGCTCTTCTGAAAGCATCCCTCAGCAATGCTTTTCTTCTTAAGGCCCTCGACAGTGGGCTATACTTTGGTAGGGCTGAAATGTGCTGCTGGATGTGAATGTGTGTGGCTAGACTGTAATTGATATGGAACTTTGTCAGTTCTCTGAATGTGTGTTTAAAAGAAGCACAAAACTAGAATTAGAGTGGAGTACATGTAACTGAACATGGATGTGCTGTTGAATGTCTGTATTGCATTGCAGCAACTGTATTCAGACATTTAGGGAAGGAGTCAGGGCTTGCAACTCTCAGACTGTTTTATTCACTAACATGCCAAGTTAACTGTGGGAAGTAAACTAAACCCTGTTGCTAACCCAAAACAGTGGCATCTTTATTTTTTACTTTCTCTGGCACATAAGTACAATGTACATAGTAGGTAGAGAAGGTATTATGTTCCACCCAAAAATTTGATACCAAGTTTTCACCAAAAATGTATGTATTGACACACCCTGAATCCAAAAGAAGCATTTTTAAAAAAAGGTGTGTGTCTGTGGACAGCATAACTCGAAAAAGAAAAGTCTGTTAAATACCAAACTTGATATATATCAGAGCTTATCGAGTTAAAAGCAAGATAGAATTTACTAAGGATATTCACACTTTTACCCTTAATCCTGACGATCATAAGTAATAACATGAGTGTTTTCATCTTGTCAATAATTCACGACTGGAGCAAGCGAAAGGAGTTAGTTGTCCTAAAAGATGAAAACAAGTTGTATTTGATAAGAACAATTCAGTGAAATAGACTATTAATTATTTATAAAATATAGGAAGGGAGATTTTTATGAGGTTATCGTTGTAATACTTACTACATTAGTTATCAAATGATAGATGATGCAATTGACCAAATTTATTTACCAAATGTTTTGTTTCTTTTTTCACTGCCTCCTGAATTAAACAAACGAACGTCAGGTGTGACAAGATTTCAAAGAAATGAACATCAGCTGCAATAAGATGTTTTGACAATATCACTCCAGTCAGATGAAGGCGATTGGTTGAAATTGCCTAATCTCAAACATTGCATTGGCACTTTAATATTGGAGCTCAATTGTTAAGATAATTACCTCCAAGAAGCCCTGGTATTCTAATAATCTTAAAAATTTCCAGCATTGCACATTTGCTAGATTCACGTAGTGCTACTTTCGACTGTTTTGACAATTACATCTTCTGTTTTCTATTCAATACCAAGTTATGTTTTACACAAAGGTAACATGTTTTCTTTTATAACAATTACCATCTCTGTAACCCAGTCAGCTGCAGCACGGCTACATGGCAATAATCAGTCATTTACAGATTGTGCCTGCACTATGCGATACACTTCAGCATGTTTGTCCCGTGACATGGTTTTATGCTGTGTAAAAGAAACTCAAGCCTGGTAAAAAGGCTGAACAATATAGAATGTTGAGAACACAGCAGTTATAGAGCGTGCATAAAGAAAAAATGTCAAACTGCCATCAGGACTGAATGAAGTGGCGGCTGGTGCTATAAGTTTCACCCAGTGATGTATTGGTCCTGCTCCATTCCCAACAAATATTATCTATAAGTCCATACTGCATTAGGCCTCTCTGTATAATCCATTCAAGGCTATCCAATAATGGAGGTGAGATGTTAAAGTAATAAAACCATACAGGTATGGTCAACTCTCATATACCATGCCTTACACCATACAGCATTTCTGTAGTGTTATTTGATATGCTATGTAATGGTGTGAGTGAATTTTTTTAATATAATAAAATGATAAAATGCATATTTTCCCATGTATGATTGTTAAGTAACCCATTATACCAACTGATAACACCAGATGACTCCATTAAGGTTATTTGGAAAATCCACACATGTAAGTAGTAATTTTTCTACATTAATTAGGGGTAAAATAAAATAGTAAAATTCATTTACTGTAAAATTGAACTTTTTACAGGAATATTTTTAAAAATTAATCATATGGCTCATTTGTACTAGAATAGTGAATTTAGACAGTAAAAATTATTTTGTGTCCAATATAGAATGGAATGCTGAGAACCACAGTAATTAAAGAGCATTAAAAAAAAAAATCAATTTCCATTCCAAAGGGAATTGCTTGCCCTGCATTGTACTGTTTATAAGGGGTTATTTTATGTGCTGTAAATCTATGACACAGGACCATGGTTTTACTTCCCTTCCAAAGGAAGCCATTCTAAGGATATTTACACCCGATAAAAATCCATCATCCTCCACTGGGTTTGAACCTGTCACTTTGGGTATAGCATTGTAGGGCAACACAATATGGAGGTGATGTATTGAAATTTATACCAGATATATTATACACAATGATAGCATATTAAAGAAAATGGTTATATTACTTTTTCAATATAATGCTGTAATTTTGATAAATTATTAAATTTTCAAAAAACAGAGTTTTGGAGACTGCATGTATCTGCATTCAATCAAAACCTGTTGGCATTCAACCTCATCATCACACCGAATACTTTAATTGGGCCCTCCCCATCCTTTCCCACAGCTTCTCTTGAATGCAGAACATACATTATGACTGGATCTGATGCAGCAATCATTGGTTTGATAGGTTAACCGTTAGACTGCATGGCCATAAATCCAGATGTGGAGGTTTGCATTATTTAGGCCGATACATTTATGAAATTTAACCAAATATTGGGAAGTATTAAAAAGAATTTTGTTGCATAATAAAATTATATGGATTCTAAACTTGAAGAAAATGTATCGTTTTTCCCACTTGACAAATTGAGGGGGTCAGCGCAACAGTGGTCTAACCCAGAAAAAGATTTGCACCACACTAATAAAAAATGTAAGGTATATCTGAACATTATGTTATCAGTACTCAATGTTTTGTTGTGTAATAATCTGGAAAAGTGTCAATGAACAATCAGTTCAATTAAAATTAGGTTTTCGTTATTCTCAAAGAAACCAGGTGTGTTTAACTGAGTTATTCTCCATTTTTTAAAAATATGGGTTAGACCACTGTTGCACTGACCCCCTCAATTTTAAGTACCAATTAGCTGAAGCTGTAGAAGGATAGGCACTCCTTTATTTTTAAAACTTTTTTTCAACACTTTTTCATACTCCAAATTTTCCACATGAGGCACTTTTTCACAGATTTGTTTCAAAAATTTTATACTGCCTCTCAAAAGCACCTTAAAGAAAATGGTTATATCAGTTTTTCAAAATAATGCTAAAATTTTAATAAATTATTAAATTTTAAAAAATAAAGGACCTTGGAGAGTACAAAAATTATTATTATTTTTCTACGCCAATTATGGGTGAAATAAAAAATATTACATCTATTTACTGTAAAACTGAACTTTTTTATGTGTATATTTTTTAAAATTAATAATTTGGCTCACTTTTACTAATATAATGAATTAAGATGATAAACATTACTATTTAAATTAAACATTCATGCTAAAAGTTTGATACAATGCAGAAATATCCTATTATTGTGTATAGTAACTGGAATAAATTTCAATAAGATAGCTTACTTGGATTATTTGGTTTTTCACACAAGCCATGTACAGGACAGGAGTTAGACTGAAAAAGTCAATGCCATAGCTGGGATTTAAACCACGGATCTCCCGATCTCTACCCGGTTGCTCTTCCACTAAGCTACCATGGTAACATGCCAGCTATGGCATTGAATTTTTCAGTCTGACTCTACCTATCCAAGATAGCTTACTTATTGTGGATTTTCCAAATTTCACACCTTATCAGTGTTATCAGTTGGTAAACTGGGTTATTTAACAATCATGCACTGGACATTATATCATGTCCATATCGCTGAAGGGGATAAGTAATGTAATATCAAAACATGAGAGTTGTTACAAGCATTTAAGTGGAAATCTACACCGTATTTTTCTTGGGGCATATTAGAGCCTCTATTTTCTAACATCTTTTCTCCCAAAATAGACATACTATGTAAGAGCAAGCAGCCAATCAATTCACTTAGAACTGCAAAGAATTGTATTCCTGAAGCTGTGGTATACGATTTGCAAGAGCTGATCTTGCTTATACCTTCTGTGTCAGATGCCCTCAGGATGAAAT
This sequence comes from Hymenopus coronatus, assembly GCA_030762935.1. Lineage (NCBI taxonomy): Eukaryota > Metazoa > Arthropoda > Insecta > Mantodea > Hymenopodidae > Hymenopus > Hymenopus coronatus. The sequence goes on along the minus strand of CM060895.1, from coordinate 4,228,654 downwards.
GGATGCTAATAGCCTACCCTTACCAAGCTACTCACTTTTTCAGATATACAACTGGCAAAGCAATAGCACAGCTTTCATACACAGTGTTCCTATTTCTTTGTATCTAACCTTGGAATAAAATAAGAATTAGGAGTTTGTAAAGAAATTTCCAAAACTCTACTGTAACTGTGCACATATGTGCAGCTGCATGGTCAGCTTCTTTTCATAATCCCACTCTTGACACCAGTGTAGCAAAAATATTTTATTGCTTCAGATTTTTTGCAAATATTCTCTACAATGTTCACCTCTTGTCACTTGTTGCCAGTTGACTGCTCTAATGCAACTATAAGGTCCAAAGTCACTGTTGAAACTGACTGAGTAAGGGCTTGCAGCTTCCCTTTTATAACTTGATGACATAACAAGAAATTTCCTGAAGTAGATGTCATTTTAGCACAGTCCACTACATCCAGGGGTGATATTCCAAGGCTTATGTCTTAAATTTACAAACATGCGCAATAACAGTATTGGAACTATGAAAACAAGCATGCACACACAACAATTATATGTGCCTACACATGAATGCATAGTCTCAGTGTGTATATATAAACATGTGAGTGGCCGCGACGTGGCCGAGTGCTCAGAACCCTCGTCTCTTCCCTAGACAGCCCAGGTTCAATCCCAAGTGACCGCATGTGAGATTTGTGGTGGATGAAGCGGCACAGGGGCAGGTTTTCTCAAGGTTCTCCAGTTTTCCCCATCGTTACATTCCACCGGGGCTCCATCTTCATGTATCATTGCCTGCAGTGCCAAAGCAGTAAAAGCGGGCATTAAACGCTGCCCAAAAAATATCTCAGTCATTTTTAAAAGGGTAGCAATTTCACATTTTGTGACATATAATTCATAACAAAAAAAAACTCTTAGGTAAAATAACTGAAAAAATCTGATGTGTTCCATTCACATGACTTGCTCTATATCTCTGTAACAAATTATTGTTAATAAGCTTATCTTTTATTTATTTCATGCTAATCGAGAAAAATTAGCAGAAATAGTCTTATTTCTTACTTTATTGTAAGTAGAAGTGAAATAAGGGAGTACCATGGGTTAAAGGAAAGCCAAAAGCTGGTTACTATGTGACTGATGTTCCTTTGTTTGTATGGACACGAGTTGACAAATTCCTGTATGAGACAAGTATAAGTTTTTTTAAAGCTGAAACCAAAAACAAGGATTATTTAAAAAATCATCAACTTTGTGGAAAAATGTATATAACATAAATTGTGTGTTTTAATGTTCTCTTAAGTCTTTGTGTGTCTCATACAGTTTAACAGTTATGCAAAATTCCATAAAATTCAAGATATACATATTATTTGTCACATAAATATCTTTAATATACAATATTTTAATCAAAATTGTTAGAGCCATTTTTGAGAAAATAAAAATTTACGAAAAAAATTCCCTGTAAAGGGTAGTTGGGGGTGGGGAGATTTTTTTCAAAATCTTCAAGTCGCATCCCAGGAAGATACTGAACTTAAGTACCAAGTTGGTATTTTACCAACTTTTCGTTTTTGAGTTATCGTGTTCACAGACACACAGTCCTTTTTCTGAAAATGCTTTTTTGGATACAGGATACCCTATAATACATATTTCCGGTGAAATCTCATAATCAATTTTTTGGGTGGAGTGCAATACTTTCTCTATACACTATGTACATAGTACATGTAGAGGAAGTAAAACTTCAATGTCATAGCTCCCAGTCTCTAGCCAGTTGCTTTAATCACTGAGCTACCATGGCAACATGCCGACTTGGCATTAAATTCAACTGACACACAAGAAATGACATACCCCAATGATGAGTTACAATGTCATAAGTACTTTAAATCGGCTCATAGTTTAATCAACTATTAGGTCAATTAGTGTTGTTTTTTCCACACAAGCCATGCATAGGACAGGAGTTGGATAGACAGAATTAGACCAAAAAAATGCAACAAAAATAGCTGGGATTTGAACCACAGATCTCCTAGTGAGCTTTCCAGGCAGTGCTTGTCATACCATAACTGAAGATTCTATGTGCTACTAGCTAATGTGTATCAACTTTCTAGCATTATAATAGCACTAACATACTATAATACTTGGTCTCATAACCACTTAGAAACGGTGCAATACAGGGCAAGAGATTCCCTGTGAAATGCAAATGGTTCTGTGTCCCATTCTATATTGGGCGTGAAAGACCACTTCATTTTGCTCTGAGGCCTCTTAATTAGGCTTGAGGTTCTTTTATGTGTTGTAAATCAATGACGTGGGACCAACGGCTTTACTTCCCTTCCAAAGGAAGCTAAGGATTTTTACATCCAAAACAATCCATCATCCTCCACTTGGTTTGAACCCTTGACTTGGGCATATGAAGCTGTCATGGTAACCATTATACCATAGAGAGCGATATAATTCCCTGTAATATAGCCATTCGTTCAAATAAAACTTATCATTATTTATCAGCAGGGAGAGGCATTTCCTGACCTGCTTCTTCAAGTTTAGTCCATGCAGGCCAAGCCCACAAGATGACGAGCAGTAACAATGTGTCCTCTTGCGCACTCAGTCAAATGTCGTACAGAAACATATAAGCTGCTGATGAGCGTCTTAACTAAACATTATCATAAGGATGCAGGGCAGAAAATCGTACATTGAGGTCAAAAACTTGAACTATATGTGACACATTCAATTCTTTATGCTATTTATAATATTCTATAGAGAAACAATATTTCTTTATCTATTGCAATCTATGGCCACATACATTTTTAATGTTTCAAAAACAAGTCATCTTTGGTTAGGGGTGAACACGATTTATATTCCGAAAATGTTCTCTCCACATCACAAGATATAGTGGGAGCAAACTTAAACTTCAGATCACTTGTGTGTAATTGACTGTTCTCTATATTTTGTAGGTTGACTTTTATCACTTTGCTGATACCACACAATTTTGAGTATCCTGAGTTTTTCTCAAGCACATTCTCGAGTTTATCCCTCATGATAGAGCTGCTCTATCAGTAACTAGAGAAATATTATCTATCACACATTTCTGTACATGACCAATGGCCAATGGCATTCGGCAGTTCTTGTTTCCTAAACTCCAAAGCAGTAATAGTTGCAGGTAAACATTTATAATTATTCTGCATGGTTCTTAAAGTCTTGAAACAGCTGTTCTGCAATAAACTTCCATTAGGCCACAAAATTGATGATGAGATTTCAAATAAATTTGTCATTCTTAAACAATTTACTTTTTAAGTTCCTTACATGTTAAAAAAAAAATGTTTCCCCTGGTCCATTAGAAGTCCCTACTAATCAGTTTTAAATACACTAGTGTCCAAAAGTTAAGCATAATTCAGATAACAGGGAACTGAAAGGGAAAACGGTGAGTGAGTGCTATTAAACGTTATTATAGTGTGTGTCTACCCTTACTGGTGGTCTCTAATAGATAAGCAGGTTCACGCTTCTAAGGTTCAACAAAACCAGAGCAGCAAACCAATACAAGAGTATCAGACCCAGTGCGTGGCTCATTTGTTAATGTTCTCCCAGAGAGTAGTGTTTACAAGATATCACCAACATACCACAAAGACCCTGGACCCTGTTTTGAAGGGTAGAATCATTGGACATCTAGAGGCAGGTCAAACACAAACCACAGTCTCTCGGGCCCTCAAAGTGTCATTTCCAGGCTTTGGTGATGGTTCCAAGAAACAGGAGGTGTTTGTTGGATCTCTGTACATAGTCGCCCACAGCTCACAATGCCCTAACAGGACCAATATTTGACATAACAGCACGACATCGGAGGATGCCCGTGAGACAACTGTCTTCCAAGCTTGCAGCCACCTCAGGCGTTCCAGTTTCAAGGCAAACTGTATACCGGAGGCTACGGGCAGACGTCCAGCAGTGTGTGCCCCACTCACTTGAATACACGTATGGTCCCATTTACAATGGAGTCAGTAACGTCAACATTGGACCTTGAATGAATGGAATAACAGATGAGTCCAGATTCAGTTTGAACAATTATTCTTGTTGCACAACTATCTGGAGAGAATGTGGAACCCCCTTTCATCCTACTAACATCGTGGAAACGCACCCATTTGGTGGTGCTGGCGTACTCGTGTGGGCAGGCATAATGTTCAATTGGCATACAGATCTGCACATCAAGAATGGTGGTCCTGTGAATGCTCAGAGACACAGAGAAGAAGTACTGGAACCACATGTGTGACTTTTCAGAGGTGCAAATGTCCACACTTCATCTTAATGGACGATTGTGCACATCTGCACAGTGCCCACCTTGAGAGGGAAGATATCCAGCGCATGGACTGACCCGGATATGAACCCTATAGAGCATGCCTGGGATGCATTAGGAAGACGAGTTGCAGTCCACTTCCAGACCTTTGATGTGCTCTCCGTGAGGAATGGGAACTGCTGCCTGCAACACCTCATAGAGAGCATGCCAGGCCTGTGTAGCCATGAGGTGTCACCACATCCCATATTAACTGTTCAGCACCATCATTGTCTTTGTGGAAATTATCGTCAGATATTGTACTAGCATAAAAAGGTGTCCCGAGGTCAAAATTGTCTGCTATTTCTCACTCTATTGCATTCCAGATCATGTATCGTGCATTGGTAACAACATATTGCATTATGCTTAACTTTTGGATACTAGTGTACAAAAAAATCTGATGTGTTACATTCACATGACTTTCTCTAGCTATTCTACAAACTTCTTATGAAAGATAATTCTTCTTTCTACACCATCCTAATCGATAAATATTAGCAGAATGCTCTTATTACTTAGTTCCTTATAAGTAGAATGGAACTAAGGGAGTGCACTAGGCTAAAGTGATAGTGAAATGTTTTAAAAACTGTCATTATGTAATTGTGATTGCAAATCGCTTCTTTGCTTGGCCAGGAGTAGAACAAAAGAAAAACGGACACTTACATCTGAGAAAAGTATAAGTACTTCACAATTGAAACTAATAATAATGAATACCTCGAAAACGGCAAGCTCCACAAAAAATGTAAATGACGTAACATGCGTATTTTAACAAGATCTACATTTTTTGTATGGTAAGTTTTTGTCTATCTCTTACGGTTTACTAGTTATGCCAAATTAAGCAAAATTCATTCTGACTAAATACATCTTTAGAAGCTATTCCCAGAAAATTCAAAATATATAGTTTATTTGTGATAGAAATGGCTTTAATATGTGGTATTTTAATCAAAATCATTAGAGCCATTTTTAAGAAAAACAAAATTTTCGAAAATTTTTCCATGTGAAGGGTAGTTAGGGGTGGGGAATTTTCTTGAAAATCTTCATGTCGCATCCTTGGAAGATATCAAACTTATATACCAAGTTTGGTATTTAACCAACTATTCGTTTTTGAGCTAATGCTGTCCACAGAAACACACACAGACCTGTTTCTGAAAATGCTTTTTTTTTTTTTGGATTCAGGGGGTCCTAAAACATGTATTTCCGGTGAAATCTTGACATCCATTTTTTGGGTGGAATACAATACTTCTCTATCCCTATGTACATAGTATATATGGGGCTAGAGAAAGTAAAAAGTACTTGCATCATATTTAGAGCAAAACAGTTTTATTACATGTATAGATTGTCTTCTGGAGTCCTATTATTTCAAAATGTATGTTTATACAAATGCCGTCAAACATCTACATCTTTGTCAAAATAAGAGCACCTCAGGTGGCATCCAGTGGGAAATGTTATTGGATTCTGTTGCAGAGCAGGAAGACAAACTAAACTTGCTTTTAAATAAAAACATTATATTTGTTTTGCTGCATATTTGTTTACATGAGTGATATAACATACAAAGCACCATTTGTTTTAACTGGCATACTGTTATACTCAGGTACTCTAACCAGTGCTTGCTAAACTGTGTTGAGATCAACAATGTCTGCATAAAAAGCATTCACTGCATTGTTGCCTCCTCTGGAGTCAGTTCTTACACAAAATATGATAAGCCATTCATTAACATTTATTGTCTGAGTGTGCAAACTGCAAGACGTTTATACAAACATTATCCTTCAAACACACTGAAAAATCTACATATTGCATTTGTAGAACTTCTTATGTAAAAATGTATTCTTCTATTTCTTGTTAAACAAGATAATGTTTTCATTACACATTTTCTTATAGAACACAGTAGACTAAATCAAGATTCAAATGTTTAAACAATGTTACTATGTGATAGCTTTTTAATGTCAGCTCTTTTACATCACCACAAGTAAAAATCTGATGTGTTTCATTCACTTGACATTTTCTTCATTTCTATGATAAATTATTATTAAAAAGCTTATGCTTCTATCTGCTTCATGCTAATCGAAATGAACGCTAGCCAAAATACTTTCTTGTAAGCAGAAGGGAAATAAGGGAATATTCTAGGCTAAAGCGACACTCAAATCTTTTAAAAGCTGGTTGACATTCGTTTCTTTGCATTGCCAGGAGTTGTCAAATCCCCACATGTGAAAAGTTTTAAGTATTTTTAAATAAAAACCAATAAAGAATATTTCAAAAATGGTCAACTCTACATAAAAATATATATATGATAAAAATTATGTGTTTTAATGAGATCTGAATTTTTGTTTAGCAAAATTATGTCTATTTGTTATGGTTTACCAGTTATGCAAGATTCAACCAGAGTAAACAGGTCTTTAGTGGCTATTCCAGAAAATTCAAGATATAAATTTTATTTGTCATGTAAACATCTTTAATATACAGCATCTTAACCAAAATCCTTAGAGCCATTTTTGAGAAAATAAAATGTTTTTCCATGTAAAAGGTAGTTTGGAGTGGGGGGATTTTCCTCAAAATCTTCATGTTGCATCCTTGGAAGATGCTAAACTTAAATACCAAGTTGGGTATTTTAATGACTTTTCGTTTTTGAGTTATCATGTTCACAGACACACACACACATGGACCTTTTTCTAAAAGTGCTTTTTTTATACAAGGAGCTCTAAAACATGTATTTCCGGTTAAATTTGATATAACATTTCTGGGTGGAGTGCAATACCTTCTCTATACACTATGTACATTGTACATGTAGAGAAAGTAAAAATGAAAAGAAAGGCATTTGAAAATTCAAACCAATACTAAAGAAAATCTTTGAGATGATTAATCACACAGAAATTTTTCACAACAAACTGTGTGTGTGTGTGTGTGTGTGTATGTGTGTGTGTGTGTGTGTGTGTGTGTGTCTGTGTGTTAACCTATACAGTTCTATTGGATTTTTTTTTTTCCTTTTTTGGGGGGGGGTTTTATCCATTACATCAATTCATACTTCCAGACTCTGGGGTGAATGGGAAATAATCTTCGCTACAGAAGATTTCCACCCCGAGCTGGAAAGTAAACCAGAGACCCTCGCACAACAGGCATACATTTTATCGTGAAGAAAGGTTTTGTCTATCTCTTACATTTATCAATTATATTAAAGTAATTCAGAATGAAGACGACTTCATGGAGAATTCAAAATATAAATTTGTCAAACAAATATTTTAAACATGCTATGGTATGTCATTAAAACTGTTTTTGAGACAGTAAAATAATGAAAGCTTTTGCCTGTAAAAGATAGTTTGAGGTGTAATGAACAACATTACAATATATTTGCTTCATTTGCAAACTAATAAATTTAGATATTAAGAGTAAGAGTAATATGGAGAAATACAGACTAGTGCACCTAACCCATACGTGCTTATTTTCCCAGAGATGGCAAGTCTCTGGTAATGAACGTTATGTTCAAATGTCACATGCAAGGCAATGACCCCACATTACCTAGACCAGAAGATCACGTGTTGGTTTGTGAAAACATGAAAGCAAAACATAATGTCTATTCTGACAGCAGTTGTTCACTTCATGGCACATAAAAAACACCAGGTACTAAACTATGTGAATAGTTTGTGAGAAAATTGTTAGACGAAGAGAAAAAACAACTAACACATCAAAGTAGACACACATTAAGGTAACATTTATCAAATTACCCTTTGAGGTGGGAGGATTTTCTTCAAAATATGCAGACCCTCTGTTTACTTTCTTGACTACATATAATAAAAGGAAGTATTGCATTCCATTCAAACATTCGATGCAGAGATTTCATCAAAAATACATTTTTTGAGAATGTTTTATAAATTCCTGAATTTATAATGGCAGCTTTTAGAAAAAGGTCTCTGTATTTCTATGAACAACATAACTCAAAAATAAAAAATCAGTTAAATACCAAATAGCTATTAAGCAGACAGGGTCATTAAATTATAAGGTAACCCCTCTCGCAGCCTCTCTCCACAGAACTGGAGTCCTTTTCTTAACTAAATGCTGTAAATATTGACCATCTACTCCCAAACAGACAGTATAACAAGTTAAATAGCAGCAGAAATCGCTGTGTAATCAACAGAACATCACAAGGATTCCTGCTGCCAAGCTTACACGAATGTTGCCCATATGTCAACAGAAGGTTAACATTTACCTAATTTACCTTAAGATACGTATTACAGTGTACCTTTGCTGGCACCACTTTCCTGGTGACTTGGATCTCTCCGTGCAATGGAGAGAGAGGCTGCAACAGAGATTACCTTACAATTTAATGACCTCTACAGCTTTCAAATAAGCGACACAGATTTAAAAAAAAAAAAAAAAAAATTCTCCCACACCAATCTACCCTTTACATGCAGGAATTTTCAATCTCTTATTTTTTTCAAAACTAGTTATAACAATTTTGATTAAAATACTCTGTATTAAAGATATTTGCATAATAAATAGAATGTATACCTTGAATTTTCTGGGAGCCCTCTGTGAAGTTGTCTTCATTCTGAAAGAATTTTGCACCATCCTTCATTTTATGCCAAGGCCACAACCACCTTAAAAGCATAGAAGCCAAGGTGCCAGTGACCCATATTATGCCACTGCACAAAAGTGGAACATGGCTTTGTCATCATGTTTCAACAATAAGTGTGTTCTGAGTCATTTCCTTAGGAATGCTATTCTCTTATTAGTCCATGGAAATGTCCGACAAGAAATTCTGGCTTCAACAGTGTAATTTTATGTACAATACACACATGAAAACTGAATCAAGTTGACAGATGTGTAGACAACTTCAGCAGCAATTTCCTGGTTATCCAGTAGTGGAATTTAGTGCTATGTCACCTCGTAGCTCGGTAGTTAGAGCAACTGGACAGAGACCATCTGTGGTTCAAATCCCAGCTCTGGCAATGAATTTTTCAGTCTGACTCTACCTTTCCAACTCCTGTCCTACACACGGCTAGTGTTTAAGAAACCTTTCACACCATGAGACGTTTGGTCTATAAATTTAGAACAATGCTTAGATGTCACTAACGCTCATAAGTACTGCAGCAGTTACAAGTTACAGAATGGAAAATACCAGAAGGTAGTAGACTGTGTGCAAAGCATGCATTTATGTGATCTATGATGGCCTTGGCATAAAACAAAGGAACTGTACAAGTAGTAAATGTTAAGTGATAGATGAAAACATGTGACATAAAATTGTATAACTGTTTAAAACATACAATTTGTTGAATAAACTGAACATCATTGTCGTGTCCTATATCTTCTTTGTACCTATAACAAAATGTGCAATGAAACTATTTTTAAAAATGTTTATCTTGAATATAAAGTAGACAGAAAAAAATTAATTAAAGTGGGTAGAAAACTTAATGTAAATGTAATACACTTGTCTTTATTTCATGATTTTTATTCCAAAAGTGGGCTTCCAATGCAGACTTGTCTAATTGCTCATATTTTGGCATGTATAAAGAATGTACATTAATAAAGAGAAATGCTTACTCTTGCTATATGGTTTGTTTTGAGCCAAATTCACAATGTCCTTTATATACTTCAGCTGCCAAAAATGTTGGGTTCATTAATACAGTGCATATTTCAGGATTTTTAAAATGTTAATTTCTCTCTGAGAGCATTTGCTTCCAGGTACTCCAATAGAATAATGTGTGCTAGATTTTCAACCTCAGAGTTACAAATTTTGCAGATTGAATGGATTGAAATTGCAACTCCAGCTCAGTAGGATTATGCAGCTATGTGATTATCAAAAAACTGTAGTTCACTTTGTCTTATGTATTTCATAAAGTGATGCACCATTTCAGAGAGCTGCCAATGAATGTGCTGATAAAATGTTGTAGGCTTTTATTTATACTGGTATACTAGGTTAATTTTAATAGTCTTTAACGCCCACTTTTACTACTATGGTACTGCATGTGATGACACTGATACATGGAATGAAAGATGGAGCACCAGTGGATGTGATGGTGGGGGAAACTAGAGAACTCAGAGAGAACCCACCCCTGCACATCTTTGACCACCACAAATCCCATTTGCTGTCACCTGGAACAGAACCCAGGCTACCTTAGTGAGAGGCAAACAGTTTAACCACTCAGACACAGTGCTGAATAGTGCAGTGGTACTTCCTTTTGTGGGGTAGGGTTTCATTTCCCTTTATTGATATTATAAATCAACATATTTATCTTATGAAATGGATGGACTTTGTTCTGAAGAAATAATCCAATGGTTTATAATTGTTGTGAAGTATGCAAAGAGTGGATTTTGAATCGGTAAGAATGCAAATTTCAGTATTTACATATAATGTAAATGTTTCAATCCAACAAACCTGAATGCTACAGCTTTCATTTCTTTAATATTTGACCTGTTTTTGAACACTATTGAATATTCTGCACAAAATCAACAGAGTTTAAACAAGTTCTGCAGGGGAAAAAAGGGGGATCTCCAATCTACCAAGAGAACCAAAGTTTATGAAATTTGGCTTCCTCCCAGCAGTCCACATTTTTTTATATATATACATATATGCATACACACTTTTTTATTTTGTTAAGGGGGCTCAGAGGAGATTAAGACACTAATATAAGCCAAATGTGTGGGGAAAATGAAGTACAGCATTGTGTTCTAAGTACAAGAAAACAAGATTTGATAAATGGTATACTCTATGGTCGGTGAGAAATTTCCTTGTGATTGACACTTGTGGGCTGTGTCGTCTGCTGGCAGGGGCTCGTCAGGTTGCTGACCAATCATAGTGTAAGAATGGATAACCGTCAGAGACATGTCATCAGTGTTGTAACACTTAGGAGTTCAGTGGACATTTACGCACACATTCTCATGCCCGA